>JAILYA010000008.1:0-600000 GCA_021437795.1 Rhodamnia rubescens
TAATTTGGATTCACTTGAATAGACATGTTTCATCGCAGGTGTAAGAATTTGATGACATCTTTCACATTATTAGCAGGCAGGAAAGGGTAACAGGTTTTTGTGTGGATATTTCTTCTTTTGCTGTGCTGGAATACATCTGAACTGATAACTGTGCAAAAGCCAATGGCAAAACGCTTATAGAAGGAATTCAGTCTTCTCAAGCTTTCTTACAAAACCTTTACTGTGAATCTTGCCACATTCGAAGAGCGTAAATAAAAGAGAAGGTACAAAGTATTTCTGTAGAGATTAATCAGGATCTGATGGAAACACTAGGAGAACTTCACTGTATTTTTGGTAATACATATGTCCAATTACATAAGCAAGCAATCTAATTTTCCACAAGTGTAATAGGGTTTCACTGTGCTTGGTCTAAGCATTACGAGCAACTCATCAGAAACCAACCAGGGAAGTAAAGGATAACCAGAGCAGGTTAGGGCAAGGGCGTACACCTTCACTATGCTGAGACAGCAACCGGCGTGAAACTCATCCTTTGGGATCTACTGCAGAAGCTCTCAGAACAAAAATAGCGCCCAAGGCCTATGCAAAGGTAAGATTTACATACCAAATTAACCGGACTTGTTGAGCCAGAAAAAGTTTTCATTTGCACTAGGGCTTAAACAGCATGGTTGTTGAATGTAAGATTTCAATTCCACTAGGATCATTACTTGATGTGGTGACGAATGTGGTGGGTTTAGTTGCTGCTGTTCCTGGAGATAAGCTTTATTGTTTTGTGGATCGATGCAGCTGGTGCCATAGCCTGGAAAGCTATTTATACAATATCAAAATTGGTCCCAAAGTACAGCTATGGAAAATGCCTGTACTTTTTCTCTCTCTCTGTCTGCCTCTCTCTACTTTTCTTTTCTATATTCTTATGCGGTATTTTAGCCGACATCTTTGTTCGCACAATGTATGCACTATGTAAACAAGTCAACTATCAAGTTAGCTAAAGAAAAGCACGCATTCCCACCACCTGCTGAAAATCGTTGTAATGGTAAGTTTGATCTAGAAAGATGAAACTCCCTACCTCCTCTCAGTGCTAATCTTTTGCATTAGTGGTTCTTTGTTGGGCAATCAGCTCCTCCAGAAGTTCTTGCAGGAATCGACATAATTTAGTCTTTAGATACCATCCTCAAATTAAACGCTGGCCGTGACATTAGTTCGTGCATACAAGGCCCTTTACTTTGTTGAGGTTAGTAAAATTCTGCTGGTTCTTGTAGCTAACGATTTGTTCGCCTCCTCAACCTGTTATGCCTGAGTTGCCAATTCCATACTGTAAATTCCCGCTGGTCCGTATAATGCATGATTTACCTTACAATATCAGGTAGACATAGAGTTGCCTGAAGATTTACCGCTGAAAGAAGCGGACGCTATCGAGAATCGTTGCAGATAAAGATCGAAGAGCTCCCGAAGTGGAAAGAGCCTTCGTTCATCTAGACTTCCGAAAGTGCGAAGACACAAGCCGGCGCATTCTGTGCTCAGGCATCTCCCAAGTAAACCCAGCATTGACAACTCCGGCAACGAACTGGTCTTTCATCATTTGCATTCTCCACAACTTGAACGAACTTCAGAGTTTGATAATGTGTAAGCTAAAGAACAGAAGGAGGAACTGTTGGCCGAGCTAATATACAGGTGGGTGGGTATCTTCTGTGTGCTGAATGCATGCTATCCATCTTAGCCCAAGAAGAAAAAATTGTGACATTCGAGGGGAAAGCTATCGAGCACGAAAAAAGAAACCATAAAATACTCGGACCTCTATGACCAGACAAGACTATCTGGACTGAATTCTCACCACGACCACCTCGCACCACCTCTGAATTTTCGCCGAAGCGTTACGGAATTGGTCATTTCTCTCGGCTAATCCAGGCATTGTTCTCCTCCTCAGTTCAATATCCTGAGTTCAGATGACAATCCGTCCATCTCCCGCGAGCGCCACAGACTGAGATTTGCCTCTCATAGATCTAATCCATCCCCACTCGGTATCGGATTGCTCTATCGCAATCTGTCATAGTTCAATATAAAATATACTACCTCAAAGTCAAAATCAACAGCCAAACTCAATCTCGATGCTCGAAACTATGACGAGAGCGAACTGAGCCGACTTGCAGATGTGGTTTGGGAAACACCAAACAGTTGTCTCCCGAGTACCGTGTACTTGGTCGCCCGGGCCGAGAAGTCTACCACGAAGTTCCCTTCCTGAAAATCTGCCTCCTCAGCCCGCCCAGAGTCCCGGATGCCGGCATTAGCTATGAGAATTTGAGTTTTCTTGGTGCTTGTCAGGGAAAAGTGATTTGTTGCTTGTGTGGGAGGCAGAGTTTTCAGTTTGAACAAGATAAACGGTCATCAACTTCCCTCCTTTCCTGGGATACTTTCAGTTATTTGCCCTGTGGGCTTTAAACTTAGTATTGGGCCCATCTTTTGGCTTGGGCATATTCGCTCAAAACAGATTTTTTTCCTTTCTTTTTAATAATTTTTTACGACTCGATTATTTATATGTTTTGATTATTAAAAATCCAATAAAGAAATAAAATGGCCCGACACACACTGGCACGGCTATGTACCAATTTTTGGAAAGAAAAAAAAAAGAGAGCGGTCGGCATTACTTGGGTCCATTTTTTACATTACTTTGCGACTCTGCTCACGCTTTTGCCGAACTTCACACTCTTGTGCATCCTCTTGAGACTTTTACGGCCGGGTGGGGTGGGTATCCCCTCGGACATATGGACAATGTTCGAGGTAAGAATTCAGCAAAGCTTCATTAACCGGATCGCCGATTTGAATCGAAATTGGCAGTGTTGCTGACTTGTGAGTGAATTACAGGTACTCGCTTTAGTGTTGTTGGCTACAGAAGCCCTGCCTGAGCTAGCAGGTCGACTTCTTGTGGTTTAGCCAATGAATAAAAAGCTTGGGACAATATGAGGTGGTTGACAAATGTTTTTCCTGTGTACAAAAATTTCTACATGTAATTCCTGGTTTAGGAAGTGTCAATAAATGTTCTTGGCATGTCAACAATAATACAGGAAGCGCGTGCTGATGGTCCACTGGACATTTACTTACTTCTCTCTCAGGACGATTTATGGATTCAAGACACCAACTGCAATGATCAATTGTAGGTCCTAGGATTCTTCCCAATATGGTTTGCCCAGGATCACCATTATAAATGAAATTCATTAAAGCATGGAAATTTTTTTTACTATATTTGTAGTCAACTTCCAAAATTTAATTTGTCTAGGTAAGCATTTTCATTTTTCATTTATGTCTTGAATCTAACCTAGAGTCACAATTGTTGGCTCGCCACCACATGGACTCTCAAGCCAGCAACTTCCCGCCTTCAAAATCATCCAAGATTCCTGTTTATGAGTGTCTGTACTTGAGAGCATTTGTTCGCGGTTCAATGTAATCTATGAGAAAATATTGGTTTTGCATATTACATGAACAATCGGTACATTGAAAATTATTTGAGACTAGCGTGCCGTTATGATGCTTAAATTCAAATTTTTAGTAATTGATTTAAGGAAAGAGAGCCAAAATGTAATAAGATCCAGATCATATCTATGTGCAAGCTAGCTATGGGAAGCTACATTACTTCATTTTCATTTCACTCTTCAGGGTCCTAAACAAGGTATCCACTAATCTTAGCATGAGCCCAATCTCAAATTGGCCATATGTTATGCCTGAAAAACTCTATTGGATAGTGCTCATTCATGAAATTTTTTTATGTTTTCTTTTTCTCAATTTTTTCTTCCACCCTCTTGTCCATAGTCTCAACCTTATGACTCAATCAAATTCCAAAAAATAAAACCAAGAAAACAAAAAGACTGTTTTGGAAAGGTGTTCAAAGCTTCCCTAGACTTGGTGCAAAAAGGAACATGTCACTTAATGTGCAACCTGCCAAACCACAAGAGCATGATAAATGTGTCTTCTTCTTGTCCTTTTTTTAAATAATTTTTTATTAAATATCTTCGATCGGGACACTTAATAAACAGTTAAAAAAAATATGTTTCTCGTGTTAAGGTAGACAAAATAAGAAGTTTCGAATATGAAAATATTTCTTATTAAGTCTATTTAAGAAGTGTGGTCAAAGGGGTCGATAGCGAGACCCTATTTAATGATTGAATTAACAAAATTTTTAAAAAATTAAACTTAGAAAAGTTGTGGCGCATCTTCGTGCCTCTGAAGGAAGAGGGTTTCATGCAATTTAAGAAGCATGTACAGCTTACAAAGCACAGCTTCAGTTCTAGCAAAGCAACAAGCCGATATCCAACCACTAGGGTCGTGGAGTCTTCTTCAAGATATACATATTTCTGTCTTATGCACATATTTTCTTCCGAAGAGAACTGCACCAAGAAATGTGCTTTTGATTCAAACGGTGAAGCATGAGTAAAGAAGTTGTGCTGAGGGTGTCACTCTTTTTCCTCTTTGAACTTATGTCGTAGTTGATGACTCAAGGTGGGGTCTGCTTTCATATTTTGCATGAGCCTCTTTGATCATATAAAGAGAGGCTTTGGTTTTGAGTGGTGGGGTTGGGGTTTGAGATTCAAGGTCGATGGAGAGTTGGGGCGGTAGCGTGGATCATGGCGCGAAAACGCCATTGTTGTCGCCGAGTCTCAGGGACAAAACCGGTCAGGACAATCGGAACTGTGCACGTGAGAAGTTAACGGCGCCGACTTAAACAACAACTGTGTTTCGGCTCTGAGGCGCGAGTTCTACTTGAGATTGCCGGACAAGGTCAGGTCTGGACTTGACCCCGAGTCTCCCTTCCAACTCGACCTTTCCAAGACTACTGGCTTGGTTGAAGGTAACCTTTCAGTTTCCAGACATTGTTCATAAATCATGGTTCAAATAGTTTACGCTCAATTTTTGGTTATGCATAGACATGTACTCTTTCCGGATATCATGATAAAGCTTGTATCTTCTCAGCACTCCCTGTTTTTGTCTGTTTGCGCACGTAAATGGAAAATGGAGATTCATGTCTCTGATTTGCTTTTGGATTTTGGGGACAATGGAACAGAACCAAAAACCCTAAGATGCAGACTCATGCATATGGCAACTATGAGTACTTCTAACTCGTTCCAGTTAACTTTATTTATTTATTTTCCTGGCTGGTCAGGGGAGAAGGAGTACTATGAGAGACAGTTTGCCACCTTGAGGTCGTTCGAAGAGGTCGAGTCTCTCGAATCGCCTCATGCCGACGATGAAGATCAGAGCAGCAAACTGCAAGCTCAACATGAAAGAGCTATGAAAATATCAAATTGGGCCAATGTGTTCTTGCTTGTGTTCAAGGTACGCATAGAACTGTTAATTCTACTGTCCGGTGACTCAAATCCATCGTTATGGTGTATGCATTACATAAAATTTCTTCATGGCCTATTGAACTTCAAGGACGAAACTTACTACATTGTGAATTGGGGCATAAAACAGCAAAAATTTCACCAAGTCTCTTTGTTTGAACGTTTGTGATTGTTTATCTGAAATAATTGATGGAAATTAGTAATACCTTAACAAATAGATTTGGCAATGGTTTCTGCGTCAGGAATTGATTCGGTTCTCAAATGGTGTCCAGCATATAGAAATTTTTTGCACAAAGAATGATGTAGATGAGCTGATAAATGTTCTTTTTGCCAGATTTATGCCACAGTAAAGATGGGTCCATAGCCATTGCAGCATCAACCCTAGATTCGTTGCTGGATGGCCGGTGGTATCCTCTGGTTCACGCACCTGTCGATGGAAACGGTAGACAAATACAAGTATCCTATCGGGAAACTTCGGGTACAGCCGGTAGGCATTATCATCTTCGCTGTCATGGCCACTCTAGGTGAGTAGTTTCTCCATTATCAGCTTTGCTAGTCTGTACTCACATTGTTTGGATTCATTGAATAGGACATATTAGGTTGCAGTGTAAGAATTGAATGACATCTTTCACTATTAGAACTTAAATATTGTAGGCAAAAAAGCTTTAGGATACATCCTCTTGCTGTGGAATACATCTGATCAGATAACTGTGTAAAGCCATTGGCAAAAACACAGATAGAATTCAGTCTTCTAGCTTTCACCAAAACGTTTACAAAAATCTTGCCACATCAGAAGAATGGAAATCAAGGAAAAGGCACAGAGTACTTCTAGAGATTCATCAAGATTTGATGGAAACACTTGCATCAAAAAGAAATCTACTTTTTCCATGAGATACAGGATTTCAGGTGCTTGGTCCAAGCCGTCGAGCAACTTATCAGAAACCAATCTTCCGAAAGGATGACAACAGAGCAGTTAGTGTGGTTGTACACCATTATGCTGATGGCAACCGGAGTGAAACTCATGCTTTGGATCTACTGCAGGAGCTCGGGGAACACAATAGTCCGCGCGTATGCAAAGGTAAGGTGGCGGACCAAATTGACAAGGCTTGTTAAGCCAACAAAACATGCCATCTGCACTAGGGCCTAAACGGTTCAGTTGTTTTAACAAGATTTTGATTCCACCAGGATCATTACTTTGATGTGGTGACAAATGTGGTGGGTTTAGTTGCTGCTGTTCTTGGGGATAAGTTCTTTTGGTGGATCGACCCGTTTGGTGCCGTAGTCCTCGCTGTTTATACAATTTCGAATTGGTCTGGCACAGTTCTGGAAATGCCGGTAGCTCCTCTCTCTCTCTCTCTCTCTCTCTCTCTCTCTCGCTCTCTCTCTTCTTTGTCTAGGGATTCATATGAATCGACCTTGTTTGACCAAAGTATGCAATATGACAAGTCAACTGATATGTTAGTGAGAAAAGTCAACATCTCATCAATTCTTTGCTGGGAATTTCGTACTGATATATGTGATCTAGGAAGATAAAAGTCACTATCTCTTCTCAGTGCTTATCTTTTGCTGTTTCGTCTTTCAGTGTCTCTAGTTGGGCAATCAGCTCCACCGGAAGGATTGCAGAAACTGACATACCTTGCCCTCAGACACCATCCTCAAATTAAACGCATCGACACAGTTCGTGCATACACCTTCGGTGTCCTTTACTTTGTTGAGGTTAGTAAATTTTTGTGTTTTTGTGCTAATGATTTGTTGCACCACCTCAACCTGTAATGCTCGAGCTGCTAATCCCATACAACGATTTCAGTTAGTTTGCATAATGGACATTTTACCATGACAATATCAGGTAGATATTGAGTTGTCCGAAGATTTACCGCTGAAAGAAGCGCACCAAATCGGAGAATCGTTGCAGATAAAGATCGAAGAGCTCCTGAAGTGGAAAGAGCCTTCGTTCATCTAGATTTCGAGTGCGAGCACAAGCCAGAGCATTCTGTGCTCAGCAGACTCCCATATAACCAGCATTGACAACTCCTACAACGAAATGGTCTTTCATCATTTGGATTCTCTAGCACTAGGATAGACTTCCGGAGTTAGGTAACTGGTAAGCTAAGGACAAGAGGGAAGAACCGTTGTGTGCTGATATACTTTCCCATCTGTACAAATGTTGCTTTATAGGACTTTTACTGCTTGTATTTTAAGCTGCGTCCGATATTCTACCGACCCATGACGCGCCTGAAAACATACTGGATGAGAAAAGCGTGATCAACACCAGATGCAAGAGTAACTTTGTATAAGGGGGATGAAATAAGCTGCGGAAGGACTCAACGGGGGTCACGCAAAGGAGCAAAGAAAGAGAACGAGGGTTGGCAGAGCCCTGGAAGTTTTGAGACCAAGGGGTTGACAGTTAACAAAAACCTTGAATGTTTGGATGCCTAGACATAGTTTTGCAGGTTAGATCCCAAGGAAGGACTGCTAAACACGGGGGCGAGAACGCCATAATTAATCGACTCGAAACAATATCAGGCACACTGCAAAGGATCTTCACATATGTTCTGACAATCACGACAACTCGTGACATGCGAGTGCATGCGAATCTTCGTGCTAGGTTTCACGTTCAGAGAGAGACTTTCTAGCGTGGCTCACAGAGAGAACCAGTTGTCAAGAGATTTGGTATTTGTCATCCCCTCTTCCTATCCGGCAAACAGGTACCATCGTCCTCATCAACTGTCAATGATTACCCTTCCGGAAGCCAAAAGTAACAGAATTTTATTGAGTCGATACGCCAAGATGCTTGTCATGAGAAGAAAGAAGTCTAAATCCATGAATGGACAAATCTGAACCTGATACAGAGAACCTGCTATGATGATAGCTTGGCAAGCTCAGATGTTTCCTTTTTTCTTCATACATGGCGCAAAAATCGAAACGCGATTAAATAACTCAACTCGAAAGAGAAAATTGTAATAGAAAATTGTGACATTCAATGGCAAATTATTGAGCACGAAAAAAAATACCATAAAATACTCGGACCTCTATGACCAAACAAGAAGATATGGACTGAATTCTCACACGACCACCCCACACCACCTCTGCACACTCTAATACAATGAGAACCTTATTCCATTGCTAGCTGCAAACAAATTGTACTCCTCAATAGTAGTTTCCTTTTTATTGCAAGCAGCATTAATTTCCACAGGATCAGTCGAAACTTTTGTAGAAATATTGCCGTCCGCCCTACATCAGGCCCAACCTTTGGATTCGATATGTTTGAAAGAGCCACCGGGCGCCAAAATGGAAAAGGAAAATCCTGAGTCCTCAGGGCACACCTTAGCCGAAGAACTTCTCTGTCTGCTTTCCCCCAAGTCTGTTAACTCTGCAGATCTCAGTCCTGTTTGGACAGTCTTCTCTTTGTTGACATCATTCATGTCCTTCACACTAACACTGTGGTTGGGAATGTGGTTTCTCTCCTCTGGGTAGTAACTGTTGGCTTTGACAGCAGGCTGATAGACAGGAACTGGACCCCGTATTAGGCACAGCAGTTAAGTGTGACATGGCATCATACCCCATGCAGAAGCCAGAATTTCCATCTAGACCATACCCCAAAGGACCAGCATACAGAATAATTACTTGGATGCGGATATGGCACCTAGCCCATTAGTGTGAACTGCTGGCCATGGAACTAGATTTTGAGGGTAATAACCAATGGGTGTAGGACCCTGAAACATCTGGAAGTACAAACTTTGACTGTGCATTTGGGGAAGCGTTCCTCGATGCTCGTAGCTACACTAAGGTTCCGTTTGCCTATCATTTGAGGAGTGGGGAGTTTTTACTGGTGTATAAGAAGCAACACTAGTTCCCATGCTTTTAAGTGGAAACCCAAACACTGGTTGTCCACCCAGCACCTCCGTTCTATCCTTGACCTCTTTTGCCTCAGCCTCGACTTTACAACATTCAGAACGGCTATCACAGGTTAAGGCTTCTCTTCTTTCTGAATGTGGACAGACATCCTCTGAATCTGATGTGGATGAAGATTCCATATTTCCGTGGTTCAAGGACGCATTGCTGTCTACCTCACTGAGGCATGATGAGCAGTTATCGGAATTGGAAGTGGTACTTGTAACAAAATCACTTGTCCCGTTACTGGTATCATTCCTTGTAAGACATGACCCGTGGTGAGCATCTGCTGCACTAGCATCAGGTCGGCTTTCGCAAACTTCCACCTGCTCCACTGCCAGAATCAGTAAAGTCTTTCAGATTGGAAACTTTCTGATCAGTTCCAATAGAATCTGACTATCTTCGCTTGAACACAACTCAACAACCGACTTAATATCATCACCGGACTCCTTCCCTTGTACGTTAAACTAGAGGCAATTAAGGTAACATCAGAATCAGAGTTGCTGCGAGGGTACTTCTGCGATTCATGGGCTCCCAGACTTTCCTGGAATGCACCATATCCCTGCTAGTAATGCTGCTACCATTTACTCTGCTTTTTGGTCTTCCAACACAATAAGCATAATCCACTTGATTATACTTATTGCTACGGTGTGAAAATTCTTTGATACATCAAATGCTGATTCTGAGCTGGTCCCAAATTTTCCCTCGCGAGCTGCTCTGGACCCAACAAAATGTGGACCAACCTTTCCTCGTTGACAGTTGATCTCGTTGCAGCTACACGAATGGATATCATATCTGTCATTCATCCTGCTTTTGGGAGACTGAAACTTCTCGCAGTATTTGGAGCCAGAATTTCTAGAATTTGATTTCTGTGAGTTCATTCTTGTCTGCCTGATCCATCCATTCATGCCCCCTGGAGTGAAATTCAAAATTATCATTATAATATCTTGACTCAGATCGATTAGCCGCAGCACTACTTTCTGAAACAACAGCAGGTCTACGTCTGTCAGACCACCTGAAAATTTGATCCTGTAATCCTTCTTTCTGAAACTTTGGTCTTCTCTGGGAAATCTTGGATATCTCTGTCGTAAAAGAACCAGCCACATCTTTCACATCAGGAAAATCCACCTCTGAACTCTCATTAAATGAATTTTCTACACTACTGGAGAATGTTTCATCTTCTATATCCAAGGATCCGGACTTGAAGCGAGAACATCACCAGGGTCACAAATTGAATCGCCACAGCTAGCAGTCTCGTTTGGCTCCTCTGTGACACCTGGTCTTGGTTCATCCTTCAGGTCGTATGAAGCAGGAGGAACATCATCCAACATGTCTTTTTCTCTCTATCCTCTTCTTTTCCTTTCAACCTCTCTTTTCTTCCAAGCTTTTTTTTTTTCTCTTTCTTTGTTCTTTTCCTCTCCTTGCGCTCCTCTTCTTCACGCTTCTCCTTCTCTTCTTCCACAAGTTTCATCTGCATAGTTATTTTGAGCTGTGTTCATGGTACTTCACAGAGAACAAACATATTCAATGCAAAGGTGTTTCTTTAGCAAGGCGCAGACCTGCTTTTCTAGTGTGATAATCTCTTTGCAAGCAATATGCACACGTTCTTCCAGCAACTTCAACGCAAGACAGACAAAAATGCTGTGTGCATTTTGCCGTGCTGTCCCCCTCTCTAAAAGCCTTCCTCAACCTGAAAAGCATATCAAAAAGAAGTCAGATGAGATCCTGAATTCAAACTGAAGCAAAACAAGATTTAACCAAAATCAAATGACCAAAATGACTTGAGTACAGTCATCTTTGATAAATCTATTCTATATGGTGGGACGAACCCCGATCCATAATTCAATAGTCCAAATTAAACTTCAACGCCTCAAAATCATCAATTTGATGAAAAACTTTCATCGTCCTCTCATATGCAGCTATTATCGTCTCCACCCAGTCTAGATGATTCTTACTTCTCCACTTGAGAAATGGCATCAACATATTCAGGAAAGTACATATCTTCTGTTCCTTTCCAAGTTAAGGAAACATTAAACAATATTCATAAATCAGGCAACAACTACTCAAATTATAGCAAATGACATTACAGCTTGACCTTGTGCTTAGTGACCATAGCTATCTAAATGTAAATAAAATGGTTCTGAAAGCAACACAGCACAGACTATTAAAATTGGAACTTAATGTCTAAACTTAAGCGATACCATTGAGTTAGAACACTTGACTGTAAACATATAACTAAGCTAATTGAATTTCCTCTTTATGACCCACATTATCCACTGCGCAGTCAACAACACCCACAGGGAACAGAAAAAGATGCCTATAAGCAAGAAACAGTAGAATACGTAATAAATGTTTGACACGTTGAAGTGATGACTATGTAGCTAGGACAGCAATTTGAAAAATTTAACATGCCTGCTCCCTTGAATATACAACAATTGCGGCATCCAGAAGAAACTCTCGAGCAAGTTCAGGACTCTTTGCATGCTTCTGAGGACGTGAGCATTCTCCATCAAGCTCATTCCTATCCTTGTCCATGGAATCATCATCCTGAAAGCATACATACAGTTGAGTCAAGCTCCAGAGTCATGCCTATCATATATTTGAACATGTGCTTTTTATGGCTCAGAACTTCAACCACCTCCTTCTTCCTCAGCCTCTTCGGCATGTTCAAAAAACCTTCTAATGCTCTCCCTCTTGTAATTGTGACGAAACCATTGCCAACTACAAGCCTACTATGCACACATTGTTGACCGTTTAAAGCGTGAGCTTTAACAGATATGTCAGTAGATCGGCCATCATGTTTCCAAGCCCTCAGAGTGATAAAGCAAGCATTTAAACCACTAAGATCAAGACCAGTGACTTGCACACTGTCACTCAGGCCAACATTTTCAAATTCCAGAATGTCAGACTTCCTCTCCTGTTCCAATTGCCCATTCAAAATGATGATATAATCCCACAGAGTCCTCAAATGTTTGGTGCCAATCAGCATGAACAGTTTCATCAGATACCTGAGAGAAGCAGCCAAGGCATAATAGTGAATGCTGATTAAACTTATCCAAAGTCTCATGAGATCCAACTTCTTTACTTTTCGATTGAATAGATTTATTTAGAGCTAGTTTTCTCTTTTTAATGATTCACCACAAACCAGATAAGGAAACTAGAAGCCATTATCGAAATAAAACAAACGAAGAGGACAGAAAATCACAAACCTCGTATTGAAGGCTGTATCTGCAGCGCAGAAACATCTAGTACATCGAGGTTCTTTACGTGATGCGTTTCAGCTCCTTTAGCTCCTTGAACTCACGAATGACGTTCCTTCTGCAATCCCTGCAAAACCTCTTGCTGTCAAACCTGTACATCCAAGCCAAACTTCAACATTTCACAACTTTAGGAACTATATCTACAACGAATGTAAATCACAGGAAAACACCTATATAAAACAATAAAAATAGAAAATCTTCCATGGAGAAAAGATTTAATCAAATTCCTATTATTCAGGCTCTCCAATTTATTAATAAGTCCCATAGTATGTTCTGTTCCTCGTAAGAACTTCCTTTTGCCATTATAAAATGATTTTAAGCAGTATGGCCATTTCTCTAGATCAAGCACATAGGTTTACAATTCCATTTTGGAAAGACTAATCCTCGTGATAAACTATCTAAATCTTTTGCATGGCAACACGGAGAGGAAAAATGACTACATCTCTCCTAATACCAGTTTAAGCTAAGCAGGAAGAGACTTTTTAAGTTATCAAGATAATTATTCAAGAATCAAGAACGTGAAAGTTCATTTTGTGAGATACTTGGGATATGGCCAGGTAATCCCAGCTAAAGGCAATGATAAGAGAATTCTTCTGTCCTCATAGCCACATTGGCAATGTTGAGAAGCTCCAAGACTGTGCAGCCTGTAGTCAATACATGATACTACGGTACTACCACAATGGACACCGACTTACAAATTAAATTACATACCAATTATACATTCCTATATGCTCACGCTAAATTCATACTTCATTGTGTACACACCTGATTACCATTTAAAGCCCACAAGTATGCGCAATAGAGACTGCATTCAAAGAGGATCCGATATCCCAATCAACAGAATACCCATTGAAGCTAAAAGAACAGCATCCTAATGGGGTGCAAAACGAGCTCCCAAGAGGATTAGCGCGCAAGGACTCGATCCACATTCATTCAACTGACAACAATCCACACAGATCAACACAAATAATCCAAATCCAAATTCAACGAATTGACCATTCCCCAACCAGGAAATCCAGCCACGAGCCCTCTACCTTCTGGAGCTGACCGTAGCTCACATCATCGTGCTGCTTGGACCAAAATCCTCTGGCCGCCACCGCCGCGCACGGCGGCAGCACCGGCGAAGCATTACTGGATTGGTCATTTCTCTCAGCTAATCCAGGCATCGTTTCTCCACCCTCAATTCAATATCCTGCGTCCAGATAACAATCCGTCCATCCCCGCCGCGCGCCGCAGACTGAGATTTGCCTCACGCGAATCTAATCTAACCCCCACCACTCCGATTCGGATTGCTCGATCGCAATCTAACACAGTCCAATAATTAAAAACAGAGGGAAAAAAGAAAAAAACAACAACAACCGAAATCGAAATCCAATCTCAATCTCGACGGTCGAAACTATCGCGAGAGCAGACTCGGCGGAATTGCAGATCGGCGGAGCGGATTGGAACCGATCGAATCCTGGGGAGATTGTGGGGAAGAGAGGATTTTTTTGTGGGGGGGTTGAGAGAGCTCGAAGAGAGATCAGAGCTTGGTAAGAATGCAGGGTTTTGGTTCAATGACGAGATTTGGTTCTCCGCTTATATAATGCAACCAAAAGAGAAATGTGTAGAGAGAGAAAGAGAGAGATAGAGAGAGAGAGCGCTTAGGTAACAGAAATGATAGGGGAATGAGGCCACGGTAAAAGGGAGGGAGAGACCGCTCGTGTGAAGAATTGCATTACAATTGAAGAACAAAATCAGAAGGCGATGGCACATTGTGTTGCCATGCCATAGTGTTTTATGTGGCTTATAGAGAAATTGGGGCTATTGGGGGCAACGTTTTTTCGGGCGAAATCGGCCCCGATCGCTCTTTCTTTATTTTGCCCGTCTTTCCATGGGGGGAGGGATCGTCTCTATGGAAAGTATTGCTGTCCGATGCGAAGGCTTCGTTTCGCCAGATCAAGCGGATTTGACTCGGGTTCTAATCGGCGAGTTTGTTATGCGGATCGCGATGATCGAGGAAAGTCCGATACGACGGAAAAACGTGTACATTAGGATTCATTCCGTGTGCATTTATGAGTTGCGACTTTTGGAAAAGTAGTTTGTTGGCTCGCTGATAATGAGAAAATTTGATATGGTGGGAAAATCAAAATATGGCTTTTGGCATGACATAAGTAATTTGTTAGCTTACTAATCAAGAATTCCAAATGCCCGAAAAGACTTAATCGTTTGGAACTATCGCGACGCATGGAGATTAATTAGCTTTCGTCATTGTTACATAAAATATCAAGTCAATTTTGTTCTTAGCTTTGAGTGACAGGGGACACTATTACGTTGTCATAACTTTCGTATAAGGTTCACTTGAGTAATGCTAATGAAGCCTATCATAACAAATAATTTATATACGCCGCTCACTTTTTAGGAACAATTTTTAGAAGAAAGGTTGGCCTAGTTTTCTTGGCTCGCCAGATGCTACATGGGCTATTCGGGCTAAGAATCTATTAGCCCTTGACAAATGGTATCGTAGCAAGATCCCTCTAGTAGGTGCATGATTTGGGGAGAGCATGTGGTCTACTTGATCCTATGAGAGCAAGGAGTAATTGCTCGATTAAGAGGGCTCGGACAAGGTGTGGATCTTGGGTAGCTTCTCGGATGGCAATGGGAGGATAGCAATCAACCGAATTGTTCACCGAACAGGAAAAATGCTTATGGATCAATGGGTTAATCTCAAGAGGATGTTTGTAAACATGTTCCCAACAAGAAGAGAAACTTCCATTGGTCCGCCAAGATCAGGAGAAACCTAGTCGGCAAAAGAAAGTGATATCGAGGGAGCACAATTGGCTCGGGATGCCAAATTTACCAAGGAGAGTACAACGGACTGGAGATTCGTGAACAACTTTTTTCCGGGGGAAACTACCGATGGATTGTAGTGGCTTATTTTTGTTGGGCGAGCATTGACAATTCATGTAAGTCCCGAGTGACATTGATAGCGGTGAAATGCAAGAAGCGACAGAGCGATCCCGTAATGAGGGCGTTGCGAAATTCGATAGGGGGAGAATGCCGTGGACGGAATTCTCTCGTCCCGTTGTGAGCTGAAGAGTGGAGCTTTGTGGCATTGAAGCGAAGAGTGAGAGATGCAAAAGTGATGATACAAATGGTTTGTAGGAGTCCGGTCAGGGTGTTTGTGCTAGGAGTCTTGGTGTGAAATGAATATCATCTTAGATTAATCTCTAAAGACGGGGTTGACTTCTCGTGCATAAACCGATCGAGAACTAATATTACTATCCTAGTGAGGCCATGGGAGGTCGAAACCGGTTATTGCACCAAAGTATTTTGTGTGTCTTGCTTGAGGTACCCGGACACTCAAGCTAAACTAGGCGTGTTGCGATCCGGTGAAAGGAGGCGATTCGACATATTGTTTTTAGAAACAATCTTTAGAAGGAAGGTTGGAATGGTATTCTCGACTCATCGGGAGCTGCAAGGGTTATTTCGTGACCAAGAATTTTCTGGCCCATGACAAATGATAACGAAGTAGGATCTCTCTAGTAGGCCGGTGAGTTGAGAACAACATGTGGTCTACCCCGATCCTATGAGGTTAGGGAATGATTAGCGAGGCTAATAGGGATCGAACGAGGCGTACCTCTCGCCTAACTTCTAGGATGGCAATAGGGGGACATGAATGAATAGAATTACTTATAGAATAGGGAAAACGTTCCTCGACCAATGGGCGACTATCAAGAGGATGTACATTACCACGTTTCCAACAAGAAGAGAAACCCTTATTAGTATGTGAGATTTGGAGAAGCCTAGTAGGCGAAAGAGTGTGTTGCCAAGAAAGCACGGTTGGCGTGGGATGCCACAATTGTCGGGAGAGCACAAAGTGATTGGATATTCGCG
Source organism: Rhodamnia rubescens (assembly GCA_021437795.1). Taxonomy (NCBI): domain Eukaryota; kingdom Viridiplantae; phylum Streptophyta; class Magnoliopsida; order Myrtales; family Myrtaceae; genus Rhodamnia; species Rhodamnia rubescens. Next base: position 16,355 of record JAILYA010000008.1, read on the forward strand.
AACAACTTTTTTGGATCCTGGGAAAGCTAATGAAGTGTGGTGGTGCGTTACGTTGGGCGAACGTTGGCCATTCATATACGTCCCAAGGGAATGGCATTGATGGTTATGGAACCCAAGGAAGTGACAAAGCAATCTGCAACAAGGGTGTGGAATTGGATTGGGGAAAATGTCCCGCACCGAATTCTCCCATGGCATTATGAGTTGAAGAATGAAGCTTTTGGCATCAAATTAAACTGTAAGGTGATGCAAGAGAGATGATACAAGTGGTTTTTAGGAGTGGTATCGAGTGTTTGTGCCAGGATCTCCGAAGGAGGGATTGGTCTCCCGTGCACAAACCGGTCGGGAGCCGATAATGCTCTTTTAATAATGCTATGGTAGGCTGAAATCGGTTATTATATTGAAGCATTATGTATGTCTCGCTCGAGCCACTGGATACCCAAGCTAAATAAGGTGTGGTACTATTCAAGTGTGATATATGTGTTTTTCGGATTACTTAGGGCGCGCATGATAACACATGTGGAGTGGAATTTCTATTCTAGAAGTGTTTTTGAAGCAAAAATCCGTTTGGTTACATAACTTTATTTTTCTACTTTTTGAGCCACTTGAAGAACTAATTGCAAAAATTACTTCTCTCTACAAGTAGAAAAATCAACTTCATGTCAAAAGTTGATTTCTAGAGCAAAAGTGTTGCCATATGCGCCCTTAATTGCCTCCATCAAACAAACTAGCTTTTTCAAGTTTGGGGAGTACATTTTTTGTGGCTTGGAGAGACTCGCGCACGACAATACTTTTCGAGTAAAATTTTTGAATTGCTTCAAAAGTGCTTCTAAAGAATCAAATTGGAGAAAATAACTGCGAAAGCGAATGTACTTCCGTGGTATGATGCATCTTTATTCATACGCAAACACTATCAGGTTGATGGTATCGTCCATCTTTTGCTTTTTCCTCACAAAAGAATATTGGCTAAATCCATTTTCCATCGAAACAAATCGTTTCAAAAGTTTCTTACATTGCCGTTGTAGAGACAAAAATAGATGTCATATATATTTAGGCAATGTAACTTCGTAAATTATCAAGTTAACAACCATAAACATAAATTATCTAATACTTCTTCCGATCATGAGAATACACTAAGACTAATTACTTTGATAACTATATCAAAAGAAGTCAAATTTTTCTTATAATGCCTCAAAATGTAGGATGTTTGACTATATCTAAAAGGGGGCGGCGTTTCAAAAGCTAAATACTTTCAAGGTATCTGCCCGTTTGGGTGATTTGTACTTTTACCTTTTTGGTCACGTTTTTTAGGTTTAGCATGTAAATTTGACTTTTATTTGCTGATGAGCTTATTAACTCTTTGTCGACAAAGAAATATAAGAATATAACCCAAATAGAATCTATGTGAAATTTGTTAATAGTACTTTAAAGTTTTTTTTTTTTTTTGGTTGGGAAATAGTACTTTAAAGTTGAAGATGTGGAAACTCTTTGTTTCGACTAGAATGTCAAAATATATATGAATTTACATAAATAACCACATTTACTTACTACGGGTTTGGATATTTGTTTTTGTTAGGGTTAATACCGCCTTAAAAAATATCGATCGATATACTTGTAATAAATTTACATCAAAATAATTTTTTGACCATCAAAAAATCCAAATTGATATACCCGTGATAAACTTACCCTCCTTTAGTTTCCGTTAAATTTTATCGTCAAATTTCGATTTGGATTACATGTGGCGATTGAAGGGTTTATTAGATTGATATTTTATCCTCCGCTTGTCACAATTATACCCATTTGAAATTTTTCGTAATACTAACTCAATTTAAAGAAAATTAACAGAATGGTAAATTCGTCAAAAGTGTACTAGTTTGTAATTTTTGATAGTCAAAAAGCTAGTTTGAAGTAAATTTATCACAAGTATACCAATTTAAAATTTTTTGTGGTACAAAAATTAATTTCAAGTAAATTTCTCACATGTGTATCAATATGGGTTTTACCGTGGCATTAACCCTTTTTGTTATTATTATTTATTGTGGACAAGCAATTGTGCTATAAATAGAATCGGACGGTTTAACCGGTAGAAGTCGGGTGTAGTGATCTAGGTCGATTGACATCTAGGACCTTACGGCGACTTGTAATCCCATTAACCAACACACTTTCTCTTCTAAGGATTGTTCCCAAGAACAGTACGATGAATTGTATCAACCGCGCCCCATTTGACTTAAGCATCAAATCCTCAAGCGAGACATACAAATCAATTGACCTTACATGACTATAATCGGGAGGCGTTAGCTTATGATCATTTTGCCCACGAGTGGTCAACCCCATATTCTAATATCATGTAAGGCTACGTTTGGCGATCACGACAAAATTCAGTATAGGATTAAATTTATCATATCATGTGTTTGGTGCCTCCTCAATATTTGATAAAGTATGAAGAATTATATAGCCCGAGTAAAATTATCTCATTAAGGAGTTAGGATAAAAGTTGATAGGATTTTTAACGTTCATCATAAAAAAAGTTATTCTTCTCGAATAAAAAACTTCTTAAATTAATAAACTTTAAATAATATTTGGCTTATACTATTAAAAGGTTCAAAATAACAAAAAGATAACAAAAATTCCATTTTAATTTATTCCTAATTTTATTTATATGTTCGAATTTTTCTCTATTTTATAAATAAAATCAATAAGTATAAATATATATTTAGCATATACATATTTATTACATATTTTAGTATTTTTCATATAGTAGAATAGTTTACTATTTACTAAAATTCTTTTAGACAATGTGAAAATATCTCGTCTTAATTCTTGCGATACATCAAATAATGAATAGGATATAGCAAGTTCGATGGATCTCATATCGTATACTAGATAAAAATCTAAATGACCAAATGTAACCTAAAATGATAATTATCTTATCCTAGGATATTTATCACGAGCGCCTTAACGCCACTCCGCTTCCCATATGCATCGACCTTTCGGCATCTCTTGAGCTTCCGCCCGATACAACAAAGTTGCACTTTTGGCCCACATGGATGCGAGAAATCGAACCACCACACGAGCCCTCCAATCCGGCTCATATCCTTATGCCGTGTTACGGAAGAACGCCAAGAGAGGCGAAAGTCGAAGCGCAAACTAGCGTAAGACGAAAGAAAAATTAAAATGCACAAGACACGATATACGTGGAAAATCCAAAATAGAAAAAATCACGGTGAGAGAGAAGGGTTTCACTATCTTCAATAATGACTAAAGTGTACAATCAAATATTAAAGCTTTAATAAGAAGAATTAAAGAATAAACAAAAGGGGCATAATGTGGAGGCAAGTGTTGCAATATATTGTGCAACATATCCCTTTTATAGTCCCTTTAAAAAATTCAAAAATAAAAGTGCATGATCCATAGTACCCTTATTACTAATGTGAAAGTCACAAAACTTAACAAATCTCCACCTTGACTTCGGATCTCCGGAAGAGTATTTTATCAAACGCCACAAGATCTCTCCCTCGCCACTAAAAGTAACCACATAAGGCTACCCGCTAAATGGCAGAATTGACAACACACTCCCCTAAACCTATGTGAGTGTACTCAATCTTAGGAATTGATTTTTTTGGTCAACATATCTGCCGTGATTATATGTTGTAGGTACTTTGTTTAGTGTAATTGTAACCTTAGCAACCTCATCACGCACAAAGTGATAACGCATGTCGATTTGTTTCGTTCTCTCATGATACGTCGCGTCCCTAGTCAACTGGATCGTACTTTGGTTATTGCAAAAGGTAACAGAGGCTCTCTCTTGCTTCACCTAAGTTCTATAATCAAATGCTTCAATCAAAGAGCTTCCTTTACCATTTCCATCTCCGACATGTACTCTGCTTTAGAGGTAGATAAAGTAATCGTGTCTTGCAAAGTTGCTCTCCAACCAACCGCAAAATCACTAAGCGTGAAAATATAACATGTTAAAGATCTCTTTTTGTCGAGATCACTTGCATTGTCGGAATCAATGAAGCCAACAATTGAATGCCCTATATCACAATCTCTGTCTAAGACCAAACCGGCATTTGAGGTACCCCGGATATATCGAAGAGTCCACTTCACCGCTTGCTAGTGAGCTTTTCCCGGATGTGCCATGTACATGCTCACAACACTAATTGTCTAGAAAATGTCTCGGATGAGTGCAAACCGTAGCATACATAAGACTATCCACAACACTAGAATATGAAACTTGAGACATCTCATCTTCATCTTCTTTGGTTTTAGGTAACAAAAAAGTAGAAAGTCTAAAATGAGATGCCAAAGGAGTACTTATCGGTTTAACATTCTTCATGCTGAAACATTCAAGCACTTTTATCAATACCTCTTCTACGATTAGTATAACCTTCCAACCTGTCTATCTCTCGCGAATCTTCATACCTTGAATTTTCTTGGCAGCTCCAAAATCTTTCATTTCAAACTCCCTGCTAAATTGCATCTTTAACAATTGTATCTCGACATGTCTTTTGCTGCAATAAACATGTCATCCTCATACAATAACAAATAAACAAAAGAACCATATGCAACCTCTTATAGTACACACAACCGTCATGCGCACATCGCGAGTAGCCATGACTTAACATAAAACTATCAAATCTCTCGTACCATTGTCATAGAGATTGCTTGAGACCATACAATGAGCATTTCAACTCTGCAAACGTGATCTTCTTCACCCTCAATAACGAATCCCTCGAGTTGAGACATATAAATTATCTCCTCAAGCTCGCTATGCGGAAAAACGGTCTTGACACAAGTTGCTCAAGTTCTAAATTATAAAGGGCCACTAACGCGAACGACACACAAATGGAATTATATTTCACAACTGGATAGAACACTTTATTGAAGTCTATTCCCTCATTCTAACTAAAACGTTTTTACGCCAAACGTGCCTTGTATCTTTCATCTTCAACTCTTGAAATTCCCTCCTTTCTTTTGAAGATTCACTTGCATCCGTCCAACAGCTCTTTTTCTCTTGGTAATTTCACAAAATTTCAAGTATGGTTCTTGTGAAAAGACTCCATCTCTACATTGATCGCAAACAAGCTACTTCTCATATTTAGAATAAATAGTAACTTCACGGAGTATAGAGGGTTCTTTAATACTAAGTTCTCCAAAGAATCGTAAGAGCATATACTATCAAATCAACAAAACCATATCTATGAAGAGGCTTAATTTGCCTTTTAGCCCTCCCTATAGCTAGAGTATGAGGTTGTTCAACTTTTTCTACTTCATCTTTAATCGAATTTGACTTATTACTCACTCGTCACTTTCTCGACTAAATAGGAATATCTTCATAAGTTCTCCGTGGATGCTCCGCACTAAACTTCACCTCTTTCACAACATTCTCGTCCTAAATACCCGTAGACTTAACAACCTTTTTCCGATCAAGCATAGAATTTTTGTCAAAAGCAACATCGCTACTAATTATAAACTTTGGTGACCGAGGGTCAAAACACCACAATCTTTAACATATAAATACGCTGCTTCCAAGATAATCTCGTCGTAAGAGATTTCTTCATGTAGAAACTCTCTAACTTTTGCCACAATCCCGATGCCGTCTCTTCATCAACACCTTCACGAAGCACCTTGTCGATAACGACAATTGAATGGTGTTGTGTGCCCTCTCTTTCATCTCTTCGTTCAGCCGTAGTCATGTCGTCGGGGTAATTCCCGTTCATGGCTCTAACCAAACCTTCCCAATGCAACAATGCGTTCATCTTGATCCTCCATAGCCCAAAATTATTTTGGCCATCGAAGGGTACCACTTCGAACTTGATAGATGCCATATTGAACAAAAGGACCGAAATTCATTCGCTCCGATATCGGTTTGTTACAAAAAAATGCCAAGAGATGCGAAGTCGAAGCGCAAAAATGTAGAGGATGAAAGAAAAATTAAAACACACAAGACACGATTTACGTGGAAAAAACCCAAAACGGAAAAAAATCACGGGGAGAGACAGATGTTTCAATATCTTCAAAGCCAGTAAAGACGTACAATCTAATATCTAAAGATCTAATAAGAAGAAGTGAAGAACAAAAAAAAAAGCTTAGAATGTGGAGACAAGTGTTACAATGTATTATGCAACATATCCCTTTTACATCCCCTTCTAAAAAAATCCTAAAACAAAAGTGTATAGTCCAAAATACCCTAATCTCTAATTTAAAAGTTAAAAAACTCAACATAGTGGTTTAAGTCTAAGCCGGTCATACCAATAGAACCATCTAGGTTAAAATCGGAGATCAGATTAGTCCTGATTCATTTTGTTGTTTTGATCAGGGCGATTTGATTCTATGCTAAAATCCATAAATGAGAGGAAAGTTGCAAACTTTTTTTATTTTCTTCTACAAGATTCTCTTACATTTCTCAACATTTTCCCCATTTTATCACACTACATCTCTAAATTATACACTATTAAATAATCTAGTATGACGGCCATGTTGAACCGCTTCAAATCAAGATACCGCCAACAAAAATCGGATGGCGATGCAGTGGAAATGTCAATTAAGTAATTCTTAAATAATTATGGGTCAAAACTAATATTCACTTAGGGAAATGGAATTGACACCAAAACATGGTATTTTCTTAGATGGATCTAATGGGTGCATTTTCTTAAAATTAATTGCTTGAAAAAATTAGTCAATAAAAAAATATTTCATTATCGATCACAAATTATCAAATTATGCCTACTTACTTTTGGGAATAATGAATTTTTTTCATTTATTTATTGTTGTAATAATATTAATGAGTTAATTTATTTTTATTTTTTGCGAAGTAAACGAAACTAAATTGGAAGGCGAAAGAATGAGTAAATAGTGAAGACATTTTGGCGTCATTAAGACAAAGACAAGTTTGACGCCTCCTCATGTGGCGGCGCCCGTGGGGGATGTCTTTGCTGTAAGAGAGCAAGGCCAAGCAGAGGAAGCCACGTAATCCATACAAAATACAATACTAAAAATATTTAAAATTAAATTTAAAAAAAAAAAAACAAACAATGATTTTTGACCAGCAGATTTCTGCCACATGGTCGGCTGCAGTTGTCCTTTATTAGCTGTTGTTTTGTTTGCATCTCAAGATTTCATATTTAATGCCCCCAAAAAAATGATCTCTTGTAAATTAAAAAGAAATGAGAAAATTATAGGCTAAACATGAAAATCAACAACATTTCGTGTCGAGTGACTCGCTAGATAAATATTTGGACAAGCTTATTCGATTATACAAAGTGAGTTAATGTATCGTGTCGTGTCGAGTAACTCGCTTAATAAATGTACCGTATTTGATTTTTAAAGTTGTGACATTATTAATAAGCACTCTGTGTTCGAGTTAGAATTAAATAATGATGCGACACAATACGTCGAGATTACTATATAAAAAAAAAACAAATTGCCAGCTCTTGGATTAGGAGAACACGAGCCAAAATTTCAATGGATGGCTCGATCCGATCGTTGTCGTGCGTCCAGTCCACGCATGTATCTATCATTTAACCGATAAGACAACCTCATTGAGTTTCATTTGGCGTTATAATGTTGTTATTACCACAGATTACGGCAACACATGTATTCAGTTCCTGGTTTCGGAGTCGATGACTTTCCCCGTAGCCCAAGAGCGTACCATTTCCCGGTCACTGAAGTACACAGGCTTCACTGACAATGGTTGATGCAAGATACGTATTTTTTCTCGACGACTACATCGGTGATTACAAGCGACTGCTTCGATTTTCAAGGGCGTGTCCAATGCGGCTATCCCGACGTGCCGGAACCGGGTCCCTTTCACATGTGGTGCACGTACCGGATGCTCGAGGTTTAGGGGCATCAGAACTCAGAAACTGGAGCTAAAACATTTGACTTAGTAAGGTGACAAGGAAGGGAAAGAGATCAGAGCCTATCGACATGGCAAAACTCGGTGCCGTTCACCCGGACATTGTCGCTTCTCATGCGCGAACCACCATTACAGTGCCTAGAGTTCCCGAGACGGCTGTAGCGTTTTCTCTCGATTATCTCGGGGTAAATGATTTAGCGTTAACATTACAGTTACAAAGACGACGAGAAAGAGTTGCAAATAAGCGATCCGGGGGAGTGTGCTGCCTCTTTTCTTGGCAAAATGATCAGGATACAGCTACGCTTGAGAGTCTGGACCAGCAGGTTTCGAGTTTAGGAGCGGTTGAAGAGCCTTCACGACGATCGTCATGTTTGGTCGGAAGTCCGCCTCGTACTGGACACATAGCGCGGCAACTGCTGCTAGCTGCAACATCAGAATGTCATGTTGGTTTCCTTTGACATGTAATTCACATTCGGTTTTTACACTCTAATTAATGTAATCGCTTCGCGTACCCATTATCGATTCTCTGGTCGATCAAGCTAACCTAATCAATACATGGCCTAATCACAGTGCTTCTACCATCAAAGCTAATCTTCCTGTTGCCTCGAATGACGTCTCCATATTCTCAAACAAGAACTAGAAGTGAAAAGGAAAGGACCTTGGCAATCGCCTTGGGCGGGTAGTCGTTGTCTAGTTTCGGATCAACACACTGTTTCACTTTGTCTTCGCTCAACCTCGGAGTCGCCTGCAATACCAAGAACCTCAATCAGTCATGTAATCAGTGATCTAGCCCGCCTTTCCAAGCTTGACGAGTTCTAATGGAAAGAGACAGCAGACCCAAGTGACGAGACTCTGCTGTCCTTTGGGCATCGTGTGATCCACGGGCTTCCTCCCCGTCAAGAGCTCTAGAAGGACCACCCCGAAGCTGTAGACGTCGCTTTTCTGGGTGATCTGCCCTGTCATGGCGTACCTGAAATTCAAAGCACGACGTCACAACGGAGAAACTGAAAAATTGCAGAGAGGAGATCAGTGTTTCCAGTCTATGGATAACTCTAGGAAAACACAGCAATCTTCTAGACTCTTGTCAGTCTTCAGTTCTTCCTAACAAAGCATTGTTTTAGTTTTCCCATGGCTCTCAATCAAGTCGCTTACTCTGGAGCATGGTAGCCAAAAGTTCCCAAGACCCTAGTTGAGTGCAGCCGTGCTGCGGTGTCGGACGACTGATTCGACAAGTTGAAATCTGCAATCTTTGCCAGGAAATCATCGAACAGAAGCACATTGCTAGATCTGACGTCTCGATGGACTATTGGAGGCTGAACTTTCTCGTGCAGGTACTCGAGGCCTCTGGCTGCGCCGTAGGCAATTTTCACTCTCTGGTTCCAACTGAGCACGGGACCTGGTTCAGCGTTTTGCACGCCTTTCCTACCTGCTCAAGGACCATGTATTAGATTCATATTTCCCTTTTCCACGTCGAAAGAGTGATTGTGCTTCAGTGTGGCAGCTGTCGTACCGTGTAGTATATCATGTAAAGAGCCCTGAGTGGCAAACTGATACACCAGGATGCGGTTATTAGCCTCCAAGCAGTATCCGATCAACTCCGTGAAATGCTCGTGCTTGAGTCGTGAAACTATGGAAAGCTGCATCGGTCCGTGACAAGATATGCGCATCACGCCATGTTAAACTTCATTACATTGAACTCACATATCAGAAAATAGGTATTACCTGAGCCTCGAATTCGGAGTCTGGTTCCTCAGAAGAACTGGTGTCTAATTTCTTTACAGCTGCCTGCTGACCATCGCTTAACTTGGCTAGGAAAACCCGGCCATAGGAGCCTTCGCCCACCAAAGCCTTGGCACCAAAGTTGCCAGTCAACCGATTCAACTCGCCCAGTGCCAAGGCCGGCACTTCGATGGGCAAGACCTTCTGCGGTGCTCCACTCCTAGCCACATTAGAGGGTTTTGGCTCTCCTCTCGCATTACCTGCATCACAAGGTAGAGCATCAATATTTCGTATCAAAATGCAGAAAAGAAGAGAAAGCACATTTGCGGATAGTAGCTCAGCAACAGATCCAAGACCCGACATCAACTGAATAAAACCATGTCGATCCGAAGGCAGAGCTGGCTTTGAGGTGAAATGCTCCAGGTTTAATGAATGAACAATATCGATAACGCACAAGATGCTAAAGTAACTTTGACAATGGAAAGGAGGCTAGCAAGAGGAGTCAAGGCCAATGAGAAGGCAAATTTTCTCAAGATTTTGCTAAAACATTAGCCTGATCACCATCATCATCATCGAGTCCTAAGGGGCCGAATTCATAAACCCGACCACATGAGAAAATGCACACAGACGATTTAGCTGGTGATTTCACCCTTAATACTAGGCACTGCCTCGCCGCCCTGACAAATATAGAGCACAAAAATGAGGGGCTGAAAGCACTATTACCATATGGATCGCCTCCTCTGGGCGGCGCTGTATATTGATTAGCAGGAGGGCCAAAGTTTTCCTCCTCGGATCCTCCGCAGCACAACATTACTCAACCTGTCAGGATGATTTCAACACGCCATCAACCAAAAGCTTGGCCGGGTTTTTTTTTTTTTTGGGCGACAGGCTTGAATTCCTGAAATCCTAGGAAACCAACCACCTAATTAACAGGGTCCGTCAATGCATCACCATATATTACTAATCGGCGAGCCACAAGCAAATTGAGCCAGAACATTCGGTTTTATATGCCGAAGAAGAAGCACAGATTCGTAATCACACACCAAACAGCACACACCGCAGCAAAACTGTGAATTCCCCATTTCCCTCTTTCCTACATCATCATCGCTAAAGAAAACATCTCCAAGCATGCATCGAACATATTTTTGCCGACGATGCAGAAACACATCCAAAGAAGAAATTTCAAGAATCAGAACCGAGGGCGAAAGGTTGCACCACCCACCAGAAGGCCAGCAATCCTACGGACGACCCAAGAAAGCGAGAACCGAGATCCAACGGAGCAAATTGAAATGCGACACAGCCACAGAGAGAGAGGTCGAAAATTTGCAGGAGAGAAAAACGGAGGGGAGAGAGAGAGAGAAAGAGAGGAAGAAGAGACAGAGTGCTCTGTTTCTTGGTTTTTTTGTGCTTTTCCGGGAATTTTGAGTCAGTTGTCTGATAACCGTTAAAACCTGAACCGAGCGACCCATGTTGTACAGAGGTTCTTCGCAAGCTACGTGCGCACCACCAACCGCACGTTCCAACGTTAGCCAATCCAACGGCCCAGGATGGGCGACGTCATCGGGGAACTAGTTTGACCTTGCAAGAAAGCCAAAAAAGCCTTCTTTCTGGGCCGTACAGTGAAGTCAGGGCCTAACTTTATCAAATGGACCTTAACCTCTTTCTGTACGTGGGCCACGCAGCTGAAGCTCCAGAACTTACAGCTCAAGTCATGGTACGGCGGCAGAGGGTGGCCCGGCCCTCCCCCGCCGCCCGTGCCACCCTCTCGCAAGGGCAATCAGAGGGTTGCTCGCCGGCGAGGATTGCGGCCCTCCATATCAGGCTCTTTTGGCTACTTGTTGTCATGCTAAATCTTAAGCTTAACGTAGTTCTCGTGTTGTGGTAGGCTAGCAAGCTTTATGGGCTGCATCTTTACACCATGGGCATCAACCTTTATGCTACAGAGATGGCAAAAGTGCTCGACCCAAAAGGGATGCGGCTTGCGGTCAGAGTCAAGGTCCGAGGGTGATGATAGCGATCCATTTGTTAGTGATGACCGGCGTCCCAAGAGTGACGATTTGGAAGGAGTGATGGGATTGGAATCATCTGCAGTCATCATAGACGACTCCGTGAGAGAATGGCGGAAAACACAAACAAAATCCTCTTTGAATGGGATTAGTAGACATGAAATAAATGAAGAGGTGGAGAGGGTGCATTTCTGCACATGCACAGAAAAAAAAAAATTGAACCCAACCGGTAACCGAACTGAAAATTTCACACCTTATTTTCGGCCAAATTGGATATTGAGTCGAGAAGTCCCTGCTTAGGGGTGTGAAAACCAAAACTGGAAGATCGAACCGAACCGCTAACCGAACCGAACCAAAATTTTATGCATTTCGCTTTGGTTCTTGGTTCGGTAATTGAAATATAAGTACCCTTTTTTACAATTCGGTTTTCCGATTCGGTTTGATTAATCAAATCGCACCGAAACTACAATAATGATTAGCATCTAAAACATATACGATTATCCATATGTATGAGGTGATTAGCGTGTACTGGGAAAATTATCAAAAAAGTCATAAATATATTGTACTTTTGTCAATTCAATCCTAAACCTTTTGTATTTGTATCAATTTAGTCTTAAATCTTTTATACCTTAACCAATTTTAACCAATTCGGTTCATCCGGAGCCGGAGCTGACGGGACAATAATTAATAATATTTTATTTTTATTTTTTTTCTTTCTTTTTCTTTTTACTATTCATCTTCTTCCTCCTCCTTCCTCATTGGCCACCGGCTAGAAGTCTTCACTGGCCATTGGTGCTACCGTCGCTGGGCGAGCTTGGCCTCACCTAGCGACAGCGACGGCTGAGCCTCGCCATCGCCCAGCTGGATTTCCAGCCAAATCCGCAGCACCCCCAAAGCCCACGCTGGATTTTTGGACTGGCAAGAAGCCCCCACATCGCTGTTAGGACGAATCTTTTCTAAATCCTTTGCCTCGTCCAACTTAAAACTTTTCAGTCTACGGATGTCCAAAGAATGTCTAGAGGAACTCAAACGCTTGAACTGCAACGGGAAGAATCAGAAGAGTATGAACTCAGACCCACTTCTAGGGATCCGATTTTTTGATGATGGAGAGCGATCATCATGGATGGTGATGGCAACGCCATGGAGGTGCCGCCGGTGAGCTCATCACCGGCCCTCGCCTCCAGTGATCGCCATTGAGGAAGAAGATGAACAATAGAAAGAAAAAGAAAGAAAATAATTTTTTAAAAATTTAACAATATTTAAAATATTAAATATTGCTCTGTCAACGCCGATCGGGTCCACATCGTCTGCCAATTGGGTCCACATCAAGACTGGCCAGTCAAAGATGGCCGGATGATCGAATTTGCAAAAATGCAAAATATTTAGGACTAAATTGGAAGAAAAAAAAAAATTTAGGTGAATTGACACAAATGCAAAAGGTTTATGGTTGAATTGGTAAAATTAAAAGGTTTATGACTAAATTAGCAAAATTGTAATAAATTTAAGATTTTTTTTGACAATTTTACAAGCATGTACTTCGTGATGTTTTGTCGTGCCTTTGGCTCGAATGTTGCCATATTTATCCATGCACACACAAAAAAGCTCTATAGGTACATATTTTTAGTGAAGATAAATTTATGACTTCAAATTACTGTCTTGGGAACGTCTTTGACAATCCTATAATTTAGAAAGGAAGGAAAGTCGAGTTTTGTTTCGTTCCCATACTCCAGCTACGGAAACAATCCACTTCAGGTAAACACGTGGCTAAAGCATATGAACGAATTTAATATTGTTAATGCCTAAACTACTCTTCTTACAATCAGGCACTTAACTTTTACTCTTAATCGTAGTAAAAGGGAAGTATCCCGACCGTTGCGAGCGTACAGCAGAAATTCGATGTCCTCGTTTAGGGAGATCGTCAAGAGAGAGTCTTAGTCCGAGCCCGTCAACATATGCACAGACTCACCTTCACTCAAAAGTTTAAATCAATGAACTATTGGCCAACCGAGATATATTAATTGCTCGACCCACATCAATTTTCTGATATAGGACTTCGTAACACAATTCACATGTGTATCTCAATTTTCTAAACTATTTTTTGGTATTTGATTTATCTTTGGTGTGCGAGATGTTTGTTATCTATGGCTAAGGATCACGTGATAACCATAGGGTAAAGATCGCGTGTAGCTTGAAGCACTTTTATGAAAACATCCGCCGATGACCATGAAAGATCTAATCACCGATCGTTTGATATCGGAGCTTGAAAGATCAAGCAAGCAATGATGTTTAAAGTCCATATAAGGCGATAGTTGTGAAAGAAAGGTTAAAGTAGTCGTTGCTTGATAGGAAAGTTCAACGGGAAGATTTTGAAGCTTCTTGGGAATAGTTGTCTGCTATGTTAAAGTCCGAAAAAAAACTATAAGCATTGAACAGCACTCAAAGATCTATTTTTGGAAAGTCTGGGTGTCTTGAAAAAGTAGCTGTATGGGCGGCTCTACTTCGGAGATAAGAGGTCCAATCAACATCCAATAGCTCTTTTCTTCTCCCAAGGGACTCCAATGGTAATATTGAAGAAAATCTATAAAAGGAAAAGACCATGAAGGCCAAAAGAGTTAGACGAGCATATACGAAAATCTAAGAGTTGGTATAGTTGTTTGTTCATGTTGAAAAATTTACGCCGGTGAAAGATCTTGTGCTTTGTTGTGCAAGTGTAATCATGTAATAGTCAAGTGTATAACCCTAAGTAATGTGACTGGATCGAGATAATGTGATCTATCATTTGTAAAGATCAGCACATATCTTTTGTAACTTTTGAGGCGGTTTTACTAGTGCATTCCAAATTTGGTATTGTGGCTTAGTTGTGTGGAGTGGACGTAAGTTTTGTATATAAGCGAACCACTTTATATTTGATGTGCTAATCTTTCACTCAATCTTTGCTATGTATTGCACACTATCCGATATCATTTCATCAAACATTTGTTCACCCGATCTTTTTCATATCACCTTTGGTTTTTCGTATTTTTTTAAAAAGTTTGAAACAATCATTCACGCTCCTCTAGATTGTATTGTTAGCCCTAACACCCCTTAATTCATGTATCATTCAGCACCAATATAACTCAATTTGAATCTTCATCAACGCCTATTGGGCCCGCATTGCTACAAAGACAATGCTTACCCACTCGTAAACCACGTTGGTCACTAGATTCCTTTCTTGAGATATTCACCAAACACCGATACATAAGGGGAGTGGGCCATCAATCAACCATCGGCTACGATACCATTTATTAGAAATGCGCAATTGAAGTCTAATACCTTCGCCCGTGGGTATCGCCAAGAGAGGGCCTAAGTCCGAGCCCGTTAATATATCTAATTGAACCCACATTCACTCAAAAACTTAAGTCAATGAGTTGTAAGCCAACAGGGATATATTAACTACTCAACCCCATATCAATTTGCCGATGTGGAACTTTTTCTAACACAAATCATACGGACATCTCAACAATAATTAGCACATTTAACCTCAAACCTTGTTCTTATACTAGATATTAGGATTCGACGCTCAAACCACAAATAAAGTAAAGTGTAAAAATAAGAAAGAGAAATTGAGACAAGAGAAAGGGTTATGTCCAAAGAAAAGATTCCACTATAATTAGCACATGTTGGACCTTCCATTGCATCACTCAATTACAAGCGAAAGAAAGTATATATATATAGTAGCTATTCATAAGCTCAAACTCAAACCAAAGCAATGAAAAATATGGGCTAAAACTATAAAAACTATCTAGTGTCCAAGGAGGCACTACCCCCTTGAGACCCCCTTAAGTAGGATCCACGTGTTTTCCTATCGATGGAGTATGAACCACATCCCAACACCAACGAGATAGCAAGAAATCAATCACTCACGGTGAATCTATAAATCTCGTAGCGAATCCTACAATCTCGAAGTTGTAATTGCTCTCGGCTTCTCCTCATCAAAGTTAATAAAGTTTTGATATTTGACTTCTAAAATTACATAGTTTGATGCTTCTTTTTCTTATCTTTCATTCATTTGTTATAATCAAACATGAGAGAACAAAAAAAAAAAAACTTCCAAGCAAAGCAAATCCTAAAAGAACCGCAAAGTAAAAAAAAACGATGAAAACAAAAGACATCTTCCCAAAAGACAAGATTTGTCACAACCTAAAAAATTAATCGACGGCGGATTGCCGAATCATTAGCAATGGTCACATGCCGAGATCTTCCCCTCTAGAAACTATGCCTAGATTTGGCGTCCTCAATACCCATCACTATACGAAGACAACAACGACTACGCATGTTGAACCACCACCACTCTAGAAACTACGCCTAGCATTGGTGTCCACAACTACATGTTGAACCACCACAGATTGAATGCATAATGCCTCCAAGAAACTCCTAGATCTAGATTTAGATCAAGAGAGAAACGGTCACACCCAAATAGAGAGGAGAGCTTCATGAATCTCGGAGAAGTCACGAGATGTTACAATATATTTTGTGTGGGCTTTATTAATTGTTATTGTAAATATTAATTGGTCTAATAAATAAAAGGTGTACGGTTTCTTATTTAGTCTAATATGGAGCTAGATAGTGTGGGTCGAGATAAACCTTATCGTAATTAGAGGATAGGATTACAATATCTATAAATAGAGCGGAAGTCCCTCATCTAAATCCTAATGTCCATATAAGCTTACATAAAGAGTCGGTAGAAGCTATACAAGAAAGGTCATCTCATTAAAGCCCGTGCATAAAGGGGTTCATAGAGGAGAAGCACTTGAGAATCGGATAGTTACAATTCCGCATCAAGAATGATGGATTCGAAACAAGATGTATCAATTCTTTCGTTTTATAAAACCGTGATTCGCATATCTAAACGTGATTATCTTGGGTTCTTGCATAAAGTAATTAATCGCGGCTTACATGAGGATATGTGGTATCGAGCTTATGCATATTAGATCTTGAATTACGATTTTGATCAAATTTTAGAATTTTTTATTCGGATTGTGCGGCTGCGAATGAGGATGCCCTCGGCGTTTTTTTGTGCGGCTCAAGCTTTACTAGACATGGCCACGGGCCGGTTTGGGCCGGAATCGGCCCGTAGAATAACCGGAACTAGCCTGTTGACAGGGATCGGCCGTCCGAATCGGAACCGGCCCTGGCCCCTCACGGGCCGGTTACGATTTTAAAAAAATAGGAACGGGTCGATTCTGAGTTTTAAAAAAATAGGAACCGGATCGAAACCGGCGGTTCCGATCCGATTCAACGAAAAACAAAAAGAAAAAGGGAGGGGGAAGATCAAGAGCCTTCCCCGGCCCCACCCCAACGGCCCAAATTGGGTCATTCTAATGCAACGGCCACAATATAGCTATTGCATTGCAATGACCACAATATGGCGTTGCAATGCAACGGTTCCACTCTTTTTTTTTTTTTTCATTGTAAAATTTTCTATAAATATCATTCCCCATTTTATTTTTTCTCACAATTTCTCTCCATTTCTCTTAATTCTCAATTCTCAAATTCTCTCAATTTCTTTCAATCCGCTCAATCCCGGCTCAATTTTCTCGAATCGGCTTTCCCCTCAATTCTCGACAAAAATGGCAAGTGGAAGTGGAGCTAGTAATAAGGGAAATAGCCAGATGCTTATGGGGATAGAGGAATCCAATTTTTCTCAATCTCATGATCAATATGATCCTCGTAAGTTTACATGTTGGGTAGACAATGATGATAATATCAACTATGTTCCCAACGTCGAGCACGTCCCAATCCAAGAAAGTTTTCATCCTCCTACCGGCGTCGAAGAAACGTCAAAGAAAGGAGCCGGAACGGCAGCCCAAGAGGGTATATCCAACTTATGGCAACACTTCGACAAGCTACATGTAAGCGGAGACAAGTACAAGATAAATCGTAAATATTGTACGAAATCATACAATTTTAATAAAAGAGACGGCTATGGAACATACCGTCGGCATCTAACGCAAAAAACATGCAACACAAGCCGGGATCGACACTAGGCAACAACAAATTTTCGGGTATGACAATTCTAACACTTCTCCCTTATTTCGTTATAGTGATGAACTTTATAAAGAAACATTAACTCAATATGTTGCCATTGAACATTTACCGTTTACTACTGGAGAAAATTTTGGTTTTAATTTTTTTATAAACACTGCATGTATTCCGCAAGTAAAACCTGTTCCGAGAACTATTCTTAAACGAGAACGTTTTAGGGTTTACAAAAAACAAAAAAAAAATTGCATAACTTTTTAAAGATTTCAATGGACGTGTGCATATAGGTAGCGACATTTGGAGCTATCCTTGGCAAATCATTCTTATATGGGTATCACATGTCATTGGATAGATGACGATTGGAACATTCAAAAAAACGTACTTGCATTTCGAGAGTTTAATGAAAGGCATATGGCCAATAATATTTATAGAATAATTAGGCAAATTTTAGAAGAATATAATTTAATTAATAAATTTTTTTCGATTGATTTTGATAATGCCGCGTCAAATATTGCTTCCATTCTCGATTTATAAAATATTTGTAAATTCTCTTTTGGGGGACAATTTTTTCACATTAGATGTGCTTGCCATGTTTTAAATTTATGTGTACAAAATGATTTACGAACTCTTGAGACTTTTCTCACCCCAATAAAGAGAGAGATTAAATTTTTATGGAGTCGTCCCCAAGTTATGAAAGAATGGGGCAGATTTTGTAAATCACATGGATAAAAATCAAAAATATTTTCAAAAGTTATTCCGACTTGTTGAAATTCTACTTACGAGTTGCTTCATCAATTTTTTGCTTATGCAGATTTATTAAGTGGGTTTATTTCTAACAATGTTTCCGAAATTAGTTTACTTCCGCAAGATTGGGTTGTTTGCAAAATAATTTTAGATTTTTTGAAAGTTTTTAATGATGCAACTTATACTTTATCTAGTGTTTATTATCCTACTACGCATTTATTTTTAATAGAATGTGTTAATATTCTTGATGTTTTTTGTGAATATGAAAAAGATGCTCAATTAGCTCCGACTATTATAACGATGAAAGCAAAATGGCTGCATTATTATGCATGCATTCCTTTTATTTATTTGGTTGCTATTGTTTTCGATCCACGTACTAAATTAGATGGTTTGTATAATTATCTCGAAGGATTATTATTATGATTGTTTACATTTGAATGAAACAGTAGATATTAAAACTATACAAGTAGAGGTTAAAGACGCTATAATAGCATCATATAATGAATTTTGTAGTAGATATGATTTAGGTGATAGTGGATCTTCTCAACCTAATGCCTCACAAAGGGAGGAAAGTTGTAAACTTAATAGAGGGTACAATCTCGCTCATTAGTGCAAAAAAGATAAAATGGAGCAACATGTAATGTTTTCGAATTAGAAAACTATTTAACCATTGCTTTTGAATTTCGTGATTCGAAACACAAAGATGATTTTAAAATTACTGGAATGGTGGAAGAATCATTCAACTCGATTCTCGATCCTCGCTCTCATCAAGATAAATGTTAGCAACCCCTTCTTCAACGATTGCGGTTGAACAAGCATTTAACGCCTGGAGGATTAATTTTGGATGACCGCCGTTCAAGATTAAATTTGGATCTTGTGGAGGCTCAAGATTGTGTTCACGATTGGACAAAGACTAAATTTCGACAACAAGAAATTGGATTGAAACGACGAATTTTTTAATAATGATAATCGAGATACCACCGTCACGGGTACCACAACCTGGTAGCAACGATTGATGATGAGGTAAGTTGGGGTTATCAAAGGTAAAAGAACTACATGAGTTTTGATTCGTCTATCCCCAAGAAAATATGTAGGCGTTTAATGATAATTCATTAAGTTCAAACCATTTCTCTCTTCCTTTTTTTCTTCCCAAATTTAATTACAATGTATAATTTGATTATAATTTATAATTGATAATTTATTTATTTTTTATTTTATTAATTTATTATTTAAAATTAAATTTTAAATTTCGAACCGGTCCTTGAATCGGTCCGGAACCGGGATCGCCCCTACAAGGGTCGGTTCCGGTTCCATCTAGGCCATGAATCGGAACTATCGATTCATCAATCGGAATCGACGGTTCACAGCCCGTGATCACGTCTAGGCTTTACTCTGCTTCGTACGGTCAATTTTCTTTGTGAAGCTACTATGCCGTAAGACAGAGAAGTGAGAAGAAAATAAACATCTTTCTCTGACAACACCCTTTTAACCCTTACAAATAAAATTGATTTATGGGATGACTGAGACAAAAGTCATGAGCACTTTTTGTCCCACTCAAGTGCCAATATCACTTCTAAAGAAGTTGCCCAGGGGCCACGCGCGAGAAAGTAGGTCAACGCATGCTAGACCTGGGCCCACACGTGCCGCAACGGACGGCGGTGATCAACGGCGGACTGCTGCGGTTGGCGATCGAGGCGGCGGGCAATCGGCCAACAGCTCTTATATTTTTTAATTATATTTTTCGTTGCTGATTTCTTTCATTCACTTACTAAAAAAAAGGAAATTTGAAAAAAGTTGATGTAGATTGTTCTTCGGATAAAAGAAGACTACGTCCGAACACAGGGGCAGAAACCTAACTGCACCTGCCCAGTCATCGATGGTAAAAAAGAGATCAATTGATGACAGAACAATGGGGAGAGCAGAGACTCAACGAATCCTTGAGATTGTGAATAAAACTCGAGTGCGGGGCCTCTCGAGAAATCCACACCTCAAACTTAGAAAATGAGACCACATGGCAAAGACTGTTTCTTGTGGCAATGTCTTCATTGGAGAGACCAAAGCCTATCCGTGTGAGTGATCACACACAGTTTCATTTTTACCTTGTTATGTTTTGTAGTCTACCTGCTTAAGCAACTGAAAACTTTTTTCAACCTAAGGGCAACTTTTTCCGGGCATTGCTTTAGGCGCTCCAACACACGTTTGCCATAACAAGAAAAAATTGGGGTTTATCGGGACGAATGCTACAAGCTTCCGGAATCCAATGGGATCTTCGCAGAGTTGATCATTATGAATATTACAATGAATTAGATTGGGAAATCCATTGGCAAAAAGAAGGAGATTCATTAGCTCGCTATTTAGTCCGAATTGGTGAAATGCCGAATCTATAAAAATTATTCAATAGGCCAAGCAAGGAATTCCAGGGAGGCCCTATGAGAATTTAGAAACCTGGTGCTTTGCTAGAGAAAGGGATCCCGAATGAAATGATATTGAATATCGATTCATTAGTAAAAGAAACCTTCTCCTACTTTTGAATTGCCAAAGCAAGAACTTTATGTAAGAGTTGAAGCCCCAAAGGGACAATTGAGAATTTTTTTAATAGGATATCATAGTGGTTTTCCTTGAAACACATCGGTCCTTTAGAAATTCTTCAAGCTTTAGCAGATGTGACAAAACTTATTTTCAAAGATAATTTTTTTTCCATCTAGAGGATATACTCGTTTATTCAGTATAGGACCATCCTTTCCGGTTACATCGATTTCACTAAGTTATTCAGTAATTCCTTTACTCTTTGGTCGTTCTCAATGTAACGAGATGATGGATAATGCAATGAGCTAAATAGTTATAAATGATCTTACAATTGCCATCCTTTATAGTTATATCGAATTCACCAAATTATTCAGTAATTCCTTTACTCTTTGGTCGTTCTCAATGTAACAAGATGATGGATAATGCAATGAGCTAAATAGTTATAAATGATCTTACAATTGCCATCCTTTATAGTTATATCGAATTCACCAAATTATTCAGTAATTCCTTTACTCTTTGGTCGTTCTCAATGTAACGAGATGATGGATAATGCAATGAGCTAAATAGTTATAAATGATCTTACAATTGCCATCCTTTATAGTTATATCGAATTCACCAAATTATTCAGTAATTCCTTTACTCTTTGGTCGTTCTCAATGTAACGAGATGATGGATAATGCAATGAGCTAAATAGTTATAAATGATCTTACAACTGCCATGTTAAAGCTGCCCAAATGGAATGTTTTGCCATAAATCCGGCAGACCTGCTTCATTGGTAGTTGATAGAGGTAGAAAACAAGGTAGTGAATAGAGGAGGAAGAGGTAAATGGACATTGATCATTGTACTTAATGAGTGTTTTCACAGGTTGCACTGTGATTTGAAGCATATGGACCTTAGGAAATGGCACTGAAAGGGACATGGCAACTTTGCCATGGGTTAGACTTTTATCTGCTATTTTAGAGAGGCTTTTGTGTAGTTTCTCTCCACCTTTTGTGTAGCTATGGCTTCTTCTTCAGTCTGCGTTTTTCAAATAGCCGAGATCATTTCCGATTGAAATGTCGGTCCCAGGATTTGGGCAGCTCATCCGGTTAGTTCAACTATCACTACTGTAAGCCACTACGCTTGTTCGGCTGCATACTCCCCGTCCGCCTATCTCACACTGCCACAAAGCATATTTCTTATTTCTTATTTCAGATTTCATTTTCCTTTCCTCGCATCTTTCTTTCTATCCGGCTTTGAGTAAATAGATGTTTTGCCGGGGAGATTGGCACTCCTTGAGATATACCATTTCGGTGGGTTCTTCCCTTCTTTGTCTTTTCCATCCAAATTCGCACCGTGTCGGAAAATCTTCGTCTTCGATCTCTTTTCGCAACTCAATAAAAAAAAAAAAGGAAGTCTAATAGTTTCTCTCGGCATCCGTCTTTTAAGTCATTGATCTCATAACTAAAAGGTTGCAAGGCGGTCTGCGTTCCCTATGAATCCTATGCCTGTCCATTCCTTTCAAGCTTAATCCCGTCCTTAGACTCCTTACGCTATTTGACTGAGGTTTGATACTTGAGAGAAGTCATAAATCTAGAATATCCTTTTTTCCCCTTTACAATGAAAGGAGTTGCGACATAATGCATGATGGTCGAAGCGGCAAGATGGGTTTGGAAGATCGCATTGATAGCATCAACAACCAACATGAGTACATCCAACTCCAACCAAGAGTTGGCCCTTAACCAAACTGTCGCTGCCAAGGCCAATTATTCGGCCTCGGCACTGGACCTGCCCTATTTCTTTTGCTTCCTTTTGTTTAAGCTTTCCTTGCCCACGAACTCATGTTGAGCTCCCCCTCTATAGGCGATGGTTCGCAGCTCTACTCCTTCTAACTTTCACTAGACATCGTATTACATGAATCAGGTTTTACAATCTCTCTTATTTCTATAGTTTCATATGGTCGTCCCTTTATATACCATGACAAAAAACCTCTAACCCTAAATCCCCTTCGATAGTTTCCTTCCTTTCCAAAACCTAGGACATTCTCATCCTTGATTTATGTCCGCAACTTCCCTAATCCCAAATCCTAGCCCATACACAGACCCATAAACAGAATCTATACAGAGTCACCTCTTCATCATGATGTTCCTTATTCCATATCCTCGCACCAGTGTAGTTCATCAGATTCACAGCGGCCTCACTCCTGTATTGTACCCTCCTGCTTCAAGGATCCTTTGATGGTTGCGGGTCTTTGAGTTTTTACCTGCAAGACAATTTTCGTCTGATCAGAAATGGACGAGAACATAAGAGTTTCGAAGAGACTGGAAAATCTATGCATTAACTTAGGTAAACTTTGACCCAAAAAAAAAAAAAAAAACTTAAGCAAACTTTGGCACAAGCAAGACATCACCATATGGGATGATAAAAAATCGAAGGAGAAGTTACTCGAATGCAAATACTCTCTCATGGGTACCTTGTTTCAAAACCCCAGCTTCAAACCCCAAGCCTTCCAGGCAACCTTGAAAAGAGCTTGGAGAAATGAGAATTTAGGGTTTTACCCTATGGAAAATGGCATAACCAGATTCACTTTCGGATATTTAGATGAAAAACTGGAAGTGTTGAATGGAGGCCTATGGTGTTGCTCAAACCACCTTCTTCTTTCGAAGGAATGGGAACCCGACACCCCCCTCATTGTTATGAGTTCAATGCTTGTGCCTTTTGGGTTAGAACCCTTGGCCTTCCTCCTGATTCGAAATCCGAGGGCATCGTAAAAAATAATTGCCAACTCTATTGGTAAGGTCTTGGAAGTGAAGATTCAGGAAAAATAGGCAGAGTCTACCAACGCGTTGGAAAGGCTAAAATAGAGATGAACATCCACGATGAGTTGGACATGCGTCCACTCATTGAGGGAGAAGAATTTGGCTGGATTTTAAGTATGAGAGACTCCCATTTTACTGTTATTCATGCGGGAGAATTGGGCACCATGCGGGTAACTGTGAAGACATTCCTTATGAAGCGGAAAAGTTCGATACAAAGATGGGCAGCTGCTTTTGGAGTTGGCTGAGAGCCGAGAACCAAGGGCATAGCCCTTTTAGGGATGTTTTCCATGAGAAAAGACGGAATACGTAAGCTGAAGATACTGATGAAATAGTTCCTGAGACTCAGGAACAGCAAGGGCAGCCCCTGTTGTTGGACGAGGGTCGCCATGAAGTGTCAAACCAACCTGAGAACCGTAAAAAACCAAAAAAGAAAAAGGCTAAGTTTCTGAGTATCAATTTTGCAAGTAAAAACACGAGGGGGAAATATGAACAGATTGCGGCAAAGGATGTCTTGATGCTGCCTGCTCCTTCAAAGAGCAAATCTCCTGTGGAAATGAAGAAGACAGGGTCCAAGGAACCCAAAACTCACTCCATCAAAAAATAAAAAGGGTATGAACCTTATATTTTCAACTCCTCGAGTAATATATGGCTGGATGAGACCCAACTGCTGAAAACACCAGTTCGTATGACTGAAGAGATCGCTGAATGGACTGTGGTGGCTAGCTCGAACAAGCCACCGAGGGAAAAATGAATGTGTTATGCTGGAATTGTCGAGGATTGGGCACAACCTTGACAATTCAAGAGCCGAAGGCCCTTGGGGCTTAGCATAGGCCCACGGTGGTGTTCTTGATGGAGACAAAAAAACCCAGAAATATTTGTTGAAAGAATCCAAAGAAGACTGAAATTTCAGAATAGATGGATGGTAAATCCAAGAGGAACTACGGGAGGCTTGGTAGTTTTGTGGCTGCTTTGTGGGATGATAGGGTGGTTATTATTCGGATTGCTTTGTGAACCTTAGATGCAAAGACTTGACATGTGGGAAGGCAATGAGGTCGAGATTTATTCATGATCCACACAACTTCCAGAAAAGAACTGAACTGTGGGAGGCCATCCATGGCATTTGCAAATCTAACTCTCTACCATGGGTGTGTTTGGGAGACTTTAATGAAGTCCTATACTATTGGGAGAAAGTGGGGAGACGAATGGCTGAAAATCATCGAATGAAAGCTTTCCGAGACTCTATGGACAATTGCCCTCTTATGGATATGGAAAGTAAAGGTTGCTCTTTCACATGGTCAAACAACTAGGATGGAGAGGAGAATATAAAGGAAAGAATTGACAGAGTATTATGCAACTTTGAGTGGAGAATGATGTTCCCTGTGGCTGAAGCATTTGCACTCCCCTTCCTCTCCCCTTCCTTCCCCTTGGGTCTGATCACAGCCCCATTTTATTATCTTTACAAGCCAATAGGGAGAAAAGAAAGAAAGAGTTCGACTTTGAGACCTTTCGCTTCTTCTTTTTTGTTCTAATTGAAACCTTTTGGTTGGATAATGAAGAATGCACAAAAGTTATTGGGAATGTTTGGAACTCCCTAGCACACTCTAAGAAGAGTTTAACAGAGAAACAGATGGCCGTGACTGTTGCATTATCAAATTGGAGTAGGAAAACTTTGGGCAATGGGCAGAAAAAGATCAACCTCCTGAAACAGTGCTTCAATAGCTTGTTAACAGCAGTAACAAATTGTATGAAAAGCAACAAGCAAAAAGATTCAGGGAGAAGTTGAAGCGCTATGGCGGCAAGAGGAATTCTATTGGGGCTGAGATCACCGGTTAATTGGTTGAAATGGGGCGACAAAAACACAAAATATTTCCATGCGACGCCAAAGAGAAAGTGAGTTTTTTCAGCAAGCTTTTCGAGTCGGAAGGTCTAAGAAGGTTTTTTCGCAGTCCTGGAACAGTGTCCAAGGGTGGTTACCGAGGAGATGAACCTCTGCCTACTCGCTGAAGTGAACTTTCAAGAAGTAAGAAAGGCCACTTTCCAACTTGGGGCTGAAAAAGCTCCAAGACCCGATGCTTTGATGAAGTCCAGAGTCTTTCTAGAAGTGGAATTTTACAACCGGGTTTAAGCAGAAACCAAATAGACCTCATTCCAAAAAATTCAGAACCCAGAGAAACTTGCGCAATACCTCCCATCGGCTCCCGCGACTTTGGCTGCAGTGTTATTGCCAAAGTTCTTTGCAAGCATGCTCCAACCTCTGCTGCCATGGATCACTGCCGAGGAGCAAAGTGCATTTGTTTGGGGGGCCGGGGGGAGGAGACAAGTCCAGCACATGACCGCGTGGAGTGATATCTTTAGCCTGGTGGCCAATGTTTTATCCATCCTTACGGGGAAAGCAGTAGAAGATGGCAGCATTAAAGGCGTCAAATTAAACAAATGGTGCCGAACCACCCTCTCTCGTCTCCTCATTGCGGACGACTCGATATCTTTCTCCTTCGATGGTAAAATTCCGGAACGTCGGAACCTTGCATCAGTTCTAAATCAATATTGCCTGGCAGAGGTGAACCTGAATAGATCTGGTGTATTTTTCAGCAAGGATCGCCCCTCGAAACTCGCGCGAAAATATGGCAAGAGAACCGAGAGTGCCAATCATTTCAAAAACGGGGAAATGTCTTGCGATCCCTTCGGATTGAGGAGCTTCAAAGAGAGGAAATTTTCTCGTGGATTCTCGGTGGAGTGGGGCTCAAAACTTGAGGGATCGAAGGGGGAAATTGTTCTCAAAAGCTAGGAAAGGTGATTTGAAGACGGTGGTGTTCAAAATCTCTATCTCCGAAAGCGATTTGATGGACTTTTTAACAAAGCTCTATTGGCCAAACAAGCCTGGAGATTAAGCAAGAACGTCGTCATTTTGGGGCTGGCAAAGCCTCATGTTGGGCAGGCCCATGCTCCAATTTCAGCCTGCAGAGATTTTTCATCTAAATTCCCTGAAAGTTCAACTACTTTTTAGTCCTTGGGAGTTTAATATAACGAAGAAGCCCGTCTCTTGTGTGTTTCCTCCTTTAAAGTTTTTAATAAGAATGTTCTTTTCAATCCCAAAAAAAAAATTTATATTATGCGTTCATCGAACAACTACCATTTTTTATGCATAACCAACATACTTGTATACCTTTTTTTTTATGTGCATAACCACCGCTTCGCACACATTTGTATATGTCACGAGCCAATACTTGACATCTCGACCGTTTACCCTTTTTACTCAAGTCGGAGCATACTTTTTTTTTTTTTTAACGGCGGTTGATTTTTTTTTTCAGAATATCAGATGAAAAGCCCCCAAAAAAAAAATTGAAAAGAGAAGCAAAATGTGCAAAAGAATCAATTTTTCCAAAAAAAAAAAAAATGACGAAATTCATCATTTCCGCGCCCTTAAAACAATCAAAAGGAGCAATCCCACTCTCTCTCTCTCTCTCACTCGCCCCTCACCCAACTCTCTCTCTCTCTCTCTCTCGCCCTCGCTTTCTCTCTCTGCTGCGCTCTCCAATGGAAGAAGAAGACCAGCACAAGGTGGCAGATCTGGTCAAAGAGCTCGTCCTCCGCTTGCTCTCCCAGAGCCCCGGCGACCCCGTCCCCCCCGACTCGCTCCGCTTCCAGAGCTCCCTCCGCTACGCCTTCCGCATCCTCTCCAGCCGGCTCGCCCCCTCCGTCGCCCCCGACGCCGCCGCCCTCGCCGAGTCGATCAAGCGCCGCCTCGCCACCCAAGATAAGTCCTCTCTGGCCCTCAGCTTCGCCGATCTGTACGCCAAGTTCGCCTCCAAGACCGGCCCCGGGAGCGTCAACAACAAGTGGGCGGTTCTTTATTTGCTCAAAATCGTGGCCGAAGACCGGAGCAGCGCGAGCAGCGGGCTCGATTTCTCCGGGTCGTTGCCCAATTTGGATTCGTTCGACGCCGAACTGGGGAGTAAGTCGAGGGTTCCGCGGGATAGGGAAAGCGACAGGAATGGTTGGAGTAATGGGGTTTTGTTGGTCGCGAAGGACCCCGAGAATTTGCGCGATTCGGCGTTTAAGGAGTACGCCAACTTAGTGAAGGAAGAAAATGAGGTGTCGGAGGAGGTCTTGGTGAGGGATGTGTTGTATGCTTGTCAGGGAATAGATGGGAAGTATGTGAAATTCGGTACGATAGTGGATGGTTATATCTTGTCGGATTTGGTTAAGGTCCCGAGGGCGACCAGGACTATGGTTAGGAAGCTTTGTGAACTGGGCTGGTTGTTTAGGAAGGTCAAAGGTTACATTTCGGAGTGTATGGATCGGTTTCCTGCAGAAGATGTGGGGACTGTTGGGCAGGCATTTTGCGCGGCATTGCAGGATGAATTATCAGAGTACTACAAGTTGCTAGCTGTGCTTGAAGCTCAGTCAATGAATCCGATTCCTCTGGTCTCGGAGACGGCTAGTTCGGACAACTATCTTTCTCTGAGGAGATTATCCGTATGGCTAGCGGAGCCAATGGTGAAAATGAGGCTGATGGCAGTTTTGGTTGATAAGTGCAGGGTCTTGAGAGGGGGGGCAATGGCTGGGGCTATTCATTTGCATGCGCAGCATGGTGACCCGCTTGTGCATGAGTTTATGAAGCGTCTACTGCGGCGAGTTTGTTCTCCTCTTTTCGAAATGGTGAGGAGTTGGGTCCTAGAAGGAGAGTTGGAAGACAATTTCGCCGAACTCTTCATTGTGGGTCAGCCAGTAAAAGTTGAGTCTCTTTGGAGGGGAAGGTTACCGGCTTCATGCCGGGATGCTCCCTTCTTTCATATCCCCTTCTCTTGCACAGCGTATTTTAAGGACTGGAAAGTCGATAAACTTCCTTCGTGTCTGCTGCGAGGACCGCGGGTGGGCTGATGCCGCCACAGAAGCCGCATCTGCTGCCGGGACCACGACGAGAAGAGGGAGTCTAGGCTATGGTGAAACTGAAGCCCTTGAATCTTTGGTTGATGAAGCAGCTAAGAGAATAGATAAGCACTTGTTAGATGTTATGTACAATAGATATAAGTTTAAGGAACATTGTCTTGCTATTAAGCAGTATCTGCTTCTTGGGCAAGGCGATTTTGTTCAATATCTCATGGACATTGTGTGGCCTGAACTTTCTGAGCCTGCTAACACAATTAGTTCTTTCAAGCTTGCTGGATTGCTGGAAAGTGCAATCAGATCTTCTAATGCTCAGTATGATGATCCTGATATGTTAGATAGGTTACGGGTCAAGATGATGCCTCATGGCACTGGAGATAGGGGTTGGGATGTCTTCTCATTACACTATGATCCTAGGGTCCCGTTAGACACTATCTTTACAGAATCGGTAATGGCAAAATATTTAAAGATTTTTAATTTCCTATGGAAGCTTAGACGCGTGGAACATGCACTTATTGGTGCTTGGAAGACCATGAAACCAAACTGTATCACTTCCCATGCCTTCTTGAAGCTGCAGCGTGCCGTTAAGTTGCAGCTTCTTTCAACATTGAGGAGATGCCAGGTTCTCTGGAATGAGATGAACCATTTTGTTACAAATCTGCAATACTATATTATGTTTGAAGTCTTGGAGGTCTCATGGTCTAATTTCTCCAATGAAATAGAAGCAGCCAAGGATCTCGATGATCTACTTGCAGCTCACGACAAGTACCTCAATTCAATTGTGGAGAAATCACTTCTTGGTGAACGGTCTCAAACCCTTCACAAGTCACTTTTTGTGCTGTTTGACCTCATATTGCGATTTCGAAGTCATGCTGATAGGTTATATGAAGGCATATTTGAACTGCAAGCAAGGTATGGGGCTTTTTTTTTTTCTCCTCTTGATGTGTGCAAGCACGTGTGTATGAACACATTGTATGTAGACATGTACGTTAAAAGTACGTAAGCTTATTCTCGCTTCTTTTGGAACCATATAGGACTGGGAATTCTTCCTTACCTTTGCGAGACAAAAGCAAGGCGAGAAAGCAAAAGAGCGATCAATCTTCAGAACCTGGTTCATTGATTACTGATGGAAGGAAGGCCCTAACTCAGCGTGCAGGTGATTTTCTGCAGAATATGCGGCAGGATTTCGATGCAATTGCAAAAGAATACAGATCATTGCTTGAGGGTTTCTTGTCTCAGTTGCCTGTTCAGCAGCATGTTGATCTTAAGTTCCTTCTGTTCCGCCTCGACTTCACTGAGTTCTACAGCCGGTCGGGACTTAATAAATGAAGTTGCATAGTGAATAAGTTGCAAGTACAGCGAAACATTTGCTTTGACATTTGATTGGCGAACCACAAATTTGATTGCTTATTGCTTGGGATCGTGTGGTTGATTATGTCGGGCATACTGTCACAAGGGAGCGGTCTTTCACATCTCACAGGTTGACTTTAGGTATGGGAAAGTTTTAGCTTTATTTTTTCATTTTACTGAGATTTATAGTTTTGTCGTGCGCATGATTAGAGTGTGCCTTCTTCATTTGCAGGAGGGATTGCTTGCTTTGGAGTTTTTAACCTATTGGAAGCTACAGGTCAATATTGGTCGAGTAATGGAATTTAGTACTGTGGATTCTTTTGATGTAGTTGCCTACCCTGTGTTTATGTTTTCTTTGACCACTCTTTCGTACGTTGTACATAGATATCATGACCGTGTTGTTAGAGATAGGTCGCGATACTCGTTAACGGATGTTTTAGATCTCTAAAGTTTGCCCTGTTTTGATTGGTAGCCAATTCAATATTGTAACACACTCTGCAGCTTGGAATGGAAATTTATTCTCTTCATTTCAATGATGAACTTGTCTTCCATTTCATGTAGAATATGATAGTGTCACGGGCCGACACATCTCGGTCGCGGAATTAACCCGTGCGGCGCTTAGCAAGCCACGCTAAGCCAGCCTTCCCTCGTATAGTTGTCCCATTGAACAACTTAGGCGAATATCTTTCCCGTATAGGATCATACCACACCCAGCCTTAACGAGGGTATCCCTTCGTATCGAGCCTGATCGTAGGCTACCTTAAGCATCACAACCTGGTTTCGGCCTGCCATGGCCTCATCGGGAGAGCGGCATTAGCTCCCGACCCCGTTTGTACCCGGGAGGCCAAACCCGCCTCCGAGCTCCTAAGGGATGTATTCTATCTAATCCTAGAACTCTCAGTACAAACCCGTCCTAACACCACTCCCAACGACCCGGTTGTCATTTCCCCTCTACAACGCTCACTACCCATGTCGATACCCCAAGCTCCACCCTCAAGGGACCCGAGTACGGAGAGAACTCGACCACTGCGGCCCTAAACTCCCGGACCGTGTCATTCTCCCCCCACTCAATCCGCAACGCCCTCGTTGCGGGTTGTTTGTCGCTTCTTTGCATCCTCCCAACCAATCAACGCCACGGTCCGTCGGGACTTACATGAATGGCGGACGCTCGCCCAACAAAACAACAACACTCCACTGGCAGCTTCTCCCGATCACACGGTGACCTCGGCTAACCAAGAGAGGTTCCCCTTGATGAAACGTGGTAGCGGACCCTTCTTAAGATTCGCCCAACCAATCCAGAACGTTTCCCATTTCAATAAGTAATCCGGTTCCTTCCTATGCCCCCATTGGCATCCTCGAAGCTAGACGAGAGCCGCACTTTTGTCCGAGCCCCAGGCCCCGGCGATCACTCTCCGCCCTCGAAGGACCGGGAAGACCACGGGAACTCCCCCGAATCACTCACCTACCGAAGGGATCCCGCTCCGATACCACTTGTCACGGGCCGACACATCTCGGTCGCGGAATTAACCCGTGCGGCGCTTAGCAAGCCACGCTAAGCCGGCCTTCCCTCGTATAGTTGTCCCATTGAACAACTTAGGCGAATATCTTTCCCGTATAGGATCATACCACACCCACTTAACGAGGGTATCCTTCGTATCGAGCGATCGTAGGCTACCTTAAGCATCACAACCGGTTTCGGCCTGCCATGGCCTCATCGGGAGAGCGGCATTAGCTCCCGACCGGTTTGTACCCGGGAGGCCAAACCCGCCTCCAGAGCTCCTAAGGGATGTATTCTATCTAATCCTAGAACTCTCAAGTACAAACCCGTCCTAACACCACTCCCAACGACCCAGGTTGTCATTTCCCCTCTACAACGCTCACTACCCATGTCGATACCCCAAGCTCCACCCTCAAGGGACCCGAGTACGGAGAGAACTCGACCACTGCGGCCCTAAACTCCCGGACCGTGTCATTCTCCCCCACTCAATCCGCAAACGCCCTCGTTGCGGGTTGTTTGTCGCTTCTTTGCATCCTCCCAACCAATCAACGCCACGGTCCGTCGGGACTTACATGAATGGCGGACGCTCGCCCAACAAAACAACAACACTCCACCGGCAGCTTCTCCCGATCACACGGTGACCTCGGCTAACCAAGAGAGGTTCCCCTTGATGAAACGTGGTAGCGGACCCTTCTTAAGATTCGCCCAACCAATCCGAGAACGTTTCCCATTTCAATAAGTAATCCGGTTCCTTCCTATGCCCCCATTGGCATCCTCGAAGCTAGACGAGAGCCGCACTTTGTCCGAGCCCCGGGCCCCGGCGATCACTCTCCGCCCTCGAAGGACCGGGAAGACCACGAGGAACTCCCCGAATCACTCACCTACCGAAGGGATCCCTGCTCCGATACCACTTGTCACGGGCCGACACATCTCGGTCGCGGAATTAACCCGTGCGGCGCTTAGCAAGCCACGCTAAGCCAGCCTTCCCTCGTATAGTTGTCCCATTGAACAACTTAGGCGAATATCTTTCCCGTATAGGATCATACCACACCTGCCTTAACGAGGGTATCCTTCGTATCGAGCGACCGTAGGCTACCTTAAGCATCACAACCGGTTTCGGCCTGCCATGGCCTTCATCGGGAGAGCGGCATTAGCTCCCGACCGGTTTGTACCCGGGAGGCCAAACCCGCCTCCGGAGCTCCTAAGGGATGTATTCTATCTAATCCTAGAACTCTCAATACAAACCCGTCCTAACACCACTCCCAACGACCCAGGTTGTCATTTCCCCTCTACAACGCTCACTACCCATGTCGATACCCCAAGCTCCACCCTCAAGGGACCCGAGTACGGAGAGAACTCGACCACCTGCGGCCCTAAACTCCCGGACCGTGTCATTCTCCCCCACTCAATCCGCAAACGCCCTCGTTGCGGGTTGTTTGTCGCTTCTTTGCATCCTCCCAACCAATCAACGCCACGGTCCGTCGGGACTTACATGAATGGCGGACGCTCGCCCAACAAAACAACAACACTCCACCGGCGGCTTCTCCCGATCACGGTGACCTCGGCTAACCCTAACCAAGAGGTTCCCCTTGATGAAACGTGGTAGCGGACCCTTCTTAAGATTCGCCCAACCAATCCGAGAACGTTTCCCATTTCAATAAGTAATCCGGTTCCTTCCTATGCCCCCATTGGCATCCTCGAAGCTAGACGAGAGCCGCACTTTGTCCGAGCCCCAGGCCCCGGCGATCACTCTCCGCCCTCGAAGGACCGGGAAGACCACGGGAACTCCCCCGAATCACTCACCTCTTGAAGGGATCCTGCTCGATACCACTTGTCACGGGCCGACACATCTCGGTCGCGGAATTAACCCGTGCGGCGCTTAGCAAGCCACGCTAAGCCAGCCTTCCCTCGTATAGTTGTCCCATTGAACAACTTAGGCGAATATCTTTCCCGTATAGGATCATACCACACCCACTTTAACGAGGGTATCCTTCGTATCGAGCGATCGTAGGCTACCTTAAGCATCACAACCTGGTTTCGGCCTCGCCATGGCCTCATCGAGAGAGCGGCATTAGCTCCCGACCGGTTTGTACCCGGGAGGCCAAACCCGCCTCCAGAGCTCCTAAGGGATGTATTCTATCTAATCCTAGAACTCTCAGTACAAACCCGTCCTAACACCACTCCCAACGACCCAGGTTGTCATTTCCCCTCTACAACGCTCACTACCCATGTCGATACCCCAAGCTCCACCCTCAAGGGACCCGAGTACGGAGAGAACTCGACCACCTGCGGCCCTAAACTCCCGGACCGTGTCAATAGCATGTAAGTGTAAGGTCGGATGATTCAAGCAGAGACAAGCCACGTAACGAAAATTGAATATATGTTCTCGCGTGGATTGTAGGTAAAGCTAGATTTAGACATACTAATTTTGATTTTGAATAGAAATTGTTGAACTTGGTAATTCTTTATCATCACATTAGCAATGCAATATCTGGAATGACATGGGAATCATAGTCAATCATCCCCATCAACTTTTCATTAGACATTCTACATACGCAACTTCATCACTGAAGTCAACAGTCAGTTCCCTCAATTTTTCTTTTTTCGGCGGAAAAAGTTGACGACCTAAAATGCTTCAAAAGCGCGGTATATCATATATCCACGCATAAATTCAAGAACATCTTAATTTGTCCATCTCTCACCATGTATGCGGAGATTCAACAAACACAACAAAAATTCAACCAGGTAGCATATCAAGTCCAAAGAATATTTGGAGAATTGCCATGCCAAACTTTTTCTTTAGTATCCGAGATTAGCTTAAGAAACTTGTTTGTACTTTTTTTTTTTTTTTTTTGTAAGGAACTTGTTTGTACCTTTTGCTTTCATCTGCGATCCAAATTGCAGCATGGTGGGAGTTCTTTTGGGAAAGCAAGGGGAAAAGAAATGTTCATATATACTCATCTGGATGCTAGAGTTCATTTGGAGACACTATCCCCATTTCAGTGTTGTCCTTCACCTTTTTGTTATGCATTGCAAAGAAAGAAATATATACATTCGTCACCTCGAAGTTCCAGATAAATGGAAGCACCTTATCACACTTCAACCATCCCATAAGAATCTTGGGAATTCCTAGATCAATCGTAGATCCGTGTTATCATCCCGATGCCCTCTAGCGAATGGTCTTCAAACATGCGTCCAGTCTATAATCCGGGCAGCCTTAGAGTGTTTCTTGGGGAACTTACCCAAGCAGAACCCGCGACAGCGAATCTCCATAATGCGTTGACATCATCGGGCAAAGCATATTCGATGCCCACTCTTGGACCGATCAGTATGTTTTCCGGCTTTGGCCCATCTAGGATTTCTAAACCACCTGGACCAGTCAAAAATTTCTATGAGATATGCAGTGACGGATCACATAAAAGAGAAGCAAACAACTGACGTTCTGTTTGGTGACTCGCGTTCCATTTTCCGTTCTTTCGTTTCATTTTCTAGCAACAAGTTATGATGTCAGGTGGAGATTAGTCGCCTCCTGTATCGAGAGAATCCACAAAAGCCAAATTGAAGGTTTGAAAGTTGGTTCACCACTGACCAGGAGTATAAAGGGGATGGCTTGACCAGTCAGTCGAAAGTCCTAGCGCTTGGCCAACCTGGCAAAAAAGACTTCTTAGTTCGGCGATTTCCATACCACACATTCTACAGGAGAACAACCAAAAAATTACGACTTCTTATTGGATAATAGGGTACAGGGAAAGGTCATGTTCTAGATCTTGGTTTACAAATACAAGAATGTCACGAGAAAGTACATGGATTTTTGCCAAGCACAGGCCAAAAGTATACCTTCTGCAAAGAAAATCCCATTAGTTTTACGAGCAAAGCTATCTGCTAGAGTATTCAAAGATTAAAAACATGGGCATAACATCTCTCTGTAGACATCTGTTTCTCATTTCTACTTAAGAAACAAGTGGACCGTGTTTTATCCGAGTTTTTCTCGATCACCTCATGTTTCACCTTCCAGCCCTACCTTCTCTATACACCCTTCTGCCACTGTCTCTGTCCTCAAAAAATCAATCAGCAGAATTTTAAGGATCTATCTCCGACTACTCATTTAAGAAAAAGCTCGATATAATTTTGAAATAAAATCATGAACTAGGAAAAATCGCCTCATGACGTTCCATCGATCAAATAGATCTACTATCAAGCCATTTTTCAAAAGTCAGGTTTCCCATATCCGCAGCTCTTCATTGTTAGAGATCCGCTGGTGGATTAGATAAATCTCGCTCAATTGGCCAAGTAGGTGACACATTTCTTTTCAAAACATAAGAACATAAACTACAAAAAGGAACTAACCTCCAAATTTATACCTCGCTCAACATCTATAGTCTTTCCACACCTCAAATCTCATGTAATTTACTCACAGCTTGCCTGACATTTTTAAGTGGAAGCTTTGGCTATCTATTTGCGCTATGTGACTGTTGGAGGTCCACTCAGCATAGACTTAATGTGTCTAAGCTACACTCAGTGATATACTTATAGTTTTGATCCTCATTCTTCAATTTCTAAACAAAAAGGAGGTTCCACCTACTTCGTGAATTGAGGTCACGATGCTGCTGCCATGAAAAATAGTTTAATTACAGTTATACCAAGCTTCCACCACAGGCTTGGAGTACTTGAAAGTTTGGATGTATGCAGTCAAATATTGCTAATGCAAAGATTATCTGTACTAATACATGAATGAATCTACCTGCAGGGAACAAATAAGATCCGCCACCAGTTGAAATGGAATGAAATGAGCAGCAGAATGAAAGATTTATAGTGCGTAAAACTGACCTTGCCAGGCCCAGTAAGAAGCACAGGCTTCTCCGTTTCCTGACCCCTACGTTTCTGGATGGTCTCTAGCCCTACAACATATGTCATCGTAACTCAGTAATGCAGCTTCAATGAAGAAATGGACAGATTCTTCCATCTCCAGACCAACTGACTGAAAATCCAACTAATCTCTTAAGCTCATCAATGAACTTCAGCATTCCAAAAAATGTGCCAGATTGGAGAAATATGCAAAACCAACAGGCAAGAAATGTGAATAATGGAGGGGGAGTCCCATAACTACTGCTCCGGATAAGCCTCTGAACTGACACTCGTCAAGAACAACAGAGAGAAGGGAGGTTTAGGCAATGCAGTTACCACTAACGGGAGCACAAGAGCGAATCAGGACAGCCGCTCCAATTCCTTCCTTGTCTGCTACAACATTAAGCATTTTGTGGAGACCGTAGCAGAGATACACATATGCATGTCCTCCTGGTCCAAACTACCGGACGACATTTAGGAAGTAGTCAGTACATGCGCAAGCAATTCAAATAGGGTCGTGTTATCCTCCAAGAACACTTGTTTAGCATGCATAATAAGGAACTCTTAAACTTTCAATATACATTGAAAGAAAAATTTTAGTGTTTGAATTTGGAACTTCCCTTCCTAGGCGTGCTTCAAGTGCCCTAACGACACTCGTTCACTAAATCCTTGCAGAAAAGTGATATTTTCTAGGTAGAAACATAGAAGAAAGTTGTGATAAGCTTACAACTGGTGCTGTCCTTGCCGTGATGCCAAATCGACCATGACAAGCCGAATCATTTGGCCGATAAGCTTCAACCTGTTAACACACAGAATCAGGGTATTTTCAACTATCAAAGCAAAAGGCAGATGTGAATTTCGTCGATTCGATTCGATAATTGCAACTCATCATTGCCACTTAGCAGCCTAATTAGAATTCAAAGGGAGAGTATACTGTCCTCTACACTACTTTCTCGTATTTTTCCACTATGGAAACAAAACCTACTCCAAACCATTGAGCTGATTGATGGACACAAACAATCATCTGTGCTTTTTCATCCAATTTGACATTCAGAAAGGCACTAAGCAACTGCTAATTCCTTGAGGATGACGCCCGAATTCCGGGTCCATTTTTGACAACTTCAGATTTTGGACACGAAACGATGAAACATCCACGCAGCTAGAATGCTAGACAGGTTGCTCATGTTTGCCGCAGCCCACATTTCTAAGGCCAATGGCGACCCAACACAATGTACCCAAGGGAAAATTCAGGGGCACCGAAAATGAAGAGCATCTACCTCCGTAATCTGAAGAACCACATCGTCTCGTCTCAGGAACTTCCCGAGCAACCGTGGCGCGAGGTCCAGAGCATCTACTTGAAAAAATTCCCGCGAGAGAATCTTGAACCGGTCGAAGGATGAGCTCGACGAGGGCAGGGCTTGACTGGGTCGGTGCCGGGGTTGAAGCTGAGTTCCGGGACTCGCCGCTTCCCCGGCGGGGATTGACTTGGTCCGCCGACTTGTCCGAGTTTTGAGCGACTCGGTGCGATCGCTCGCTTGACTCGGTGATTTCCTGGGTCCTCCGGAGTCGTTTGGCGTTGCGATTCGCCGTCATCGTCGTCTTCATAGGGTGGCGGACTTTCGTGATTTTGGCGGGTATTGGCTCGAGGGTTGGTGTTTGCGATTGAGTTTCGACCGGCTCGACCCAAGTCATAGGAAAGTATCAGGTAAGCTCGAGTAAAGTTCGCTACATGTTTCAAACTCGAATTCAAATTTTCATAGCTTCGTCGTAATGTTTTGCATCCGATTCATCATGTCAATGATGCATCTGTTTATTGTCTAGCTACGTCATTCTAATCATCTTACTTCCGTGCCGAATTTATAGGTGTCGTAACACGTGCGATTATTGTCATACGTGTCGTACGCCACGTCATTTCAATGTTATCGCTTGTATCGAATTTGCTGGAGTGGGTTGATTAAACTTTTGAGGTAATTTGAGTGGAGGGTTTTAGTGAATCCTCTATAAATCTCAAGCGACATCGCCACATTCCCACGCATAATGCAAATTACATTTTGCTGGAAATGCTTGGAGCATTGACCTGATCCTGGATTTGTGCAAGTGGGCCTTCGGTTACTATTCATTTCTCATCCGTCTTGGGCAGTCCAATGACTTTATGATGGTCCAATGACTTTGCGGATGAGTAAGATCGATTCTATACATATTGTACGGATGAAAACTCAGTCTTCAACTTTTGAAATTTGCCCAATTTAGTCCTCAATCTTCGAAAAATTCCAACGTCGTACTTCCGGCCAATTTTCTTCGGAAATCGTTGTAAAATAAAATTGGCCGGAAGAATCACATTGGATTTTCACGTAAAGGTTAGGACTAAATTAACAAAATTAAAAAAAAATTAAAACTGAATTCGCATTGGTACATGATTACGTGATTTCCTCCTATATCGGTGGTTTAAGCCACTGCTGCTCAGTCCATCGGCAGGTGCATGAGCCAGCCACTACTACCACAACCCCTATAAGCAGGTCAGCAGCTTAGGAAATCTCTAGCGAAAATCCGAGGCAAATATAGGCCAGAGGTTCACTTATGATGGAGAACTGCCTCAAGCTGTCCAACCATACCTTATTGTTCAGATCTAACACCAGATTGCATTTGTTCAGTACAATCATCATGAAAATCGAAATTGGTTTGTAGGACATACGAATCGGATTCTCTCGACGAGGTTTTGAATCGCTCATATCGACACCACGCTTCGAAAGCTCCGTTGCATTTTCCGATTAATAAGCCCAAAAGCACCGGCAAGCCCCCTACTCGAGAAGGGGGCCTCGACTCGGCTGTCGATATCGAGAGTAGCCAGGTCCCTAGATTGAACCGGGAACGGTCCTCGCCCCAATTTACCACTGTGGGGCCCAATGCGATTAATCATCTGCCGTGAGCCAAATAACCTAATCCTATAATCCCTATTAGTGTGAAGTGACAAGCTAGGAAATGGCCCTTTTCCATGGACCGGGCAAAGTTGTGCTACCACGTTATCAACTCATCTCCATCAAAATCACAGACAAGAAAGGTAGATAGATAGATAGATTGGAGAAAGATTAGATAAACGTATTACTTTTCCACGTAAACTAAGGCTTTGCTCTCGATTGGCGTTTGGCAAATCAATGTTTGACCTCCCCCAATAAAAGAAAGGGTTCTATCCAAATTGAAAATAGAAACAATTAAGAATAATTTCAGCAAATTATCCTTTCTCACGTCGGTCCAAAAAAAAAGTTGTGACGTGACTTAACATGCTAAGCCGCCACCGCCACCAACCAAAGGGTCGCAAATCTCTTCTTGACACTTTGCCTAAAACGATAGTAACGAGAGAGATTTACGATAAAGCTATGTCGACACCAGCTTTTTTAATTCTCTGTGCATTTGTAATCTTGACAAATGGGTGGCCAAGCTTCATCTTAAGACCAAACAAAAAATAAAACAAGACAAAGATATATGTTTTTTTTTTATTTTTTCGAAAATAATAATAATGTCGGTCAAGATGGAAAAAGAGTACAACACGGTAGTTGGACAAAACATGGAGCTTTGGTTGCGGATAGACCGGCATGCAAAAGGATAGAAGAGACTAGGACAATGACTCGCGCGAATTATATAGGAAGAGCGTGGGATGTTAGTAGGAAGAGTGAGTTTTCGACCAAACTAAGGTCTTTTGAGGTCGAGAAGGGTGGAGGTGTTTTCGAAAAGAGGGACGGCGAAATTGTAGACGGGTGGACAATTTCGCCGAAGCAATGGTGCGGTCATGTAATTTGAACGAGATAGAGGCATGTGAGTTTGTGTTTTGGTGAAAATTCGGATATGCTTATGCTATTTTCCCCATAAGGGGACAAGGTCGAAAATCCCGCCCGAAGCCCCTGTAGCACTTCGGACTGAGTCATGACCATAGGATCCCACGGCGTGGCAATGAGTTAAGGACGAGATAGGCTATCTAGTCCAATTCGTAGGGACACCTATGCCACCTGTCTTTTCGATCGATCCATAACGGGCTCTCGAACAAGAGTTTGCTTATCATTTATGATGTGGCGGACCGTTTTGACCAAAGATTTTTAGAATTACAATCAAAGGCAAAGTGGCGCGATCAAAGACGTGAATCACACATGAGCTTTATTTGCTAAGCTCAACCATCCTCAGCCTTTCTCAATATCTATGCCGGGGCTCCTTGAAGAGCTAGAGTGAAGTTGCCGCTACAAATACAAACTTTTCAGGAGAGAATCATACTCCAAACTGAACTCAGCTTGGTCAAATCCGTTGCCCTAGCTGAAATCTACAACAGCTCTTTCTAGATCCAACAAATGCCAATGACCAACATTTAGATCAATTAAAGTAATGAGGTCAATTTATTGTGGCTCGAAAAAGACTGCTGAACCACCATATTTTTCTTGGTATGATCCTTGACTAGGGCCAAATCCACATAATGCATCTAAATCCTCCTGGAGAAAAATAAAGTTGAAAAGATCAAGATGAAGATGACTTCGCCTTATAAGCAGACAAAACAACACCCCTCGACATAGATTTCGACCACAATTCTTGTCAAACCCTAAATACTTTTAAATCACGTCCAATTCAACCGTGTTCCTTCCCAAACTACCAAGCCGGCCAAATCACTGAATGAGTCCAAGGAGGACCCGAGGACAATCGCTACACATGCCTCAGTGGAAAACTTGAATAGCCTCTATAGCCAGTTCAGTCCGGCTCCCGAGGGGCGCCGGTCCGGTTCTTAGTTTCAGAGGTAACCGATATCTCGAATCGGATTGATTATTTTTTTATTTATTTAATATATTAAAAGCAAAATACATGTTACTCATCCTTACTTACTGATCCATCGAGAACTGTAGCGGATCGAGAATCGATCGGCCGTGTGTCTCACGGTCCCCCATTTACAGTGCAATCATTCCTTGTCTTTTATTCTCTCTTCTCACGTAAGAAAAAGAAGGCCGGTCAAAAGAGACAGGACATGATCAGTTGTCAGCACAAGAGAAAATCGCAAAAACATCATGGACAGTCACGAACCCAGAAATTCTTCTGCATGTTTTCTGGAAGGCGGTGGGGCCACACCCCCAAATTTCTTTTCATGCATTCCAATTCTTGGGACAAATAAAAACATCATAAAGCAAAACTAGGGTATTCCCAAGGGAGAAAAAAAGAAAAAGATAGAGGAAGATGTGCATCCAAGAGTAAGAACAAATAAATTTTTTGTAATTTGAATAAAAGACCAACAATCATTTTTGCCCTGAAATCTCTTCTCTCATTAGCCTTTTTTGGACAAAGGTCATGACCTCGGACTCTTCTTCCCCCACACAGTACCAAGCTTTCCCTCTACCCAAAAATAAAAACAGTAGGGACAGGACAACCCAGGAGAAAAAGAACCCCAACGAGATGTAAGAGAGATTAAAATTTAAAAAAAAAATACAAAATAAAAAAACCGCCCGCATTAAATTAAAGAACCAAGCCAAGGTATGTACACGGAGCCATCGGGGACGGGAGGCGCGTGCGCCACCGTCGCCCCGCCGGTCAATGATCAAGAGGCGGCCTGGTGGGCCTGGGGTTGGGCCTGGGGGAGGTGGTGGCGCTGGGGGGCGTGGGGGAACGGGTAAGCTCTGGGCTTCGGCTTGGCGAGGGGCGGGGCTGCAGCCGCGGCGGCGGGGGGTGGGGGGTGGTGGTGGCGACGCGCTCGCAGGAGGGGCACATGGTGAGGGTGGTGGCGGGGAGCTGCATGTAGAAGGGCTGGGAGGTCTTGAGGGCCCGGAGCTCCTGGAGCTCCTTCTGGAGCCTCC
The DNA here is from genome assembly GCA_021437795.1 of Rhodamnia rubescens. Lineage (NCBI taxonomy): Eukaryota > Viridiplantae > Streptophyta > Magnoliopsida > Myrtales > Myrtaceae > Rhodamnia > Rhodamnia rubescens. Next base: position 58,421 of record JAILYA010000008.1, read on the forward strand.
GGTTCTCCTCCGTCAGCGTCTCGCAGCACCTCTTCAGGTACTCGCAGTCGATCTCCGTCTGCTTCAGCTTCGTCCTGGCTCTCCTGTTCTGGAACCACACCTCAACCTGGCGAGGACGGAGGTTCAGCTGTTTTGCCAAAGCTAGCTTCTGCTTCTGCAGAGCACGAGAATGGATTGTTTCCTTTCAATAAACAGAAAAGAAAGAAGAAGATGAATCTGGAGGTGCGAGTATGGAGAGAGGCTCACGGGATTGAGGGTGTTGTGTTCCTTGAAGCTCTCCTCGAGGAAAGCCGACTGTTCCTTGGAGAGCCGGAGCTTCTTCCGGGTCAGGCCGTTGTCGTCGTCGTCGCTGCCTCTTGAACAGTCCCTCTCGTTGTCTCCTTCCATGTCGACCCTCTTGCCGCCGCCGCCGCCGCCGCTTCTGAATCCTGCTCCTCCGGTTCCGATGCCGAAGTCCATCTGGAACGAGGACAGCGCGCTGTTTGGCGACGACTGCTCCGCCTCCTCCGCCCCCGCAGGGAAGCGGTTCACGTCCAGGCTCTTGCCGGCCCCGCCCGACGATTCCGGCTCGGACCCCACTGCAACATGCGCCATCACGAACACATCAGAAGATGTTTATGGAAAACCAAAAAAAGAAAAAGTTCGCAATTTCGTGCTCAAGATGCACAAAACCATCGTCTCACCAAACTTCCCATCCCTCATCAAAACCTTATCTGAGATGGGTAAGACATTTCATGGTCTCAATCATCTAAAACGAACTTCCTCGTTACAGAGAAGAAAATAGAAGAAGAAAAAGAAGAGGAGCAAAACCCAACAGCAGAAGGCAAGCAGTAATTACGGTGGTCAGTGAGCCACGGAAGGCGAAACTGAGAGGTGGAGGGCCTGCGGTTGGAGTGGTTGTTCCTGGGATTGGTCGGAGAGAAAGGTAAGAGATGGAGCTGAAGAAGAGTCGACGGCGGGTGATGTTGGTGGTGGCGGGGCCGATCCGCCGCCGGACTCTCTCTCTCGCCACCGTCACAGTCCTCGTCGTCGTCGCCGCCTCTCGACGACCTCCCACTTACTCCCAAACCCATGCAGAACCCCAGCTCCCTGTTCCTACCGTCCTTGTCGTCGGCCATCTTCTTCGGGGCTTTGTCGAGGAAGGAGGACGACTTGGACGTGTCCCCTAAACTCAGAGCTAGCTCCATTACACACACACACACAGACAGAGAAGGTTTGAAGAAGACGAGGAGGAGGAGGAGGAGGAGAGAGCGCGTTGGACTTTTTTAAAAGGGGGGGAAGGCCACACAGACTAATCCAATCCAATCCAAGCCAATCCAATCCACCCTTTTAAATGTAAACACGCACACAAGCAGACCCTTTTCTCTCTGCCTCTTTTAGGGTTTCGTTTGGTCCTTTCGTTCTCCTTTTTCATGGCCTCCTCTGAGAGAAAGAGAGAGAGAGAGAGAGAGAGAGAGAGAGGGGCGAGGTAGTAAAGATTGACCGACAAACTCAGGTTGACAAACGCACGTGAATCCATATAAATAACTAAATAATCCAATGGGGACGCCAGTATTCTTCATCATCATGCCCCTGCGCCTAGAGAGAGAAAAAAAAAAGTAGACAGAGAGAGAGAGAGTGGGGTGCAGAGAAGAAGATCGAGGGAGAGATTCGCAAAATACTTCAAACGGACGTCAAAAAGGGGAGTTGGATTGACTTTTGCCGGGTGTTCAGGTGGATATTTATTAGGTCTCCACGCGTACAAATACAAGGCCGTCGCACCGGAATGTTTTCTTTGCTTTGCATTACATACACCCTTTGGGCCCTTTAGGGTTTCGCCTTTTTGGCCCTTTTATTAAAAAAATTCCCAATATTTGTACTTGTCATGTATATATAGTTAGAGTTAAGCGTCCATGTTCACACGTATTTGAAGAGGTTTCGAGCCCGCACAGCACTCCCATAAGACCCTCAACCAATCTCGATAATCGATTTATGAGAGCAGGTTCGCCATCGACTGCCGAGATTTCATCGAGCGAGATAGAGGGTCTTGTGACATATCAGCACTTTCGTAACGGATTTCGCCTAAAATAAAACACAAATTAAAACGAAAAATTTGGAATGGCGATGTAGGAGGAACTCATGACCTTAAAAACACCATAATGAAGTTTGACAAGAAGTCCTTAATTGACGAGATTAATGAAAACGTTTAATTGACTTCCCCCGAACCCTACTGCTGTTCCTCCTGTCCTGCCCACCCCATCAATTATTGCCGTGTACCGAACCTCGGCGCAGCGTCATGATTATGGCAATATGAGGAACGATGATGATCATGATGGGCATGATGATGACGACGACGACGACGACTGCGACGACGACGACGACGGGGGCAGAGTCAGACCATCCTACGGCTGGGATCGTTCCTCCGGGTCGTCCGCGTTGGACCCTCGCGACCCACCCAATCATTCTTCTTCTTCCTCCTTTTTTTTTTCCTTTCCTCCCCTTTTTCGCTTCTCTTTTTGAAATGTATCTTTAATCAATTATCTCGGATTTTCCAAATTAAATTAATCCATTTTTTTTTCCTAACGAAAAATCGCTGACGCAATTGAGATGAAATGACCCCTGATGGCTAGAGACCCGCTGACCCGCCAACCCGGAGCAGTGCGCCTTTACCAGCCCTCCCCCTCGCCACGTGTCGCGCACCCATTGGGAGGTCCCCCGCCCTGGGGGCGACCAAGCGTGATGCGTGTGCAGACAAGAAGACATTGGGAAAGATATTTGGGGGTCAGATTAGCACGAGATTTTGACCGAAACACGGTCTCCCCACCCTCCCCTCTTTTTCCCATGTTTTTTTTTTTTTTGGGCCTTCGGGCAGACAAAGCGACCGTCTCTTTTGTTATTATTTTTCCCAAACTATTTTAAGGAAAGCGTTTTCCTTTTTCCACCTCTCGATTTTTTTAATATATTTTTATATATATTTTAATATTTTATAATTAAAGAAGTCCTCGAAAGTTTCACGAAACGAGAAGGAACTGAGGGTATCCAATGAGGTCCAAATTCGCCTAGGGTGGGTCTAACTTTCTAAGTATAGTCCACGTAGGGGGAGTTCTTGAAGAAATAAATTAAAATTTTTCGGTTTTTTTTTTTTTAGATTGATAAAGAGAGTGAAGTGGTGGGCCCATGCGCGTGGTTGGGTTGGGGGTGTTTTTTTTTTTTTTTTTTTTGTGGGGGGCAAAGAGAGGAGGGGAAATTGAAATTGCCACATCTAGAGGATGTGACCAGGTCAGATATGTCATGCTTTTGGGATCATTGCAATAATTGAAGTCATGCAGGCTTTAATGATAAGCTTGGAGGGGAGGGAGGGAGGGTAGGGGTGGTACTGGTGGTATACTGGGATGTGTTGAATTATTTGGTGGGACCCATTTGGAAGCCTTGTGATGGAGATGACCATGGACAAAAAGGTTCAGCACCCCCCAAAAAAAAAAAAAACAAACAAACAAACCCTATGCCCGCTACTCCTTTCCCTAAATTCCCCCAATTATTATGGTTTTGCCCAATAGTGGGTTGACATTTTATTGCAACGTTTCTGCTGTGTTTTCGCTTGATATTTTGACTGTGAATTGTGTGTGTATAGAGTTCTTGCGGCAGGGGATGTTACCCCCCATTTATCGTACATGTACCGATTTAAAATTTTATATGGTATTAATATGATTTAACGAAAATTAACAAGATTGTAAATTTATCATAGATATACCAATTTAAGATTGTTTGTGATATTAACCATAAGATAAAATGAGTTATCTTACCTTGTATTTGATGGTACGTATGTGGACGTGACGAGTCATAGTATATATAAATAAGATCTTGGATAATTTATGCTTTAGATGTATGAATAGGATAAAACTATCCGGTTCGGGTATAATGACATTTATTTAAAGATCAAAGAATTGAAGGATGGAAGCAACGAGAGCGATCCATTTTCATTTGGAGAAAGAACGATTCGTCGTTCTTTGTTGGCATCACGCGTCGCTATTGCACTCGCGATGTCACTCCTCTTGCGGTCGCGCCTAAATTTTAATCCCCACTCTTTATCTATTCCCACATGCGTCAGCATGCATGCCTCTATATGTGTGAGAGGACGATCGGATTCAATTTAATACTATCTTATCCTTGACGACAAGCACATAAACTGCTAATTCGATAGTGTTGTGTTGTCTGAAACCCTAGTTGGCACCATGGGTTTTTGGAAGCTAACGGTTACGAGGGGCACTTCCTTTAAGTGTCTAAACTTGGTGGGACTCTAGCAAAGCAAGCCGGAAATCTTTACGAAACCAAATTTCTATGGGCATGACCCGCAGCTCGTTTCTTCATCATCTTCTTCTTTTCAAATGACCACCCTAGTTTGAACTCGGCGTGATGCAACGAACGGCTTATCTCGTCGCATTGTCCGAGCATTGATATAGAGAAAGGACTGAGCTCAGATCAAATGAGGGAAACGGGTCGGACTTGATTCAAAGTTGATCAAAACAAGCACGGGGAGAGGCGTCTCGAATTAGGGTTTAAATGGGAAAGAAGTTGGGAGGAAGAAGACTGAGACTCTCGTCATGTGATTGATTTGACGGATGGATGGATGGATAGATAGATGGAGGGAGAACGTAGATTTGAAGCTAAGGAGGGGGGTGGGGGCACAGACTAGAGACAAGAACAGAACAGATCTAGCGCAGGCGTCGACGAGATCTTTGGATGTGTACTTTTTTTGTAAAACCAACTGTCTCTTGGTGAATGGCCCCCTATCATTATACCTTCTCTTCCCAATGACAAGCTCTTTTGACCCTTGAATCTTTTCCAGCCCTTCTTTGTTTCTTTGTTAAAATCTCTTTCTTTCTTTTTTTTTTTTGTTTGGGGATTTGCTCATTTTCAAGTACTATTGATTTTGACCCCAAAAAAAATAAAAATCCAAGCGACCCTTTTTATCATATGTAATCGCCTAAATCTTGAAACGTTTTGATTCAACTCCTAAATGCTATTCTATTGTTTGTCTCAAATGACAAGAAAAAAAATGTGTTGGTAATATAGATATGTTTTAATTTTGAAGATTTGTTCGATTTTGCTAATTTTTCACTATACGGAGAATTTAGTATGTTAAATACTAATGTGACAAAAGGTGAATAGTTATTTCGAGAAGTGAGCCTTGGCCCCAAAAAATAAAAGAAATTTGTAGAGCGAGTTCCAACTATAAAAGGACAAGCTTATTCCAACATGTAAAGTAAAGTCGCATCATTTCACAAATCAAATGTTTGTTTAACATAACCTTTTTTAGCATATCTATTGTCCCGCGATTAACCTAAATTTTCCCTTATTCTTTTTCTTTATCATAATATGTCTGAATTATTCAAATAATGATAGCTTGTCATTATGTGTTTTAGTCCCTAGCTCTATCCACAACAAATAAAAGTATCAGTCGATGTGTCTCGAGAAAGAGTGCTAACGTAATTATTCTTATTTAAAGGCATCAACCAAAACTACCTATGATTTTACAAAAGGTTTTTGAGAATGAAAAATAATATATATGCATACTTATGTGCGCGCATGCATGTAAAATTACAAAAAAAAATTACGGAAAACTATATATGGTTCTTATGCTGTTATGTATATAAATTGAGACATATTATATGTTCCAAATCACATAAAAGTTTATTCATAAGAGTCGATGTACCTGATCAGAGAAAATATAAAAGTTAAAAGTAATCACAAATTTACCTTGGGAGAGGCTACAGTATGGCTCGTCACCTAACTTAATCCATGGCCTCTTTTCTAGGCCAAACAACACTAGGCTAGCGAAAGCAAAACTGTGGCTTCCTCTTCTTATTACTATGCAACGGTTCATTCCCAATCATATAAAAGTCGATTCATAAGAGTTGTTGTACCTGATCAAGGAAAATTTTAAAAGTTAAAAGTTAAAGCAATCATAAATTCACCTTGGAAGAGGCTACAACATGGCTCATCGCCTAACTTAATCTGTGGCCTCTTTTCTAGGCCAAATAGCACTAGGGCAAGCGAAAGCAAAACCGTGGCTTCCTCTTCTTATTACTGTGTAATGGTTCTTATCTCTCTTTATCCCTTTTCTATGTTCCAACTCCACTAGTGCGGTTGGATTGAATATTAGGGTTCAAACCTTAGTAGCTCCTTTTTCGAAGAAGACCAACTCACATGTGAGCAATAGAAAGGTATGATTAGCTTTGAAAAAAAAAAAACTTTGGAATTGTCATGATACTTTGGTATGCAAAGCGCATTTTGAGGAGCTATTGTCTACCTTTAGCTCGTGGTTTTATCTTTTTGTTTCTTAGTATTTTCACTTGGCTAGCGAGACTGACTATTGGAATTATGAGAAACCCTAGAACTAAAAAGACCAAGTAAAAATTAATCAAATTATATTACCTACCCACACATGATCGAGTTGGTTGAGAGCGTACTATTCCTCATCGGATCACTCTGGTTCGAAACTCCCAACTCAACTTTGTGACTTAAGTGGAGGGTCATGGTGGTGGGGCTGTGCTAGCTCCCCCAAGGTACTAACGCAGTTAGACATGGCCAAATGAAAGCGTGGGCCCGAAACCAGCCCGTTGACGGGGCCCACGATTCCAAGAGGGTAAATTGTCGAAGCCGATCCGGAACCGCTCGCTCCGGATCGGTTCCGACTGCTTTTTTTTATTAGAAAAAAAGGAGGAGGCCCGAGGGAAAAGAGTGTTGGGCTTAGGAACCGACGGTTCGAACCGGAACCGGCCCGGAATCGGAACCGCAGGTTCCACGGAACCGGCCACGTCTAGACACAGTGCTAACGCGGACGTAAGCCATTGCGTCAAACTCGCGGATCCTCGGTTACAAAAAAAAAAAAAAGATCTAGCAAAAACTTATTTTAAGAAGTGACATGACTAGTTTGAGCTGGGTCGCTGAAATAAATGGATCCATGCACTAAATGATTAGCTAAGTAGCCAAATCATTTAGTAGAGGAACTTAAGTAAGATTTCTTAATAGGTCTAGCGTTGCTTATAAATATAGAACTTTGTTAACAGGTGCTCGGGCACGCTAATTTTCTATGAACTGTTTATCGCTGTATTGAAATGTGAAATATTCGTAATAAACATGCTTGGCAAGTGCCTTGATGGCACTTGCTAATAGTAATCGTAGAAATAAAACTTTCTGCTCGCGATAAAGATAGCGATGAAAATCTACAGCCGACCTCTCACGATGAAGTGTTTGCATTGCATGAAGCAAATGCTGATCTTCTATCTAAAAGTCGTTAGTTATCTTCGTGCTTTTTGATAATGTGCAATCAAGTCCTAGACCTTTTCTTTTCGCAAATTGGCACCTACAACATATATGTTTTGTTCAAAATTATTCTATCGATAAAGAGCAAACGAAAATGTTCACGCGATAATGGCTTAGTTGCCATTACATGCACACGTGTCATCCTACGTGGTTTAAAAAGAATTAAAAATTATATGTAAATTGTTATATACTTTAGAACACATTTAAAACAAGCCTTCGATAAAAAGAGAGCGGATCGTTGGCCCCATCGAGGACAAGATTTGAATCATAGAGTACACCGTTACTAGAATTCAAACAGATGACTACTCACTTAGGGTCGCGTCATCTCGTTTGCGCGTGGATTAGATGTGGATGGCGGTGCCACCGCATATCTCTCTTTGTGCATAGTCGTTTAAAGATTGAAGTAGGCGGAAGCTACAATGCAATCTCTAAAGGACGACAAGCGCTCGGCAATCCTCCTCGGCTTCCGGGAGACGACGACGGGGCCCTTGCCGCCTCCTCTTCTTTTCTCTCTATTAAAGGTCAAGTCCTTTCTCTATAATTGAAATCTCCCTTGCAAGCACAACAAATAAATAAAAATAATCCAAGTCACCATTAATTTGTTCCGCATCCACATCACCATCCCATTTGCAAAATTTAGTGACCCAATTAACAAAAAAAAAAAATGGAAACTTAAGAAGATGGACGAGGCATGTCGTCAATCAATTTATTTTGTCATTATTCGAACCACAAATGCAAAATCTCGCATATCATCCCGCATGAATTTAATCTTTAGAAGATCGACGAGGCATGTCGTCAATGTTGCGTGAATCGAGGGACAAAATGCATTGTTCATGGATAAGAGGTCTTGATTCACAAGAGCCTCGGAAGTTAGCGAATGGCTCGAGACGCTAGTTAAGCAACAAATTAAGGAGATTTTTCGAACTTTTCGATTGTATAGAAGAAAAGGTTACCTCGCTCGCGTTGTAGACACACCGTATCTCTTGAGAGACCCGGCGAACAAAGCTTCAAGGAGGCAGGCACGTGACATGACCGCACATAAAGAAGGTGGGGGCAATCGACGAAAGCCAGGGTTGGCGGGTGGATGGCAAGTCACGTGACGGATGCATGAGCAATCAGGGGAGCAACGTGACTGGAGTAATGTAGACCATAAAGAGGGGAAGAGGGTGGGGAGTGGGGACGGCCGTGCACCATCACGGGGGGACAAATCGGGCGGCAGCAATCATTTGTACGTTGGGATCTTTTAGGTTTCGGGTCTATTGTATCCCGCCCTCTCTCTCTCTCTCTTTATTTACTTTTATTTCTTTATATAATAATTATAGATATAACTTTTATTCTTTAAATAATAATTATAGATATTCGCGAGCATAGAAGAGAGAGAGGTGGGGATGTTGTGTGTGGATGGACGATGACGATTGCTCGAGATGTCCCGAAGGATGGGGCCCCGTCGCCCCGTTGGAGTAATGGAGAGGCGATCGGATTTGGAGCTTGAAGCCCCCTCGCCGTTCCGTTATTTTCGTTCGGCTCATATCGGGCGACGATCCTCCTGCTCTTCTCCCAGTTTACGGCTCTGCTCCTCTTCCTCCGCCACCGCCACTGCCATCGCCGCTACTGAGCTAGTGAGCTGAGCCACCACTTCTTGCAACTGGGCTTGTTCGCATCGTCGAAAAAGAATACGCAAGTCGAGATAATCTTGAAGCAGATGCACAAAATTAAGGGAATCTTGGATAACTTTCTCTCAAACCAAGAAAAAGATATTGAAGAAAATTATGCAAGCTCAGATATGAAGCCTATGACATTATTTCAATATTTGAATATTGGACATATAATAGTTACGAATCGAATCTTGGTACCAACAATTAAAAACTGTTTTCCTCCTACTTGATGCATCAAAACCTAAATCACAAGCTTATGATAAATAAAAAAAGGGCGGCAATTTTAGTAAGATTTGTAATAAGAATACCTTTACGCTTGGCAGAAATATATTATGCCATCCTAGGGTTCTATTTCCTAGCACTATGACGAAAATGAACTCCCGCTGCCATCATTTCTCACAAATTGATGTTCCAATATTTTCTTGTCATTCTTGTCCTTTGTTTTTGAATGGATTCGATGCTCCAATGCATAGAAAGTCTCTTTTCTTAATGTTTTGTCTGACTCAGAATGGATCGGTTTCGTAATTATGATATTTCGATCCTTATTTGAAATAATTTTTTTTAACTTTTTATTTAAAAAAATAAAGACATTTCAAGCTTTTATTTAAAATTTTCCGTTATTTCGTTCTCGGGTCGAAAGCAAGCCGCGATTTCTTTGTTTTTTTTATTATATGTTTTTCTATGTTTTCCGTTCCCATTTTTTTTTTTTGGGTCTTTATACATTTATTGTTTTATTTTGTATTATTTATCTGCATGACGGGGCCCACTGAAGAAATTTTGGGGAGAGAGAAGAGAAGAGAAGAGAAGAGAGGAGGTGGATTCTCAGTTCTTTGTAATGATTGCTTCTGTGGAAAGTTCAATCTTAGTCAGCCCTGACATTGTGAGGTTCACGTCTCACCAAAAAGAATAAATAAATAAATAAATAAATTTTAATCTATTCTTTTCATGCAAATTAACTTTCCCTTCCGTCCCACTCCTCAGCTACACGAAAAAAAGGAAAATAATGATTACAAAATGAAAACCTCGACCCTCCCAAACATATATTTCGATTTTCCATTCTCCCCCTTTTCGTAATCTGACTTGCCTTTTTTTTTTTTTTTAATGTTGGAAAATTACCGCAGTTAAAAAAGAGGGGACCTAATTGCCAAAGTCAAGGGAGAATGGTGAGAAATCTGGAAGAAACAAGGAAACCCAGGGAGCAAAATGTGGTGTTAAATTTGCTAGATATTGCCCTGAGGTCCGGAATTTGCTACGTATTATTGCCTTTCGAACAAACTTTTGATCCGGTCTCAATTACATCATATATATTTTTCTTTCGTTGGTGAAAAGCAACAAACTTTAAGTCAAGTCACCATTTTACCATGAATTTTTTTTTTTTTGGCCTCATGAAAGAAGCCAATTTTTACTTGAGTCTCGTATTTGTCTCTCGTTAACCGACCGTCCAAAATCGCACCGATGTGGCATTTCCATATTATTGCTATGGCCTTTTTTTTTTTGCCGAGAAGACGATTTTTTTGGAGATGAATTTCTATGTCGGCCCAAACCACGCGACCACGTCTTATTGAGTCTGAAATTTGGGTAAAAACTAGAGCAATTAGGGTCGACTTTCTTCAATTGTTATTACTCTTAAGAGATTCTTCATTCCACCTCGCTTCGAGATCTTCGATTTTGCGCTCGGTTTTCGATCTATCGTGCTGTGGAGTCTTCCATCTCTTATGGTCGGAGACCGTGCGCTCGAGACACTCGGCTCGAGACGTTCAAACAGCTCATGCTCGAGAGTTTTCAATCTCTTGAGTGTTAAGAGAAATTTTGGCCTTTGGGTGGGGGGGAAGGGTTTAAGGAGACCACATTTGATAATCAAGTAAAAGTTGATAGTTTTTATGAAATGAAAAAAGTTTAAGGTATAATTGGAATTAAATCAAAAATTGAAAAAAAAATTACGGGACAAAAAACGATTAGGGTATAATTAGGATTGGATCTAAAGTTGAGATTTTCTTGAGGGGTATAAGACCCATTGGATGGTGCAACAATTGAGATATCAGGTCAAAAGTAGAAGTTGCAATTATTTGCAGAGAAACCCTAAAGTTTGGTGTGAATTTAAAAAAAGAAATTTGTGCATACATAAGTTAATGAATAGAGATAAAATCACGCGCAATTAAAGATCAAATGATGGGTTCTCTCAATTGCTGGCTTCTGGTGGAACTTACCATGAATTGGCTCTTTCCAAAAGTCGTTTTCTTCGTTGACTTTCGAGAATTACTTTTAGTGCCTCAGTAAAATCATTTTTTGCGTTGATTTACATTTTTGCGTAAAATGAATTTGCATCGACCACTGGCCTTTTTACATTTATTGCACTATAAACAATAAAAGAAAAAAACAATAAAAGAGGGAGGGGTAAAAAATTCATTAGGGCCCGGATATTTTTTAATATTATTATAGTATTTTAAATAATTTTTAAGCATTTTTTGTTTTTTTATAAATATTTTTAAAAATTTATTTAAAATATCAAAAAAATATTTAAAAAATGTCTACGTCGATCTTAGGCCGTCTGCCATGTAGGACAATCGACGTCCACATAGGCAATTCTAGGCTAAAATCGACCGAATTGACTCAATTTGCATAAATACAAATAATTTAGGACTAAATTGGCACCAAAAAAAGGTTTAGGATTGAATTTGCATCAATACAAAAAGTTTAGGATTGAATTGGTATAAAAAAATGTTTAGGACTGAATTGACGCTAATGCAATAGGTTAATGACTTTTTGACACGTATCCCCGCTCGTGTTGATCACCGTTTGTCTTCAATGGATGTGTTGGCATGCTTCTATTATGTTCATTGATTACACTACCTCAACTTAATCAAAATATGGAATCACTTGCTGTCAACGACTTTGTCGATCGGTTTCTCTTCCCAATGGAAGGTTTCTTCGATGGCTTTAGCACCATGCGTTGTCGATTTTCTCAATGTCGACAGATTTGAAGTTCACCGATCGGTCTTATTCATTGACGACTTCCATTTGACCAAACTTTGTCCTCGCCGATCGAGCGCATCACTCATCTCTAATAAAGGCTTGGTCATTTTCGGGTGGCAACTATATTAATCGATTTTCTCATGGAACATTTCCGGTGAAAACTTGAGTTTGAATTGGCAATTGTGTGTGCTTGATCAAACAGTATGAACACTCGGGTCGGATCACACGACTTTTAGAAAGATTTCTTGGATGACTGATTAGGATTTGATTGCACAAAATTAATAAAATTCCACTCGATAATACAATGTCAACGGCCTTCGATTTCACCGCGGTGGTTGAATCCTTATCATGTTAAGAGACAAGGTGATGACCTCTCTTCATTGCATTTGCTCATAATTAGGAAGCCGCGTTCCTCGAATATGTGCCCCTGGCATTGCTTGATCCTTTAATTTGAATAATTATACATCTCATTTTACTCATTGCCTTTACTCATCATTCACCTACTCATTCCATATCTAATGACTCAAAAGTTTTCATTTTCAAATTGAATGAAAGCCAGCAGGAATCTATGGTCTCTTTTTTTTTCGTTGTGATTTTGCAAAATAAAATAATTTTTTTCTTTCTTGTAAAAAAATTTAAGTTGTGGCTAAATTTGCAAAAGGAATTTTTTTATTTCCTTGTGAAAAAGTAAAACACGAGTTAATTAAAAAAAATTCAAAACAATTATATGTGATTCTACATTCCGTTAAGTTGTGGTTCATACTTTCCATCGGCAAAAAAGCATGGGGATCCCGCACCTCGACGAGCGAGCGGGGTCTTGGGGAGCCACTCCGGTAAGGGTCATGGGGGCAACGCCGCCAAGCAGCCGGATGGTTCGTATAGTTTGAGCTTATATTTTTTCATTGGTAGTTTGAGTTTTGGCCTACGAACACTACACTTTATCTCTTTGTGAATATGCGCCGAATCTTAGCATGTGGCAAATAATTGTACATTATGATAGTTTTGATTATTTTGGATTAAAAATGAAAAATCAACATTGAGTCGCTAGACCTCCTAAGTCTGTAAAAAGTAAAGAGTGAAAATTAAAAAGTAAAAGTCAATTCAAAGAGGTTTAAAATTATTTTTTATAGTCATATTCCACAATTCATTGATAGGGTTGATTTTATGGATTTTTATCAGGTCCATACATATTGTCGATTGCCATAATTAATGATCAATCGTGATGACGTACCCAAAATGTTGCATAGGCATCTTAAAATGCGTTTATGCTTACATTCCATAGCCCCACACTACTTGGGCAGTCCTTCTTTTCTTCTCTTTATGATATTTTTGCTAGCAATCCCTTGATTGTTTTTTTTTAGCTTCGTGATAGGAATATATACGCAGGCAATGCTTGCACACCTTAGACGTTCTCGGTTTCTACATTTTCTTTTCACTGTAAACGAATGTTACGACGAAAATCAATAAACACAAGACAAAAAACTTCATCACACTTTAACATGTTTATCTAGATCGAAATTGAATTCACACAGATAACCCCAAATAGGGCAAAAAAAAAAAAAAAAAAAGCCGAACCTCGTTTCTCCAACGACATCAACCCAACCTTGAATGATAATTTTATTCAGTCTGGCTATGGTTCGTGGCTACTTCACAAGTGGTACGAGGACATTGAAATGCAATGTCATGGCATGAAGATTTACTTATCTAAAATACTCAAGTTGGCAAACATTAACAACTAACCAATAATCAAGGAATCGTGTTGATGATCATGAAGCCATATCAGTGTCAATATAAATCTCTCATGATTATCATGGCGTCCCTAACCCTAACCCTAGGGCCAGAAAGCATGCGTGCAGCTAATTATTCGAATATTCTCGGTACAAAAGATGAAAAATTTCTTCCAAAATTATTCCTCTGATTGTCACCTCATGACACTTGGCCAAAAGGGTAAGAGAAAAAAACATCTTTTTTTATTTTTCAAAAAAAAAAAGAAAGGCCACCTCACGAGGACCCCGATGAGAGAAGCATATCTTAGAAGACAGGTTCGCATGCAAAACCTAGACATTGGAAGGATCTATTTTGTTCCCTTCAGACAACATCATTCGGCTCTTAGTCATGCAAATGCCTTTTGTTTCTCTCCCTCTCTCTCATCTTAATTATCATAATTATTATCATAATCATACTCACAATCATCATTATTCTCATCATCATCATCAACCTACACATCTCTCTCTCTCTCTCTTCATTACGCTTATCTGGGATGCTATGTGACTGCTGGGAAAGAGCCGGACATGGAGGGCCCCCAAGAAGGGATTAAGGCAATTTCTAGAGAGGGAAAGAGGATGAAAAATGGGGGAATGATGGCGATGGTGATGATGATGAGATTCCAAACGATGGCTTCTCGACTGTTTCATTGGCTTGTCAAAGTCGAGGAGGAGATCATGATTAATTATTATGGGCTCTCGATTGTTTTGCCAAAGTTCATCATGAAAAGACGCTTTTGGAATTCTCTTCTCGGAATGCGTGGATTTAATTAGTGAGGCTTTGGAAAGTTGGAGTAGACACAATTTCGCTTTCGATGTTGCGTTTTGGAAGAATAATATATTTTTTTTTCTTGTAAAATTATTAGGGCAGTGATTAGGGTTGATGAGAGGGAGTTTTTGCTTTGGTCGGCAGTAGAGAACAACTTTGACCAAATCCTCCATCCCCCACCACATGAAGAACAGAAGAAAATCTTTTGGAGAAGGAGTGGTGATTGAATACTAATGATGTTCTTAAATGTTCCTTTTGTTTTAATTATGATTTTTATGTGGCGATTTTTCCACGCCCTTCTTTTCTTCTTCTTTTAATTAAAGAACACAGCTTTTTTTTTATTTTTAAATGTCGACTAATTAAGTTAGCCTCGACTTTATTGAGCACGCATTGATATTTTCTAATATATTTTTTTCTACGCGAATCGTTTGTTTAGTCTCTCTTTTGAACCGAGTTTGAAAAGAACGATTTCCTTTTCCCTTCAAATTAGCAAAACCGGAACTTGGGTGTGTGTTCAACAGGAAACTCAGTTCAAGATTTTAGTCCGTTTGTTCCTTCCAATTGTTAAACGCGAAGAATCGAAAAAGATCAAAAAAAAAAAAAAAAGGATGAGGAAGGTCAAGACTAAACTTTGTCATCGTTCAATCACGAAAAGGTTTGTCAATATTGCTCGTAAACCTTGTCCTCGAAGTTTTTTTCGACGAATAGATATCGGTCCGAATGCAAAAGAGCTTCCATGTGGATTTGGCTTTCCATCAAAATCACTTAAAGATTAGACAAAAGAACAAATGAAATGAGTTTCTAACGAGGCAAGTCAAGATTATATTACCACCAAAGTAATGAGTTCATGATCTCAAAAAGGAAAATGTTTTCCGTCTGTTAGATAAAGCTCCACTTAGAATAAAGATATCTTTTTTTTTTTCAGTAATTGGAAAAAAAAAATTGGACATTAATTAACTAGTTTTATTTTTATTATCATTGTCAATTTCAAATAAGAATGTCGGCAAGTCTTCATAACTTCTCAACATCATAATGGTGTTGGTTGTCCCTTTTGTTTTAACTATAATTTTCTATACCGCGTTAGCTCAACACTTTTTTTTTTTTGGTGGGGGGAGGGGGTGGGGAGGTGTTATTAAAGAACACCGTTAATTAGCCTCAACTATATCGTGCATGCATTAATAATTACTTACTAATGGCTTTTTTTTTGTTTATATCCGAATTGATGATTTATGGAAAATTTCTAAGGAAGGGCATGAACTCATCTCATTTTCTCAAATAAGGGTCCAAAGTGAATTTTGTTTTAAGTAAGGACCGAAGTGCTTATCATTTTTTCAAATAAGGGTTTGAAGTGAACGTTATTTCAAATAAGGGCTTGAAGTGGCAATGAAATCTAACAAAAAAAAGGCTTGATTTCGAGGCATTTCGGTCTTTTTCCTTGTTTGATTTTTTATATTAGATTTTTCTTTTTCTATTTCCTTAAAAATTAACAAAAATTTAAAAAAAAAAACATATAGAGGAGGGAGGACCTTCCCGCCTTTGGCCGTTGCCCCACCACCGAGGGGTCGGTGGGGGCAACCCAACCAACCGAGGCGAGAGCCGACTTGTGTGGCTATTTATTTGTATTTGTATTTTTATTTTATTTTAAAAAACTAGAAAAAAGGAAAAAATGGAGAAAAACAAACAAAAAATCAAAATGTGAAATGACGAAAATGCCCTTTAGGCTAGGCCCTTTTTGAAACTCTATAGCCACTTCGGTCCTTATTTGAAACATACTTACGCCAATGCAAGCTCTTATTTGAAACAAAGTTTACTTGAAACCCTTATTTGAGAAAAGAATAGGACTTTGAGCCCTTATTTGGAATTTTCCCATGATTTATTAGATGCGATTTTCGTATTTCCATTTAACTCAAATTTCCCTATTCTATTCTTTCTTGAGCATGATTTGAAATGAGCTTTCTTAAGATAGCAAAACCAAAACCCGTATGGGTATTCAACTAGAAACTCAATTCAACATTTTAATTCGTCTGTTCATTTCAATCGTCCAACATACAGACTAGAAAAATATAAGAAAAGGCAAAAGAGAAAGATTGAGAGTAAACTTTTTATCGTTCAACCATGAAGAAAGTTTATCAATATTTCTCATGAACCATGTCGTTAGAGTTTTTTCCTACAGATTAAATATAAGTTCGAATGAAAAGAATTGGTAATGAGATTTGGTTTTCCATCAAAATCACTTCAAATTTTGAGAAAAGAACAAATGAATGGTTCTCTAACAAGTCAAATTAAAAGCATTACATCTTAAACAAATTAATACTTTCGTGATCCCAAAAAGGAAAAATGTTTTCCGTCTTCGAAACACAGTTTTACTTAGAATAAACAAATTACATCTTTTGTGTTTACTGATTCTAAAGGATATCCGATATAAGTTGACAATTTTTCCTTTTGCAAACTTAGCACAAATACATTATTGAATGAACGAAAGGGCGGGATTAATTTAGAGAGAGAGAGAGAGAGAGAGAGAGAGAGAGAGAGAGAGAGAGAGAGAGAGAGAGAGAGAGAGAGAGAGAGAGGGTAATGTTAATTATAAATACCGAAACAAATCTTGTAATTGAAGGGTAATTTGCTCAATTAACATAAAAATTGATGTGCCTTGACTGAAAAGAATGTGAAAATAGCGCCGCCCTAATTTCTTTCCCAGATACAAAAATGAATAAGCATGGAGAGAAAGGCGCCATCGTGTTGAGCCATGGCTTCATAGCTTCTCAACCTCAAAATTATAATTTCAAATAAAGAGATATGCTAGAGACTTCAAATTGATTATGAGTTATTATGAATTAGTAATTGTGGGTGGGGCATAGAGTATATCCTAATCTAATGTTACTTGTATAAGACATATAGTTGTCGATACGAAATATGGAAGCACAAAGGTTAATTTCTTCCTAGTAACCACAAGATAGCTTGAAACTCTCGATTCCCTTGGCAATGACATGAAGATACGACACGAAGGGCATCCTATCATCAGGTTTGACCCGGTAAGCCCAATAATATTGATCAGACCCACCTAAAACTGGGTCGGGCTGTTTGGCCCTTGACTTGGTACAATCCATGCCTGCCTAGAGTAAAGACACTGTGAACCAGGCTCAACGGATGCTGTCCTTCGACGAGGCGAGTCGCTCGACTTGAGAATCGAGGACGGTAACAGCCTGGAGGAGGCAATCTAGCCGCTCGTGGAATGTGACGATTAAGTTTGGCGTTGATATATCATTTGGAAGGAGGAGGGCCATGTCCATGTCGGATTGGCGTTCGCAATCTCACAAGAAGCAATGGTTTTTCGGTTGATGACTTGGCCATGTTAAAAGATTGGAAGGCTTTCGACCCAAAAAAGGCCGAAACAAGGTAAGCAGAGAAACCCAAGAGACTGTCCGAGAGCCGAACTTGAAATTTGGATGCCAATGTGGCGCCGTCATAGGTTATCTTCTACCACATCGACAACAACACATCACCAAGTCAATAGTGTTAATAGATAGATAACGGAAGAACTTAATTGCGCACGACACGCTAGTCAGAGGGCCTTTTGCACAAAAATAAAAGTTGGAAGTATCCTACTTGACCATTCCCAGAGAAGAAAACCTAATAATAGCTTTGCACAAAGCAGAAGGCAAAGCCAGACCAGAATTCTAACCATGAGATCCAGACCAAATTTGTAAGATGAAATTCAAAAGCAGGAGCTAGAAGCTGCTTGTTCAAGAATGCATCTATAACGTCAATGAAGAATAGACATGTTCCTCAGTCGCCTGATTCGCATGAAAAATTTTGTTTTGCTATCTTAGACAGGGCAGGTCATGTCATATATGAATGCAAATCTCAGCATCCACAACCCACGTGCAAGCGATTAATTACCATCATCCCCTAGTGCTTTTAGCCTCTTGAAGAGGATGCACAAGTTGGTACCTGTAAAAAGATGGCGATTGTCCGCCTGGCCCTCGAAAGAGAGTGAGGAAAAGCGTAGAACTTACTCGTCCTAGCCACCTTTCCCACTCCAAGCCATCTCATCTCAATCCACCAACATCTGTTTCGGTCGAAGAACAACTCATCGAGTCGTTGTCACCTATCAGAACAAGCTAATAGAACTGAATCTTAACAAGAACAGTAAAATGTTAGGATGTTATCCTCACCGCATGGATGTCCATATGAACTCAGGAATCATCTAACAAACTATTCGTCGTACAAGAACTTTTCCAAAGACGAGACATTGATATACAAATTCTCTTGGATAGAACAAGGTCCTTTACCCAATTCAGCTGATTACTAGCTCAACAAGTGCATGAAAGTGGGAACGAAGTCACTAATGCGCGGACATGGCAGCATAAAAGGACAAAACATCATTTTGAGGGATCCACAGGGATGACAGCTCAAGCAAACTTCTACTATCTAGTAGTAACAGCTCAAGCAAACATCTACTATCTAGTAGTTCTGCACCACTCATCACTACACAACAAAGAGATACGACAGATTCTTTATGAGATTCTTTTTGTTTAACACTATTGCATGAGTCAAGACACACATTTGAAGTGCCCGAAGCTGATCAACAGCTAAAAGCTTAACATCCAACCCCACCGCAGCTTGATTTGCCATTCATAAGGTACTGAAGATTCTATATCAAGGAACTTATGACCCAAACAAAGCAGAAGGGGTTCAAAAGTTTCCTAATTACCTGAGCCACAATTATCCGGAAGAAAAATGAGACTAAAGCAGAGCTGCAGAAGCAGTTTTTAAGCAACAATTTTCAAACTTGTACAGATGTAGAGTACGAATTCTTGATTGGTCGAGCATGCTTTCAGTCCAGCCGCCGCCTCCTGGTTGCGCGAGAATCCCCACTGTCAACATCTGAAGTCCTAGAAGCATCACCTCTTCTTCTTGAAGATGAAGTCGAAAGGGATACCATTGAATCTATCTCAACAGCAGTATCCATTTGGCTTTCTGAGTTTATTACAGCAGCAATGCTTGAGAAAGAATCTCTATCGTCAACCGAAGGAGGCTGCTCTTCATTTCTTCCTAGATTATGATCGCGGAAATATGCTTCCATAGGAACTGCAGCATTTCTATGAGATTGTGATCTTCTAATCAATAAAGAGAGTCGGCGGCTCCGATCAGTATTAGGAATGTTGTCCCTCAGAAAATGAACATCATCAACAGGTGGCACAATTACATTTTGTTCTCTACGCATTCCACGGGAAGTCAAAAGGCGATTTAGCACAGTCCTTGATGTTTCACGGATATCACTAGACTCAGGTGGCTGAGTCAAATCCTGGGCCAAATCAAATCTACCCCCAAGATGCCGGATGATGTCCTCCATAGGGAAATGCAGGGGAGATCTCTGAACAACTTGCCTGAAACTTTCAGCACGACGTGCATTAGGCCTGCCGGGAATCTTGAGAGTCAAATCTTCCTCAGGCCTACAAGTACTGTTCCCACGCCCATATATTGGTGTCACAGTCTTAATAGTTACCTCTCCCTTGCAAACAGGACATTCCTTCACATCCGAGTGAATATGTAACCATTGGTAAAGGCATGGCCAGCAAAACAAGTGACCACAACAAGTCACAACAGGGTCTCTGGCCAAGTCCAAACATATATTGCAATCAAACAGACTCCCCTCAGTCTCACTACCTTTCTCAATGCCATCCTTCTTCTCCGACTTGGCGTCTATTAGAAAACTTGCGTTGTTCTCACAAACTTTGGGCCCCTCTCCTAATCTATCCTCAGCAGGAACACTCCCCTCACCAGTGTGTAAGGTCGTCACATTACCCGAGTCAATCACCAGCTGATCCAGGTCCATGGATATGTTGCGAGCCTCGGGTGAAATCCGAGCTGCCCGCCGTCTCCACCGCTGCCGACCCCTCAACCTGGCTTCTCTCATCCTGCTAGCTTCCCTCATCCTGCGAATTTGTCCTTCGTACCAGGTCTCAAACTCCGCAATTCGCGTGGACATTTCCACTTCTTGATCAGAAACAGGTCCCAAATTCAGATCCAGGTTCATTGTATCGGATGTCTCCTCTCCCATGGATGGAGCTTCACTCCTCACAAGCCGAACAACCTTAAATAGTCTTTCTCAAGCTGCACGAGCGAAACAAAGAGCAGCAGATTCACTCAAGAGCTGAAAAAACTAAGCCATAGAATTCCATCCTAGTAATTAAAAAAAACAAGAAAAGAAACACAGAACATCAGCGTAATCATCAATATTAGCCACTGCCGGTTTTGATTCAGAAAGCGCACAACCAAAACCTTAAAGAAACAAGAAAGTATCCTAAGACTTCAAGAAAAGCCCCAAACTATAAACCCAAATGACAGAGCAAAGAACATTGGAAGCCCTAGACACCGCAGAGCCTGCCGATTGCGAAGCCAATTGCAGCCACGGACATGGAATCGAAATCCAAGAGAAGTCAACTGATGCCGGCAGCGCCCCCATTAGAGCGGGGGCGTGAAATCAAGAACCCTGCGCAAAAAGGCAGGCGAGAAAAGCGGAGAAAAGACCTGAGCGCGAGCGGAGATCTCACTGAAGAGGGCCCCCCGACGCTCGCTGCGGAGGCGGACTCCCCCTTACGCCGGCGACTGGCGAGTCAGCGCCGGGCCGAGCCAACTCTGAGTCGTGGATAATTACTCATCGCCTTCTTTCAGAGAGAGAGAGAGAGACAGAGGGATGGGGGAGTCTCTCTCATCAATTGGCAGCGAAGAGGAACGAGAGCGAGCGAGCCAGCAAGAGAGAGAGAGAGAGAGAGAGAGAGAGAAGAGAGGTGGGGTCGTGTAGGCACAGTACAGAGCGAGACTTCGCTACGTGAACGATTAGGATTTGAAACGAACTTTGCAGACGGTCAGGATTGATTTGGGTTTCAGTTTGTTAATGTTACCCGCCACGACGCGCGTTCGCGCCATGCAATCAACCTTTCAAGGCGCGTGTCGCATAACCGCGAGCCGCAGCAAAATCGAAAACGTCGAGTCGAGACAGCGATAACTGCAATAAAACGATTAGAATTCCTAAAATTTGCCTTGCAATTGAATTTCAAAACTTTTAAAAAATACAATCAAATTTTAAGACTCACTAAGTTTTAAAACTTTCAAAATATATAATTAAATCATAAAATTTATTGCTCAAGTGTACTTGAATTTAGAGGTATTAAATGAGTGAGTTAGGTTAAATTTGGATCCGATCGAATACCTTACGACCCATATTGACTCCATCTAATTTATTTTGATTCATACCCGATTCGATTCACAATGATGCCTCATACCCGACTCGATCCGTTTTGATTCATATTACCCATTTTGATTCATATTACCAAAACATACTAATATTTTTAAGAAAACCTACACAACTCATTAAACATTTTTTACGCTCTTCACATGTATATGTTACATGAATAAAAAAATCAAATTAAATAATAAAAAAAATAAAAAATAAGAATAAAAAAATAAAAAATCTATAAATTAAAATACTTATAAGAAAAAGAGCTAACAAAATGAGTTGTGACTCATATTTTTTTGGATTGGTTATGACCCATATTTAATGAGCTCAGTTTCGTATAAGTAACTTTTTTTTTTTTTGTTAAAAATCGATCCAATCTGTTCAAGACAAACTTCGAATCTATTTCACCAAGCAAACGGAATTTCGCTGGTGCTCTTCAATTTCAAGATCACAGAGAATCCACCATTTTAAAAGCGACAGTTGACCGAAGCCATCAAGTCAAGCCTTGCGGTATTCCGCGACTTGTCTAGTTGGCGTCTCCCTCATTTCAGATTCTTCGACTTGGAGGCTGATGGACTTCTCCAGGTCCTCCGTATAAGTTGGGCGAAACCAGGCCTCCTGCTCCAGCACCGACTCCTCGGACTCGTGCTCGTGCTCGTGCTCGTGCCCGTCCTCACTCGGATCACAATGAGGACGAGGAACGAAAGCCCCACGGCGGCGATCCAACGCGAATGGGAAACGAGAGGATGAGGACTTGAGTGAGAGGAATAGAGATGCAAGCGGAGGCGCGCGGCGGCTGCTTGCGAGTTGCGAGGGCAAGATGTGAAGCTGCGTGCGTGAGGCAGTGACCGAACTCAAGTACACCGTGCAACGATGACTGAAGATGGGTTTGGTTCAGCTTTTTAAAGAGCTTTGGGGAAATGCAAAGTAGTTTAGCCTAAAGAGTTTTGGGAAAATACAAATACTATTTGATGAACTCTGCTTTGAAAAGCAATTTTGAGAGAAAAACCAAGCACATTTGGAATGTGCCTTTGGATGATCAATTTAAGCTTTTTATTTTTAATTGGTTTAAAATTGAAAAAGAAGTCTGCAACTTTTTAAATTTAGAGTTAATATCATGAAAAACTCCAAATTGTTACGCCGCTGACAAATTTACCTCAAATTACTTTTTTGCCCATCGAAAATCTCAAATTCATATATTTGTGATAAATTTATCCTAAATTAGTACACTTGTGACAAATTTATCATCCGTTTTTTTTTTTGATGACCGAGGACTCCACCACGGGCCCTCCCGGCGCCCGGTAGGCACCAGGGAGCGCGGGCCCCTATCTTCTCGGGGGGACTAGCATGCGCGGGCCACCATGGCCCCCACTTAAGACGCCCAAGAATCGCGGGTTTTGAGCTCTCGGCCTCATCACAGCGAGGGAGTTGTTCTCAACTAACGCAGTTTACCCACCGTGATGGGTGACAAATTTATCATCCGTTAGTTTTCGTTAAATCTAATAGTCAAATTGCTAAGTTTGATAGCACGTAGCGGTTTACGGATGTCTTAGTTTGAAATTTTTATCCTCTATTTTTCAAAGGTTTATTAAATTAAAAATTTTCGTGATATTAATTCAATTTAACGGATGGTAAATTTATTATAGATATGACGTCCGAAATTTCGACGTCTATAAGAAAAATAAATTCGATGAATTTTAGTCATGAATTTTCGCCTGGTAATTAAATTTGAATTTTAGTCGTTACGTGGTAATATCGAAATCCTTCGCGCCCGAACCTAACCCTGACTGAATTATAGCGTGAAAATATCGAGTTGTCCTCAATCAATTGAGCTAAATAATTAATCAGTGCTCATTTATCAAATTATTAAATCGCCCTGGGATATTTTGCAATACAAGAACAAATTTCAAAATTGATGTGACCTAGTGGGCCCCCTCCCTCATTTCGAATCCGCCGCCCCCTCGTAGTCCCATCACCTTTTCTCTCTCTTCTTTATTTTTTTCTTTCATTTTCTCTCTCTCCTCTCTCTCCCGTTGTCTTCTTTCCCCAGCCCCCGACGATGCAACCCCCGTCCCCTCTCCCCTCTGTTATTTTTTGCTCGACCACCACCACCACCACCACCAGTCCTTCGTCCGCCCGCCACCTTCGTCGCCGCCAGTCGACCGGCCGTTGCCCGTGAGCCACCCTCGCCCGCCTTCCAGCTCCGTCGGCCCGAGCCTTTTCCTCCCAGCTGGCCGAGGCCGAGCCGTCGCGACCTACGACGCCGGCTCCCCTTCGCTCCGCCCCCACACCACCGCTACCAGCCACCATCCCCGCCTGCTGTAGCACCGCCGCGACACATTGCACCTCCACTAGTCAGCCGCCACCGCCCGAAACCCCCTGCACCGAGAACCCAGCCGCAGCCCTCACCCCGACCCAGCTACAGCCGTCGTTGTCCTGTCGCGCCACCACCCCGACGACATCAACTACCATTAGTTCATTCGCCCGTGACCGACCCACCAACCACCCACCCCCCCCACGACCAGATGCCTAGCCGAGCTCCTGCCGGCCCGCCGCGCATCGTCAGTCGAAGCCCAACGCGCCGCCGGCCTACTGTCCCGAGATCCTTAGAGAGCCGCAGCCACCCCCCACTGGTCCGAGCCTCCTTCGCCGTCCTCAGCTGTCGGCCGCTACTGCCGGACCGCTGATCCGCCTGACCCAAGCCTCCAGCCGCCACCCAGCTGAGCTCGTCGCTGGTAGCCCCCAAAATCCGAAGCCCACAGCCCCTTCGTCGCCCACCGTGCTCCAGCTGCCGCCGGCCGCTGGGAACCGCCGCCTGTTGACTCGTTCGTCGGTTGACCCGTGACCCCTCTTTGGACCTGGAAACCCTCAAGCGGGCCTGACCCGAACCGCCGGCCTTAGTTTCTATGCCACCGTGAGCTTCGCCGTCACCCGACACTCTTGAACCTCACCGTTATCGTGGTAGCCGCTGACGTGCTCGAATCGTCACCGAACTATAGTATAGATTGTGAGTTAACCCCTAATCCTCGATTAGATCTTCAATTGCCTTTAGAGAGAGATTGTTAGTGTAAATTGCGGTTTAGTTAGTTAATTGTGGTCAATTTTAGTTAGTGACTCGGATTAGGCTAAATGACCATAATTAAATAAGTTAGCCCGATTAGTTAGGTGGTCTGTTGCCAATGGATGATTAGATTGTATTCACCGATGGATTGTGAATATTGGATCGCGAGCGAGCGTTTAGCTAGAGTCAAGTGGACGATGGTTGTCGGATTGATTGGTTACGATAGGCTTGACTTTGTGGAATTGGAGTAAATAACAACGATCGAACTAAATAATTGCAATCGGGATACTTAATTATTAAATAATTAATTGTTACTATTGAGTTGCTATTGGGTGTTATTGATTGACTGCTAGGTGCCACAAGTGTATGTGTGTCTATATATATATATACACACATGTGTGAGATGTGACCACCTTGTATTAGTTGCAAAGTCTTGTGGATAAATCGTGTATTCACATGACCATGTGGATTCCAATTACATATTTGAGCATGAAAATGACATCGAGCCGGGTTTTTAAGCATGACCGTGTGAGCATTTGACTAAATGCCAAAGATAAGAATTGATTGGTTGTACGGTATGCTTGTGTGGTCATATAATGGGTTTCTACGATAAGCTCGTGCCATGCCGATCGGAATCACACGACTTGTCGGATGCACATCAATCCGTGTCGGCGGGTTGAACGGTTGCAAGTGATCGCTTGTGACGGACCGAAGCTCCATTGTGGATTTTTGGTAATTCCGTGTCGAGTCAATCGAAATCACATGGATTATCGGACGTTGTTGCCGAAAGTAAGGGACAATGCCTGGTCATGTCGGTAGAGCATTAATTTCCTAGTGTGCAAACACCAACTGCTTAGTGTGCCGGGTGAATGGCCATTAATAATTAGAACACGTGTGGCATTTTATGTATGCAAGCTGTGTGGGTGTTACGGTTGTTTGTCTTGGTTGTTTGACGGTTGAGTCGTGTCGAGCATTATACTATGCGTGGCCCAAGGCGTTGTAAGCTTGCATGTACTTGTCGTGATATCTTTGTCGTGTAGGTCGCCTCGAGCGAATCAACACCCTAGTCGAGTTCAAGCGTTGACTTATCGAAATTTATTTCTCACACCGTTGTTGTTAACTCTTTTTAAAACCTTAGCTATGGAGAACTCGAAGTGGTCGTGAATCTTATTGAAGTAGTTTTGAGAGTAACATGAACCCTAGCCCGCTATTTTTTAGGGTTGTAGGAAATAGCCCTAAAGTGGGGCATGTATATATAAATGTACTTTCCAAGCTTAACGAAGAACCATAAAAGAAATAGACTTTTATTGATGTTGATTGATGTGTATCCTGTTTCCTTATCCCTACTTAGTGTTGGTTGTTCTGGAGTGGATCGTTTCCACGTGTACTTAATAAAAAGAATAAAAATGAGAATGGGACGATGACGTGCCTGGGATGTCGTCTTTATGATTTGAGGCGATTTGGTAGGGTTGTGACATACTCGAGGATCGGGCGTGCGACAAAGCAATTGTACTAGTTTAGGATTTTTCTTGGTTAAAAAAGTTATTTTAGGGTAAATTTGTTAGAAAAGTACTAGTTTAGGGTTTTTAGTGGTTAAAGAAATAATTTAGGGTAAATTTATCGTAAGTGTACTAGTTTGAGGTTTTTCATATTATTAACCCTTTAATTTATATATTAGCGACAATGTAAAAGATATATATTAACAAATTTATAAATAAAATTAATTATTGTTTTGACCACCAAAAATTTTAAATTGGTATACTTGTGACCAATTTACCCCAAACCGGTGCACTTGTAACAAATTTATCATCAATTAGTTTTCATTAAATCTAACATTCAAATTGCTAAGTTTAATGGCATGTGATAGTTCAAAGATGTACCAGTTTGAGATTTGTATCCTCTATTTTTCACAGATTTATTAAATTGAAATTTTTCGTGGTATTAATCCAATTTAACGGAGGATAAATTTGTTACGGATATACTAGTTTGGGGTTTTTCTTGATCAAAAGAATTATGTTAGGGTAAATTTGATAGAAAAGTATCGGTTTAGAATTTTTTATGGTTAAAAAAATAATTTGAGGTAAATTTATCATAAATGTATCAGTTTAGGATTTTTCGTAGTAAAAAAATAGTTTAGGATAAATTTATCACAAGTGTATTGGTTTGGAGTTTTTCATGGTTTTAATCCTTTAATTTATATATTAATGACAATGTAAAAGATATGTATAAAAAAATTTATAAATAAAATTAATTTCTTTTTTTGGCTAAAAATATTTAAAAGGAAAAAAAATCACATTTAAAGAAATTCGATACCCGATGCGAGTGCGATTTAGCAATATTCTAGCATATTTTGACAAAAATCTAGATGAAACTACACCAACTATGAATCTGTCTCTTGAAAGATACTAGTGGAGCTAATTGAACAGTTTTGGTAGCAATAATCAATCGACAGTAAGGTATATATATTCAATGAGAATAAAAGATTAATAATCTCATGGTGGATAGATACCCGGAAGAATAAAACCAAGTATAATCAACACAAAAAAACAAAGAAAGAGAATTTCTACATCATAGGTTTCTCAGCAAACTAAAATTTCGCTCAACAAAGGATCGATGTGATGTACCCAATGGAGAACAACGTATAGAGCAGAAAGAAACATTTGACTATCTATTCAGCTCAGGTAATTAAAACATATCACAAGCCATGAATGCCGGGAACCTTCATTCATGACGCGAAAACAATTTTTCCTCCGAACACATCAATTTGCCCTTTAATTTCCAAACAAATCTTCTAGAAACAAGCACTAGAACCCGAAAAGTCGGGGCAAATACAAGACCCAAACCACACAAAACAAAAAGGAGGGGAAAATCCGCTAGAGATAGTCGTAGATCTAACGAACGTAGGGACGAAAACAGAGAATGCGAGTCTAAGCTTCAAAATGGCGTTTATTCAAATAGAAGGGCATTAAAAAATCTCACCTGGAGACGAGAAGGAGATCGAACAAAGGGTGGAGGCGACGTGCATAGTGGGAGTAGGAGCAAGCGTGAATAAGGGTAACGGAGAGAGTGAAGCGTAGATCTAGGGTTGTATTTTTTAAAAAGGAAAAAAAAAATGGATTCTTACTAAATTTTTAAGGGCAAAATATGCAATTGAGTAATCTTCATTAATTAGGGCTTCAGCATTCTCAATGCCAACTTTCATTCCAAAACTCTTTCAAAATAGTTGCCAAACACTCAATATTTCCCCAATGGGCTTTGGCATCCCAAGGAGCTTTGAAAATGCCGAACCAAATCCACCTTAAACCTTATGACCGGTCGAATGGGTCAAAAATGGATTTTATGTGTAATCCATTTTTGACGCATCGATTTAGCTTCAATTTTTTAGATCCATTTTTCTTGGGCCCTTTAAAAGTTAACAACCCATATAGAACCTATTTATACAAAATATGGGTAAAAAATGGGTCATTGACCCATATTGGTAGCTCTACTCAAGTCTTCAAATTTTTAAAAAATGTAATCAACTCGAGACTTGATTTCACTAATTTGACAAGTTTTATGAGTTAATTGCACTTTTAAAAGTTTTAAGACTTAATCACACTTCTATGACAAGTTTTAAGATTTCTAAAGTGAGTATCCTCTTTTTTTATTTTATTTGAGAAATTAAATTATTATGTCGATAATTGACAATCTACCAAATTTTTTTTTTTTGGTTGAAGCAATCCACCAATTGAATGTGTGCTTGATGGAAAATGTGGCATATAAACCCCTATTAGAGTTTTTCTAACATTGGGATTTGTGCAAAACACGAACTTCTTCTTGCCCATAAAAAAATTAAGGTAATGACCACTTGATTTCATAATCTCTTATTATATTCACGAAAAGATATATTTTTCTTATTTTCTTGTCATCATATGTTTACCGGGTTAATAAATGTGTAATTTGACTTTTCATTCACTACTCGATTTCATTCGTTAACTTTCACTCTAGAATAGCGGACATTAGCCAATAGTCTTTTTACTTCATGAGATAATGTGAATTTTAATCAGCAAAATAGATCATTATGATTCAAAGAAAAAATAATAATGAAGAACCTCGTTTTCTTAATCATCTATCCGTGATGTTGGCCCCGAAGACTTGTTATCTAGATTTGCTATCTCTTTATGTTATGCTCTTGTCGTGTCAATTTTAATTTAATAATAAAAAATTAGAAAAATTTTCAAAAATTATTAGAATTATATATGTCGGTGTCGACGGTACTACGTAGGATGGTTGACGTCTACGTCAGTGATTTCCGGCCAATAGGATCGAATTGGCAAAAAGTAAAAATGTTTATAACTGAATCGAAAAATTTAAAAGGTTCAAGACTGAAATAGCAAAAGTACGAAATTTTAAGGATTTTTTTGACAATTTTCCCATTAACTTGTGTCACTGTTTGAATTGGATATGCATACGAGACATAGACCAATGCATGTCCCGAAACCTCTTTAGAACAGATGCATCCATAAATTTGGTAATCTCTTAAATATTATTCTGATTATAGCATTTCTTAGAATTAGAGTAAAGAATTAAATGCCAGATTACCTCTTTACATTTGACCAAGCATGCCCATCAAATTTGGTAATCTCTTAAATATTATTCTGCTTGTAGTATTTCTAATCACGGGTGAACCTATTGGAATATTCTCTCTTTCTCTCTCTCTCTCTCTCTCTCTCTGCTGTAAAAGCGCCTATATAATTCCAAATAATTGTATATTTCTTAAGTTTCACTTGCCCCAACTCATTTGAAGTTTCCTTTGTAATAAGCAATGTACATAAGGTAGGTTAGTGTGCTTAATGATTATATATGGCTTTACATTTATGAAAACGGTCAAATTTTAGTAGGGCTATATTCAATTTAGTTTTTATGCGAATATGGAAGCTCTTTTTGACAACCAACTTAGGTAATTAACTCCCATGAGACTTGTGATGTACATGTAACGGGGCAACACAATAAATAGGCAAAATTGTTTGGCTCTATTTAACTGCGTTCTCGGAAATATTGACCATTTTCTTTTGTTCACCTACTACCTTCTGTCTTTCAAATGCAAAACCCTAAGATGCCAAGCCCACCTACATCACCCCAAGAGCAATTCCAAGATGGATTATCTGGGGGATCATCTCCAAAGACAAGTGCAGATCAATCCAAAATGAATGAGGTATGTCCCGATTGACCTTTGTACTAGGTAATCGGCCATATATTCATGTTTATTATGCAAAGAAATGGTTGTTTCAATTTTCTAATTTTTTCCTTCATCGGATTATGGCTTGATCCGTCAAGGGTGAGCAAAGCTGGACCGGACCGGATCGAGGCGATCGAGTTGGTCTAGTCCTCGAGGTGGATAGTTCGGTCCTCGGTCCCAATAAATGGGACAGTGGCCGGGCGGTCCGGTCCCCGGTTCCATGGTGATGGAATCGGACCGGACCGGACCGGATCACCCATAATATATCATTATATATATATAATGATGAGTTTTGATGCCATATTGACTTTTTTTTTCCTAATTACGGGGCTGTTGCTATTCTTCCCCTTTTGGCGATTTCCCTACTTGGCGCGAGATGAGCTTTGTGCTATCTATATCACAGCTAGTTTAAGGGCATATGAGCGGTATTCACTATCGGGTTTGTTTTTTGGTATTTCAGTGAGTTGCCTTGGCAATCAACATGCTTTTTGTATGCCGAATAGTGTTTAATGCGAGCTTTGCAAATTCTTTTCGTCTAAAATAGTAAGAATCCGGAGTTTTTAACTCACTTGATACTATAATGTCATCAAATGAGGCAGCTATTTGCAGTATATGATATCATTCCCCATAGCAAGATGATGATAGTCGAGCGTGTTTTTTTCATCCAACCGAGGTCATATATTTTAAATTAACATGCAATCGAAGCATATTATATCCCAAGGACTAGATTTTTACAAGTAGCCGATGTTAACGGTCCCCTTTGGGCCGAAACCTAGACCGAATCGCTGGACCGCTGGTCCTAGTCCGATCTGTCCCGATCCGGTCCCTGGTCCCCAAAATATGGGGACCGGAACTCATCGTTCGGTCCCCAGTTCCATACGGGACCGGACCAGCCCGGACCATACATACCCCTATAAGATGGGTTTCCGACCATAGCCGAGGGTGTTCTTTGCCCTTGCTTGGATGCGGGCAAAGATCGTTGGCCTTCACTGCGCCTCCCGTTGACTAATGAAGGAAAAAAAAAGAACGAGAAAAGAAAAAGAGAAAAAAAATTTAGATTTTTTTTTTCAAAATTGCAAAGTCATCCATGTCGGTTTCTTGGGCGAGCTACGTAGGATGACGATGTCCATGTGAGTGATTTGGGGCAAAATTGGCCAAGACGATTAAATTGACGTATCGTCAAAAGATTTAGAATTAAATTGACAAAATTAAAAAATTTATTACTGAATTTTCAGATAGGTTTAGAACTTTTGGACAAATTTTCCAATTTTGTTATTGTATAAAGTGTCAAAAATACACTTAATTTTTTTTTATACAAATCACATATATATTTATAAATATTTATTTGATTGTATGTCTTTTGTGCATCCATATTTTTTTTTATGAGTATGCAGAATTATAAAATGTATGTATACAAGAATATGATTTTGCGGATCACAAAATTGAAATTGTCAATAGGTACTCTTTGCTGATATACACCGAAAAAATAGATAATA
Organism: Rhodamnia rubescens; assembly: GCA_021437795.1. Lineage (NCBI taxonomy): Eukaryota > Viridiplantae > Streptophyta > Magnoliopsida > Myrtales > Myrtaceae > Rhodamnia > Rhodamnia rubescens. The sequence continues at coordinate 89,904 of JAILYA010000008.1, forward strand.
ATGTTCTAGGGTTGCCGGTGTGAATGTATTACCCTTTGCATAGTTCGATGTAAGAGTCGTTATCCGTTATTAGTTGTTTGTTGGACGATAACATTAATGGTAGTTGTTTGCAATGTTTGAACTATATTAGCTTTTGACGGATACTAAATCCTTTCATCTATACATCGAATTTGCGGAAAAACATGCCCATAACATAACTTGCATCACCGATCGAGAAACGAATACATTGCGAGACATACCGTACTTGCCACAGATTAGATGTCGCATTCGCTATCTCGAGAGTCCCTTCGCGTAATTGCGATTTAATAGTATAAAGGGAGAAAGCGTCGTTCGTGTTCTCTGGAGTACGAACGAATCCGTGAGAAAGGATAAGAGATAATAACGTCTTTCAAAAGACGTGATTTTTTTCACATTCAAATTTATAGTGGGCGGATGTAATTGCCCGCATGGGCGCACATCGTAAGACTCATATACCAACATCTCCCACTCGCCCATGTAGTGCAAACGCTCTCACATTCCCACCGAGGATCAACAATTCCCACTTGATCACGAGAGAGCCAAACATAACTCTTTTTATCTTTGCAAAATTCATATTGACAAATAATATGTGCGACCAGTATATACCGAGCTCCTTGTCATACATTCATTGAGAGTATATAACAGCTTAAAATGGACATAATCAAAGGTAGATTTTTGTATGTTGTACCATAGATCGATCGATTACATATATATTTCTCTCGATCTCATTTAAGTATGATACATTATATTCATAGTTATGATAACAATAAATAATCATAACCGGCCGGTCTGTGAATACAAATTTATAATGTGACTTAAAAACTCTAAATCGATCTTCCTCTTCCATTAGATCTCTTAATCTCGGTTCAGCTCGCTTTTCTAGAAGTGTCTCTTGAGATCGTATCAATTTCATGACCATAGGCAACACTCTAAGATATCGACCACTAAATAGAAATATTCAGAATAATGAAGAGTCATGAGGGCACCAAATGAGAAATTCTTATCCTCGAGAATGTCACACGACTTTGACAAATTGAGATCTACAATTTTTTCCCACTCTAATTGGTTGACTCATGCATATATAATATGAAATACGTATTAAGGTATTTTCTCTTTCCCCATAGAGCGTATGTCTTTCTATTTAATACCATACGGATAATAGCTTAAACACACTCAATGTCTAACTTGAGTTCACGTAAGTACTCAACTCAAAAGTATTCATCAAAATTCACATCGGCAATAAAGACGGATAAAGTGGAATATGTGGGTTATTTCACTTTCGGACATAATAAATATTAAGTCATCATCTCAACATTTTGTTAAGACGACATTAGTATGTTAAGCTTGAGCTCACAATTATCACATATAGATAATAAGCTTAAAATTGCATTATCTCTATTTATCACACAAGTAAATAGAGGCAATTACTCATGTGAGTGGACTAATATCTCATCTGTCCGACATACGTTCTTAATATAATGCACCAAACATTAACATTCATAAATATCAAATAAACTTATAGACATCTATATTGATAAACAACATCATCAACTGTGAACATTTAGGGAAAATACAAATATTCAGTACATCAACCTCTACGCAATCTTAGATTCTTTACATGACTAAGAAAAACATATCTAGGAATCGACTTCATCATAGGATCTGCTAACTTTCTATGTGTAGATATATATTGTATGTTCACATCCTTTCGTGTTACCATGTTCTTGACATAGTTATATTTAATGTCTATATGTTTGGCTTTGTAGTAGAACTTAGGATCCTTAGTGTAAGCTATTGCTGCTGATTATCACAATAAACCGATATAAGATTTGTAGCATCTCTAACAACACCCAACTTATCCAAAAATCTTTTAAGCCAAACACCCTATTGTCTTTGTCGCCGACAATGCTACGAAGTGCGTTTCATAGTAGACAAAGCCATACACTGTTGCTTCTTACAGCCCCACGATATGGTGCCATTATTTAGTAAGAATACATTTCTAGAAGTGGATTTCCTCTCATCTAAGTCTCCTCCCCATTCAGCATCGAGTATAGCCCTCAAGGTGCGGATCACTTTCTTGATATGTCGGGGAGTAATCAGCGATTGCTTTCGGATGCCTTAGGATTCTCTTAATGGCGGTCCAATGTCTTTGGACTTGGATTGGATTGGTATATACTAACCAGTCCAACTACAACAAACATTAGGTTTGGTACACATCATAGCGTACATCGGACTTCTAACAGCACTAGCATATGGAACGTTTTTCATTTGCTCTTGTTTATGGGGAGTTTTAGGACACATTCTGCTGCTCAATCCTTCACCTTTTGCAATAGGAGTATCAATGAGCTTACAATCTTGCATATGAAATCGTTGAAGGATTTTATTTATGTGTGTTTATTGCGAAAGAGGTAACAACATTTTAGAACGGTAGCTTGAAATCTTAACTCCAAGAATGTATGCGGCTTCACCCATATCTTTCATTTCAAAATTGGAAGATAGCCAACTTTTGACTATATTGACAAACTTCATATTGCTTCCAATAATAAGTATATCGTTAACATGTAATGGCATGATCACAAATTGATCTTTGGATCTCTTGATATATACACAATTATTTTTATTAATCATATCAAAGTCATATGCCATTATAGCATCATGAAAGCGTCGAAGACTACTTAAGGCCATATATCGATTTTAAAAGTCCACATACTTTTTGTTCTTGGCCTTTGGTTACAAACCCAATGGGTTGCTTCATATAAATTTCTTCTTCTAATTCTCCATTGAGAACAGCAGTATTTACTTCCATTTGATGTAGTTCTATATCCAAACTTGCTACTATTGCTAAAATAAGGCGAATTGAAGCAAATCTAACCATAGAAGAAAAAGTTTCCTCATAATCAATACCTTTATATTGGTTGTATCCTTTCGCAATAAGGCGAGCCTTATACCTCTCAATTGAGTCATCGGATTTACGTTTTATTTTGAGAACCCACTTGTTCTCAATAGTCTTACGTCTTTTTGGAAGATGAACCAATTTCGAAACTTGGTTTGATTCCATTGACTTCATTTGCTCTTTCATCGCATCCATCCATTTTTCCTTGTTAGGGACGAGATAGAGTCTCATTTACATTTCTTGGCTCATCCTCTTCTTGTGGGACAACTATGAAAGCTTCCTCTTCAAAATCAAAACGTTGTCGAGGAATGCTTTTACTATATGATCGCTGTAGAGAAGATTGTACTCTTGGTAATTCTCCATCATGCTCCTACTTGGATTAAGTAATGATGGTATCTTATCAAGTGATTGTAATTGAGACCGATTCGAAACTAATTCCCTACTTCTCACATTGCTTTCACTTGGAAGAGATACCTAACCATGTCGTTATCACTTTCCATAGTTTCATATAGAGAATAGTTTTCACCTATCTCGCCCTTTTTTGGGAATTTATTCTCTAAGAATGTTACATCTCGTGATTTATATTCAATCACGCCCCCACTATCTTGCTCACCTATATTAACACATACAATTTCGAGTGTTTTGAGTATCTTATGAAGATACTCTTTTTACCTCTTGGACCCAATTTTTCATAGTTATGAGAGGACTCGTGTGTATAGGGGGCACGTCCCCAAGGTTTAAGAAAACCTAAATCGAGCTTTCGACCTATCCATAACTCATATGGAGTAGAAGCAACTAATTTGGAAAACACAAGGTTAAGTGCATAGGCAACAATCAACAAAGTATCACCCCAAAAGGCGATTGATAAATTAGCTTGCGCCATCATGGATCTAACCATATCAAGTAAGGTTCTGTTTCTCCTCTCAACTACTCTATTTTGTTGAGGAGTAAATGGAATATATAATTGTTTATCTGTTCCCTTTTCATTACACAAATCTACGAACCGATTAGATAGATACTCTCGACCTCGATTGGATCTCAATGCTTTTATTTTCTTGTCTAACTGATTTTCTATTAAGGTCATAAATTTCTTGAAGCAACTCAATGCTTCGATTTATGAGAAATCAAATAGACATATCCAAATCGAGTATAATCGTTATTGAATGTGATGAAATAAATAGCACCATGCCTTGTTCTTACATTTATTGGACCACGGATGTCAGTATAGATTAGTTGCCAAGGAAACTAGCTCTTGTGCCCTTTCCAAATGATTTTTGTGTAGTTTTCCTCACTAGGTAATGCTCACAAATAGACAAATTGACTTTTTCAATATCGCTCAACAAGCCATCTTTGGCCAATATATTCATTCTCTATTGGCCAATATTACCAAGCCTAGCATGCCATACATTCACATTATTCTCATAAGAATCGGCGGATGTGAAAAGGGAATAACTCACATTAACATTATCATAGTCAACATCTAGTACAACAAAACCATCAAGAAAATAACTACACCCATAATAACTTGTTCCTAAAGACAAGTCCATACCATAGTTATGAAAGTTAACATTAAAAACAATCTTGACCAACACTAAAACGGACACCAAATTTTGACGAATCTCGGGAGCGTACAATACATCATGTAGGAATAAAGTGTGTCCACCACACATATTTAATTGACGAGTGCCAATCCCTTTTATTTCTATTTTTGGAATTGTTCCCGACATAGATCCACTTTGCTCCACGTGGAATCCGTCGAAACTCCACGAAGGCTCATATGTCCTTCGCTACATGATCGGTGGCTTCCGAGTCTACAGTTCACAAAGGATTAGAGTCAATTAAGAAAATCGAGCTCGACACATAGGTAAAACTCTCAAGGGTACTAAGGACATCTACCTTTTTGGGCCCGGAATAATTGCGAGCATAATGACCCTTCTTGCCACAATTATAGCATTTCACTTTTGAAAATGTTCTTCTTGAGGAGATGCTTTTCTTTTGCGTGTTGATTGGTCCTTGGTTTTCGTCCCGAGAAGCTCGCTTCCTTACCCTTTCATTTCTTGAATCAACTAGGATGCTTATGCTTGGAGCCGAAGCTCCCGGATCGAGCTACCACCAGCAAAATAGATGTCGGTTTGTGGCTTCGCTATCGAAGACGATCCTCCTCTAGCTCGAGGTCACGCAATGCATCCTCAAAGGTCTTGATGGTCCCATTTTGGGTCAAGTGAATTTTCATGTGCTCCCAACTTTGGGGCAAGAAACGAATCACTTGCCTGCATTTGCTGCTCATCGGTGAGTACATGCCCAACATCTTTCAACTCACCGATCATATTGCCCATACGTCTCGGATGTTGCTTCATGTTCGACCATGTGGCATTTTGTATGAGTCAAAGTGGATAGTGAGTTGCCTTAGCTTGGTGACCGATGTCGACCAAATCGACCTTGGGATCATCCTATATATCCTTGGCATTCTCAAAGCGTCCAAACTCATGCATGATGTCATTCTTCATGCTTTGCTCGGCAACATGATGCCAGCAAGTGAGTTCTTTCTTTCTCGGGCAGCAAATGTCTCTTTATCTCTTCTATGTTGGGCGGTGGTCCCATCCTCGGGCTCTTCCATAACTTGGTTAAGAGTTTCAAGAGCCTCTTGCTCTTCCAAGTACATATTGCACTTTCATGTTCCATATTTCATAATTCTCACCATTCAATTTCTCACCCTTGTTTAGGTGAGCTACTATATTCTTAGATGCATAAGCCATTGTATTTGAACATTTTAGATATTTTGCACGAATTATTAAAGTCTATTTGAATGCAACAAATGCATCATATTTATGCATTTTAATTGTATTAATGTATAGTTTCTAGAATCAACAGTTCACTAAGTTTCCCATCATCTTCTACGAGTTCTAATCCGAAACTAACATTAATACAATTATTCAACTGTGTTCTTCATAAAGTTGCTAAAACTTATGAACACTCCCACTCAAATCATATAACAAATATATATAAAACATTGCATTAACTAAGCAAATGCCATCATTATTCAAAAAGAACATCAAATAATCATAGTATCGACAATGAACATCAATTCAAAATGCATAAGTTCCTCAAAGCCTTCCGAGACATATATAGAAATAAACTATGAAAGGAAAATTTCAAATATAATCATGCGTTGTCGGCTTAATGTTCCTTCAACAATTAACCCATGTACATTCCATCGTACAAGGAAGGGGATCCTCAAGGTCCTTAGGAGGATCTTCAATCAAATTAGGAACAGATATCGGTGCTTTTGGAAAAACCTTTAGAAAATTCTTGGTATTACGCTAGGGTGCATTGCACTCGCGCCATGACCCATTCATTCCAAGCGACGACGTCTTCGTCACCGACCCTTATGAATTCATTCAAGAAATGAAGCACGAGCTCCTTGTAAGTGATGAAATCAAGCCATATGCGATTCATCAATCCATGCCATTCCTCGGGTATGGTGTTCCTTAGTGCAAAAACGCCATTTCGGGGTTCATTTCTTCTCCTTTCCAAATGATCTCTTGGATCATCTCGTTGATCGTCTTCACGGGAGTTATAATGTCACCATCATTAGCCCATCGATAATTGACCAATTCCTCAATCATCACATCAAGAGCTTGCCTTTGCTCACGTGTCCTTACCCTTAAAGGTGTTTTTGCATTTCGCACCTTCCATTCTTCTTAGGCCCCGGCCTCAATGACATTGTTCCCGCAACAAATGTAGAATAAAGTGGATTATTAAAATCCATCAATCATGTAATAATTACGAACATAGCATAATCATAGACACACAAATCAAATATCATACAATCCCCTATAGATTGACCAAAGAAAGAATTTTTTTAAATTTTTTTGGTCAATAGTCAACGGTCAAACGATCAATTGTTTAAAGGGTCAAAGGGTCAACGGTAAAAAGGTCAACGGATCAAAGGGTCAACGGGTTAAAGGGTCAACGGGGTCGGGCCATGAGTCGGGGACGATCTCGGGTTGGGCCCGGGCCATATCATCGGCCACGTAGCATGCCACGTAGGCGGCCACGCGTATGCCACATCGGCAAGAAGTTGCCGACGGCTCCAAGCACGTGCGATGCACGTGGGCACGTGAGGCCCACGTGCGAGTGCTACGCCGGCACGTGTCGGCCCGTGTGGCGCCGTCCGTTGTCCTATGATGACATTCCACCCCTCAAATACTCGTATGGTCGCGACCGTCCCGATGATATGATCAAATTACATTTTTTTGAACCAATGTTCATGAAAATGCAATTTTTCGTTGCGGGACCCCGAGGAGCCTCTCCTCGTCACGGCGCATACAATGTTATTTGGCCTTCTCCGACGATGGGCGACCACTCTTGAGACTCGTATCGACATGTAGTATCTAACCATCTATTCACATTGTATTTTTCTTGAACCAACTTTCCAAAAAGAACAAGAATAGTACCGACGACGCAAACAAATGTAATTAACTTCAATCAACGATTACACGAAACATGGCGTAATTGGTTCAATCGGTGAGTGTGTGATCGGGAAAAACGAGTTTACGGGTTCGATACCAATGATCGATACTAATCCTTTCGTCTAAACATCGAATTTGCAGAAAAACATGCCCATAACACAACTTGCGTCACTGATCGGGAAATGAATATATCATGAGGACATACCGTAATTGCCATAGATTAGATGTCGTCTTCCCTGTTTGGAGACTGCCTTCGCGTAATTACGATTCAACAAAGTATAGAGGCGAGAACGTCGTTCGTGTTCTCGTGAAGTACGATCGAATACTATGAGAAGGGAGAGGAGATAATGAAGTCATCCAAAAGACGTGATTTTTTTCACGTTCAAATTAGCAATAGTAGATAATTGCTTTTGCGTTATCTACGGTGGGCGAGTGTGATTGCCCACATGGGCGCACACCGTAAAACCCATATACCAACAGCTTTTGTAATTAATTAGACCCTTAATTCCGTGTTGTTAATCATTATAATATTTACCGATCTCATTCCCTTTGATTGTGTTACTAGCGTTCATTGTTCTCTAGTAAGTGTAATGTTCGGTAAAAGGAACAATACCAATAAAAGGAAATGAGTTCCGTATACATAAATACTGTATAGATTCACCAGCAACCCTAGAACATCAGTATCTATTCTTCCGGCGCATAAAAATTTAGTCCTTCATATAGAAAAATATATGCATAAGTACAATTACATGACAATGCTCAAATAGTACAAAACCTATATTAGGGTAATTTCATGAATATAGTTGAATATCCTATTTTGCAGTATATATTTCGTTTCGTTTCATATCATGGGGCGACAAACAACTCTCGTGTTTTAATTGGATCGAATGAAGCATATGGTTCAAAGAAGCCGAATCAAGAGGGAAAATGTGATCGAGTGTATTCATCACTTAGGGCGGTAGTCAATGTAAGTTTCTATGATGTGTTTTTGGACGCAAATATCATGTAAGGTTTATTTTGTTCTCTGATATATCGTGAGATAGACCATGACATAAATGCAATCTTGCTATTATAGAATGTGGCTATTTCAAATTCACTTTTTTTTACAATGTTCAATATTTAGTTTTTGAATGCATATAGGTTCACGAAAGATTGACATAGTATAACATTGCGATGCAAATGACCCCATCACTTGATTCTTGAATTATATTTGATAAACTTGGATGTATTTATGAAGTGCACAATTAGATTTCATTTGTAAAAAGTAACGACTAGAGATTTATATATAAATAGAGTACATATGTTCCCAATTCTTTTGACTTTGACTACAAGTGGTAAATAGCCAACTCTTTAATAATAAGGTATACTACTGATGACTTGTGATTATAGGAAGTTGCTTCACAATTGATAAAAAAGCTCAGATGAGGTGCTCCACCCGGATCTGATATCATATTGATTACCTAAAAATTATGGTGGGATGAATGCCTCGAACACTGAGGTAGTATTATTTCGATGATTTGTTTACAAATTGTTCACATATGCATTGCCAAGATCTGAACAACATTTTTTGAGTTGAAGTGTATATTGATAGAGAATGACAAATGATGAAATCCTAGGTATAGTCGAGTCCATCTTCGGCTGAAGCTAAAACCAGGGCTAAAAGCACACTAGTTCGGGAAGAGACTGTTTCTTTCATACTACCCCCCGGATTGTCAAATTGGCATAGACTCGAACAAGGTGACTTCTAGAATTTATTCTTTATGTTTTTACGTTGAATTTCATATAGGATCTCATTTTATATATGTCGAAATTTTTAGAATTAGTTCATTTTTGTGATGCCACTATGAACTATTGGTTGCAGAGTATCCAACATCAATCTTCGTTTGAAGAGAGGCTTCGAGGGTGGCATATTGAATGCAGACGACGTGCAAAAGGAAAATTAGATTTGGTAATGGTGGATTCAAAACTTTTATTGCTTCTGCTTTCCTTAAAAATATCAAAGTGTTAAAAGAGGTAATGTAAATTCAAGTGATTTGGGTTCTTTATGACATTGCAAGGAGATGAAATGAATTATTTAGTAATGTATGTCAGCTGAAAGGATTAAAAAATCTTAATTTTACTTTCTCGCCTGTTGATCATTATGTGTACTCAACCTATTTTTACACCCTTTGATTGGCAATAGCTATGCACATGACTTTTAGGAATTTATCCGATGCTAATGAAAACGGAATCTGTTACCTTAGCAGTTCTATCATCATGGACACTCAAGAAGAATGTTTCGCTCAACTGTCGAGGTTGTTGAGTTTATAACGGAGGCTTTCATTGCCAAGGAGACATCAGGGAATCATTTTGTACTAGTGAGTTACCATAACCCTAAATAAGCAAAATGCGAATTCGTTATTCTTTTCCTAACACTTGGTTTGTGATTTCATTTGTGTGCCAATTCAGGAGCAAGGTCCTACTACTGCGGAAACCCACGTTAAATTGTTTTTTTTTTTTTGGAGGAATCACACGACAACCTCAGGAACTTCTGTAGCGGATCGGGGGCATAAGGTTATTCCTTTGAAGCCAATCTTACAACTTAAGAGAAAAATGAGCTCCTTATATCTGCTAATTATTTCATTATTTTCTGTATAGAAGGCGAACATGAAAGGGAGCAATCCTTGAAGTCAAGTAGTGAGAACAAGGGTGATGCGTTCATTGATGAACAGACTCATACAACAGGCAAATCTGGTTGACGGGAGGATTGCTTTGATTAGTTGAGAAACACAACCATTATTTTGCACCAGCTCAAGCATCCATAATTCAAGAGAAGAGCCTAAAATAACTTGCAATAGTTAAAACGCTTCGTCACAAATATCTGATTTGGTTCATCCGATCCGTGCAAAAATAAACTGAGGTCATTTACATTTCGTTCCATCGGTCTTGTTAGATGATATCTGTTCTCGAAACTTTTGTTGTCTGAACTATGAATCTTTAAGCCTTGTTTGTTAGCCAGGAAAAGAGAAAGTATAAAGCCTACGTTTTCTTTCCATTTGTTTTTTGTGACTTATAATCTGTATTGACAATATTTATTAGGCATGGGAGATTTTCTTTGAATTGTTGTCATCAATATTGGAGCATGTGAAATTGATGTCATGTACCTTTCTTTTATGTGAAATGAGAGTTTGTTCCTGATAAAAAAAAAAATATAGGAGCAGGTGAGTCCAAATGACAATTGAGAACGTCTTTACCCAAAAAAAAAAAAAAAATAATTGAGAACGTGATGGGGTCATTCATCTCGTTCTGTTCAAGTATCTGCTGCCATATTTGCCTGGATTGGTCGAACTAAAAAATAAACCATTTCTGGGTTCCTTTTTGCGAGATAGAACACAGCGAGGTGATCTGGTTGAATATTGCAAATAACAGCTTAAATATCCATCAGATTGGCTAAATTAAAAAGTTTAGATCTGAATTGACAACTATACAATAAATTTATGACTTCTTAGACAATTGTCACGATGTTAATAGCATACGTACTTACTAGCTTTTCAAGAGAATGTGTGATCTCCTGTACTCTTAGCGGGCCTATAATAGAATATTATTCCGAACTTGCAGAAGTGATGGTCTGTTCCATTCCTTGCACTGAAAATGGAGTTCGCTTGCATTTTATCATGAGATGTTGTGGCTACATATTATAAATGATCACCCTAAATTCATCTTTCATTGAAGTTGATGTGATCGGATTTTGGCTGAGTGATGCCTATAAAAGGCAAAAGCCATTTATGGAAGTCAAATATCCGGCATTCAATGCTTCAGTCTAGTAAGTATTTAAGGTTTGAATTGGATATCCATACGACATAAGGAACAATGCATGTCCTGAAACTTCTTTACAGATGCATCCATAGAATTTGGTAATCTCTTAGGCTTCCCTTCGTTTCATGTAAAACAACTTTCAAGAAAATGTTTTCAGATTTTTTGGCATTCGTTTCACAAAAATAGACGAGTCATGGAAAATATTTTATTCTCATGGAAAAAACACGTGGGAAAATGATTTCCTCTTTTTGAGAAGAGGAAAATATTTTCCTTTCTCTTTCCTTCCTCTACTCTAATGATTTCCTCTTTTTGAGAAGAGGAAACATTTTCCTTCCTCTATTCTTTCACATTTGTTGTATTTTTAGTTTTTTTATTTTTATTTTTTTAAACAATTCAAAGTTTTTTTTCTCTTTTCATTTTTTTTTTTTTTCCTTTTCCCTTCTTCTTAGGCCAGGCCACAACCACGACCACGGCCGGCAAGCGAGGCCAAGCCTTGCTAGATCCGGCGAGGTTTGAGCTCGCCTGTAGCGATTGCGGCCATTCTTTGTGGTCGGCAATCGGCCGTAGAAGAAGGTAAAAAAAAAAAAAAAACAAAAGTGAAAAAAGAAATGAGAAAAAAAAAAAAAAAATAAATGAGAAAAAAGAAAAAAATAAATGAGAAAAAAGAAAAAAAAATAAATGAGAACAAATAAAAAATAGAATTAAAAAATACAAAAATTAGAATTAAAAATAAACATATAATTTACAAAAAGAAGTGCATAGGGAAAATCAATTTCAATTTTACTTACCGAATGGCGGAAAACATTTTCCAGGGTCATTTTCAAGTTTTAACGAACACCGCTAAATATTGTCATTTTCCTTTTGGAATATATTTTTAAAAATAACCTTATTTTTCACGAAACAAATGATGTCTTAAATATTACTCTTCTTATAGCATTTCTAAGCATTAGACTAAAGCATTAAATGCTAGATTACCTTTTTTACGTTTGACCAGATAATTCCATTAAATTTGGTAATCTCTTTAATATTATTCTGCTTGTAGTATTTCTAGTCACACATCAACCTACTGGAGCTCGCTCTCTCTCTCTTTCTCTCTCTCTCTCAGCTGTAAAAGCGCCTAAATAATTCCAATAATTGTATATTGCGTAAATCAATTAAAAGTAACAAAAGTGTACTTATATGTTTTCCCAAGTTTCGCTTGCCCCAATTCATTTGAAGTTTCCTTTGTAATGAGCAATATACGTAAGGCACGTTAGCGTACTTAATGATTATATATGGCTTTGCAATCATGGAAAATGTAATATTTTAGTAGGATTAGATTCAATTTAGTTTCTATGCGAATATGGAATGTTTCTTAGCTCTTTTGACTACCAACTTAGGTAATTAAATCACATGAAACTTGCAATGACGTATTGGTCCCACATAATAAATAGGCAACCATTGTTTGGCTCTATTTAACTGCGTTATTTGAAATATTGACCATTTTCTTCTATTCATCTGCTGTCTTCTCTCTTTCAAACGGAAAACCCTAAGATGCCAAGCCCACCTACATCACCCCAAGAGAAATTCCAAGATGGATTATCTGGGGTATTTTCTCCAAAGATAAGTGTAGATCAATCCAAAATGAATGAGGTATGTCTAGATCGACCTCTGTACTAGGTTATTAGCTGAGTATTTGTTTTTCAAATACAAAGAAACTGATTTTTCAATGAAAGACAAAACAAAATTATTGACTGATGATAGATGAGAAAAAAATATTCCAATGCTCTCTAGCTATCTCGTTTGGTTCATGATAGAGTTAAGATTTGATTTACTAATGATCCGTCATCTAGATTTATGAATTGATTCAACAAACTTCATATAGATTCTAACATCTATCAGGTTTGAATCTAATTCTCTTTCGTAAGTACATGCAAATCTATATTCTTTATACGATGAATAATTCTTGGTCAAATTTTATTAGGGATGATTGTCCAGATATTCTTAAACCTATGGTATGACGCTCTAGTTTAGTCCTAAACTTTTTAATTTTTTCAATTTAGTCTTAAACCTCTTGAGGATTGGCCTTCTTTTGGCTAGAAATTGTTGACGTGAACGATTTTTACAAATTTTAATTAAAATTTTCTCATTTTTCTGACTTTTTTATTTTCTTTCTTGTTTTTCTTCATCGGATTTCGACCAGCAGGGTTGCCAACCACAAGCAAGGGCACCGTGGTCCTTGCTTGGATCTAGGGAAGGATTGCTTGCCATCGTCGGGGCCCCGGTTAGTGAAGGAAAAAAAGCAAAAGAAAAGAAAAGAAAGTTAAAATAAATAAGAAGAAAGATTCAGAATTTCTTTTAAAAAATTACAAGAATTGTTCACTTTGATGCCGGCCGCTGACCGAGCCACGTAGGATAGTGGTGTCCACGTCATGAGTTCGGCAAAAATTGATGGAATGATTACATTAATAAATTATCAAAATTTTTTAGGACTAAACCGAAAAAATTGAAATATTCTATGACTAAATCGGCCTCCCGAGTTTAGGACTTTTTGGACAATTTTTGCAACTTCTTTTATCGTATAAAATGTATAAAATAGGCTTAGAACCTTTATTGTCAAAGAACAAAGTACATGTATATTTACATGCCTCTATATGTTTATATGTCATTTGTGCGTTCATATTTGTTTTACGAGTATGCAGAATTGCTAGGATGAATCTATACATGAGTACGATTTTGCGGATGACACAATTGAAACTGCCAATAGGTAAATAGTTCAATGTATGATTCGTTATCTGTTTTTCGTTATTCATTGGACAATAATACTATTGACAATTGTTTGAAATACTTTTGTAATTAATTAGATCGTTAATTCTGTTATGGTGAACGTCATTAATATATACCGATCTCATTTCCTTTACTAGTCTTACTCGAGTTCATTGTTCTCTAGTAAGAGTAATGCTCAGTATAAGGAACGATACCAATTAAAGGAAATGAGTTCCGTATTAACCATGTATCAATTCAAACCAGCAACCCTAGAACATTAGTATATATTCTTCTTGTGTATAGAAATTTAGTCCATCATTTATTAAAGTATCTAAGTGCATGAGTACATTTACATGATAATGCTCAAATAATAAGAATTCTATATTATGGAAATTTAACCAATATAGTTGAAGATCCTACTTTAAAGCATATATTTTGTCCCGTTTTGAATCGTTGGGCAGCATTCAATGATGGATATAATTGTACATGCTTTGATAATTTCTTCACTTATGTCTTGTACTTTTCTGTGTCTTTCATCCTTGTAGGTCAATCGGTCACTCTCTACTATGGACAACTCTCGTGGTTTAATAGGATCGAATGAAGCATGTGGTTCAAAGAAGCGAGATGTCCCCTAATCAAGGACAACGTGATCGGGTGTGTACATCACTCAGAGCAATAGTCAATGTAAGTTAATTTCCATAATATTTTTTGGCACAAATATCTTGTAAGGTTTTTTTTTTTTTTTTGTGAGATAGAGGAGGGTTAAAGGTTTTTTTGATATTGAAGGGAAGAAAGGTGGAGTTGAAATAATAAGAAGTTAAAAAATAAGTTAGGATAAAAGAATTAAAAAATTTGGAAAAAGGAATGGGGTATAGGATTAGATGGGGTTTGGGGGTTTTTGAAATTTTGTTGATAAAAAAAAAAAAAGAGGGGGAAAGGTGGGGGAGAGGGGGGTTTTTTATTATTATATATTAAATTTAAATATTTTTGATAATGTTTTTTAAGAGAGGTTTGGTTGAGGGGGAGGGTTTTTTAAAAATTATTATTGGGTTTGATGAAGAGAAAATAAGGGAAAAAAAATAGAAAATTAGGAATAAAAAAAAAAAAAGGTTAAGGAGAAAGGGGGAAAAATTTAGGGGGGGGGAGTTGAAGAAAAAAAGAGAAAAAAAAAAATTAATTGAGAAAGGGGGGGGGGTATAAAAAAAAAGATTTTTTATTTTTGAAGAAAGGAAAGGAGGAAGGATTAAAAAAAAGGGGGGGTATAAAAAAAATAAAAAAAAAATTTTTTTAATGATTTTTTTTTTGGGAAGGAGTTTGGGAAAAAAAATTTTTTTTTTGATATTAAAAAATTTTGGAAATGTAAAAGGAGAAAATTTGGAAAAGGTAGATGGTAATTATGGATTAGAATGTAAAATTGTAAAATTAAAAAAAAAAAGAATATAATAAGTAAAAAATAAAAATAAAAAAAAAAAAAAAAAGTTAAAAAATAAAAATAAAAAAAAATAAAAAAAAATATTTTAAAAAATAAAATGATGCCTATAAAAGGAAAAAGCCATTTATGGAAGTCGAATATGCAAAATCTGGCATTTAATTGTTTTGCTCAAAATTGGATATGCATAAGAGATAAGGATCAAGCATATCCTGAAACCTCTTTACATTGACCGGATACATCCATAAAACATGGTAATCTCTTAAATGTTATTCTGCTTGTAGTATTTCTAATCACATATCAATGCATTTGACATAAAAGTTAATTGTTAACCTAAATGATGCCCCCACTCATTTGATATTATTATTTTTTTGGATAACCGAGGTGTGTTGGGTTTGCGCGCACCTCAACTAATTCTCGGGCGACTAGCACAGCAATCTATCGCCATGACTACCCACTTAAATCACAAGTGTTCGGTTGGGGAATCGAACCTGGAATCAGGCGCGCCTAATCACACAATCCCAAGTGCGCCATAACCAACTGGAGCCACCCATGGGTGGGTCATTTGAAGTTTCTTTTGTATTAAGCAATATACATAAGGCAGGTTAGCGTACTTAATGATTATATATGGCTTTAGATTTATGGAAAAAGGCTATATTTTAGTAGGGTTAGATATAATTTAGCTTTTATGCGTATATGGGAGGCTCATTAGCTCTTTTTGACCACCAACTTAGGTAATTAAATCACATTAGTTTCGCAATGATGTACATGTATCGGTGCAACATAATAAATTGGCAAAATTGTTTAGCTCTATATAATTGCGTTCTTTGAAGTATTCACCATCTTCTTCTCTTCATCTACTTAACCAAGCCAACAATCTGCTCCCAATTTCTCTCTTTCAAATGGCCAACCCTATGATGCCGACCCCATCAACATCAACCCAAGAGCAATTCCAAGTGGGATTGTCTGGAGCATCATCTCCAAAGACCGGTGCAGATCAGTCCAAATTGAATGAGGTATGTCTGGATTGACCTTTGTACTAGCTTATTGGTCATTTATCTGTGTTTCAAATACAAAAAATGGATTTTTTGTAAGAAAAAAAAGGAAAACCAAAATTGAAGATTGATGATAGATAAGAAAAAATAGTTCCAATGCTCTCTAGCTGTGTCGTTTGGTTTATGGTCGAGTTAAGATTTGGTTTACAACAAATGATCCATCATCTAGATTTGTGAATGATTCTGCATACTTTACATAGATCGTAACATCTATAGGGTTAGAATCTAATTTTTCTAAGTGCATTCAAATCTAAATACTTACACCACGGCGAATATTGGTGGCTGAATTTTATTAGGGATAATTTTCCAAAAAGTCCTAAACCAATTGTACAAGCAGCTAGTTCAGCCTTAAACTTTTCATTTTTATCAATTTTTCTAAACCTTTTGACGATTTCTTAATACAGTCTTTTTGGCCAATTTTACCTGAAATTACTGACATGAACTATTTTTGCAATTTTTAAGAATTTTCTGTATTTTTTCCTTTCCCTTTTTCCTTTCTTTCCTTTTTCTTTTTCTTTTGCCTTGATCCAGCCAAGGACCACAACGCTCTCCCTGTGACTAGCAACCTTGTGCGCCAAAAATCTGATCAAGAAAAAAAAAACTAAAAGAAAAAAGAAAGAAAGGAAAGAAAAGAAACATGAAAAGAAAAAAAAAGAAAACTTCAAAGATTTTTTACAAAAACTAAACATTGTAAGAACCATCCACTACAACACTGGCTACTGGTCAAGCCCCGTAGGATGGTAGCATTTATGCTAGTGATTTTTGGCTAAAATTGATCGGAAGGATTACATTGGTACATCATCAAAAGGTTTAGGACAAAATTGACAAAATTGCAAAGTTTGGACTGAATTGGCAATTGAAATGGATTATTCGGACAACTTTTTCAATTTTTTTATTGCATAAAATGTTTAAAATTCTCTGAAAATCTTTTGTTGTTCGAAGAAAAAAGCATATACATTTATGTGTATCTATATATCAATATATCTTTTGTGCGTCCATATTTGTTTTGTGTGTATGCAGAATTATAAAAGGTATGTATACAAGAGTATGATTTCGTGGATGACAGAATTGAAATTGCCAATAAGTACTTTTTGCTAATCCACCCCGAAAAAATAGATAACGATGTTCTAGGGTTGCTGGTTTAAATGTATTACCCTTTGCATATTTCGATGTGTGAGTCTTTATCTGTTATTCGTTATTCGTTGAACAATAATACTAACGACAAGTTTGAAATGTGAAACTTTATTAGCTTTTGTAATTAATTAGACCTGTATTTCCATTATGGTAAACATTAGTAGTAAATACCGATCTTATTTCCTTTGATTGCGTTACTAGAGTTCATTGTTCTCTAGTAAGCGTTGTGTTCATATAAGGAACAATACCAATTAAAGGAAATGAGTTCTGCAGTGGATACATTGAAACTAGCAACCCTTGAGCATCAGTAGATATTCTTGCAGTGTGTAGAAATTTAGTCCATCATATAGGAAAATATCTAAATGCGTAAGTACAATTGCATGATAATGCTTAAATAGTGAGTATTCTATATCAGGGTAACTTAATGAATATGGTTTTTTTTATTTTGGTCTGAACTTTTAATGAATATAGTTGAGGATCCTATTTTGCAGCATAAATTTTGTCCCATTTCAAATCATGGGGGCCGCATTTATTGACGAATATATGCTTTGACAATTTCTTGACTTGTGTCTTGTACTTTTTCTGTCTCTTTCATCCTTGTAGGTCAACTGGTCACCCTGTAGTACAGACAACTCATGCGGTTTAATCGGGTCGAATGAAGCATGTGGTTCATCAAAGCCAGACGTTCCTAATCAAGGAAAACGTGATCAAGTGTATACATCACTTAGAGCAATAGTCAATGTAAGCTAATTTTCAATAATTTCTTTTTGATACAAATATTGTGTAAGGTTTATTTTGTTCATGAGATAGACCATGACATAAATGCAATTTTACTATTACACAATACGGCATTTTCAAATTCACATTTTTTATGGGGTTCGAGACTTAGTTTTTCAATGCGGATATCTTCACAAAAAGATTGACATAGTATAACATTGCGATGCACTTGACTCCATCTTGATTCTTGAAGTATATTTGATAAACTTGGATGTATTTATGAAGTTCGCAACTACATTTCATTTGTAAAAAGTGACAACTAGAGACTTATGTATACTTGACAAAAAAAAAAAAGACTTATGTATAAATAGTTAAGTACTGTGCATATGGTCCCAAATCTTTTGACTTTGACTATAAGTCGTAGATAGTCATTTTTTGATAATAAGATATACTACTGATGATTTGTGATTATAGGAAGTTGCTTCACAATTGAGAAAAAGGTCAGATGAGGTGCTCGACCCGGATCCGATATCATATTGTTTACCTGAAAATTCTGGTGCGACAAATGCCCCAAACGTCGAGGTAATATTATTTGGATTTTTTTATACACTGTTCACGCATGAATTGTGAAGATCTGAACCACATTTTTTGAGTTGAAGTGTGTATTGGTTGACTGATGACAAACGATGATATCCTAGGCACAGCCAAATCCATCTTCTTCTGCCGAAGCCAAAACCAGGGGTAAAAGCACACTAGTTGGAGAAGACGCTGTATCTTTCATGCTACCCCCGATTGTCAAATTGGCACAGACTCAAACAAGGTGGCTCCTAGAATTTCTCCTTTATTTTTTATGTTGAATTTCATGTCGCTATCTCAATTTATATTTCTAGAAATCTGTAGAATACGTTCATTTTTGTAATGCCACTATGAAAAATTGGTTGCAGAATATCCAACATCAATCTTTGTTTGAAGAGAGGCTTCGAGGGTGGCATATTGAATGCAGACGACGTGCAAATGGAAAATTAGATTTGGTAATTGTGTATTCAGAACTTTTATTGCTTCTGCTTTCCTCTATAATATCAGCGTTTCAAAAGAACTAATGTAAGTACGAACGATTTAGTTTCTTTAGGACATTGCAAGGAGATGAAACGGATTACCTAGTAATGTATGTTAGCTGAAAGGATTGAAACAATCTTTGTTCTGATTTATCGCCTATTTTATCATTAAAGTGTACTCAAACTTTTTCAACACCGTTTTTTTTGTCAAGATTTTTTTTGGACATCCTTTGATGAGTAATAGCTTTGCACATGACTTTCATGAATTTCTCTGCTGCTAAGGAAGCTAACGAAATCTGTGGTCATTGCAGTTCTATCGTCATGGACAGTCAAGAAGAATGTTTCGCTCAACTGTTGAGGTTGTCGAGTTTATAATGGAGGCTTTCATTGTTAAGGAGACATCAGGGAGTTATTCTGTACAGGTGGGTTATCAAAATCCCAAATAAAATGTGAATCGGTTATTGTTTTCTTAACCCTTAGTATGGGATTTCATTTGGCTGCCAATTCAGGAGCAAGGTCCTGCTACTGCGTCAAAAGGCTTATTGAAGAGAAATGTGTCTTCCAGTGAGAAAGGAGAAGTTCCTCCATCCAAGTTATTTAAGATCTCTAGCGCAAATAAATTTCCGAATGCTCAATCTGAAACTAGCAGAAGTGTTGACAATACTAGGGTTGAAAAGGCAAATCCAGAAACCGATGTTAAACGTTTTCTGGAGGAATCATACAACAACCTCATGAACTTCTGTAGCGGTTCAGGGACCCAAGGTTATTCCTTTAAAGCAAATCTTACAACTTAAGAGAAAACTGAGCTCCTTATATCTGCTAATCATTTGATTATTTTCTGTACAGAAAGCGAACATGAAAGGGGGAAATCTGGAAAGTCAAGCAGTGAGAACGAGGATGATGCATTTATTGATGAAGAGACTTATACAACAAGCAAATCTGATTGAGGGGAGGATTGCTTTGATTAGTTGAGAAAGATAACCATCACTTTGCACCAGCTCAAGCATCCATAATTCAAGAGAACAACCTAAAATGACATGCCTTAGTTCAAATGTTTCTTCACAAACATCGGGTTTGGTTCATCTTATCAGTAAAACAGCAAACTGGATTTCATTTACATTTCATTCCGTCAGACCTGTTGGATGATATCTATTCTCGGAAGTTTTGTTATGTGAGCTATGAATCATTAAACCTTTCTTTGTCAGTCGTGAATAGAGAAGGTGGAATGGGAATGAAGCCTAAATTTCTTCCCATTTGCTTTTGGTGACATAAAATCTTTGTTGAGAATATACATCAGGCATGGAAGGTTTCTTCAAACTGTTGTCATCAATATAAGAGCAAGTGTGGAAATAACAATGTTAGGGATATTTTAAATATCTTATAGAGATATTTAGAATATTTCTGATTTTCTATCTCTATTTTGATGATACATATCTGATTTGATTTTCTTTGATAGTCCTATAATAAAGCCTATGTTTTCTTATTGATATGTTTGTATATATAGCCAATGATCCCTTTGATAAAATTTATTTTTGAGTGAAATCCATCCTTATGGAAATCACTAAAGAAGACCACGGATATTAATATTAATCAATGTGCCTATACATTTATATGTTCATTAAAGCAGGAGAATTTATTTGCCATTGACTCGTCGATGCCCTGTACAATGTTTAGTGTGTTGAAATGTTATTTCTCTCTTCATTCTATGTTGCTAGTGCTGGAATATATGTGTAAGTTGTGTTAAAAAAAGTTTCACATTGGGAAATTCATATAGTACTTGAGTAGTTAATATATTAGCTTATAACTTATTGGTTTAAGAAGTGGGTCCGATTGGATATACTTGACGGACATAGACTTGGGCTTCCTCTTGGCAAACTTTCTGGATGAAGGTATTGGGATTTCATGGTCCACTCCTAATGTGCCTCTTTGGTCGGGGTTTGAGTTTGACGAACTTTTTGAGTGAAGTATTGAGACTTCTGCTAGGTGCTCCAATAAATGGATGGTTGAAGAGAGAGGAAGTGTAATTTTTGGGGATTTTAGGGCTGACCAAGAAAGACCCTGTTTATTTAAAAAAGAGGACAACATGAATATTTCTTCAAAATATAAGTGGTCATTCCTCACCCAAGTTTTCTTGACATCACCACTTTTTGAAAATTTTAGGACTAAATTACACTTTCACAAAAAGTTTTAGGACTTCCAATACACTTATTTCCAATTTTTTTTAGCAAAATAAATGTTCACCCTTAATATGAGCTTCCAGTGGCTTCATATACATAATATGAAGCCATTTTTTTGTTGTATAGTGGTACTTGGTTGAGTAATTTTGTCAATAGTACTACTAGAGCTACTAAAAGTGTCACTAAAGAGTTCTCGCTAAATGGTATTCACAATTTCAACGACCTTAGGGAAAGATGACGATGAAGGACGCGATGAAGAGGAAGACAATCTAGGTTTTTTTGTGCCACAAGGGAGAGAGAGAATGACCGTACTTGTTTTCAAATTAGAGCTAATTAAAGAAATAAAGAGGAGTCTTATGGATTTTCACGTGGACTTAACATGTCAAGTGAGTTATTGCCATGTGATATCCAACTTAGCAATTTGCCAATAAAATTTCATGGAAGCCAACAGAGGTATATGTGTTGTGCATCGGTTTGGAGTTTTTCGTTATCCAAAAATTAGTCTAAGGTTGTTCCGTGTGCACTAATTTTGGGGTTTTTTTTTGTGGTATTACCTCTTTGGATTTCCATGTGGATTTGCCACATTAAGCGCCATGTGTCATCCAACTCACAATTTGACGATAAAATTTGATGGAAGCTAATAGAAGGTAGATGTGTCATGCGTATACTGATTTAGGATTTTTGGTGACTCGAAAATTAGTTTTGGGTGAATTTCTCACGGGTATACCAGTTTGAAGTTTTTCATGATATTAACCCTTAATTTAATCCTTGAACTATGTGAAAATGTTCAATGTGTCCTTTGTTGAAGTGTATTTGTAAAACAAACTAAAAGTTGCCTTTTCCAATCCCACATAGGATGGAAAGAAGAGTGCAAGTCTCTTTATTAGTTAGAAGGCTATTGTGGTCTTTCAAAATAAAGAAATGGGCAAGTGGGCTAGACCCCATTCGAGTTGGAAACTATCAAAGTGATGAATCAGGTTATGGTCAAGTTGGATCGGTTCAACGACAACAACTTCTCACATTGGAAGGACAAAGTGATGTTTTTGCTTACGGCTTTGAAGATATCATATATTTTGGATCCGAAATTTGGAGCCTATTGAAGATCTTGTTCCTACCAAAGAAGGACAAGAACCAAATGCCGAAGAAATTGAGAGGGTGAATAAGACAAAGAAGAAACGTGATGAAGACGAAGTACTATGTTGCGGACACATTCTCAATATGTTGACCGATCCATGACTTGTTCACGGAAATGAAGTTTGCCAAAGAAATTTGGAATGCACTTGAATTCAAGTATAGAGCAGAGGAATAAGGTACTAACAAATATTTGATTGCTAAATACTTCGATTTCAAATTCATTGATACTAAACCCCTTCTAGAACAAGTCCATGAACTTAAGTCCTAGTGAACAAAATTCGTGCTCTCAAAATCAACATACCAGAAGCATTTCAAGTTGGAGCAATCATTGCTAAATTACCTTCAAGTTGGAACGACTATGGGAAAAGGCTTATGCATAAGATAGAGAACATAACTTTGGTTCAACTCTAGAAACATCTTCGCATTGAGGAAGAGTCATGCTTTCTTGAAAATTCTGGACTATATGAGACTAAACGGGTAATGGATTTCAGTCCAAAAATCACTCGAACTTGAAACGTAAGAGAGAGCAGAATTTTAAGAAGGCACAAAAGGAAAACAAAGGAGGCTGTTTCGTTTGCTGTAGAGTAGAGCATTTTACAAGGGACTGTAGGCACCACAAGAACAACACTTCCAAGGAAAAGAATACACCAATGCCAGTTGTGAAGGTGGATACCAATGCTATTGAAGAAAACTATGTGGCCATGGTTACACATAAGTTTTCAAAATTGAAAATTTTAAAGAAAATTGATGGTATTGTGGCCACAATGACTGAAATCAATGGTACTTCTGTCCAATCGGGTTGGCGGTTGGGTTTCGACGCAACAGTCCACGTGTGCAAGGATGAGTTCATGATCAAGAACTTTCAAGAGGTTGTTGATATTAACTATCGAGAGGTCCAAATGGCAAACAACAGTATTGCAAAAATCGAAGGTCAAGGCTCTGTGGAGTTGAGAATTCACTTCGGGAAAGAAAATTATCCTTATGAATGTATTGCATGTACCGAGATTAAGAAGAATTTAATTTCTGTCGATTTGTCATGTAAAAGGGGGTTTGAGTCTTGTTTGAATCCAACAAGGTTATCTTGTTAAAGAATGGAATATTTGTGGGAAAGGGTTATGCCAATGATGGCATGTATCAACTAAGTATCAATAATAAGATTTGTTGACACCTAATTTTGTCAGTCTTGTACTTCATTTTTCTCCATAAAATAGAATAGGCCAGATCATAAGATTCATTTTGTTCTTTCTCTCTCTCTCTCTCTCTCTCTTATATACATACATACTTGTGTTTCATTGCTATCAATTTTATAGCAAAAAAATGTTTGCAAAAACATATCAGATCAAGCCAGGTTAATGCCAGACCCGAACCGACGACCCAGCTTGCATTTTATTTTTTCTTTTCTCCTTTTTTCCCTCCCTTTTGTTTTTCTTTATGACCTCATGGCCCATTCTATTTCTTTTCCTTTTCCTTTGTTTCGGCCACACAATCTCTCCCTTTGTTTTTGTTCTTCCGTTTGACTTCACCGAACGAGATAAAAAGAAAAGAAAACGACGACACCACTGTTAAGGAGGAGAAAGATGCAGCTGCAAAAGGAATGTCAAAAATATAATATCTACAATGGAGAACAATATCTGGAGCAACGGATACTATCCACGACAGAAATATTTGCAACATAGAATATCTGGGAATATTTGGAACAGAGAATATTATCTACAGCAGAAGATAATATTCACACAGCAGAGGATAAAAACAAATTGAAACTGAGCTAAGTTGGTTCCCAAGGGAAGCTGCACAGCCAACAATCTATTGCTGAATACGCTGCACTTGAGAATTTCGGCTGAAAGGACAGAGGAGTAGAACACCTGAGACAAAAAAAAGTGATCACTGAAGATCATGAAGCAAGATGCAGAGACCTACAAGTTGCAAAGACTTTTAAGTTGCAACTCGGTTCTGCTTGTTCCCAAGAAGCGGCAAGCCACTTGATTGGCTACCGAGAGAGGTGGATACGACTTAGAGCAGGGGAATTTCGGCTGTAGCAAAAGGAATGATGACTTAGATCAGCAAGCAGGTGGAACTGATTTGGAACTAACGTGAAGATGATGTGGAAGACTCTTGGAGGTTAGTTTGGGGCGGCTTTTCAGAGAATGAGCAGCACAAGATTTCGGTTGAAGACTAGGTGTAGAACACCTTCACCAGGAGAGAATGATGATCAAACACAGTTGGCAAGTTAGAGCGGATGTGGAGTTGAGTTAAGCGACTCTTAGAGGCTGTTTTGGGTGGCTGTTCAAATAGGCATGGCCACAGGCCAATTTGGGCCCAGAATCTGCTCGGGTTAAACCAGTAACCGGCCCGTTGATTGGCCTCGCAGGTTCCAAACCGAAACAGGCCCGTGCCATAGGGGGCAATTACGGGTCCCTCAGAAAATTGAACCAGAAAAGGAGCTGGTAGAAAAAAATAAAAAAATAAAAAAAACCGTTGTAAGACAGCGGTCACTCCCGTCCCCCTTTTTTTTCTTTATTAATTTGTAAAATATATCATAATCATTATAAATGCCCCTTTCATCTCTCATTTTTTTCTCACAATTTCTCTCAAATTCTCTCAATCCGCTCAATTTTCTCAATTCGCTCAATTCTCTTAATTCTCTCAATTCGCTTTCCGCTCAATTCTCTCAAAAAAGCAAGTGAAAGCAGAACTAGTGACAAATATAAGAACAAGATGGGGGAATCCGATTATTCTGGTGATCCTCGTGGTTATGCATATTGGGACTTCGATGTTGATGATATCAACATTATTCCCAATGTGGAGCACGTTCCAACGCAAGAAAGTCTTCATCCTCCTACCGGTATCGAAGAAATGTCAACAACAAATGAGCCAAAACGGGAGTTTACATCTAACATATGAGACCACTTCATGAAGACGGAAAGATTTGATATTGATCTAGAAAGGTACGAAGTAGTTTGTAAACATTATGGGAAAATATACAAATATACAGGTGGAGCCGTATATGGAATATTTAAATGGCATATTAAGGTGAAACATCTAACCCAAGCGAGATTGACACCAAGCAACAACAAATTTTTCGGTACGCCAATCCTAGCACTTCACCTTTATTTCGTTATAATGGAAAAACTTATAACGAAGAATTAGGTAAATTTATTTCTATTGAATATTTATCATTTAGTTTTGGTGAAAGATTTGATTTTAATAAATGTATACAAAATGCATGTACTCCATAAGTAAAACGTGTCCCTAGAAATACACTTAAACACATAGTTTTTGATCTTTTAAAAAAAAGGAAAAAAAGATTACAATTTTTTTTTTTTATGAATTTTAGTGGACGTGTACACATGATAGTGATATTTGGAGTGATCATTGGCAAACTCATTCTTATATCGGTATAATATGTCATTAAATAGATGATGATTGGAATATTCAAAAAAGAGTTATTGCATTTAGAGTTTTTGATGATAGGTATATGGCAAATAATATTTATATAATAATTAGAGAAATTTTAGAAGAATATTATTTGCTTAATAAAAATTTTTCAATTGATTTGATAATGCCGCGGCAAATACTATTTCAATTGCCGATTTAGAAAAGATTTGTAAACCCGCTTTTGGTGGACAATTTTTTCACATTAGATGTGCTTGTCATGTTTTAAATTTATGTGTATAAGATGGTTTAAAAAATTTTGATATTTTTCTCAACCCAATAAAAATAGCAATTCAATTTTTATGGAAACATCCCCAAATAATGAAAGAATGGTGTAGATTTTGTAAAATTAATGGAAAAAGATCAAAAAGATTTTCAAGAGATGTTCCAAATTATTGGAATTTTACTTACGAGTTGCTTAATGAATCTTTTGCACATAAATATTTATTATGTGCATTTATTTCAGATAATATTACTCAAATTAATTTATACCCACAAGAGTGGGATATTTGCAAATTTTTTTTCGATATTTGAAAAGTTTTTAATAATGCAACTTATATGTTGTCCGGCATTTATTATCCTACTACGCATTTATTTTTAATATAGTGTATTAATATTGTTGGAGTTTTTGAAGAAAATGAAAATGATGATAAATTATGTGACACTATTACAAAGCAATGCAAACAAAATGGCTACTTTATTATAGTGAAATTCCTATTATTTATTTAGTTGCTTGTGTTTTTGATCCACGTTGCAAATTAGATGGTTTAGGTGATTATTTAAATATGTTTTATTAATGTTTATATCTAATTGAAATAGTAAATGTTAAAGCTATATAAACAATGGTTAAAAAACACAATAGTAGAATCATATAATGAATTTTGCAGTAAATATAATCTAGGTAATAGTGAATCTTCTCATCCTAATGACATACAAAGTGAGGACCTAGGTAAAATTACTAGAGGTACAAACTTCAGTTGAATAGACAAAAAAAGAAAAGCAAAAGGGAGCAATATGAAATATTTCGAAATAAAGAGCTATCTAATCATTTCTTTTGAGTTTCAAGAATCAAGGCAAAGCATTGATTTCACAATATTAGATTGGTGGAAGAGACATTTAACCTAATACCCAATTCTCGCTCTCATTGTAAAATAAGTTTTAGCAACCCTTTGTTCAATAGTTGCGGTTGTACAAGCATTTAGCGTTGGAGGTAAATTTTGGATGAACGATGTTCAAGATTAGCTCCGGATTCGGTGGAGGCTCAAGCTTGTGTTGATGATTAAACAAAGGCACAATATCGACAACAAGAGGTAGATTGCAATAATGAAGCCGATTTCTTCGATGATGGAGATGCCACCGCCACGGGTCCTACTACTTGGAACGGGTAGCAATAATTGACGATGAGGTAAGTATGGAGTTATCAAAGGTCAAAAAACTACATGGATTTTGATTCTTCTATTTCCAAGAAGATATGTAGGCGCTTAATGATAATTCATTAAGTTCAAGCCCCTTCCATCTTCCTTTTCTCCCCCAAAATTTGATTACAATTTACAAGTGTGATTACAATTTGTATTTGATAATTTATTATTTCATAATTCATTATTTAAAAATTAAATTCAAAAATCGGAATCGGAATTGAAACCGGCGGTTCCATTTTAGATTTTGAACCGAAACCGGGCCCGAAATCGGCCTCGAAACCGCAAGTTCAAAATCGAAACCGGAACCACCCATTAAGGGCTCGGTTTCGGTTCCCCATGGCTACGAACCGAAACCTGCCGGGTGCCGGCCCGTAGCCATGCCTATAAAAAAAAAAAATTAGCAGAGAATAGTTGCTATGCGTAAACAACAGAAAATCATCAAGAGTTCGTAAACCATTTTGTACACTTTAATTTAAAACATGACAAGTACATCGAATGTGAAAAAATTGTCCACCAAAAGCGGGTTTATAAATCTTTTAACTTGTATTTGCCGCAGATATTATCAAGATCAACTGAAATTTTTTTATTAATCAAACAATATTCTTTTAAAACGTGCCTAATCAATCTATAAATATTATTGGCCATATGCCTATCATCAAAAATTGGAAATGCAAGTAACTCTTTTTTGTATGCTCCAATCATTACCTATCCAATGATATTGGATACCCCGATAAGAATAAGTTTGTCAAGGATCACTCCAAATGTCGTTGCCTATATGCACATGTCCATCAAAATTCATAAAAAAGTTTTTCAAATCTTTTTTTCCTTTTTTATAAAGCCCAATAAAATGGCATTTATGCGTATTTCTCGAAACAAGGTTGTGCTTGTGGAGTACACATGCAATGTTAATAAAATGATTAAAATCAAAATTTTCATCAAAATTAAACGGTAAACATTCAATGACAGCAAATCTAGCTAATTCTTCTTTATAAACTCCTTCATTGCAACGAAATAAAGGAAAAATGTTAGGATTGGCGTACCCGAAAATTTGTTATTGGCTAGTGTCGATCCCCACTTGCGTTGCATGTTTCAACCTCGAATCTTGTTTAAATATTCCATAGCCGCCTCCGAGTTGTAAAATTTTATGTTGCCCTAGAATGTTTACATTTTACATGATATTTATTTTCACATAAATATTCTTTCGTGAAGTGTTCCCATATGTTGGATATACCCTCCCGTTCGACTCCTTTGTTATTGATATTTCTTCGACATCGGTAGGAGGATGCGGACTTTCTTGCGTTGGGACGTGCTCGATGTTAGGAATAACGTTGATAGTATCATCCTCGTCTACCCAATATGCAAAATTACGAGAATTATATTCATGAGGATAATTGGATTTCCCCATCCGAATTGAGCTCTTTCCCCTATCACCAGCTCTATTTCCATTTGCAATTTTTTCAAAGAAATGAGTGAAAAGTCGATTCAAAAAATTGAGAGAATTGATATTGAGACATTTGAGCGGATTGAGAGAATTGAGAGAATTTGAGAGAAATTATGAGAAAAAATAAAAGATAGAAAGAGATATTTATAAATATTTAGGATAATTGTAATAAATTAAGGAAAAAATTAAAAAGGAGGGAACCGTTGCTTGCAAATTGCCTGGAAAAAGCCGTTCGGCTTTATCCCAATATTTCTTTTAGCCTTTAGGCTTTTACCCAATTGCTAAAAGGGCCGTTTGGAATTGGCCCGGAACCGCCGGTTCCAGCCGGTTCCACATTTTTGATAACCCTTAACAAGCCCGTATGGGCCGGGCCAATTCCTGTTCAGAATCTGCGTGGGCCCGGTCAACGGGCCGGTTTTGGGCTCAAATCCGCCCATGACCACCACTAATATTCACGCAGCAGAGGATAAAAAAAATTGAAACTAAGCTAAGCTGGTTCCCAAGGGAAGCCGCAAGCCAACAATCTGTCATTGAATATGCTTCGCACTAGAGAATTTCAGCTAAAAGGACAGAGGAGCAGAACACATGAGACAAAAGGAATGATGACTAAAGACCATGAAGCAAGATGCAGTAGATCTACAAGTTGCAAAGACTTCCAAGTTGCAACTCGGTCCCGCTTGTTCCCAAGAAACGGCAAGCTACCCGATTGGCTACGAGAGAGGTAGATAGGACTTAAAGCGGGGAATTTTGGCCGTAGTGGAAGAAATGAAGATTCGGGATCAGCAAGCAAGTGGAACCGATTTGGAATTGATGTAAAGCTGGTGTGGGTAACTCTTGGAGGTTAGTTTAGGGCGGCTTTTCGGAGAATGAGCAGCACAAGATTTCAGCTGAAGACTAGGTGTAGAATACCTTCAAGCAGAGAGAATGATGATAAAACACAGTTGGCAAGTTAGAGCTAATGTGAAGCCGAGTTAGGCGACTCTTAGAGGTGATTTTGGGCGGCTGTTTAGAGAGAATCAGTAGAGAATAGCCGATGTGCGAAACAACGGAAAATCTCGCTTGAGATAGATAGGAACAGAGGATTTAGAGGGGATTGCCTCTTGTGGTGCGGGGGAGGGGGATTTCTAAAAGGGTGAGAAGAAAAAGGGAATAGCTGTTATGTCACGCCTCGATCCCCGGTCCGCAACATCCCTACCATATCACCCTTAGGTCATAAAAGATAACATCCTAGGTACATTATCGACCCATTTAAATTGTATCTTTTATTACGCGTGCGAAAAATGAACACTCCCCGGACAACAAGATCAGCGAAATAGTAAAGCAGGAAGCAACAACAACAGGTTATTCACCAAAAGACATTTTCATTTCATTACTATTGACGGATGATCGTTAACCCTACTGAGCTATATAGCTTTTACAACCCCATTTTTCGAGTGGCTCTCTAGGACCAAAGAAAAAGGTAGGTGGGCCGGGAAGAGTTAGCTTCTCATCTACTCTAAAAGAGGGGTTACGACACCCTCGTCCTCAATATCAACAGGGCTCCACTCAAAAGGTCCATCTCACGCCTACGACAACTAGTTCCGCTAGTTATCGAAAAGGATGAGAGGACAACATCGGACGCCATGGACAGCACGGACTTAGAGTCGGCCTCGTGGTCTACTACTTCCTCGTTAGGCGTATCAATGTCCATCGGATCCCAAGTAAGGACGTAAGGGGTCGGGTTAGGTGGCCCATCAAATCCACGGAGTGGGCCAAAGAACGGTCCTCGTCATGAAAGAACCAAGCTTTGAAGAGATGGGCCACTAGGTGACTCAACCGTTCATCCACCCAGGCAGGTTAGATGGTGTATGATATAAAAAGACGTGGTGCTCCCAAACCTGGTCCGTGCCCACAATCGATGGTGTATGATATAAAAAGACTAGTTAGTAAGGATGCCATACCCGACATTCCTTTCTATTACCTTAGACCTGAAAATGTTAACCACAACGGGGTGAGAATAAATCTCGGTGAGTTAACGCCTAAGCCCTACTAGAGCGTTTATTCGCTCGTAGTATTCTACCAACCAATACGGATACCTATCATATAATATCAATCACATGCAACTTACTAGCCTTAAGCCACATGTAATGCAATGCTTAACACGACACGACAATCACATCAAACAGCCACTACCAAATCATCACATCAAGATGCATACACAAGACACCACATGTAGTCCATTTATTAACGGATAAGACCAAACAACCCGACGCACACGATCGGTGTGGCTTAACACCAAGATGGTTGGTGTCAACTAAGCATAACCAGTCTTCGTCTCTTACTTTCGGTGACGGTATCCGATAGTCGGTGTGATTCCGATGGGCAAGGTACGGAGCTACCAAAAATTTCAAGTAGAACATCGGTCCGTCACAAGCTGCGACCGACATCCAATCAACCCGACGACATAGATTGACGTGCATATGACAAGTCGTATGGTTCCGTACGACCGGCACGGTACTAACTTGTCGGGGTTCCGCATAACCGGCACAGATTTAAGCTCATCATATGACCACACCAACACATTCGGCAAACACCATTAAGTTCTTATATTTGCAATTAGCCGAATGCTCATACAGGTTGTGCTAAAAAACTGGGCCTAAGGCCATTTTCATGCTAAAACATACAGTATGGTTCCACATGTGGTCATATGAATGGGCAGCTTTATCGACTAGACTTTGCATCTAATACATAATGATTAACACTCATAAATCCACCCAAAATACTCAAGCAACCAGCTAAGGCATCCAATCAAGCAATCGATCACAACGACCAATTAAACATAATTAATTAATCGACCATACTCAATAATTCCAATTTCATAAAATCGAACCGATATAACTCTAAACCATCGACAGTCAATTGTACGATCGGCTCTAGCCTATCGCTCGCTCGCGATCAAAATATAACAACCGGTCAAACAATTTGACCTAACATCCACTAGCTACATCCACTTAGCTAAATAGTCCGACTTATTTAATTATGGCCATTTTAACCTAAACCAAGTCTCCAACTAAACTAATCTCAATTAATCTACCTAAACACCATAATCTACTAATTGACTAATTCTAAACGCAATTAGCATCCTAACCGAGAGTTAGGGGCTAACTCATAAGTAACGGCATGAGATGACTATAGGCGGAGGCGATGATGATCCTTGACGAGTGGGGGCTACTCAAGACAGAATCGGTTACACAGCGGTGACGGAAGCTTACGAACTCTCGACCTCACTGGTGCACTCTGGCGACGACAACGATGGTTGTGGGTTTGCGGGCCAATGGCTGCTCATGGCACTCTCGGGCCACTAGGCTAGACGGCATGGCGAACGGCGGTGGTAGTCGACGATGGCTCTAGGGTGGTGCTGGGCAAAAGGTTTCGGGGCTGTCGTGGGGTGGTGAGGGGCCGGCGGCTAGGCGAGACAATAGATGGAGGCGGCGGAGCTACGGCTGAGCAGAAGGCGACGGGGAAAGAGGTCGTGGTGCTTGAGGTCCGCGAGGCTGGCGATATTGACAGGGCTGATTAGGGGCGGCGCGTAGGGTTGGCAATCGGGACGCCGCAACGGCTGGTGGTGGCAGACGAAGACGGCAGGGCACGGCGTGAAGCGATGGTAGCAGAGCAAGGTGGCTAATGGGGTAGCGTGAGGAGGTTGGGGTGGGCTCTCCTCGGCTGGAGGTGGGGGTTGCCCGCCGTTGGGTGCGGTCGAGCGGCGATTTATTGGGGTCGGAGGAGGGCAGCAGTCGGGCGGAGGTCGATGAAGGCGGCGTGCGGTGGTGCTTGGCTAAGGCAGGAGCAGGAGGAAGGCATTGGGGGGGTGGTCTGCTCGCATAAAACTAAAAGGGGGAAAGCGTGAGAGAGAGAGAGAGAGAGAGAGAGAGAGAGAGAGAGAGAGAGAGAGAGGACTTGATGTGATTAGTTGGGTTGGATTTAACTTGAGAGTGATGGGTGGAAGAGTGAGTTGACTTAGGTGGGTCCCACCAGGATTTGAATTTCCTTGTCACTTGGGCATAAATCCAAGGACGTTTTGTGAATTGGCATTTTGGGATTGGTTGGACATTTGGCTCAACCGACGGAGGGTATTTTGGTCTTTTCACAACTCGGGCTCGGTCGGGATTGGGCTTGGCGCCCAGCCACGAAGTTATTGCGCGATGACTAAACTAACGAAGCCTATTCTAGTCTAACCAACATCTTTGGAAAATATCCAACCATTGTCACTTAAATCCTCAAAATCCCCTTTTATACAACAAACTAGAATTCACAATTGGACTTAAACCGAGTTTAGTTAACTTACGGATGTCGAAGTTCCAGAGTGTCACATGTCAACTGTGAGGCTATAAAAGAAGAGGAGGCAGAATGTGAAACAAGGGGCTCTCTGTTCGTTCTCTCTAAAAAAAACACAAAAAACAGAGAGGAAAGCCAAAAAAAGAAGAAGAAGATTGAGGTCTGGACATACCGGAAGATAAGGAAGGCTCCCACGGTTTCGGGCATCAAGTTCACCTATTGTTCCAATTTTTAAAAGGTAGCATATCTGCTGTTGAATCTTGTTTTCTTTCGTTTCTCTCGCTACTCAGGTTCACCGGGCCGATACCCACGGTTTCCTTGGTCCGGTGAACTCGAAGTCAAGTTGACATTGTAATTCGAGCAAAATGGAATTTGTTCATGCCATGTAAAGATTGTATACTGTGATGTTATTTTCTTTTTTGTCTTGGCCTTGGTTCGGTTTTGACTGATTGTGTTTTACTGCTGCAAAGTCGTTGATCCGAGTTATGTGGTCGGTGAACAGGGGTTTCCCATATAGCTTACTTCGCGTTGCTTTTTCAATGCGTGCGCCTAATTGTTTCCCAAGCCGATCAATGCATTGGAGATTACACGTTATCTAGTTTCATTGGGATCAAACACTTTTTTTCTTTTACTACACATGCTAAAGATTTTTTTACCGGAATCAAGCTGTGGAACAATGCTCATTTGCCTGGATTCCAAACCCAGCATCCTTGAAAACTGTTAAACTTGCTACATTGGGTTGAACTTTCATTGTGATTTCATTTGATCTAGCTGCGGTTACTTAGCTCAAATTATTCTGTGTATATAGTAGTTTACGTTCGTATTCAAATTCGTTGTTTATGGTTCCCGAGATTCGAGTTATGCAGCCACAAAAGTACTCCGCAAAATAGTTTAAAAAAAAAAAAATTCCTATAGCACGAGTGTGTGGAGGTGCTTTCAAAAAAGTAACTCTCTTGGTATATAATTCAATGTTATTTTAAGATGTCTCGGCGGACTTGTCGTTTTGACATTTTTGTTTAACTTTTTACTTTGTCAATAAAACATCCCGATTTTTTTCGAAAAAATAAGATAGAATCAGAAATACATTTTCTTTTTTGTATATATGAAAAACCAAAAGGACATGAAGAAGAAAGGCAAAAAAAGGGGGTAATCCAATTTGTGCAATCTCACATCGTTTTATAATTCATACCCGACCTTGGTTTTACATTCTTGTTTTACACTTTTCTAATACGAAGCCTTTATTAGCGTAGAATCGAAACATTTTTTTAGGTAAAAGTAAAGTAAAATAAAATAAAATTCAAAAGGGACATAAAGAAGAAAAGCAAAAAAAAAAAAAAACTTTTTTTTTTTTGGAAAAACCACATAGCCATTTCATTCGCTTTTCCGTGTTTTTTTTTTTTAATAATGGAGGGTGACCGATGTCCATTCCGGTCCATATTCATCATGTATCCTAAATAGCCGTTTCAAATATTTGACTCGCTTGGCTATCACTTTGTGTTTCGTTTAATTACTTGAGGATTTTTTTTCTTTCGTTAAACTTTTTCTTTTCTTTTCTTTCCCGAATGTTAGCCTCGAGAACTAAATAGATAATTACATGAAAATTACAAAAAAAAAAAAAATCATGCCCGGTCACCTAGTTTCGGTTAGATGTCTTTGAGTTTAGATGTACCGAGCAAAATGCATGGTCACTTTGGGAATGTCAATTGGTTAGGTATCGAAAGGGCGTTAATTAGATAATTAGCATAAATAAGTCCTTGAATCTTGATGCTCTGGTTGCATAGAAATTGAGATTATACTCCCGTATCTCGATTGGTTTCTAAGTGACCCCACAGGCTAGTCGCGACTTTAATGGTCTGGAATGTTAATTCATAAAATGAAATCAAATGTCGCGCAAGGTTAGATTTGGGAGAATCCGCACTTAAACTATAGGTAATACCTCTAAACATAAACGATCCTTGGAAAGGGAAAGGATAAGTCGCGACAAGATTGAATTTTCTGTTTATACTGTCGACTATTCATTTTTATGGCATAGTAGATTAGCGCATTTAAATTTTTGATATTTAAAGAATATGAAAAAATTAGACTTGATCTATTTTAATAGAGAATCAGATAAATGTGAACTTTGTGCTAAGTCTAAATTAATAAAGAGGCCTTTTCCGAGTACAAATAGGAATTTGAATTTGTTAGATTTGGTGCATAGTGATATATTCTAATTCAATGGAATGTTAACTCGTGGCGGTAAAAGGTATTTTATTACCTTTATGGATGATTGCAAGTAGGTATTTGTATGGTTATCTCCTAAAATCGAAAGATGAAGCGTTTACCATGTTTAAGAAATATAAGGCTGAAGTAGAAAATTAATTGAACAGGAAAATTAAAGTTCTACGTTCGGATAGAGGTGGTGAATATTTCTTAAATGAATTTTCATCATTTTGTGAAGAACCTGGTATTATTCATTAAACTTTAGCACCATACACTTCACAACAAAATGGTTTGGCTAAAAGGACAAATAGATCTCTTGGAGAAATGATTAATTGTATGCTTTCTAATTTAAAGCTAGCAATTAATTTAGGGGGTGAAGCATTACTTACTACATGTCGTATTCATAACTGAATGCCATCCAAGAAGAATAACGTAAGTCTATATGAATTATGGAAAGGTAGAAAGACAAACTTGTCATACCTTAAAGTGTGGGGTTGTTTGGCTTATTATTGAGTACTAGACCCTAAGAGAACAAAGCTTGGTCCTAAAGCTATTAAAAGTGTTTTCCTTGGATATGTTAAAAATAGTAAAGCTTATAGACTTCTTGATTTAGAGTCAAATGTCATAGCGGAATCAAGAGATGTTGAAGTTTTTTGAAAATAAGTATTCTACGGACTTTGAAAGTATTGAAAATAATAATTCAAGACCTATAGAAATACAAGTAGATTCTCATGAGACGGAAACAAAAGATTCAAAAATACGACCGAACCGAGGAGAAGCACTAGAGCGAGAAAATTGAAAGATTTAGGTCCCGACTTTATTACTCATGTTTCCCGAGTTGAAGGAGATATGGATAATAACGTGGTAAATAAATATCCCTTATTATTATTAAACTTAGAAGATGATCCCAAAAGCTTTGATGAAGCAATGTCTTCTAGAGATGTTTCCTTTTGGGAAGAAGCTATAAATGACGAAATAGATTCGATTATGTCTAATAATACTTGGGTATTAGCTGGTCTACCAAAAGGGTGTAAATGGGTTTTCAAGAGAAAATACAATTATGAGGTACTATTAAACATAATCGCCGGAAAGCCGACATGGCACGCCGGAAAAGTTGATGTAGCATTCAAGTGAACGGTTCGCTTCGACGTGGTACTCGAGTAAACGATTTTTAAAAGTTATGGCACTTAAGTGAACATTTTGAAAGTTATGGCACTCAAGTGAACGCCGTACACAAGTTATGGCACTCACGGTATACTTATCCCCGGACTAAATACATCTATAAAATAGGTAATCTCTTGATTGTTGCATTGCTTACAATATTGTAATTTTTGACACCTAAATTTTAACGACCTAGTTAGGCATTGATTGCATAGAAATTTGGACTCGATTCAGACAATTGATTTAAAATGTTAATAATTTGTATTTCAATATTTAATGCATTTAATAGCATTAAGCCTGCATACACTACGTTCTCATTGGACTGGAGCTAATGAACTCAAGCAGAGAGACCAAAATTTAATTGAATTATATGAGTTAAGCGAGAGAGAGTGAAAACTGAAAAATTAGAAGGAGATAAATGCCCTATCACATTCTTATGATGTGGTTGTCTAGTTATATCACAATTATTCATCCATCTATGAAACTATAATTAAATGATATAAACTCATTTTTAGTTAGACCCACCTCTTCCTGTATCATTGATAGAACAATATCAATAAAATCTTTCATGCTTGATATTTTGTTCTAAATAATTATCAAAAGTCGCCAACAACAAAAGGAAAGAAAATAAAGGCTTGAGTACCATTCCACTTTCTCCATTGTCCGCTAACAAACAAGGATTGATGTTTTATAAATTCAAACAACAAAAGTTTCGGGCAACACAAGTTAGGTGATATGTGTTGCCCGAAACTTTTGTTGTTTGAATTTATGAAACATCAATCCTTGTTTGTTAGCCGGCAATGGAGAAAGTGGAACGGTGCTCAAGCCTTTCTTTCTTTCCTTTTGTTGTTGGGGAATTTTTACAATTATTTGGAGTAAAATATCAAGCATGAAAGATTTTCTTGAGATTGTTCTATCATCAATACAGGAAGAGGTGAGTCTAACTAAAAATAAGTTTATATCATTTAATTATAGTTTCATACATGGATGAATAATGGTGATATGACATGACAACCTCATAATAAGAATGTGACAGGGCATTTATCTCCTTCTATTTTTCCCGTTTTCACTCTCTCCAGGGCTTAACTCATATAATTCAATTAAATTTTGGTCTCCCTGCTTGAATTCATTAGCTTCAGTCCAACGAGAACGTAGTGTTTGCGGGCTTAATTCTATTAAATGCATCAAATATTGAAATGCAAATTATTAACATTTTAAATTAGCTGTCTGATTCGAGTCTTAATTTTCTATGCAATC
The DNA here is from genome assembly GCA_021437795.1 of Rhodamnia rubescens. Classification (NCBI taxonomy): domain Eukaryota; kingdom Viridiplantae; phylum Streptophyta; class Magnoliopsida; order Myrtales; family Myrtaceae; genus Rhodamnia; species Rhodamnia rubescens. The sequence continues at coordinate 127,753 of JAILYA010000008.1, forward strand.
AATGCGTAATCGGGTCGTTAAAATTTAGACGTCAAAAATTACAACATTGTAAGCAATGAAACAATCAAGAGATTACATATTTTATAGATGTATCTGGTCTCGTGAGGAGATTGTAAGATAAGTTTTCTTCATGCATTCATCCTTATCTCTTTGGCATACAGCACTAATTGATCATTACACCATGACATTAAATGTCAGATTCTGCATATTTTCCTGCCATGAATGGCTTTTCCTTAATTGAGGCATCACTAAAACATAATCCGGCGACATGAATTACAACGAACGACCAATTTCGCTTGATTATTTCATCCATATATAGCCACATTTTACCATGAAATGCAAATGACCTCCTCTTTCAGTCTGAGATTAAAAAACCATAAAAAAAAAAACCTTTATGTCTGCAAGGTCAGACATATTCTAATAGCATGGTAGGAAAAAGCTTCATCGTAGGCTCGCTATAGTAAATGTGATCATACATTTTCCTGAAATGCTAAGAAGTACGTATGCTATTACTATCTACCATGGAGGAACATATAACAAGGATATCTATGCCTTTCAACTCGATTAATCACCACAAGGGCCGGCCAACCGCTCCGTCTATATACATTGGCTAAGCCACCATCAATTGGATGATGGAAATAGCCTGCTAATGTTTCCTTTAAATAGGCAACGTTATAAATTAAATACATGCTTTGTCATATCCAAATCAAGAGTAGGAATGTCAAATGGATCACAATCCATATTTCAGCTCAAATATATTGAAGTGGTTAATATATGGGTCACCTCAATTACCGAATGTCATAAAGATTTGCAAAGAAAAAAGCACAGAAAAGGTGGGTTATAGTGGGTGTGTGATAAACCCACTATCAACCCAATTAATCGAAATCGTCACATTAGGAAAACATGTCCAGAGAAAAAAATTTAGTCCAGAGAGAGTATCGTCTGCTTCGACCACTGTTTCGCATCCCTTGAGGACGATTATCCACCTCCAAAATGTAATGATGACTGATTTACAAGTAAAAATCTCTCTCCAGAGTCCCAGTAATGATATCAATATGTATTTTAGGACCAAGGTTCCATGAACGAATGTGTTCAGAGAGAAAAAAAAAAAAGGGACCAATGTTGGGCGTTACATAAATTTGTAGAGTAATCAAATCACTGAATCTTAATATCTGATTCTTAAAAGTAAAACACCTCCTGCATTACTTGACCTCTAGCTGGCCTATAATAAGATAGTGGTGACTCCAACGAAACAACAAATTTTCATCAATAATCGAGAAAAATAAATTGCGAACATTAGGGTTTGGGAGAACCTGAGCCAAGCGTAGTTGCCACCTAGCAAGAGCCAAGCGTAGTTGCCACCTAGCAAGAGGGATTATTAGCCCCCAATTGGTAATCCATTGAATTACCTCCAGGAATTTCATTCTGCCTTCGTGATGTCGCAACAAAGGCTAGCCGATGACAAAGAGTGTGCCATCTATAACCTCAGCAAAAAATGGTCTGCTATAGAAATGAACTATTCGAGAGCTGCTTCTTTAGTTTGTATATTTGACAGGCTGTGATAGTATACCCTTCACTATCACACAATGTTTGTTGCCGAGACGATCAAATATCCGCGCAAATAGCTACCTTTGCTGGGAAGGTTGGCAAAATGGAAAATCTTGATATCAAAGTTTAACGTATAGAACATCTCGCAAAAGTCACTGAAAAGTCTTGTAGTAGGAGATTTAACCAATTTCATTTGAAATGACAAACCCTAAAATGCAAACTCTACCTCCCTCACCCGTAGAGCAATGGATTTTCTCAATCTGTGTTATCATCTCCTACAACAAGTGTTGATCCACACAAAATGAATGAGATAAGTCTTAATCGACCTTCATACTAGATTATTGGCCATGTATATCATGATTTACCCTATTCATTCTGGATTGATGAGCACCGTGATGGGAAATGATAACATCGATTGAGATAATCCTTCATCCATTTGCCCTTTAGGTGATGTAGGCAAGTTTGCATGTGAGGATTTGCCATTTTGAAGGACACTGCTAGAATCGATGCTTGGTGCAAGCCAAAAAGTGTATCTTTTGGCAATTGAAAGAGAGCAGATAGTAGATGAAGAAAAGAAAATGCTTGATGTTTGAAGGAACACCATGAAATATAGCCACACAACTTTGGCTATTTATTGATTGGTACAAATACATGTTTGCAAATCTCATGTATTTTAGTTATCTAACCTAGGTAGTCAAAAGAATTAATTGGCCTTCCATATTCGTATGAAAGCTAAATAGAATATAATCTTATTCATGAATGTATAACCCATTAGTCATTAAGAACATTTATTGTTTGTTATAAAGAAGTCTTCAAATGAGTCGGGGCATATGAAAATTGAAAAGATTGCACTTTCGTGACTTTTTTATTTACGCAACAAATTATTATATACTTCGTAGAAAATTCCACTTTTACAACAACAGAAAATAGAACATCACAATCTACTATAATGAAAGTAGATAGCATCCAGGTTGCTGATTAACTTACATGTCAATCGGTTGGAGTGTGACTAGAAATACTATAAGTAGCACAATAATTAAGAGATTACTTGTTTTTGCATGTATCTGGTATGTGAAGAGGTTTTACGATAAGTTTTTTTTTCATGCGTTAATCATTATCTCTTTTGCATATCCAATCCAAACATTAAATGCTCATTACACTGTAGCAATAAATGCCAGATTTTGCATAATTGACTACCATAAATGGCTTTTGTCTTCTATGAGGCCTCACTAAAACATAATCTGATCACATAAATTCCAATGAACGGCCAATTTCGCCCAATTACTTCACTAATATATGCTGTTATGAGTGAAATTCTACTGTGTATAATTACAAAAACATTTATTTTTAGCTAAGTTGGAATAGGATGACTCAGCGAAATCGGTCAAGCGGGAAGCTACCCTTGACTCACCTTTAATTGCACGATAGTGACTCGATTAGACAAAGCCGTACTTATGTGGTATGAAAGTTATTTACCATTTACATTGTTATTCCTATTTCTTTTGTTTTGTTCTAGTCATCTTATTTCAACAGACCAAATTAAGCCTCAGTTATTTACCATTTATATTGCTATTCCTATTTCTCCCACGACGAGTGCTGATCCACCCAAAATGAATGAGATATGTCTCGATGGACCTTCTTACTAGATTAGTGGCCATGTGTATCATGATTTACCCTATTCATTTTGGATGAATGAGCACTTGTGATGGGATGAGATAACACTGATTGAGATAATCCTTCAAGTATTTTCCCTTTAGGTGAGATAGGCGAGTTTGCATTTGAGGATTTGCCATTTTGAAGTACACTGTTAGAGTCGACGCCTACTACAAGCCAAGAAGTGTATCATTTGGCAATCAAAAGAGGGAAAATAGTGGATGAAGAGAAGAAAATGGTTGATGTTTGAAACAATGTGAAACAAAGCCAAAAAATCTTGGCTGTTTATATGTGGTACCAATACATGTATACCAACGCAAGTCTAATGCATTTTAATTATCGAAGTTGGATAGTCAAAAGAGCTAATTAGCCTTCCATAGTCCCATGAAAACTAAGTAGAACAGAATCATTTTCATGAATATGTAACCCATTAATCATTAAGTACATTAACCTAAAGTATATTGTTTGTTATAAAGGAGTTTTCAAATGACTTGGGGCAAGTGAAAATTGGAAAAAGATATGAATTCACTTTTTTAACTTTTAATTGATTTACGCGATATATATATATATATATATATATATTCATGGAAAATTCCACTTTTACAACAACAAAAAATAGGACATTCCAATTTAATATAATGGAAGTAAATAGCATTCAGGTTAATGATTAACTTACAAGTCAAATAGGTTGATGTGTGCTTAGAAATACTTTAAGCAGTACAACTATCAAGATATTACTTATTTTATGACATCCTGTCTGTGAAGAGCTTTTTGGATTAGTGTTCTTCATGCATTAATCCTCATCTCATTTGCGTATCCTATCCAACATTAAATGCTTGACTATTTGACTACCATGAATGGCTTTTGCCTTCTTTGAGGCATCACTGAAACATAATCCGATAACATAAATCACAATGAACTATCAATTCAGCCTGATTATTTCATTGATATAGCCACATTTCATATAAAATCAAAATGAACTCCTCTTATTTGAATAGCATGATAGGAAGAAGCTTCATCCTAGGCTCGCTAAAAGTAAAGGAGATCATACATTTTCTTGAAATGCTAATAAATACGTATGCTAAAACTATCTACCTTGGAGAAACATATAACAAGGATATAAAAAACCTTTTAACCGTAGTGCATCCCAACTGCTTCATCTGAATACATTGGCTAAGGCACCATTAATTGGATGACGTATTTAGCCTACTACGGTTTCTTTTAAGTAGGCGTCATTATGATTCAAATACTTGCTCTGTCATATCTAAACAAAGAGTAGGAATGTCAAATGGATCATAATCCAAAGCGGTTAATATATGAGTCACCTCCATTTTCAAATGGCCTAAAATTTTGCAAAGAGAAAAGCACAGAGAAGATGAGTTATAGTGGATGTGTGATAAACCCATTGTTTCAAAATAGTAATAGGAAAACATGTCCAAAGAAAAAATTTGGTTCAGAGAGAGCATCATCTGCTTCGACCACTGGTTTGCATCCCTTGAGGACGATTTGCCTCCTCCGTCATGTTTAATGACGACTGATTTGCGAGTAAAAATCTCTCTCCAAGTCCCAGTAATGATTTTATATGCATTTTAGGACCTAAATGAGCAATATTGCATGAACGGATGTGTTCAAAAAGAATAAAAGGAACCAATGTTGGGATTTAGATAAATCTCTAGAGTAATCAAATTCCCAAATCTGAATATCAGGTTCTTAGAAGTAAAACCACTTGCCGCATTTTACTCGCCCTCTAGCTGGCCTCTAATAAGTTAGTTTTGACTCCAAAAGTAAAAATTAATTTTCATCAATAATCGAGAAAATCAAATTGCGAACAATAGGGTTTGGGAAAACTTGAGCCAAATGTAGACGCCACCTCACAAGAGGGATTATTAACCCCCAATTGACAATCCATTAAATCACCTCGAGGAATTTTTCATTATGCCACTGTGATGTCGCGACAAAGGCTAGGCTATGGCAAAGAGTGTGCCATCTATAACCTAAGCAAAAAATGGTTTGTCACAGAAATGAATGATTCCAAAGCTGCTTCTTTAGTTTGGGTATTTAACAGGCTATGACCGTATGCTCTTCACTACCGGACACTGCTTGTTGCCAAGAACGATTCGATCAAGTTTCCGTTCAGACAGCTACCTTTGCTGGGAAGGATGGCAAAATGGAAAATCCGGATATCAAAGTTTAACGTATAGAGCATTTCGCAAAAGTCACTGAAAGGTCTTGTAATAGCAGTTTAATCATTTTCTTTTGAAATGCCAAACCCCAAAATGGAAACTCTATCCCCCTCACCCTTAAAGCAAGTGCAAGATGGATTATCTCAATCTGTGTCATCATCTCCTGCAACAAGTGCTGATTATGCAAAATGAATGAGAAGTCTTAATCAAACTTCGTACTAGATTATTGGCCATGTATATCATGATTTACCCCAATCGTTTTGGATTGATGAGCACTGTGATGGGAGATGACAATATCGATTGAGATAATCCTTCATCCATTTGCCCTTTAGATGAGGTAAGCAAGTTTGCATCTGGGGATTTGCAACTTTGAATGACACTGCTAGAGTCTATTGTAAGCCAAAAAGTGTATCTTTTGGCAATTGAAAGAAAGTAGATAGTAGATGAAGAGAAGAAAATGACTGATGTTTGAAAGAACACCATGAAATATAATAAATAGCATTCAAGTTAATGTTAATTTTCATCTCAAATAGGTTGGTGTGTGATTAGAATTACTGTAAGCAGCACAACAATCAAGAGATTACTTATTTTTGGATGTATCTAGTCTATGAAGAGGTTTTATGATAAGTTTTCTTCATGCGTTAATCATTATCTCTTTTGCGTATTCAAACCAAATGTTAATGCTCATTACATTATAGCATTAAATGCCAGATTTTTCATAATTGATGAATGGGTTTTGCCTTCTTTGAGGAATCACTGAAACATAATCTCACATAAAATTACTATGAATGATCAAATTCGCCTTATTCTTACATTGACATATCGAAGATAGTCGATGAGCTGCCTTTTCGAACAATGAAAAATAAAGTGAATAGCACATGAATAAAAAGGGGAAAAAAACACAACAAGTGTCGTAAACTTTTTACAATGCTCCCTTAAGTGTCATAATTTTTTTTTCTATCTCTTGAGTGTTATATAGCTTTTCAATTGATTACTTGAGTGTCATATGACTTTTCAATCAATTATTTGAGTGCTATAACTTTTAAAAACATTCACCACATGCTTAATGCCATGTCGGATTTCCAGCATTGAGGTGAACATTTTTAAGAAGAAGTGATCAATTGAAATTTATGGCACTCAAGTGAACGTCTTTTAGAAGTGGTCGAAAAAAAAAGTTATGGTACTCAAGTAAGTGCCCTATAAAAGTTATGGTACATGTACGATACTAATCCCAATAAAAAGTTATCTTTAGTAGGGTTATCTCTTATGAAGAAAGAGAGGTAACCGTGCTTCTCTTTGAATCAAAAGTGATTTTTCCTTTTTTTGTTTTTACATAGATTTAAACATTCAAAAAAGATCTTTTCAATACGGTTGTCACTTTTCGCATAAATTTTTTGATTTGACAATTGTGGTCACTAATCTCACGTATGCCCATGCCATGACCAAACTGTTTGACGTGGGATATGAACTATATTTGCTGGTAAAAGGTACATACCACGACACACTTGTCTAAATTGATGTGCAACTAATGGGTTGATCGCATTCCTAGTATAAGGAAAGGTTACGAAACCAATTTATACTAAGATAAAGACTCTAGTGGATTGAATGGACAAGTATTATTATTGGATTTCAGAACATTTTCTATCTCGTCCTTTTGTGTTCTCAGAATTGGGATAATACAATTGCAGGTTCTAAATCGATGGGAGGCCCAACAAATTCGGGATTACTTATACGGTGATTGAATTTTAATTGACATTTAAGTGTCCAATTTGACATATGATGTGTCCCATGGGCTGGTCCAATTTTTTTTCCTCTTTGCTTTCTTTCCTTTTTCCCTTTTTTCCTTTTCCTTTTCTTCTTTTCCTGCACATTCACACATCCTTCACCATACAACGTCCCGCCATGAACGCTTGTGCTCCATTGCCTCGCCATCTTCGCCACCGTGGTCAAGCCGCAATCCACCACGACCATCTTGCACCGACCGAACTCCTCTCTCTTTCATTCTCTCTCTCTGTCTCTCTAACTCAAACTTTAGGTGACGAGGGCTCGATATGAGTTGAGGGGCGTTGAACTTGAGTTGGTTATCTCGGATTTGTTTCCACAACCACCTCAAGTGTGAAGCCGCGGTGGTCACGACCTCAATCTAAGGCCTCGCTTTCTTGGGGACCTAAGACCTGTGGCCTAGGCACATTTTACTGTAAAATGCAAATGAACTCCTCTTTAAGTCTAAGATAACAATAATAATAATAATAAAGACCTTTACATCAGCAAAGTCAGACATATTCTAAAAGCATGGTATGAAAAAGCTTCATCGTAGGCTCACTAAAAGTAAAGGAGATTATACATTTTCTTTAAATGCTAATATATATGTATTCTATTACTATCTACCTTGGAGGAACATATACCAAGGATATCTAAACCTTTCAACTCGATTAATCACCATGAGCGCAAAGCAACCGCACCATCAATTGGATGATGCATTTAGCTTGCTAATGTTTCTTTTAAGTAGGGGACATTATCATTTAAACACAAGCTCTTTTATATCTAGATCAAGAGTAGGAATGTCAAATGGATCACAATCCATATTTTAACTCAAATATATTGAAGTAGATAATTCATACGTTACTTCAATTTTCAAATATAGGTCATACTGATTTGCTAAGAGAAAAGAACACTAACTGTGGGTATAGTGGGTGCTCGATAAACCCACTATCAACCCATTTTCTCGAAACAGTAATAGTAGGAAACATGTCCAAAGAGAGTATCATCTGCTTCGACCACTGTTTCGCATCCCTTGAGGATGATTACCCACCTCCATCATTTTCAATTAAAAGAAATAGGCTTCTCTTGGGTCAAATCTCGTGAAACCTCTAAAATGCAATGATGACTGATTTGCATGAACGAATGTGTTCAGAAAGAGAAAACAAACAATTTTGGGAGTTAGATAAATTTTTAGAGTAATCAAATCACTGAATTCGAATATCTGATTCTTAGAAGTTAAACGATCTCCCGCATTTTACTTGACCTCTAGCTGGCCTCTAATAAGTTAGGGGTGACTCCAAAAGTAAAAATGAAATAGCATCAATAATCTAGAAAACCAAGTTGCGAACAGTAGGGTTGGGAGAATCTGAGCCAAGCGTGAGGACCACCTAGCAAGAGGGATTATTAGCCCCCATTTGGCAATCTGTTAAATCACCTCGAGGAACTTTCATTCCGCCTCCGTGATGTTATGACAAAGGCTAGCCGATAGCAAAGAGTGTGCCAGCCTCAGGAAAAAATTGTCTGCTATAGAAATGCTATTCTAGAGCTGCTTTTTTAGTTTGCGTATTTAACATGTTATGACAGTATATCCTTCACTATTAGACACGGCTTGTTGCCTAAAACGACCCGATCAAATATTTGCTCAAACAGCTACTATTGTTGGGAAGATCGATAAAATGGAAAATCATGCTATTAAAGTTCAACGTATAGAGCATATCGCAAAAGTCACTTAATGGTCTTGTAGCAGTAGATTTAACCATTTTCTTTTGAAATGCCAAACCCTAAGATGCAAACTCTACCTCCCTCACCGGTACAGCAATTGCAGGGTGGATTATCTCAATCAGTGTTATCATCTCCTAACTAGTGCTTATCCAGACAAAATCAATGAGATAAGTCAAGATCGAACTTCGTACTAGATTATTGGCCATGTATATCATGATTTACCCTATTCATTCTGATTGATGAGCACTCTTATGGGAGACGATAACATCAATTAATCCTTCATCCATTAGCCCTTTAGGCGAAGCAGGCAAGTTTGCATCTGAGGATTTGCCATTTTGAAGGACACTACTGAAGTCGACGCATGTTGCAAGCCAAAAAGTGTATCTTTTGGCGATTGAAAGAGAGTAGATAGTAGACGAAGAGAAGAAATGCTTGATGTTTGAAAGAAGACCATGAAATATGGCCAAGCAATGTGGGCTCTTTATAATTTGGTACGAATACAAGCATACCACTGCAAGTCTCATGTATTTTAGTTATCTAAGCTCGGTAGTCAAAAGAATTAATTGGCCTTCCATATTTGAATGAAAACTAAATAGAATGTAATCTTTTTCATGAATGTATAACGCATTAGTTATTAAGTACATTTATTGTTTGTTACAAAAGAGCCTTCAAATTAGCTGCGGCAAGTGAAAATGGGAAAAACATTGAAATGCACTTTTGTTACATTTAATTGATTTAGACAATAAATTACTACATAGTAGGAAATTTCACTTTTACAACAACAAAAAATAGGACACTACAATATATTATAACGAAAGTAAATAGCATTCAGGTTAATGATTAATGTACATGTCAAATATGTTGGTGCGTGATTAGAAATTCTATAAGCAGCACAACAATTAAGAGATTACTTTATTTCTGGATGTACTTGGTCTGCGAAGAGGTTTTAGGACAAGTTTTCTTCATGCATTAATCATCATATCTTTTGCATATCCAATCCAAACATTAAATGCTCCTTACATTATAGCATTAAATGCCAGATTTTGTATAATTGACTACCACAAATAGCTTTTGCCTTCTTTGAGGCATCACTAAGACCTAATCTGATCACATAATATCACAATGAATGACCAAATTCGCCTGATTCTTACATTGATATAGGCTTTTATGGTGCATTTGTACCGTATGTATAATTATAAGAACATTTAATTTCAAGTTGTTTTCATTATGCATTGAGATTATTATTCCTACTCCTTAAAAGCAGCCCGATGTTTTCACAACCTTTTTGAGTCACAAAATTGCACGACTATCTTGAAATTTTTCGATGCTCTTGAAGATAACTGCCATCTATTATTTTTTGCAGAACTATCATATGAATAGTCAAGAAAGATGTTTCGCTCAACTGTCGAGGTTGTTGAGTATATAATGGAGTTTTTGATTGCTAAGTACACACCCGGGAGTACTTCTCTGCAGGTGAGTTATGAAACACCCGAAATACGTAAAATGCAAATTAAAGTTGTTTTTACTTAACGCAAAGTGTGTGACTTCATTTGGGTGACAATTCAGGAGCAATGAGAGGTTCATCGAAGAAAAAGATATTTTCAAGTAAGAAAGAAAAATATCCTCCATCCAAGTCATTGAAGATCTCTAGTGCAGAGAAAATCACCATTGAACGTCTTTTGGGGAATCAAGCAACAACCTCAATTACATCATTGGTAGCAGATGGGCCGCACCATGTTGTTCTTTTTGAAGCAAACTTTATAGTTTAATCGAGACATGAGCTCCTTATATCTACATATTGATTTGATTGTCTTTACAGAAAGCCAAGAATGTGAGAACTGTTTGAAGCCAAGCATTGAGAACGAGGATTATGCATCTGGTGATGAAGAGACTCAGTGAAAGAATAAGACAACCAACTCAAGCACGCATAGTTGAAGAGAAGAGCCAAAATGACTTCCACTTCAAATATTTTTTTCTCAAATATTTGAAGTGGTCCCTTCATGAAAATCGGTTAAATATTTATATTCCATTTTCATCAAACTTGTTGGGTGATATCTGTTTCCCAAACTGATATCTATTTCCGAAAGCATTTGTTGTTTGAACTATGAAACATCAATCCATATTTGTCAGTCGGGAATGGAGAAAGTGGAATGGTAATTAAGCCATATTTTTCTTCCTTCTGTCATTGGTGACTTTTCATAATTATTGCAAATAAATATCAAGCATGAAATATTTTCTAGAGATTGATTTGTCATTGAAGCAATAGGGGGTGAATCTAAATAAAAATGAATATGTGTGATTTAATATAATTTCATGGGATAAGGACACCAAAAGTGCCATTACTTTCGTACGGCGCTCACTTGAATGTCATAACTTTTTTTTATCATTTGAGTACTATAATTTATGTACGATGCTCACTTAAGTGTCATAACTTTTTTTCCGATCACTTGAATGTCACATAACTTTGCAATCGATCACTTGAGTGCTATAACTTTTTAAAAACGTTCATCACAAGGGCTATGCCACGTTGGATTTTCGACACTTGGGTGACCGTTTAAAAAATAAAATGGCACTTAAGTAATCGATTGAAATTTATGGCACTCAAATGAACATTTTTTTTAAAGTTATGGCACTTAAGTGATCGAAAAAAAAGTTATGGCACTCAAATAAGCATCATATGAAGATTATGACACTTGTGTTGTACTACTTTTCCCTAGTTTCATAGATGGATGAATAATTGGGGATAAGTACAACACAAATGCCATAACTTTGGTACAATACTCACTTGAGTACCATAACTTTTTTCGACCACTTAAGTACTATAACTTCTAAATAATGTACACTTGAGTGCCATAACTTTCAATCAATCACTTAAGTGCCATTAAAAAAACGTTCACCCAAATGCCGTAAATCCAATGTGGCATAGCACTTGTAGTGAACATTTTTAGAAAGTTATGGCACTCAAGTGATCGATTGAAAGTTATATGGCATTCATGTGATAAAAAAAAAGTTATGACACTTAAGTGAGCACCGTACCTAAGTTATGGCACTCAAGTAATTAAAAAAGTCATGGCACTCAAGTGAGCGTCGTACGAAAGTTATGACACTTGTGATGTCATTATCCCTGAATAATTGCGATATGACAAGACAAGACAAGATAGATCAAGATGTAGCATGGTTCTTGCGGGATTAACTCATATAATTCAATTAAACTTTTGGTCTACCTGCTTGAGTTCATTAGCTCCCATCCAATGAGATTGTAGTGTATGTGGGTTTAATGTAGTAAGTGCTTCAAATATTGAAATACAAATTAATGAAATTCTTTCAATAAAAAAAATTAGTGATATTTAAATTGATTGTCAGAATCGACTTCTAATTTCTAATGTAATGAATACCTAACCGGGTCGTCAAAATTTAGGTGTAGAAAATTAGACATATTTTAAGCAGTGCAACAATCAAGAGATTACATATTTTATAGATATATCCAATCTGTGAGGGGGTTGTAAGATAAGCTTTCTTCATGCCTTAATCCTTATCCCTTCTGCATACCGAATCCAAACATTAAATGATCATTACACCGTGGCATTAAATACGAGATTTGCATATATGCTTACCATGAATGGATTTTGCTTTCTTTGAGGCATCACTAAACCATAATACTTTCACATAAATTGCAATAACGATCAATTTAGCCTGATTATTTCATTGATATAGCCACATTTTACTATAAAATGAAAATGAGCTCCAATTTCAGTCTAAGATTAAGAGAAAGGCCTTTACGTCTGCAAGTTCAGACATACTCTAATAGCATTGTAGGAAAAAGCTTCATCTTAGGCTCGTTAAAGGTAAAGGAGATCATACATTTTCTTGAAATGCTAATAAGTACGTATGCTAAAACTTTCTACCTTGGAGAAACATATAACAAGGATATCTAAACCTTTCAACCTTAGTGCAGGCCAATCGCTTCATCTATAAGATAAGAAAGAAAGATTAAAAGAGAATGATATTTGTTCTCTAATAATGGTGTGTTAAACATTGTACATGAGAAGCCTTTATATAGGCTTAGAGGAGAAAAGGAGCCTAGCATTCTTCCTATGTGGGACTAAAGAGAAAGAAGAACAAAACTATACAACATGTTTTAACACCCCCCTCAAACTCAAGGTGGGTCAAATAACGAGAGTTTGGAAAGAAGAAATTTAAATCGTTGTGATGTAAGAGCCTTCGTAAAACAATCGGCAAGTTGATTCTCGGTTCCAACAAAAGGAAGTGAAATAGTGCGAGCTTGGAGATGATGACGAGTCGATGACAATCGATCTCAATATGTTTGGTACGCTCATGAAATACTGGATTTGCACCGATATGAATGGCACTCTTGTTGTCACAATGCAGAGGAGTAGGATCCGTAAATGAAACACCCATATCGGCAAGTAAGCGGCGAAGCTAAACAATCTCAACAGAAGTGTCGGACATAGCACGATACTTGGACTCGTAGAGGAGCGTGAGACAATATGTTGTTTCTTGGATCGCCAAGAAATAAGTGAATCGCCAAGAAAAATGCAATAACCAAGTGATAGATTTGCGATCGGTGACATTGGAAGCCCAATCAGCATCGGAATAGGCACGCAACTTGAGAGTAGAAGAAGATGGTAGAAATAAGGAACGTGATAAAGTGCCTCGAAGATAACGCAAAATTCTTAGAACAGCCACATAATGAGTTGTTCGAGGAGCAAAGAACAAACGACCGACAACATGAACAAGATAAGGCGATGTCGGGTCGGGAGATAGTAAGATAAATAAGATCGCCAACCAAGGTCCGATAGCGGGTGACATCGAAAAGAGGTTCTCCATCGCCTGGGCAAAACTTCCGATTTAGCTCAATAGGAGTGGCAAGAAGACGTGAATCGATAGAGCACCCGGACGGAATATCGCGGTATATTTCGCTGAGAAATGAGAATACCACGTGAACCTGCGAGCAATCTCAAGCCCAAGAAAATAAGCGCAAGTGGTCCTAGATCCTTCATGGCAAAATGTCTTTGAAGGTGCCGCTTGGTATGCTCAATATGGTCACGATCATCTCCGGTGATGACCATATCATCAACATAAAGAAGAAGAATAGTGCAGCTGAAGAAGAGGTATGAACAAACATAGCATGATCAGCCTCACTTTGAGTGAAACCAAGCAGATCGAATAGCATCATCGAACTTCTCAAACCAAGCACGAGGGGCCCGTTTGAGACCATAAAGAGTCCGTCGCAAGCGGCAAACCTTTCCAGAGGTATGAGCAAGACCAAGCGGAGGTTGCATAAAGATATCTTCCTCGAAGATCACCGTGAAGAAAAGCATTCTTCACATCAAGCCGAAAGAGAGGCCAATGCGAATTGAAGCAACGGCTAATAAAGCACGGACGGATGTCATCTTTGCTACGGGAGCAAAGGTCTCCTCGTAGTCGATACCATACTCTTGCGAGAAACCTCGAGCAACCGGACGAGCTTTGTAACGCTCAATACCGCCATCGAACGAGTCTTAATCTTATATATCCATCGGCAAGATACGAGGGAGCGACCCGGAGGAAGAGGCACAAGCTCCCAAGTACCCGTACTCTCCAAAGCCGAGAGTTCCTCGGACTAGCCCGGCGCCATTCTACATGTTGAATCGCCTCGCGATAACTATTAGGTTCTTGTACAGCATGAACAAGCAGCCTAAAAAGGAACCAAACTCGGTAGAATAAGAAGTAGCAAAGAACATACCGGGCGGGTGGACGCCGATCTCGAGGAGGATTACGGCGTGGCTCTAGTTATGGGGAATCGTCGAGGGCGATACAGCAGAGGTGCAAAGACAAGGGATAGGTGAAGATGGAGAAGGTGGCAATATATCTAGATCCGATGTAGAAGAGGGACTAGAAGGGTCGAGTAGAGGATCAACGGGAAAATCCATAAATGGAACAGGAGACGAAACATGAGGTGTAGTATTTGTCGGAAAGAAAGGGATGTGTTCATGAAACGTAACATCACGAGAAATACGTACACGTCGCGCATTTGGGTCATAACAACGATAACCTTTGTGCTCGGTGCTATAACCCAAGAATGCACATGGGATAGAGCGAGCGGTAAGCTTTGTACGTTCGGTGAGTGGAAGAATGACAAAACAAGTACATCCAAAAACTCGAAGATGATTATAGCTAGGAGGTCGAGAGTAGAGACGCTGAAACGGGGTGTCTTGATGGAGAAACAGATGAGGGTAGGCGATTAATTAGATGAATAGCCGTGAGAAGAGCCTCACCCGAACTCGGTGGGAACGGATGTGCCAAGTAAGAGAGCTCGAGTGGTCTCTAGAATATGACGGTGCTTGCGTTCAAGAACTCCATTTTGAGCTGGAACCCCGGGACAAGATAACCGAGGAAGTGTACCATCACTAGCTAAGAGGGAACGAAAGACACCAGAGAGATATTCTCCCCCGAATCCGAACGGAAAATTTTGATTTTTGTATTAAATTGTGTGGAAACCATGGAAGTAAAAGACCGATAGATGGAAAAGAAATCACTACGTTGACGCATAAGATAGACCCATGTATAACGAGAATAATCATCAATAAAAGATACATAATATTTGAAACCACTCTTGGAAGAGAGCGGGCGGGACCCCAAACATCGAATGAACAAAATCGAAAATCGCACTAGTTCTAGAGTTACTAATAGGAAAAGGCTTAGCAGATTGCTTGGCCAAAGGGCGATAGAACATGGAGGAAGACTACTAGAAGAAATAGGACCCAAAGCACCTTGTTGGTGAAGGACGGTGAGACGAGAAGACGGAATATGTCTAAGACGCGATGCCACCGAGCAAGATCGAGGGTAGCCAACACGGGATGAGGAAGAGAGGAAGTTGGAAGATGGAGATGTTGCATAATATAAAGTCCATCCCGTCTCATCGCCCTCGCTAATCATCTTGCCACTCAAACGATCCCGCACAAAGCAAGAGCTATTTGTAAAGCTTACAAGACATCCAAGATCGGTGAGTTGTCCAATGTATAATAAATTGAGAGCCAAAGAGGGAACATGTAACACATCGGGAACATTGAAACCTTCGGAGATGGTAAGAGTACCATGTCGGGTAGCTAGTAGAGGAGAACCATTAGCAGTAAAGAAATGTGCTGGTTGCTTGAGCTCGGAGAGCTTAGTGAGAAAAACAGCGGAAGTAGACATATGTCTAGCCTCCGAGTCAAGTACCCAAGTAGTAGAAATATCACCTGAAGGTGGAGTAGGCTGCAGTGTGCTTCCAAAGCAGATGAGAGAGTTGTAGAAGTACCGGAATCGGAAAAAGACGGGCGGAGAAGGACTCAATCGGGCAAGTTGGGCCTCAAGAGCAGCAACACGGTCATCCGTAGAGGGAGAAACCGGAGTAATAGGCTGAGAGATTGGAGATGCGGTAGTGACTCGTGGTGATGCGGAAAGGCGTGAAGCATTCCTCTTCTTCCAACAATGTGATTCGTCATGACCAAGACGATGACAATACGTACATGAAAGGCGGCGAGGACCACGAATAGGCGAAGGACGTGGTGGAGCACCAAAATAGCAGTTGAATCAAAAAGTGCCGAGGACCACGAATAGGCGAAGGACGTGGTGGAGCAGCCAAAATAGCGATTGAATCAAAAGCTGCCGAGGAGGAAAGAAGACCAAGACGAGTTTCCTCGATCGTAATTCTTTGATGCGTCAAGGAGGGATGGTCTTGGAGAGCGGTGAAGAAGTTGGCTGCGAACACCTTCATAGGGAGAGCCAAGCTTCATAAGAAAAGAATGTAGACGGTGCTTATCTTGAGTCCGAAGCCGAGTAGATGGACACCGAGTACGGTTCGGGCATGATGGGCAGAGAATAGGAGCAAGAATATCCAGTTGACTCCAAAGTGAGTGCATGTAATTGTAGAAGTCTCGAATAGAGCGAGACCCTTGCGTAGCATTGTAAACTTCTTGCTCCAACCGATAAACTCGAATGTCCCCTGTCCGGGTGAACATCTCGGCAAGCTGATCCCATAAACTTTTTGCCTCAACAATATTAGAAAATTGTGGGCGAAGAGCAGGATCAACCATGCCTTCCGATCAGCAACTTTCCATGCTCGAATTTCAGCAAGACGTTTCGCAACTTCATCGGATGAGTCACTTTGAAGAGCACCGGGACAAGGACAAAGTCCCTCAACATGCTCAAACAGGTCGCGATAAACAAGTCTTTGTCATTGCCGATGGTTTCCAAAAAGAATAGTTTGAACCATCGAGTTTGACGTCAATACGATCACTAGAATCACCCATGACGACGAGAAAAAGAAATCACTAGCAAAGCTAGAAATATGGATTGAGGTGCAAAAATTGATCGAAAGGATCGAGAAAGAAGAAGCACGGATTAGAACGAGTAAGGATGATGGCCCTAAACTCATTATCTTAATTTTCGATGCGGAAGATCCAATTTATGGCAACCGCAGAGCATACTTTTAAAAAATAATGAGCTCATTGTCTTATTTTCGATGCGGAAGATCCAATTGATGGCAACCGCAGAGAGCATACTCTTCAAGACAATGAACCTTGCTCCGATACCAATATAAGAAAGAAAGATTAAAAGAGAATGATATTTGTTCTCTAATAATGGTGTGTTAAACATTGTACATGAGAAGCCTTTATATAGGCTTAGAGGAGAAAAGGAGCCTAGCATTCTTCCTATGTGGGACTAAAGAGAAAGAAAAGAGGTAAGGGAAAACCTACAAAACTATACAACATGTTTTAACACTATATACATTGGCTAAGGCACCATCTATTGGATGACGTATTTAGCCCCCTACTGGTTCTTTTAAGTCGGCAACGTTATGATTCAAATACATGCTTTGTCATATCTAAATCAACAGCTGGAATGTCAAATGGATCGCAATCCAAAGTGAACATAGATGGGTCACCTCCATTTTCAAATGTCCTAAACTTTTTGCAAAGAGAAAAGCACACAAAAGGTGGGTTATAGTGGGTGTGTGATGAACCCATTGTTTCAAAATAGTAATAGGAAAACATGTCCTAAGAAAAAATTTGGTTCAAAGAGAGTATCATCCGCTTCGACCACCGGTTTGCATCCATTGAGGACTATTTTCCTCCTCCATCATGTTTAATGATGACGGGTTTGCAGAGTAAAAATCTCTCTCCAAGTCCCAGTAATGATTGAATTTTAATAGACATTTTAGTGTCCAAGCTGACATATGATCTGTCCCAGGGGCTGGTCCAATGTTTTTCCTCTTTGCTATCTTTCTTTCTTTTTGCCCTTTTTAACTTTCTTTTTCTTCCTTTCCTGCGCATTCACACACCCTTCACCACACAACGTCCCTCCATCAACTCTCATGCTCCATTGCCTCGCCATCTTCGCCACCGTGGTCAAGCCGCAATCCACCCCGACCATCTTGCACCGACCGAACTCCTCTCTCTCTCTCTCTCTCAAACTTGAGGTGACGAGGGCTCGATATGAGTTGTGGGGCTTTGGACTTGAGTTGGTTATCTCAGATTTGTTTCCACGACTACCTCAAGTGTGAAGCCGCGGTGGTTACGACCTCAATCTAAGACCTGTGGCCTATGGATAAGAGGGGTGTGATGGTCAACGCGGCATAGCGGCGACGGATTTGTGCGGGTTTGTGAAAATTCATTTAAAAGGCATGTTTCCCAAGTTAAAAATCAGCAAATAAATTGATCAAGGTATGGGGTAATTAAACATTCACTCATTATGCTAAAAGTTTGGGTTAAGATAATTAAGGATGACTATGCCCCTAAAAAACAGACTAAACTTGACCTTTTTAAGTTCGGATTCCATGCGGGTAGGGTCTCAAATTGAATCACAGCAAATATATACCTTTATGTCCTACACGGGCACGGTATAAGGGGAACCCAACCGAATAGAACAAGCCGGTCAACACCCTTAGACTAATTAAAGCATTATGATGCATGGACTGACACGCTAGCAACTAGACTTTACAAGTGTCTAACTAGATGAATAAGATTGTTGTGTGACATGCTGGAGATTATTTATTCAATCTCGAAAGAGTGGCTGAATTGTTAAGCTCTTGATTTAGATATGACAAATCCTTCATTCAAATCATGTCGCCCACTTAAAGTACCTTCTGGGGCTACACAAGTCGTCCAAAAGATGGAGCCGTACCTGATGTGTATGGACAGAGCGATTGGCATGCATTCATAGTGTTTAATTTGATTGAATGCATTACAAATCACGTTCTATATCTCTCAGGTAGATATTAACACCTTCACTACTTATTATCATTTCAAGAAATGTATATCTCTGACCTCGCATAAGTGAGGGTTTGTTCTTTTTCTTGCACTAAAAAACGAGTTAATTGAATTTGTTAATAAGATGTCTTGGCCAAAGGAATGCAATAATCAGGCTAATTTGATGGTTCAATATGGTTAATATAATCAGATTCTATTTAATGATGTCTCAAAAGAAGCAAAACGCACTTATGGAAATCAAATACTCAAAATCTGGCATTCAATGCTATACTCAAAATCCACTTACTGATTTTGTGGGTTTCTTACATTTATGAAAAAGACTATAATGGAGTAGTGTCAGATTCTTTTTAGCTTTTACGAAAATATGGAAGGCCAGTTTTCTCTTTTGGTTACCAACTTAGGTTATTAAAATACAGATGTATACGGTCCAAAATAATAAATTAGCAAACTTGTTTAGCTATGTTCCACCTCGTTGTTTCAAATATCCACCATTTTCTCGTCTTTTATACCATCTTCTTTCTTTCAGTTGGTGTGCCACACATATTTTTGCTTGCAATAAGCCTAAGCTCTCTCAGATTTGGCCTTTGAAATTTGCAAACCCTAAGAAGAAAACTCTATCTCCATCTCCAAAGGATCAATTGGAGGACGGATCTTCTTAACCTGTGCTGTCATCTCCATCAACAAGTGCTAGTCCACTGAAATCGAGTGAGGTAAGTCGTGATCAACCTTTGTGCTAGGTTTTGGTCCATCGAAATCTAGAGACCTAAGTCTCGATCAACCTCAGGCAGCCCTTGCTTGTGTTGCAAGACCCTTGCCAGGGATCATACAAGCCAGGTGGTCATTTTTTTTCAATGAAAAAATCAAAGGTGAAGAATGGTGATAGATCATAATTTCAATGTTCTCTAGGGTTCTTGTTGGATTACACTAAAGTTACAAGTTTTATTGCCGCAATTGGTCTATCATTTAGATCTGCACTTTAATTCTACAAAGTTTATATAGACTAGAACATCTATCGTGTTAAAATCTCTTTTTCTTGTCTAAGTGCATGCAGATCTAATTGTTTATACACTTTGTGAAACTAACGAACAATTGTTTGTTGAACTTTACCATGCATAAAATGTCTGAAATATTCTTAAATCTGTTATTGACAAAGGAGTTATATATTTGTGTGAATTTATATGTTCTACATCTTTCTTTTGCCCAGATCTGTTTTTTTGAGTTTACAAAATTATATATGTATGTGTCCAAGAATATGATTTTGAGGATGACAAAACAAAAGTTGCAATAGGTTTTTCTAATAGACGTTGGAAGAATAGATTATACTTCTCTAGGGTTGAAGGTCTGGATAGATTGCTTTTTCCATAGATCGATGCATGAATCGTTATTCGTTGGATAAAAAACTAACGGCAGTTGTTTAAAATGGTAAAATCGTTATTAGTTTTGTATGTAATCAGACCGTTAGTACTTTTTTGGTAAACACTATCAATATATATTGAACTCATTTCCTTTAATTGATATTCTTATTATGCAATGTTCATTGTTACACTGTAAGTACATAAGCAATAGATGTCGTAGCGAAGACCAATGAACTGATTGAGAAAGTGCATGTTGTATAAGATCAATGATAAAGAAAGTCGACCATCATTCGACATCGGATAATAATGAGTAGCTAAAGTATTACTATTCAGAGTATGGGCAATTTTTCCAAATTGAAAAAAAGAAGAAGGAGATAGCCCTTTACGTTCTCTGATCTATTTTGCTTTATATTACGTCTAGATTCTATGTATTCTTTATTTTGCTAATAATTCAATGTTCTTCCTCTCAAACCTTATGGGTTCCACGGAAAATATTAGGACTAAATGATGCTCTCCAGATGATATGATTTGCTAATTCTCTTTCTTTATAGTTCTATGTTTATCTACTCATCTAGTCCTTTATCATTTTTATCCCACCTCATGAGTTTGATTCCTTGATAGGAGGAGCGGGTTCTTAAACTTAATCGAATGTGGTTGGTTTTGCTGTTTTAATTTTACTATTGATCTTCTCAAGAATGAGTTTCTTAAAATCTTTATAATAGTTTCCCAAATGTTTCATTTATTTGATATAATCAATCTAGTCTTTGCAGCGTACATATTTTCCGATTTTGAATTGGTTGGCTGTGTTTAATGATGTATACAATCTCATATCCTTATGTATTTCTTCACTCTTGTCTTGACCTTCTTTGTCTCTCTTCCTTATAGGTCTATAGGTTACTCTCCGCTCCCGTCAACTCTCGTATTTCAATGGAAATGAATAAATCATGTGGTTCGACGAAACTAGACATTCCTAATCCAGAAGGACCACTTGATCGATTGTATACATCACTTAGAGCACGAGTCACTGTAAGTTAGCCTTCCCTTATTTATAATACATATATAGTTAGTGTGAGTTTTATATTGTCCTTTGGAAACTTTGAGAGGTAGATCGCATAAGCTGCATAACCTCAATTGTTGTAACATATAGTATGGTTTACATCATGAAGAATGATAATCGATGTAATGTAAATTAACTTTTTGTTAAGTTTACTTGGATACTAATAGTTGATGTAGCTACTCTATGAAATTTCGTGAGAGAGACCATGACATAAATGTATTCCTACAATTATAGAGAAAGATTTTTTCCTATTCACTTTCATGAGGTTCAACACTTAGTTCTTGAACGCCGATGTCTTCATGAAAAGATTGATAGAGCACGTGAGATGAATGATCCTCAAAAAATTTTGAGAGGCACTCAAAATTTCTTCATCTTGATTCGTGAAACATATTTGATAGCTTGATGTAGTTACGAAGTACCCACTTGAAACTGATTTGTAAAAAGTTACAGCTGCACAATATATATATATATATATATATATATATATATATATATAAACAGAATAGATATATCTCCCAATCCTTTGACTTAGACAATAATTCAGAATAGTCCACGCTTTAACCATAAGATATACTAACATTGATAATTTGTGATTGCAGAAAGTTGTTTCTCAATTGAGAAAAAGTATTTCAGATGAGGTGCTCAACCCGGATCCTATATTGTATCACTTACCTCAAAATAACGATGGGATTAATGTCTCGTCCAATGAGGTAATAATATTTGTGAATTATTTGCTTGGACATTGTTCACATATGCATTCTGAAAGGTCTTAACAAACATTTCTTGAATTAAGTGTATGGTGATCGATAGTCAAGATTTCATCTTTCTTTTCATATTAATGCACGCTTTTTATTAGTAAGAATTTATGACCAATTCTCACAAGAAATTACAAATTATCAAATCCTAAGCACAGACAAATCCATCTTCATCCGTGGAAGTCAAAAGCGGGGCCAAAACCACACTTGTAGGGGAAGAGACAGTATCTTTCGCACTCCGCCCAGATTGTCTGATTGGCACAAACTTGGACAAGGTGGCTTCTTGAACTTCTTCTTTATCTTTCCGTCGAATGCATATAAATATTGCAATCTGTACATCTAAATGTCTAATTGTTTTGATTTTTATGATGTGATTATTATTTACTGATTGCAGAACATCCAACATCAATCTAAATTTGAAGATAGGCTTCAAGGTTGGCATATTGCTTTCAGACGACGTGCAAACGGAAGATTAGACATGGTAATTTCGTATCCAAAAAAGTAATGTAGATTCGACTGCTTTAGTTTCCATAAATATTACAAGGAGATGACGTGGATTATCTAGTGATGTATGTTAGCCGAGAGGATTAACGAAAAAACCTAGTATTACCTTGTGGCCCGTTTTATAATTAAGTGTACTGAAATTTTTTGCAACCTTTTTCTGAGTAATAGCTTTGCACATGACTATCTTGAAATTTTCCGATGCTCATGAAGATAACTGCAACCTATTGTTTTTGCAGAACTATCGTCATGAACAGTCAAGAAAGATGTTTCGCTCAACTGTCGAGGTTGTCGCGTTTATAATGGAGGTTTTGACTGCTAAGGAGACGCCAGGGAGTAGTTCTTTACCTGTGAGTTATGAAAACCCCTAGATACGTAAAATGCAAATTAAAGTTGTTTTTACTCAACACAAAGTGTGTGACTTCATTTGGGTGACAATTTAGGAGCAAGGTTCTGCTTCTCCAATGAGAGGTTCATCGAAGAAAAAGATATTTTCGAGTAAGAAAGAAAAATATCCTCCATCCAAGTCATTGAAGATCTCTCGTGCAGAGAAAATCGCCGTTGAACGTTTTTTGGGGAGATCATACAACAACCTCAATTACATCAGTGGCAGCAGATGGGCCAGACCAGGTTTTGCCTTTTGAAACAAACTCTACAGTTTAATCGAGACATGACCTCCTTACATCTACTTATTTATTTGGTTGTCGTTACAGAAAGCCAAGAATGGGAGAAATATCTGAAGCCAAACCGTGAGAACGAGGATTGTGAATCTAGTGATGAAGAGACGCAATGAAAGAATAAGACAACCAGCTCAAGCATCCATAGTTGAAGAGAAGAGCCAAAATGAGATCCACTTTGTTGACACTTAAATTTTAATTTTTTTTTTTAATTTGCATAAAAATTAGAGGCTAACCTTAGTCTCTACAAAAAAAATATTTAATTCATTTTTGTATTTAATTTTTCGCATGCATTTACAATTTTGCTTTTTAACTGGCCGGCGGTGGATGGATTCGAGTGGATAATTCCGAATTAAAAAAATTGGAAAGAGGCCGTGATGGTTGGAGATTTGACTGAGCCCACGAATATAATATGACTGAAGTCATGCATATATGCACGTGAGGTGCGGGTGTTTGGGACAAGTCTGCGAATCGTTTTGCCGAGATTGGTTCAAATCAGGAATTAGCAAAGGCAGCGAGGGATAGGCTTGATAGTGATAAACAGTTGTGCTTTAGGCAACATTGAAAAGGGCATATTCCACCGAATTTCATCCATACGCTGAGGATTTGCTAAATGTCGCTGTGATTTGAAATTGGTCTGTGATAAGCTTAGAGATCACTGCCACCGGCGTAAGCGCCGGGACATAGAAGTTGGCAAAGCTCTTCATCCTCAACTTGCAATGAGAATTGGCAATGCCGCTGCTGCATAACAAAGGCTTCATGAAAGGACTTGGCTGTTGAATGCAAATTTTATGGCGACCACATCCAAGTTCACAAGAATGGATCTGAGATACATTTTCTGTCCAGAAATTTTCTGGATCACGCAGAGTATGGACCAAGAATGTCGGACATCATAATCAATAAGATTGTGGTCGATAGATGCATCCTTAATGGTCAGATGCTGGTTTTGAAAAGTCTGCACGAGCCCATAGGCGTCGCTACGAAGAAAACAAAAGGGGATTAAAAAAATTTAGTCATTACCTTCCTAAAATCGTGTAGAGAAAAAATGGGTCAACATAGAAGGGAAGGAGAATATTATATTTTGATCTTTCCTTGAGGATAGCCAGCCTTCTCGCCTATAAAAGCATGTTCACTGCAGACAAAAGGAGAGGGAAAATTCACTATTGAGACTCTGAGCAATCGCGTGAGAAGAGAAGGGGGAGAAGTCTTTTTGCTTCACATGTTTTTCTCTGCAGATTTGGGAGGCCAACTCATTGATTCCATACACGGCCATAAGAGAGATACATGGTATACGGTATTCTGGGAGAGAGAAAGAGATGAGGAATAGGAGTAATGGTGATCGTATTATTTCATGGAAAATTTGTCAAGCGACTTAGATTATACATAAAAAAAAATGATGTATTATAAAAACCGATGTATTATATCCGAGTTGATGCAATGAAAGACGTGTTTTGTAGATTGTCCAAAAGTGTGAAGTACACAGGATTGAATCGGCAAAAAAGGCTCATACGATATTTCGAGAAGATCAAATGTTGTATGGAGCTCGGACTTGAGCTAGAGCTTAGATGTTGGAATGAAGCTCAAGGTCTCTATTTCATTTACAACGATCAGAATATCAAGAGATATCTATGAGATGATATAATTGGATTATTACATCATCACAACGGCTAGCAAATCAAGATGGATGGTTCTTGAAGATTCTCAAACCCAAAGATCAATCAATGACATGGATTAAAAGAGACAATGATGACTCACCTAATGAAGAACTCTATCTATAGAATCCCATGATCACAATTGTATGGACAATTTGATCTAATGGGGATTCTTTCCTTTGTCTACCTCAACGACTACGAGATCTTTTTGACACAATCTCATCCAAACAGGAAAAGTTTGGAGAGTGATCCTTAGATGCCTTTCGATGGGTAGTTGAAGGTGGAGGAGTATAAAAGGATATTTCAAGGTAGAAGAGAAGAGAGCACGCATGAGAGCAAAATTATAAATTCCAAGATCAAGAGAGCTTTACATTCTTTACATACCTTTTATTCAAACATTGTAAAACTTAGAGTAGAACATTCAAGTGTGTGGTCTCAAGTGGGAAGTCTTTTGACTAAAGAAGCTATCACCGAGTTGTAACCCCGACCTATTTACTAGTAGAATCTAGCCGATTGGCTGCCACCATGAAAAAATGGATGTAGGCTTAAACAAAGCCGAACCCCTATGAACTATATATGCAAATTCTCTATCTTTTTAACTCTCTAATATTTTATGATAGTTGAATTGTGCACGTCATTGCATCTCGAGCTTATCTTGGATCTTATTAGCAATCGTCATCCGAACTATACTCCGAGCTTATCCGTTTAAATTCCGCATTGATTTATAAAATCTTTTTAAATCACCTATTCGCCCTCCTCTAGGTAATAACGCTAGTACTAACATGATATTGTTAGGTAAGATAAGCCTATAAATAAGATCACATACTCTTCATTTGTCAATGTATAGATTATTATATTTTTCTATGACTATAGTTCTCGACTCTTCCATTAAACATGACTGAGGTGGATGATCCCCCTTAAGGGATGCAAAACAATGGTGCAAGTGGATAATACTCTCTCTGGACTAAAATCTTTCTTTGGATATGTTTTCCTAATATTACTATTTCGATTAAATGGGTTGATAGTGGATTTTCTACACACACACGATAACCCGTCTTTTCTATGCTTTTCTCTTTGTAAATCATTATATTTGAAATTTGAATTGACCTATATTATATATTTCAGCAAATTTGAGTGAAAATATGGATTGCGATCCATTTTGAAAATCGTAATTTTGATTTAGATATGACAGAGCATGTATCTAAATCAAAACATAAGAAACGTTAGCAGTTTGTTATATGTTCCTCCAAGGTAGATATTAGTAGCATATGTACTTATTAGTATTTCAAGAAAATGTATGATCTCCGTTGCTTATAGTGAGCCAACAATGAAACTTTTTCCGACCATGCTATTTGAATATGTCTGACTTGCACAAGTAAAGGCCTATTCCTCTTCTTACACTGAAAGAAAAGTTTGTGTGCATTTTATAGTAAGAGGTCGCTACATCAATCAAATAATGGTGATGCCTGGACTTGCTTCCCACCCCACAGGCCGTCAAAGAAAGGAGAGTGGTTGATTGAACGCAATCAACGCTTTTAAAAAGCCCTCTCGAGACAATCTTAGTCTCAGTGGATGCATCATGAGGACATACTTCAACTGTGATCCTGATTGATTGGATTATTCATTTTTTTTTCGGACTTGCTTTATCTCACAAGGAACTGCTAGCTTGTTCATTGTAATTTATGTGATTGCATTATGTTTTAGTGAAGCCTCAAAGAAGGCAAAAGCCATTCATGGTAGTCAAATGTGCAAAATCTGCCATTTAATGCCTCAATGCAATGAGAATTTATTGTTTGAATATGTTGTGCATAAGAGATAAGGATTGATGCATGAAGGAGATAAAGGCCCTGTTACATTCTTCATTCTGTCATTATTTTATCATATCACAATTATTCATCTATCTTTGAAACTATAATTAAATCAAATGAAAATATTTAGTTAGACTCGCCTCCTCTTACAATGATGATACAACAATCTCAAGAAAATCTTTCATAGCTGATATTTATTCTCAATAATTGTGAAAATTCGCCACCAACAAAATGAAAGAATAATAAAGGTTTGAGAATCATTCCACTTTCTCCATTCCCACCTGACAAGCTCTTGATGATTCATAGTTCAAACAACAAAAGTTTCTGGAAACATATATCACCCAACTTGTTTTTTAATATCTGATTTCAGAAAACTTGTTGGGTGATATCTGTTTTTCGAAACATTTGTTGTTTGAACTATGAAACATCAATCCTCGTTTGTCAGCCGGCAATAGAGAAAGTGAAATGGCACTCAAGCTTTTATTTTCTTTCCATTTGTTGTTGGCGACCTATCATAGTAATTGAGAATAAATATCAGGCATGACAGATTTTCTTGAGATCGTTCTGTCATCAATGCAGGAAAAGGTGAGTCTAACTAAAATTTTTATTTGATTTAATTATAGTTTCATTGATGGTTGAATAATTGTGATATGACATGACAACAACATAATGAAGAATATGACTGGGCATCCATCTCCTACTATTTTTCCAGTTTTCACTCTCTTGTGGGTTCAACTCACATAATTCAATTAAATTTTGGTCTCCCTGCTTGAGTTCATTAGTTCTAGTCCAACGAGAACATAGTGTGCGCAGGCTTAATGTTTTTAAATGCTTCAAATAGTGAAATGCAAATCAATAAAATTTTAAATTAGTTGTCGAAATCGAGTCATAATTTTCTATGCAGTAAATGCCTAACTAGGTAATTAAAATTTAGGTGTCAAAAATTAGAAGTACCGTAAGCAGTGCAACAATCAAGAGATTATTTATTTTATAGATGTATCCAATCTATGTGGAGAATGAAAGATAAGTTTTCTTCATGCATTAATTCTTATCACTTCTGCATACCGAATCCAAACATTAAATTATCATTACACCATGGCATTAAAGGTCAGATTTTGCATATTTTTCTACCATGAATAGCTTTTGCCTTAATTGAGGCATCATTCAAACATAATCCGCTAACATAAACAACAATGAACGATCAATATAGCTTGATTATTTCATTGATAGAGGCACATTTTACTGTAAAATGCAAATGAACTCCTCTTTCAGTCCAAGATAATAATAAAAAAGACCTCTACGTCAGCAAGGTCAGACATAATCTAATAGCATGGTTGGGAAAAGCTTCATCTCAGGCTCGCTAAAAGTAAAGCAGATTATACATGTTCTTTAAATGCTAATGAATATGTATTCTATTGCTATCTACCTTGGAGGAACATATAACAAGGATATCTAAACCTTCCAACTCGATTAATCACCATGAGCGCAGACCAACCGCTCCGTTAGTATACATCGGCTAAGGCACTGTCAATTGATGACGTATTGGGCCTGCTAATGTTTCTTTTAAGTAGGTGACATTATCATTTAAACACGTGTTCTTTCATATCTAGATCAAGAGTAGGAATGTCAAATGGATAACAATCCATATCTTAACCCAAATATATTGAAGCGGATAATTCACGGTTACTGCAATTTTCAAATATAGGTCATACTGATTTGCAAGGAGAAGAGAACAGTAACTGTGGGTTATAGCGGAGCGTGATAAACCCACTATCAACCCATTTAATCGAAACAGTAATATTAGGAAAAACATGTCCAAAGAAAGATTTAGTCCAAAGCGAGTATCATCTGCTTCGACCACTGTTTCGCATCCCTTGAGGACGACTATCCTCCTCCATCATGTTCAATTAAAAGAAGTAGGCTTCTCTTGTATCAGATCTCGTGAAACCTCCAGAATGCAATGATGACTGATTTGTATGAACGAATGTGTTCACAAAGCGAAAAAAAAAAAAGAAGAAGAAAACAACGTTGGGCGTTAGATAAATTTCTAGAGTAATCAAATCACTGAATCTGAATATCTAGTTCGTAGAAGTTAAACGACCTCCCACATTTTACTTGACCTCTAGCTAGCCTCTAATAAGTGAGTGGTGACTTCAAAGGTAAACACGAAACTTCATCAATAATCCAGAAAACCAAATTGCGAATAATAGGATTTGAGAGAATCTGAGCCTAATGTGGGCACCACCCAGCAAGAGGGATTATTAGCTCCCACTTGGCAGTCTGTTAAATCACCTCGAGGAACTTTCATTCCGCCTCTGTGATGTCACGACAAAGGCTAGCCGATGGCAAAGAGTGTGCCATCTATAACCTCAGCAAAAAATTGTCTGCTATAGAAATGCTATTCCAGAACTGCTTCTTTAGTTCGGGTATTGAGCATGTTGTGACAGTATATCCTTCACTATCATACACTGTTTCCTGCCTAAAACGACCCAATCAAGTATCCGCTCAAACAACTACGTTTGTTGGGAAGGTCGGGAAAATGGAAAATCATGATATTAAAGTTTAACGTATAGAGCATCTGGCAAAAGTCACTTAATGGTCTTGTAGTAGCAAATTTAACCATTTTCTTTTGAAATGCCAGACCGTAAGATGCAAACTCTACCTCCCTCACCCGTACAACAATTGCAGGACGGATTATCTCAATCTGTGTTATCACCTCCTACAACAAGTGCTGATCCATGCAGAATGAATGAGATAAGTCTCGATCGACCTTCGTACTAGAGTATTGGCCATGTATATCATGATTTACACTATTCATTCTGGATTGATGAGCACTGTGATGGGAGATGATAACATCGATTAGTCCTTCATCCATTTGCCCTTTGGGTGAAGTAGGCAAGTTTGCATATGAGGATTTGCCATTTTGAAGGACACCGCTGGAGTCGACGCTTGTTGCAAGCCAAAAAGCATATCTTTTGGCAATTGATAGAGAGTAGATAGTAGATGAAGAGAAGAAAATGCTTGATGTTTGAAAGAAGACCATGAAATACGGCCAAACAATCTGGGCTTTTTATAATTTGGCACCAATACAAGCATACCATGGCAAGTCTCATGTACTTTAGTTATCTAAGTTGGGTAGTCAAAAGAATTAATTGGCCTTCCATATTCGAATGAAAACTAAATAGAACATAATCTTTTTCATGAATGTAGAGCGCATTAGTCATTAAGTACATTTATTGTTTGTTACATTTAATTGATTTAGGCAATAAATTACTACATAGTAGGAAATTCCACTTCTACAACAACAAAAAATAGAACATTACAATATAATATAACGAAAGCAAATATCATGCAGGTTAATGATTTTAACGTGCATGTCAAATATGTTGGTTAAGCAGCACAACAATTAAGAGATTACTTTATTTCTGGATGTATATGGTCTGCGAATAGGTTTTAGAATAAGTTTTCTTCAGGCATTAATCATCAAATCTTTTGCATATCGATCGAAACATTAAATACTCATTACATTGTAGCATTAAATGCCAGATTTTGTATAATTGACTACCATAAATAGCTTTTGCCTTCTTTGAGGCATCACTAAAATCTAATCTGATGACATAATATTACAATGAATGACCAAATTCGCCTGATTCTCACATTGACATAGGCTGTTATGGTGCATTTATACCTTGTGTGTAATTATAAGCACATTTAATTTCAAGTTGTTTTCATTTCGCAACGAGGTTATTTTTCCTACTCCTTAAAAGCTGCCAGATGTTTTCACAACCTTTTATGAGTAATAGCTTTGCACATGACTATCTTGAAATTTTCTGATGCTCATGAAGATAACTGCAATCTATTATTTTTGCAGAACTATCATCATGAACAGACAAGAAAGATGTTTCGCTCAACTGTCAAGGTTGTCGAGTTTATAATGGAGGTTTTGATTGCTAAGGAGATACCTGGGAGTAGTTCTCTGCAGGTGAGTTATGAAAAACACGAAACACGTAAAATGCGAATTAAAGTTGTTTTTACTTTATGCAAAGTGTGTGTGACTTCATTGGGGTGACAATTTAGGAGCAAGGTCTTGCTACTGCAATGAGAGGTTCATCAAAGAAAAAGATATCTTTGAGTAAGAAAGAAAAATCTCCTCCATCCAAGTCATTGAAGATCTCTACTACAGAGAAAATCACCGTTGAACGTCTTTTGGGGGAATCATGCAACAACCTCAATTACATCAGTCGTAGTAGATGGGCCGCACCAGGTTTTAATCGAGACATGAGCTCCTTATATCTACTTATTTATTTGATTGTCTTTATAGAAAGCCAGGAATGGGAGAAATATTTGAAGCCAAGCAGTGAAAACGAGGATTATGCATCTAGTGATGAAGAGATTCAATGAAAGAATAAGACAACCAGCTCAAGCATACACGGTCGAAGAGAAGAGCCAAAATGACATCCATTTCAAATATTTTTTCTCCAATATCTGATGCGATCCCTTCATGAAAATCGGTTAAACATTTACATTCCATTTCATTCAAACTTGTAGGGTGATATTTATTTCCCAAACTGATATCGGTGTCCCAAAGCATTTGTTGTTTGAACTGCGAAACATCAATCCATGTTTGTCAGCCGGGAATGGAGAAATTGGAATGGTACTCAAGCCATATTTTTCTTCCTTTTGTTGTTGGTGACTTTTCATAATTGGTGCAAATAAATATCAGGCATCAAAGCTTTTCTTGAGATTGTTTTGTCATCGAAGCTAGAGGAGGTGAGTCTAAATAAAATGAATCTATGTGATTTAATCACAGTTTCACGGGATGGATGAATAATTGGGATTAAGTATAGCACAAGTGCCATAACTTTGGTATGATGCTCACTTGAGTGCCATAAAATTTTTTTCGACCACTTAAGTGCCATAACTTCTAAAAAATATTCACTTAAGTGCTCTAAATTTTTAAAAACATTCACTATGAGTGCTAGGCTATGTTGGATCTATGGCATTTCGCACACTTTTTTTATTAAAAAAAATTGGCACTTAAGTGATCAATTGAAAGTTGTGTCACTCAAATGGTCGAAAAAAAAAATTTATGACACTTAAGAGAGCGCCGTACATAAGTTATGGTACTCAAGTAATTAAAAAATGTCATAGCACTCAAGTGAACGCCGCATACGAAAGTTATGACACTTGTGGTGTTCTTATTCCTAAATAATTGCGATATGACAATAGAAGACAGATCAAGAATGTAACATGGTTCTTGCGGGCTTAACTCATATAATTAAATTAAACATTTGGTCTACCTGCTTGAGTTCATTAGCTCCCATCCAACGAGAATGTAGTGTATGTGGGCTTAATGTATTAAATGCATGAAATATTGAAATCAAATTAATGAAATTCTTTCGACTGAAAAACAAATAGTGATATTTAAATTGGTTGTCAGAATCGACTCCTAATTTCCGATGTAGTGACAGCCTAATTGGGACATCAAAATTTAGATGAAGAAAATTAGACAAATTTTAAGCACTGCAACAATCAAGAGATTACTTATTTTATAGATATATCCAATTTGTGAGGAGGTTGTAAGATAAGCTTTCTTCATGCATTAATCCTTATCTCTTCTACATATTGAATCCAAACATTAAATGATCATTACACCGTGGCATTAAATGCAAGATTTTGCATATATATGCTTACCATGAATGGCTTTTGCTTTCTTTGAGGCATCACTAAACCATAATACATTCACATAAATTACAATAACGATCAATTTAGCCTGGTTATTTCATTGATATAGCCACATTTTACTATAAAATGAAAATGAACTCCACTTTCAGTCTAAGATTAAAAAAGAAAGAAAGAAGACCTTTACGTCTGCAAGATCAGACATATTCTAATAGCATGGAAGGAAAAGGCTTCATCTTAGGCTCGCTAAAAGTAAAGGAGATCATACATTTTCTTGAAATGCTAATAAGTACGTATGCTAAAACTATCTACCTTGGAGAAACATATAACAAGGATATCTAAACCTTTCAACCTTGGCGCAGGCCAACCGCTTCATCTGTATACATTGGCTATGGCACCATCAATTGGATGACGTATTTAGCCTGCTACTGGTTCTTTTAAGTAGGCGACATTATGATTCAAATACATGCTTTGTCATATCTAAATCAAGAGTAGGAATGTCAAATGGATCGCAATCCAAAGTGGTTAATACATGGGTCACCTCCATTTTCAAATGTCCTAAACTTTTGCGAAAGAGAAAAGGGTGCGGAAATAGTAATAGGCAAACATATCCAAAAAAAAAAATTGGTTCAGAGAGAGTATCATCCGCTTCGACCACTAGTTTGCATCCCTTGAGGACGATTTTCCTCCTCCATCATGTTTAATGATGACTGATTTGCGAGTAAAAATCTCTCTTCAAGTCCCAGTAATGATTTCATATGTGTTTTGGGACTTAAATGAGCAACATTGCATGAACGAATGTGTTCAGAAAAAAAAAAGGAACCAATGTTGGGCTTCAAATAAATCTCTAGAGTAATCAAATCATCGAATCTGAATATCTGGTTCTTGGAAGTAAAACCACCTACCGCATTTTACTTGCCCTCTAGCTGGCCTCTAATAAGTTAGTGTTGAATCCAAAAGTAAAAACTAATTTTCATCAACAATCGAGAAAACCGAGTTGCGAACAATTAGGTTTGGAAGAACCTGAGCCAAATGTAGATGCCACCTAGCAAGAGGGATTATTAGCCCCCATCTCGCAATCCGTTAAATCACCTCGAGGAATTGTCATTATGCCTCCATGATGTCGCGATAAAGGCTAGCCGATGGCAAAGAGTGTGCCATCTATAACCTACGCAAAAAATGATTTGTCACAGAAATGAATGATTCCAAAGTTGCTTCTTTAGTTTGGTTATTTAACAGGCTGTGAAAATATACCCTTCACTATCAGACACTGCTTGTTGCCCAGAACGATCCAATCAAGTTTCCGCTCAAACGGCTACCTTTGTTGGGAAGGATGGCAAAATGGAAAATCCGAATATGAAAGTTTAATGTATAGAGCATCTCGCAAAAGTCATTGGAAGGTCTTGTAGTAGCAGTTTAACCATTTTCTTTTGAAATGCCAAACCCCAAAATGCAAACTCTAACCCTCTCACCCGTAGAGAGTGCAAGGTGAATCATCTCAATCTGTGTTATCATCTCCTACAAATTATCTTAGTCTATGTTATCTCAATCGACCTTCGTACTAGATTATTGGCCATGTATATTGTGATTTACCCTATCCATTCTGGATTGGTGGGCACCGTGATGGGAGATGATAACATCGATTAAGATAATCCTTCGTCCATTTGCCCTTTAGGTGGGGGGAGGCAAGTTTGCATATGAGGATTTGCCATTTTGAATGACACCGCTAGAGTCGTCGACCCTTATTACAAGCCAAAAAGCATATCTTTTGGCAATCGAAAGACAGTAGATAGTAGATGAAGAGAAGAAAATGATTGATGTTTGAAAGAACACCATGAAATATAATGAGAAGTAAATAGCATTCAGGTCAATGATTAACTTACATGTCAAATAGGCCGGTGTGCGATTAGAAATACTATAAGCAGCACAACAATCAAGAGATGACTTATTTTTGGATGTATCTCATATGTGAAAGGGTTTTATGATTAAGTTTTCTTCATGGGTTAATCATGATCTCTTCTGCATATCCAATCCAAATATTAATTGCTCATTACATTGTAGCATTAAATACGAGATTTTGCATAATTGACTACCATAAATGGCTTTTGCCTCCTTTGAGGCATCACTAAAATGTAATTTCAAGTTGATTTCAGATTCGACCAACAAAAAAAAAGAAGTTGTTTTCAGATGCGTTATGAATGTCTATTTACCATTTAGAATACTATTCCTATTCCTTTCGTTTTGTTCTAGTTACCTTATTCCAACAAACCAAATTGAGCCTCAGTAATTTGGCATGCCTTTTGGAAGTTAGACAAAAAGAGTCTTACCTTAAACTCGAATTATAGTAAAATCCATATTGAGAAGTGATTAAACTAAAATCCGTCCTGTAGGCCCTCCATGAGAAGTGTTGTACAGGTGTTGTCAGGGGAAGCAGCTCCGCCGTTGTGCCGCCGGAAAGGCCGGCCAGCTTTCATCTGGCCAGCAATGCCTCCATCCTTCAAAGAGGGCTTGGATTGCTCCATTGCCAAATCTGATCACAGGAATTTGTGGGAGACAATTGTGCAATGCGGTAGAACATACAAATCTGTGCTTTTGAGCTCCTATTTGCCATTTTAGCGCTTGAATGTGAATCATCTTACTGTACATTCTAGCTATATGCATTCTAGACATTTTTTTTGTTTTTTCGGATGACCAAAGAGGAAACCCCGCACCGCTCCTGCCTTTGCCGGTTGCGGCAGGTACTCCACACGGGCATACTAAAATCCTTTGCCTGTAAGTGATAACAGCACGCAAGCCAAGTAGGACGCAAAGAAAGGGGGAACAAGCAAGGGCGTTTCGTGTTTTCAGAAGGAATGACATCAAAACAGTGAAATGATTACTTTAGGCTGCATTTGTTTAGCAAAGACTAAGTAAATTGGAAAACATTTTCCCGAAAATGACCGTTTGTATCGATCACAAATATGGATGAATGAAAAATATGTTCATCGTTCTTAAGAGTGTTTACACGTGAATTACTGTCGATAATGAAAATATTCTCGAATTGACTAATTATTTGAAGAGATGCATGCATTTAGTGTGGACGTTAGTGTGAGAGGGCTCTGAGGGCAAACACTGAGGCTTGGCTAGTACAGTATAAGACTGCCACCAACAGCTTCCCCACTCTACAATCTGCTACATAATAGACATAACAACCAATAGAAAATCCATTGTGGCTGCCGCTTGCATTCTGTAAAAAGTTCTAAGCTCGGCAAAGACCAAAAGAATGGCCTCCATTACCATAGGCTATTTAATAAATGCAGGACACAGTAGTCATTCCCATGAGATTGGCCAAATCAAAATATTATTAACCCTGACCAGAAAAGTGGCTCCAACCAGAGGAGAACTTCAAAAGAATAAGGATCTTTCGTAGGTCAGCCGAAATTCCTGGTTTTACTGTTAAAATTTTGACAACCGAGAGACAAGATTAAGCAGGAGTACCTATTTCTCACTCCACACGCAGTTCCACGGCCGATTCGACACAATATGCCGTGCCAGAAATACAACCTTGACAGTATCGTCCATTTCTTTGCATCTTACGTGCTGAAACAGAGATAGATGGAGATTTTCTATTTTCTTCTGTAGACTTGCAAAAGTTCTCTTTGATTTCCGCTGGCTATCTCAATAACGATATATGCTCCCGTTAAACACACAATATCTCCAGTTAAAGCAATTGCATTCAGGGCCTTTCCTGATTGCACTGGGTAGAGAAGCATCCCTCCATCGATTTCTCTGAAACTTCTTCTCTTTACTGCACACTAGCAGTGAGATGACTAAAGATGAGCAGAACGGAGAGAACACAACACGCCCGCGTCTGATTGACACATTTTTTCATTGCCGTAGTTCAAGACTGAGACACCAATACTATAACAACAGACAGATAAACAAATGATCACTCATCCCGAGCATGACCAACAAAAGCAGGCACTATTCTGAAAAGAGCACATGCAACTCTATCATTTCTCTGTTTTCTTTGTATTCCCGTTAGGTGATGTCCATGCTAAGCTTTCACACACCAATTTGAGTCATCCTCCTCAATCCCACAAACCATCCACGGCAAAACAAAAAGACAAAATAAACTTTTTGCACTTGATCTAGAACCAAAAGATTACAATTAGCTTAAACAGAACCTCAACCTCAAATATTTTAAGGGCAAAGTTACAGGTTTGTTACTAGCTGTATAAAGCCCCTAGAATGTTTGTATCTAGAGGTAATGATGCCACAAGTCTCTGAAATTTTTCTCATTGTTTAATGTAATCCCCGAGCTTTTATTTTTTCAATATTATCCTTAAACATTTCAAAGTCAATGCAACGTCATCCTCCCGTTAAGTAGACTGCTGAATTGACTGGTCCACATGCTTTCCATCTCCGCCATTGAAGGGCCCACAAGAAGTAAATCAGAATTTTTTTTTTTCTGTTTTTCCTTTATTTTTCTTCTTTCCCTTTTTCCCTTCTTCCTTGCCACTTCCCTGCAGTACTCCATCATCCCCATCTACACTTGCACACATCCTTCAGCAGACATCATCCAACCATGAACGCTTGTGCTCCATCGCCCTGCCATCCTTGCCGTGGTAGTCGACCCACCATCTCACACCGCCCAGCCTCTCTCCATTGCCCAGCCTCCCTCCCTCCCTCTGAGGTGCGAGGCCTCGGACGAGAGATGGCTGTCTCAGATTTGAGGCAGCGCTGAGGCATCGTGCCTCAAACCTGGGGCCGATAGACATGATAGAGAGAGTGGGCCGATGGACAATGTGACATGGTGGTTGTGGTGGTGAAGGACAGCGGCATTGGCATGAAGAAGAAGAAAGGACAAATGGACAAAGGAAAAGAAAGAACAAAGGAAAATAAAGGTATACTCTGCTGACTTGAAAAAAAAGAATGTGGCATTCTTGGATCCCTTCATTGCTGATATGGACTGCCACATTAAAAAAAAAGTATATGATAGGCACTAGAGGTTTATTTATTTATTTATTTATTTTTCCATATACTTGGCACTAGAGTTAACACAACCCAATTTTGAAAAGTTCATGGACTAATTTGAAAATAAAAGGTTGAGAACCACATTGAACAGTGGGTGGAAGTTCCGAGATCTGTGGCGTCATTACCCCTTGTATCTATTATTGAAAACCATAGAAGGAAACACGAACTATTTCTCTCCTTAGTTTTATCACTAAACCTCATATGTTCCGGGAAACACTAACCAAATGGGCTGCATCCAACCATAAATAACTTATAAGATGAATCACAAACAAACTTTTAACTTCCAGACCTCCTAAGATATACTATCACCAGGATTAAACTATACAACTACCATTCAGGAAATAGTTCTGCAAGATTATCCTCACCAAAGATATAGTGAAACATCACAGCCTCGATCAGGACTGCAGATGATAGTCCAGAGTATAGGCACGAATATCAGAAGGGCTTGATCCAGGCCTGTCATGATATATCAGAAGTGGCTTTAAAAACTTCTTACACTTTCAGAAGATAATAAGATAACAAAAGTACTTCACACGGTGCTTGGAACTTAAAGCAGTTCCATTAAGGCAAATACCTGACAAAAGTACTTCACATAGTGCGAAGAACTGAAAGCAGTTGCATTAAGGCAAATACCTTTTATTGATGGTACCATAGTGAAATCTTGGCCTTCCATTCTTAACATCTTGAACGTACTGCAATCAAGTATTTGTGTCTTCAATTTATGGAAATTACTGGAGATCATCCAATTGTATGGATATTCATTGCACCATCATAATTAAGACTTTTACCAATTTCAAGGTGACCAAAATGGATGAAAAAGCCAAGGAATCAAAAGGTACATCGTCAAGGGCAAAGAGCTGGCAATCTGATGATTCAGGACCCGGTGAGAAGTGTGGATTCCGCAGCTTAGCTAAGAAAATTACATAGGTCTGCCCACACAAAAGACCGCATGCTTAAAAATCTGTAGGCAACACACACGATAAATAAGGAGATAGATAGAATTGATTCTCCTCACTTGACCAATACGAGGTATGTCCAGCTGAGCAAAAGGTGAAAGAACTTCCACTTCCGCACATGCTTCTTCCCAAGTTTCCCGAATCGCCCCTTCTGCAGCAGATTCCCCAATTTCCATGAAACCAGCAGGAAGAGTCCTATTCAAAAGTATATGTGGATAGGAATTGAGAATGAAGATTAGTACTATGGAATTTGTTCCCTTAAATGCCTCAACTCTTAGCAAAGACATTCCTTCTCCCTCAGCAGAAGATGATTAAAAGGCAAAGCTTCTAAAACCCAAACTCATTAATATGAATACACACCATAGACCATTGGAAGGTTCGATGTTCCTCTTGCATAGGAGGACCTTGTTATCATGCTCAATGAGGCAACCTACAACCTAGAATATCAGTTTCCAGAAGTTAACAGCCAGTCTTGCCTTTGCCAAATACAAGAATAGCATCTCTATGTTGTTCTGAGAGAAAGGCATAAAGTACATATGATGCTACTATAAACTTCAAATTTCTTCAAGAGGAAGACTCAGAAAATATTTGGAACAGAAAAGATTCACTTGGTTTGAGCACGAGTTCAATAATATACGAATCTTCAAGTAACAGAAACAGGACATCTCTACCATCTTTGGATTCTGGTAAGCAATTTTCCCGCAGAGAGTGCAAATAGCTCTCATCTTCTCCTCTCCATCGGGTATTTCATGCTTAGTTGGTCCACCACACCATTGACAGAAATTGATCATTTTGACAATTCCCTGCACTCAAACATGCAAGCAAAAGCAAATTAATGACAGGTATTAAAGGCAAGCAAGACATCTCCTTTCATCTTTTTTCTTCATCTTCTCATAGAACTAAGAAAGAGAGAGAATTATTCATTACCCAAAAAAAAAAAAAAGAGAGAGAGAGACAGAGATAATTACAAGTCAGATTGAAAGAATCATCATTCTGCCCTATCCAACCAGGGGATAAACTGAAATATTAGTCAATCAAGGACTGATTTAATTTCTATTCATTCAAAAACCTATGAATATTTCCAACTGAAACTTGCATTCTTCTTTCCAACTAGTACTACTGCCCGTCCCACTACTGAATGCCATGATGGAGTACACTCTAGAGAAATAACACCAAGAGATCAAGAAGGGATTAAAAGTTCAGCTACAAGAGCAATAAGTCGATGATACAGCTAAAGATAAGCTATCCGCGGCATAACTGAAATGGGCAATGCACACGGACCTCGCTCCATCATCACACGAAATCACGACAACTGTATGAGTAACCAAAGCCTCAACCTTTTCACAACCAAATTGTTATCCCTAATCATTTTCCAAATCAATAGAGGCAGTATCAGCACTCGAACCCCGCCCGCGAACGCCGGCGCACGTTACGCGGTCGCGCCTCATAAACGGAGCGAATAAGACTGAAACTGGGGAACTGAGGATCACAACTTACAGATGTCTGGATCCCAACGGGCGTCGCGGAGGGAGCCGTGTCCGGGCTCGACCCGGAACGAGCGGTGGCGCGCGCGCGAACTGCTCCGGAACCGCAACGCCTCCTCCGGACCGAAAATGCCGGGACCCGGGGCGCAGGGCTCGAGCCTCGCCCTCTTCCCAGAGAGGGGCTGGAGAGAGAGAGGGCGGAGAAGCCATAGGAGGAGTAGGGTCTCCTCCAAGGACCCAGGGCTTGCATCGCCTTGAGCAGCATCGCTCCCACTTCCCGCAGAGAGAGACAGAGAAGCGATTCCCGAATCTTCAACTTCAACCAGACGATGCTCGATTCGAAGGGGGAAGAAGTAGCAGGAAGCTCAATGGGACTGAAATCAAATCATCGTGATCGAAATGGGGACGAACCCAATTGAGTCCCCGCGCGAATTTTTGCTTCTTGTTCGTCTCGACGGAGAACTGCGTCTTTAGGCTTTGTTCGTATCCGGAGGGAACAGCAAAATCATAGGTTGGCTCTGCTGACGTCAGCTTAGCGTTTTGT
Organism: Rhodamnia rubescens; assembly: GCA_021437795.1. Lineage (NCBI taxonomy): Eukaryota > Viridiplantae > Streptophyta > Magnoliopsida > Myrtales > Myrtaceae > Rhodamnia > Rhodamnia rubescens. The sequence goes on from JAILYA010000008.1 coordinate 168,360, forward strand.
TCCCCTGCTCAAAGTTCGGAAATTTTTGCGAGAGGTGTAATAAACTTACGAAAAACCCTTTGTAATCACATTATCCTAAAGTAGAGTTCGTAATCTTTTTGCGAGAACGAACGAACAAATAATATTTTCACTATTCATAAAAATATTCAAATGTAAATTATATTCGAGAACAAAAATATTTTTTAATTGACTAAGTACCTCAAATAATACAAACAATTATTTTTAAAAAATATTTTTCAAATCATTTATTTTCAACAAACAAACAGAGTCTAAACTATAGTGATATTACTTTCGTCGGATGGAGTTCTTTTTTTCCATGGCACATATAGGATGTGTGTGTGAGCACGCGCGCAAGTGGCACGCGCATGCGCATGCTTGTGTTTGTGTGTGTATATATATATATATATATAATTGATCGTTATGGCACTTATAAGAAATGTTCGATTTGGGAATATTGATTACTTATTTACAAAGAATACTCATAAGATCAACAGAGGTAAACAAAAGAGGTGCAGAGTTACCAGTGAACCTGCCCTCAAGAATACTGTAGAATGGCCACGTAGACCCAAGTCTTACCTTAGCTCGAAAGTTGCAACGGAGACAGTTTTTAGAACTATATTTGGCTCTCATATTGCAGTCTTGTTGAATTTATATACTATCGGTTCGACATGCTCGCTCGGATCATGACCCCTATTTTTTTTTTTTTACCGCAAGCAGAGTGAACGGTAAGAATCGTCCCCGGAGGTCAGACCCTCGTCCGTTGAACCAGCCGGTCAGTATGATATTCAAAGACTATGGTCACGGGAAGTAAGTTCGTCGCGCTTGCTAGTCGTGGATGCTAGTCGTGGATTGGCATGATCAGCTCGAGCCAAATATGACTTGGCCCTTTTCCAGGAAAGCATGACTTGGTTACTGTGTAGACTGCTCCTCATTCTTCTTTCAGGATGCAGGCTGGCTGCGCTGGGCATGCAAGCCGTTGCAGTCATTCAGAGCAGTTGGACATACCTTTAATGGCCGATTTCTTCAGGCAAACTTAAAAGGAGAGGGCTTCCGAAATTCAAATGCAGCATCCCGAATATCGTATCACCGGGCTTGATCTTTCTATTCGGCGAATTGATTTTTTTTTCTTTTCGGTAATGTGATCCTCAGTTGCGTTTTAGGCCAATCTGAGAGTTGCCCCAGATTGCCTAGACTTCCAGCACCGCAAATTCCGTGAACTGCCAGCCAACCACGATCCGGTTCCCATCCACCTGACAGAAGTCTTGAGAAATCATTAGATTCATGAAGCCTTATAATTCGCCAATCTTGGCTAGAGACAGTGTTTGACACATTGCTCCTATCTTTATGCTAGATCCTAGGCAGTAAAGAATGAGAAAGAAAAGCTAATTAGTTCCTGATGTCTGCCAAGACATACTACTTGTAAACCAATTAAATAAATGGTGATACATCAAAGATAGCAAAGCCTCGGCTACCACTTGCAGAATAAGCAAGTGGCAGCAAAGAAACCGGGCAGCACTGACACCTCTACTCGAAAGATCTATGCAATGATAACCATAAAGACGCATGGGGACCGACATATTTTGTGCATTTGTTAGCACGTAACACATGTTCCTCGCATCTATCGTGGATTTTCACACTCCCCGGGTCCAGAATCTGAAGAACCATCTGATGCATCCTCAGTTTACAGCCAGCTTATCACATAGAGACTGATATGCTGCACTGCATAGCTTGAACTTCTCCTCAGCAACGGCCTGATCAATCACTTTACATCAGCAAAGGAGGGGATAAAAACTTAAATTTTCACGAAATTGAATAATATTTTTCACAGCCAATACGTTTTTGACAATATATCCAGGATAGGAAAAATTAGAAAGTCCCCAACCAAAAAAGTTAAAATGGTAGTTGGAGCTGGAGTCTAGACTACATGAATGTGAGAGTCGGAAGAAACTCATGGACAAGCGATGCGGGATACATTGAACACCACTACTCACTATAAACTAGATGAAGCAAAACGAGTGGAATTGATGCTCAGGAAATAAGACAGACCACAACCACTCTTGAGAAAATTTAATTAAAAAATACATAAATAATTGGAGGTGAATTATTGAGACTTGGCTATGATACCATGTATTAAAATGTTCGACCCAAAACCACAAGCTATAAGTGGAGGAGGTTCCAAGTATACAGCCGAAACGAGCCTCGTAGGCTAATGATATTTCAACAGTAGCAAGAAACTACCAAAGCCCTGCCCTCCATAATATGCCTTGCATAAAATTCTAAATGATACTACAAAGTTCTTAGCAGGTCAGTTCTCCAAGTGTTTCACTAAAACCACATAAATGGATGCAACATGATCCGTCTCCATCATATACTACTAATTGAAACATCCTCAAAATTAAGTTTGGAAACCTCAGTTTACCTTGGAAGAGCCATGGTGACGATCAGGATGCCATTTCAATGCACAAGCTCGATATCTGGAATTGTCGGCAAAGGGTCAAAATCAGAGACATGGTGAACACACTCCAACATGCTCAGATCTAGAAACATGACAAAGCAAAGCATTTGACAAAAAGAGATCTCAGTGAAGACTCACGCATTCTTGACATCTTCAAGCTTTAAAGGACCCGATGCCCTCAATCCAAGGGCCATTCTATCAGAAGATTCTGTCTCTAAATTCCCACACTCTGATGAGGAGTCGTATTCATCATAGCTGGAAAATCTCCACTTCCCATGTCTCCCATAACTATTCGTGGCGCTCGACGAGCTTGCCCACCATTGGAGATTCTCATCATTAATAAATGACCAGAAGTAGAATCTATTCCCACCAAAGGCAGACTTGAAAATTGTATCAACATCATCGTCTTCTTCACAGAATTGGAAACCTCCTAAAAAGAGTACAACAGCACCATGAAAAATAAAGAAATTACCGTCTACGAGTTTGAAAGTTCTTTATATATGAAACTGACAAGTGTATACAATCTTATTTAAGAGATGCATGAGGAAAATTGATGGGAACTTGTTTGTCCAAAAATTCTAAGACTTAGAAACTAATAGTAAGTCAAAGATCATGTAACCAATTGAATATGACACCACAAAAGATTATTAACATGTAGTTGGACAGTGACATAACCAATGGCCTTTTCCTATCAACATGCAACTTCAAATCCAACTTCTGATAACTTAAGAACTGTATGCAGGACACTTCAACTATTCAGATTGCTAATTCACCCAAATACTCACTTTGGTAACATTATAAAGACAAAAGGCCTTAAAAAAAAGGATTATTTTCATCACATGTGCTACTGCTACAAATAGACATCATTCACTGTATACAGAAATTCTGTGCTTTCTTACCTCTACACCAGCGTTGGGGTCCGTGTCTTCTGCTCCTATCACTCCTTGGTCCCCTAGTCCAGTACTGCTTAAACCATGAGGAGCCTCTACCTAGGAATGGGTCATCTTCATCAGCCTCATCTTGCCACTTCTGAAGAGACAACCAAATGAAGAACCTCTGGTTAAATTACTTAATGTTAGCAACAACCATATAGCAAATGATTGAGAAGATTCAGCTCAACTCAAATGCATGTTCTGTAAATCAGAAGATAAAACTCCAACTAGTTCCCATCTGCTTAATTATGTATCAAGAGGAGTTCCGGAAACATGCTTCTAACTTATACAGCTAACTAAATTTAAAATAGGGGAAAATTCCTTGGGCAAGTTTTGTTCCAACAAGTTCCCATATGCTTATACACGTAAAACGAGCAGTTTGTCAAACATACTTACTACTTAACCATCTAATAAAGACTAGAAAAGAATAATAAAATTTCCTGTTCAGTCTTACATGCAAGGTTTTGACTTTATATATAGGTCTCCCACATGCAAAAATTCATGATCTACATAACATGGAAGAGCTCTGCTACGCAGCTCTGACTGAAGTTGACAGTGTTAAAACATTAATTACCAGAGCCAAAGGAACATCTAAGGCCTATTATACAAATATAAACATAGGAAAAAACTAAAATGAAAATAAAAAAACAAAAAACGAAAAACACATATGAGCTGATAACATCTAAAGACGGCAGGCAAAGCCTAAGCTTCTCATTAACAAAGTCAAACTTCACATCACAAAGATTTCACTCCCCTACTCATAAGAATTGCATCCCAAACAAAAGGGGGAAAAGCCAAGTGCAGGATTTCTATCAAGACCTAGCATTTTGTGCTTTGAAAGGTCAGAGAACAAATGAATCAGGTGAAAAAGGCAAGCCATTATTCATCCTAGGCGAAAGGTTGTAACTTGTAAGATTGACAAAGAAGTTCAATATTGTAAGTTGAAGCAATGCCCACCATGCAGAACAGCTTGGCAAATTGCTAGATACTCATAAAATACAACTGGAACAAACCTGGAATGTGAAGTCAGCATAAGCATCTACATTCCGTAACAATGTTTGCTTTGCATGCAATCTTCGGAACCTTCTTGAATATTGGTTAGATCTCTGCACATATAATTGAAGTCGATCATATGGTTTAAGTTCAAGCATAATAGTGTTACAAGAAAGAAAATGTAATCATGACTAAAAGGTCATCTAAATTGTCAAGAAGCGAACTGAGAAACTTAGCAACTAAGCCCCAGCAAGGAAGAGAATGACCAAATAACTTATAAGTCCATAAAACAAGGAATAGAATGACCCCAAGTCTTCTTAAACTAACGTCGTACAGAATCCCACAAAAGAACTAGCAAGATCCTCGGGTATTCCCTCATTCTACTAACAAAGCTTTCACGAAACAAAATCCAACCAACCTGTCTCATGCTCTATCAAATTGACAACTTTTACCCTCAGTCATTGGACACCCAATTGACATGTTTTCGAAAAGGGGAAAAATGGATCTTTCATCCAACAATGGCAAATAGAAGCATTCGAACCTCAGGAATTGTCGTGGGCAGCATACTAAACAAATTCAGAAAAACCAAATGAAATCCCAGAAAACCAATTCCAGCTGAAATTTTCCAAGTCACATCCAGCTTAAGCACGAACACTTCAATTACATTGCCCCAACAACCCACTCTGCTCCAAGATAGCATTAGATAAAAAAAATGACAAGAAACAAGAGCCACAACTTCATCCAATCTCTGCTCTGGCCATTTCCAATGCAATCAAGAAGACCCAACAGAGTAATATGGAAGAATATGAGCAGAAACCACGAAAAGAAGAAAAGAAGAGCGGAAGCAACAACGAAAATGGAGCAACTCACTGGTTCCCAGTGAGTGCGTCTTTTGCGTTCGAGGAAAGGGGTCGAATGAAAGAAGGCGGCTCGGAGATGGTTGCAAGGTGTCTGAGCGTTGATTAGATCTGCTGCTTTTATGGCGTGATTCATTTAGGCCAGATCAATCGATCAAACATTCAAAGACGACGGACTCCGCGAGAGAGCGAGAAAGAGCGAGAGGCAGAGTCCCTGAAGCCGGGTCAGGGACACGCTGCGGCTGCGCTTTAAGCCCGATCTTCAGAAGAAGGGTGGAAAAAGAAAATCATTCACCAAAGAGATCTTTTCCACTTTTTTTTTCAACTCTATTTATTTCTTGAAAAATAAATAATTTAAAAAATATTTTATAATCATTTGAATCACTTAATATTATTAATTAATAAAAAAATTTACTATCGTCAATAATTTATATCTAAATATTTTCATAGATGATTTCATTATCGCTAAGAATTTATGTCTACACATTCTCGGAGACGATAAAAATCTTTTTTCACTCATTCATTTTTTATAAGCGGTACACGCCATCAAAATTCAGGAAAGTGTTTTCAAAATTATTCATTTTCGCGAGACGAACCAACCCTTACATTGATGGTTCCCACATCTAATACTAGCAAAAATAGCACACGAGATATTTTCAAAAAAGATGAAAATAAAAAGATATACTAAAAACGGAGAGTCTAATTCGAGTACTTCGGAAAATATCGTCGAAGCACAACAGCTCTATTAACGTGAAACATTAAAATAAATCAGATGTCTGGCAATATGAATAATCCAAATCAAATTCACAAAAAGTAATATTTTGAACTCAAAGAAAATAAGCAGTAATTCTTTCAATTAAATTACTGTTAGTTGAAACTATTGAAATGTGAAAAAGAAATAGTGCATACAAATCATTTATTGAAATAAATAATGCCGATATTCTGACCAAAAAATAAATAAATAAATAATGACGATATAAATTTGATTGGATAGAAGCTGTATTTAAAATTGTAGGAGTGTGTCGCGACCTAAAAATTGAAAATTCTTAGGCTAATGGATTACCAAGTTAGTTAAATTAACTAGCCTAGTTCGAGCTCTCCCAAGCCCTACCAAATCGCAACTTAAGATTCAATTTCATGCAAAGATCTTACACTTGGAGTCGCCACTAATCATTTTATGGTAGGATGACTAGACACCTAAATAAAGTACCGGAGAAATACTTTATTCCTACGAACCGTAGATTCTAAGTCCGCGGACTTGATTACGCTAGATTGCTCTAACGCCCTTTCGGTACCATTTCATTTAATGTAAAAGGATTTTGTCGGGCAATATTAATTGATTTTAACCTAAGCCACAACAAAGGTTATCATGCGGTTGCACAATCAATTAATGAATATCCGTAAATCAAAAGTAATTGCAGGAAGCATGCGCCAAGACAAATTGTTCTCGCTTTTGGATTTTCGCTTTTTAATGAACTAAATGCAATGCATGAAATCATTCTAAATGCAATGACATAAGTAAATGCAAACTATCCTAAGAATGCATGTGAATTTAATTAAACTACATGACTAATTCGAGAGGACATGCGATTATAATCTAATTAAATTAGCTACATGATGTATGAATTAAAAACCTAAACATGCAGATTCTATATGATCTAACCCTATCATGCAAATGACATGACAATATTGTTTTTTGATTTTTTTGTATTTTCGGATTAATAAATGATCCTAAATAAAACTATGCCTAAAGATAATTACCTTACATATTTTAAGGTTCAAATTAGCCTAAACCCTAACATATTAAAGATGAATTATTTTAGACATGAAAATCAACTCAAATATGCAGATTCTATCCTAGAATGCAAATCTAAATTAATTTATTCTAAAATTAAATTAAACGTGCAAATATCTAAGTGATTTTAATTTAAGAATGCAACTTTTATCTAAAATGTAATGCAATATCTTTAGAATTTTAAATATCACTCAAGAGAATATTCATTCTAAAGATATTATGCCAATCAAATCAATCGAGAAAAGAGATATCTCAACCGATTTTTTTGAAAATATTTCGCGGATATTTGAGTCAATCTTTAATTCGTAATCCTACGATTAACGATTGAACTCAAATCCTTGCTCGTGCGGCAAGTTGCGGATTAGGAAAAGATTCCTAATTGATCACATTTTAAAAGATCTTGATATCCCGAGTATCTTTTCGAAATTTTCAGATTTTATTCCAATCAAATCTTTTAAACTAGGCAAGTCATATATTGCACAACAAAAATCCCAAAATATTCAATTTAGACGCGCAATCCATCAATTCGGATAATCGAACATTGCGATATTCTAAATCAAGCAACGGAATTTTAAGATATGCAATTCTTGCCCCTCTTGGGATCACAATCTCTAAATCGAAGACATGCCATTTTTAAACACTCTAATCGGACATGCAAGTATACTCGGACGTGCAAAATATGGCAAACAAATATCACATATTCAAATATAGGCAATCTCCAACCAAGCAAAAGATGGACAACAATATTTGGAATATCAAATCGATAGATATACCTAAATTCGAAAATTCTCTCGTCGAAATTGCTTTGGTGCCAAATTTGCGGATGACGCTCGGATTTGCAAGCTGGACCGAGGAGTGACTCACACGCACGGCTTGGGAGGCTAACACCACAACTCGTGGACGACTATGGGAGCGAACAAAAATGCTACTAGACAGTTGCACCAAAAACAGAACCTGCGGCAAAATGAATAGGTCCGGTAGCTCCCGAATTGGGCCAAGCAACAAGTGAGATCGGGACAAGGACTTGCGTTTGTGTTCGCGAGCCACTAGAGGGTCACGAAAGATGGGGACGCAGATAGTGATTCCCAAGTGGAAGACTTCAGTTGGAAATTTTTTTTGGGTCCCCTTCTCTTTGACTTTTCAAACCTATCCTTTCTTTTTCTCTCTATGCCTTTTCTTTTTCCTCTCCGACGAGCCCCCCCTCTCAAAAATGAATGAAGACCACTCTTCTCACTTTTCTCTGCTCTCTTTTGACGAAGCTCCTCACACTTGGACGAAAACTCCTCCCTCACCCTTTCTCTCTCTTGCGGACAAAAACCCCCGTGTCGGACCCTTGAAGGGTCTTCTTATAGACTTGAGCTGATTTGTTTCATTCAAAAATCCCGGCAGAATATCACACCTAATAATCCTCAACCCCCATGATTTGGCCAAGTTGTTATTCTTTTTGTTGGGATTTTGAACGTGTGAAAATGCCCTCCACATTCCTCGTGATTATACCAAATTGCTTCTCATAATCCGTCTAAGTTCGGCACCCCACGTGGAAAAATTTCGACCATATTAAATGATTAAAGAATCTCGCCATACTTTCAATTTGTGAGGCTAAGTTTAATCAAATTCCAAAACCACGTTCCTTATGTTCGTCCACCGTCGATCCGTGTAAAAATGCAAATGTAAATGCAATGTGATAAATGCTAAGTTAGACCAATCTAAGTAACAACTAAATGATTTTAATATTTTTGTTAGAGACTAATGTTGGTCTCTAATCTTTATGCAAAAACTAATGACTAAAAAAATGGTCAAAATTTAGGTGTCAACATTTGCCCTCTTTGAGTGGAGGCTCGCAGAGATTTCACTCAAAGACAAAATTGAGCCTAAATTTTGGCAATGCAAATAATAAATGATTTTTTTTGTGGGGTTTTAATCCCAATTTTCAAATTGAATGATGCATGATATGCAAAATGTAAGCAATAAGGAACGTATGCCAAGGCTTCTTACTTCATGCGGAGTGGTAAAAGAGCTTTACATACGGATCGCATACAAAAAGCGCCCAAGTGATGGGAAGCTTTATAATGCTTAAACTCCCTTGATCTTCGAACTTCTATTCCACTGGAAGTAAGGTTCTCAAGGTACGTAATTGCCTCGTTACCCGTAATTTCCTACGGATGCGAAACAGCGCGTGATATGACTTAAAAAAGCCATTTGAGAAACGTGTTGCCTATACCATTGGGCAATCACGAAAAGGACCATGCCACCTATTTCACTAGGTGAACATGAGGTTGGTTGTGTTGCCTATTCCATCGGGCAAACACAAAGAGATATGTCACCTATTCCACTGGGTGAACATATAAAAGGGATCATGTCGCCTATTCCACCGGGCGAACACGAAATGAATTGTGCTACCTGTTCCACTTCGGACGGACAAAAAAAAAAAAAAAAATATGTCACCTATTCTACCGGGTGAACACATGAGAGAGATCATGTCGCCTATTCCACTAGGCGAACACGAAATGGATTGTGCTACCGGTTCTCTTTGGGTAGACACAAAAAATATGTCACATATTCCACTAGGTGAACATATAAGTGATATGTACTACCTATTCCACTTCGGGTAGACATAAAGAGAAACAATGAAGAATAATTAGGAAACATACCCGAACTCTTCTTCTTCGTTATGAAAAATGATGAGTTAATTGCAATGCACTTATTTTACCCGAGACAAGGTTAAAATAATACATGCGCATGGGCAAAGAAAACAAAATTCATGAATCGCCTTGTTACCAAGCTCCACCGAGGAAAGTAAGGGAAAAAGTTTCGTCCTTTTGACAATTTGATCACATTTATGAGCGATCTTCAATTAGAAAGGACTTTTCCACTCACTCTCAATGAAAGGCTTTTGACCCGACCTTTGATGCGGGTATAAAAATCGCTCGGACTCTCTTCATCGTGCTTGACGAGGGTCCGAATATTCTCGAAATCGGTATGACCTAACCAATCCGAGAGGTCTTTTGAAGGACCGAAATGCAAGTTTGGTCAAGGGTTTAACAATGGGGACTCATGAGAGTCATGGCTTTGAAAGAATTGATATTATCCATCACTCCGGATTTACAAGTCGGGAAACCTACAAAATGAGATAGAAAAATCTTGCTCGCACTTCTTCGAGCAACATTTATAAGCATATGAAATTCTACGTTAACATAAGTGCCTTAATCGAAGAGACTTTGATAAGGGTTGTAACGAGGTTTGGGTAGGCTAGAAATGAATGGCCTATTTCCATCAAGAAGGGTATCATTCGAGGAAACCGACGATTTTAGCAATCATTTGTGAGGCTGCCATCATGAATTTTTGCTCTAATAACTCGCAAACTCCTTTTGGGATTATTTCAAGTGATTTACTTTTGAGAAGCAATTTTGCACATCAAAATTTTTGAGGTCTCTCTCCTGATTTTTTCTTTTCGAGAGAGATTTTATCTCTCTTTTCCCTTTTTTTTCGAGAGAGAATTTTTCTTTGAGAAATTCATTTCGACACCTTCTCTCTTTTCTTTCTTCTAGAAGAATTCGATTTCTCTTCTCTCTTCTTTCTTTTTTTTTTTTTTGAGAGAGAGAGATCCTCTTTGAGAGAGATCTTTCCTTGATGGAGTCCTTTTGCAACCTTGCTTTGATTTCTTTCGGGCTTTCACTTGCCCCAAATCATTTTGAGCTTGCTTTGAGCTAATTCCATTTGTTCACCATGGGAGTGATCACCAATTGGGTTAAAATGAATCCACCGCTCAAATTGGGTACGCAAAGGGTATAGTGTGTAGGGAGATAGAAAGAAATGCTCTTCGTCATATCTAGGGCACTCAAGCTAACACGAATTTGCATGCAGTAAATATGCTTGAAGATTGATGCAAGTGAAAGCAAGAAAAATTCTAACTATTTCTTTATTTCGAGATATTGCCCCAATGTGGGGTTGTTTTGACAGGGATAATAAATAAATCTCCGCTCAAAGGGTTAAGCAAAGGATAACTCTGTAGTGTTTAGATAGAGGAAGTGAATGCCTCTCATCACTTTGGTCATCATACTTTTCTCGAGATAATCCTTTACCTTTCTGGCACGGAAATTTTCACTCAACTCGCATCGGGATTAATTTTCGGGACGTGTATGGAGATGGCTTGCCTTTCATCATCCCGATGTCTCTCATATATTATGATCATTTCATTAGGATAGAAACAGATTTCCGATCAAAAGCCTTCCTCAAACAAAACTTAATAAAGAACAAGAAAGTCAATTAATTCATGAAATTCAATTTGAAACTTGATTATTTAGGAACAAAGTCGAATGAGTACAAATCAAGTGTAATACTTCTTCTCGTAATCGAATTAACAGGAGTCAAGAAAACACGACCATCCATTTCAGCCAAAATCAAAGCACCTCCTGGAAGGACTTTCTTCACGATGTATGGGCCGCTATAGTTTGGGGCAAATTTTCCTTCCGGGAGAGGAATTATCGGCAACAACTTCCGCGAGGACAAGGTCGCCCACTTGAAAATGTCGAGGCTTCACTTTCTTGTTGAAAGATTTAGCAACTCGTTGCTGGTAGCACCGGCCATGACATAGAGCTCTAAGCCTTTTCTCATCGATCATGTTCAATCTGGTCCAATCTCTGCCGGATCCAATCCGCCTCGACAATTGTACTGCGAAAGAATACGCAACGAAGGAATTTCAACCTCAACGAGTAGAACGCTTCCATACCGTACACAAGAGAATATGGTGTTGCCCCTGTAGACGTCCGGATAGAAGTCCGATATGCCATAAGTGCAAAGGGTAATCTCTCATGCCAATCACGATAATTCTCTTTGTTTTAGCCAAAATTTTCTTGATATTCTTATTGGTCGCTTCGACCGCTCCATTCATTCATGCGGGCGATATGGAGAGGAATTCAAATGCTTAATCTTGAACTCCTTGAACAAATCATCCACCAATTTATTGTTCAAATTGGACCCATTATCGGTAATTATGGTCTCGGGTGCACCATATCGAGCAATAATGTCTCGACGAATGAATTTCACTACATTCCGTGCCGTGTGCGTATAGGACATAGCTTCAATCCACTTCGTAAAATAATCGATAGCAACCAGGATAAATCGATGTCCATTTGACGCCTTAGGATTGATTGGTCCAATTACATCAATGCCCCACATTGAAAATGGCCATGGTTCGACATCGATGCAATTCATTCGGAGGAATATTGATTTTGTCTCCATAGATCCGACACTTGTGACTCCGGACATCTTGAATGCAGTCACTCTCTAACGTGAGCCAGTAATAACCCATCCTCATTATCTTCCTTGCTAGCATATGGCCGTTCATGTGCGGACCACATGCTCCATCATGTACTTCTAACATCGGACGAACGGCTTCGGTTGAATCGACACACCTTAACAAAATTGAATCATAAGACCGCTTGTATAGGCATTCCCCATTCAAGAAAAACTTCAACGCCATTTTCTTGATATACTTTTGGTCGGATGCGGTACTCTTCTCAGGAAACTCCCGTGTCGAAGGTATGCCTTGATATCATGGTACCATGGCTTCGTCGGGGTCTTCGATGGCGGCCATGCAATAAGCCGATTTCTCGCAAGACCTCGATCTTTAAAGGCTCGACTTCTAGCCCACTCGTGACTCGAAGCATTGCCGACAACGTAGCGAGCATCGGCAAAATGGTTTTGAGTCCTTGGCAAGTATTCAAACGAAATGTCTTCAAACTCTTCCACCAACTCCTCTAAATAGGCATGGTAGGGCATGACTTGGCATCTCTAGTTTTCCACTTACCAACGGTTCGAAGAATAATGAGGGTCGAATCTCCAAACACCTTAAGTCGAGCTACTCCCATTTCGATTGCACTTGTAAACCAAGGATGCATCCCTCATATTCAGCGATATTGTTTGTACATGGAAATATCGGCTTAGCGGCTATAGGATAATCTTGTCCACCTGGAGATATTAAGCACGCCCGATACCCGATCCCGACAGTTCACGGCACCATCAAAATACATGGTCCATACATACTCATCAATTGACATGATTCGTCCTTCCGGCGTGCCTAGATCTTCATTTGCCCCGGGATTTTCGGCCGAACATCAGCAATTATTCGTCCTTTAATCGATTTTTGAGATAAGAATTGAACATCAAATTCGAGATGAGAATCTGCCATTTCGCCGTTTTCCAACCAATGCGGGTTGATTGAGTAAATACTTGATAGGATCACATTCATTACGAGTAATATCCGGTAATGCGAGTGTATTGCCTTAGCCTGTGAAGTACCCACACTAGTGCCGCACACGTTCTTTCGCTTGGAATAGTTCATCTCGAGGCGGTGAACTTCTTACTCAAATAATAAATCGCACGCTCTTTTTTGTCCTCTTCACTTTTTTGAGCAAGCATGGCACCTAGAGACTCATTGTGGACCGTAAGGTAGAGGATCGAGGTTGCCCGGCATCGGCGGAACAAGTACAGCGGATTCATGAGGTGTTGTTTTAGCTTTTCAAAGGCTTTTTCGCACTCACCATTCCACTCGACTAGCGCATTCTTCTTTAGCAATTTGAAGAAAGGCTTAGCCGTCTCGCATAACCTGGGAAATGAATCGTGCAATGTAATTTAGCCTACCTATGAGGCTTCGAACTTCTTTAAGCTGTCGTGGGTGGCCTAAGCTCACGGATGGCTTTTACTTTAGATGGGTCAATCTCAATACCCTTGTTGCGACAATGAATCCGAGCAATTTACCCGAGCGGCACCAAAGATGCACTTGGTTGGGTTAAGGCGTAACCTGAATTTTCTGAGTCCGTCGAACAATTTTGTCAAGGTCTTGATGTGATCTTCCCACGTCTAGTTTTAGCGATCATGTCGTCGACATAAACCTCGATCTCGTTGTGCATCATATCATGGAACAAATTACCATGGCCCGTTGGTAGGTGGCACCAGATTTTTAAGGCCAAATGGCATCACCTTATAATGGAATAAACCCCATGGGGTGGTGAATGTAGTCTTCAATTTATCATTCACGTTCATGAGGATCTGGTTATACCCCCGAGAAACCATCCATGAATGAAAATAGCTCGAATCCTGTCTTGCCCACAAGTACATCAATGTGCGGGAGTGGAAAATCATCCTTAGGATGGCTTTGTTCAAGCTTCGATAGTCAATACAAACCCGAACCCGACCGTCTTTCTTTAGCACGGACTATATTAGCAACCCAATCGAGTATTAGGTAGTCTCAATAAATCCTACATCGAGAAGTTTCATAACTTCTTCTTTGATTTTACGTGCCAACTCGCTTAGCCTTCCGTGACCTTTGCGTCACGGGTTTAACCGAAGGATCGGTCGGTAGACGGTGTTCGACGATCGATCGATCGAGACCGGGCATATCTGCGTAGGACCAAGCGAAGATGTCCCGGTAATCCTTTAAAAGTTTAGTCGGACGCTCGGCCACATCATCCGGAAGGTTTGCCCCAATCCTAACTTTTTCGGGGTTTTTCGCATTGCCAAGGTTAATTGAAACCGTCTCTTCCTCGGTAGGAGGTTTAGCCGTCTCGTGCCTTTCAAAATCTCGGCGAATTTCCTCATAGCCTGGATTGGACTCATCTAGATCGTATACTTCGAATCCATTGGATTTCCCTCCTCAAAATTCCCCCTGGAACATAAAGTAATGTAATCGAAAAACAAATGGGGTTTAAATATGTATGAGTTTTTTTGTAATTTTCAAAAATCATGGGTATTTTCCTCGAAGAACTTTATTTTCAAAGACCTTGGGACAAGAATTCCTGAAGAAGCCCGGCCCTCGGTTCTTACCATGGATGACAATTCTATTTGGCCGTTGGTTATCGTCATCGGGCTGGTTTGGTATGCCTCAACAAGATTCTAAAACTTCGTAATTTTATTGATAATGAATCAATCAATTACATCTTATTGAATTGAAAATCCTAAAGTTGGATAGGAAAAGAAAATCCTAGAAAGCAATAAAAATTCCCACGCAGGGGAAAATGCGAAATTACTCTTGAGGGCCCGCCCCATTTCCTCCAAGTGGTCCTTCCGTAATTGCACCGATAGAGGTTCTAGCAAAACAACCGGTAAGGTAGGATATACCCTCGTCGAAGTTCACTCCCACGACCTTTGGTTCGAGCTTCTTGAGAATATATGGCTGATCATCCTCGGAATCATCGGATAAACCGACCGTAATCGCTTTACCCGTCTTCTTAGGTGGAACAGTCATGTCTTGGGGCCATTCGGGAAAGATGAGTCCGAGGTCATCTTCACTTGGACTTGACTCTAAAGGCTTGAACCCTCCTACTACTCCGGTGAGCGAAAGGTATGATCGATGGGAGGTGGTAAAGGACTTTGACTGCTCCTCCTCGGCCTCCACGATGACTACGGCCTCGTCCACGGCTTCCGGGCCCATGATATCCTAAACCATTGTGTGGGATTGTCCCTTCGTCTCAATTGGCTTGCGAATGCCTTGGCCTTCCTTCCCAAGACCCTTGCTCGGCTCAAAATCATTTCCTTACATGACTTTAGCCACCATGACTGCCGCATTAGAAACCTCCGGGAAAAGGCAAAGGCATGTCCGGAGAAGCCTGAACGACATGGACTATCTCAAATGAATGATAGCTATCATCCTCTACATGATCGAGGCTCTATATAAGGGACTGATGTTGCATTGAAGATTCGGTGATCCTCCTCCCCATAAACCGTAACCAACTTTGCTTCAACCACAAATTTGATTTTCGATGCAGGTGGAGGGATCTGCGCCCGCATTGTGAATCCATGGCCGGCCTAGCAAGAAATTGAAAGCGAAGGGATATCCATCACCGAAAAAGGATATCGAACACCGAAGGTCCGATTTGTAGCTCTAGGTTAATCTGTCCCATCACATCCTTTTTAACCCCGTCGAAAGCTCGCATCGAAGTCTTGGCGGCTTGCATGGTGGATGGATCAATTCCCGGCCGCTTAAGAGTAGCCAACGGGCATATATTCGAGGCGATCCATTATCTACAAGTGCCCTAGCCATGTGAGTTTCTTTGTATTTCATCGAAATATGAAGTGCTTTGTTGTGACCCCGTCCCTCAATCGGAATCTCCTCATCGGAAAAGGCCACTTTGATCCTTGAGAAGGATTGCCCCGACAAAGCCCTCCAACTTATCTTCCTCGATTGTCTCGGGCACATGAATTTCGCTCAAAACCTTCATCGGGCGCCTCGATGTTTCTCGGATGTTTGGAGAAGTTCTAGTAATGAAACCTGCGCAGCAACTTCCTTAGTTGATCGACCACACTATACTCACTTGCCTTGATCACGGCTAGGAATTCTTTCGCCTCTTTTTCGCCCACCGGCTTGGCGATTGATTATCGGCGTAAGCACGCCCGACCTTGTTATCAAATCAACGTCATATGACCAAGGAACCATCTTATCGCTCTCATAAGGGTAAGGTTGAGGTGATGCCAGCACCAACTCCTTCGAAACATCGGCTATAACAATTCCAAGGTCGTCGTCGAAGCATCTTCGAGGGGAGGCATGTCACCTAGCTCCGGGTCCAACTTAATTTGTTCATTAGTCATCATTGCCAATTCTTCGTCCCGGTCAATGATGACCCGAGATATAGCGGCCACGACTCCGAACTCATCGGTCATTCCGATCAACCCATCTTTAATCGGCTTATCCACCTTCCTTTCTACTTTACAAAGTGATATCATCTCGTCGGTCGAAAAATAACCAGCCCGAACTAAAGCATCAATAATATCATCAAAAGGAACCCTAAAACCTCGAACTTGCTTGACCTCGGGCCAAGGACTACATTTGCCTTTGCCCGAATGATCGGGGAGTGGATTGTTTTGGACATTAGGCTTACCGGTTGGCTGAAATGTAAATACTCCCGGTCTCGTGTAGATCTTGTATTCGATGTTTAAGCAATTGACAATCATCCGTTGAATGCCCTATCTCACCTCTATGGTAATCACATTTCTTTGATGGATCGTACCTCGCATAGGCGGCGGCGTTAGATCTTTGCGGCTCGGAACTCAACAAGTTCTTCTTCCTCATGACCGCCAACACTTGAGATAATGTTCCGGGAAGCGGAGTAAAGCGGCGAGGTTTGCGCTGGCTGGCGTGGATTCTTGCTGGCTTTCTTTGCCCATAAGAGGTTGGGCTGTTGGGTGGCGAATTGCAACTTCGAGGACCGAGGTGGTGCCTTCGCACATAAGTCATGTTGACTTCGGGACGGACTCCTTCCCCTTCTTACTAGAAAATCTCTTGCTAGATGAGCCCGACTCACCGTACCACCCCTTCTTGAGTCCGGACTCAATTTCCTCTCCCATGGAAATGAGCTCACTAAACGTCCGGACCACCGTAATCGGCATGCGTGAACGGTTTGCATGCGGCGAGTTGATACAAACAGCTTCATCAAATCTCGCTACGATGGTTCGGGCATAATCTGTCCCGCCATATTCCTCCAAATGAGTAGCGTACTCCTTTAGAGTTTCACCTTTTTTCTGCTCGGCTCTCTCCCGGATCTTCCGTGTAATGGTGACATCGAGATTGAACTTAAAATGCTTGACGAAAAGGTTCGCCACCTCTTCCCACGAATCCTTCCGATTAATTTGGTGGTTAGTGTACCACCTCATCGCGGCATCCTTCAAGCTTGCTTGGAAGGTTTGGATCATTAGAGGTCCATTAGATACGTATCTGCTCATGTGCCCCTGGTACATCTCGATGTCCTGAATTGGGTTCGAGGTGCCATCATATTTCTCGAAAGTTGGCATTTTGAATTTTTCGGGCACTTGAACCCTGGAAAAGATAGATAGATCAACAGGCGGAACACTTTGAGTTCCCTCAACTTCTCGCGACCTGCGGTCGAGCTTTGCTAACAATTTGGCATTCTCATCATTTGGGGGTGGATGATGAATATGGGCTGCCGGAGATATACTAGTGTCGGTCAAAAATGACATCATCCAAGTGAAAAGTCGGGTCAGTATCCACTGCATGAGCCTTGTCGGGCGAAGGCCTTGACGGGTCGGAGGTGGAATCTCGACCGAGAGCCAACATTGACTTCTTCGTTGTTTGGCCATGAAATCATTCATCATCTTGGACATGGTAGCTGCGACATGTTCATTCATTGCATTCACGTGTTCTTTTAGCTTTTCATCGATCATGGCCGCAATCTCGGCTTGATTGGCCATCCTTCTTTTGTCACTAACCGAGTGTTATAAGAATGTGGAGGATCCGTAGTAAATTACCTAAAAAAAATGATCGAAATGAATATAACAAACAATAATAGCGAGTCGGTCCATGACATTTTCTAGACCCAAAACAAAATAAAGCACATCTAATGGACTGAATGAAGAGATTTTCAATTTCGTCGATTCTCACAAGTGATTCAAAAAAAAAAAATGAAATTCGCAAAATTAAAGCCGAATTGAGGACGAAATAGGTCAATAAAATTTACGGAAGACCATAAGGTCATTCCGAACGATAACATTTATTACAAGAAAAACCACAAGATTATTACAACTAAAACAAAATTAGCAACACGAAACAATGACTCGTAAACACGACAATCAAGTCATTTTTCCTTTTTTTGTGGGGACGCGATCTATAGACGAACGGGCTTCCAATTCTTTTCGAAGTCGTGCATTTTCCTTAGCCAAGGTCTCCATCGCTTCTTAGCCTTCTGCGCGTTCTTCTCATAAGCTTCAATCTCGGCTGACGAGTGGGCTTCACGGGCATCAATGGAAACTTCGGGAGCATATGGGCTGGTATGAAATGGCGCTGGATATACCGGGCTTTAGCATGATAAAGCCTTTCCTTTCCTTCGGGTTCCACTTCGGGTAACAATAGTTGGCGAGTTTCGGACTCGAGCCAAACTTGATCGATATGTCTGAGCTCGGTTGCATATTTTTCGGTTGCAACAAATTGGACTTGAAAAGCATCGAGCCCAAGTGGTGGTGGAAGGTCCTGCAAAACTCCATATTGTCGTACCACGCGAAGAGGATGATATCTCGTCACACCTGTAATACCCAACAAGGGTATGGGCTCCCGCTCACCGTGATACAAACGGGCCTCGGAGACTCGGAACCATATAGCTTGCCACAAAAAAATCTTAGGACCCGGATCTTTAAATAAATCAATCCATTGAGAATGAGACAATCCTTTAAAGTCTTTTTGTAGCTCTTGAAATTTTACAATTGGGTTTTCATCTTCACTTATCCGAGGTATAATCATCTTAGAACCGAACTTAGCATAATGAGAGAAAAAACCACATTTGCAAAAGTTCGGGGGAAGCATGGAACGTCTTATCCTTCTTTTTTACGAAACGGGTCAAGGATATGAAAGTTTCGGCAAGGATAGCATTAATGAAATTCCTTCTACCGCAAATTTGACTAGCTATCCAAGCCATAGATGGGTGATAAAATTCTTTTGGAGTGGAAAAATCACAAGCCCAAAGAAAGCTAAGATGAAAATCCTACTTCGCAAGTATGAATTGCTTTCATAAAAACGCTCGATGAGAAATGAGAAAGGACACATTTGACATTTTTCTTTCAAAATTTTCCTCATTTCATTCTTGCTAACTTTCAAAAATTCAGCAAAAAAGAAAACCGGATCAATTCCCACACAAGGATGAATTAAATCACTTGTCTAAAGGTTTTCCAATGGCAATGCTATATTCTTCCAAAGTCGGAGTGAGCTCGTGCTTACCTAAAATAAAGGTAGCGATATCCGGGCACCAAAAATGTGCAAGTGCTTGCATAACCTTGATCTGTAATCCGATGTCCAAAAGTGGCAGCATATTACCTATACGGCTAAGGACATAATTCCGTGCATCAATGTTCAAATTATCCCACATCTGCTTCAACTCGGCCTTTGGAATGTACACGAAACGGAGATCCGAATGCCCCATTGTCTATAAATCACGTGCCACAAACCTAAACATCATGGACCGACCCCAAAAAAATAATATAAGACAAGATAAAGTTCGGGAGCATACTTTACCGTAGGATAGGAAAATAAACAATCACATGGACATGCACATGATTTGTGAGTTAGCCTTATTCTATCTATCCTAGAGGGTGACAAATTGAAGCGAAAGACTTACGGCAAGGCGACAATCTCGCGCACATAATCAAGATTAATCGTAATCCTACGATATAACCAGGATTAGCCGGGTCATTTCACTTCGGCTTCTCGAGTTAAAAATTATAACTCCCGCTTCGGTAATCCTACCAAGCATGAGTTCTAACTTTCGAACTCATTTTTGGAAAAAGATTCGGGATTGAATTTGGACTAACTTTCAACCATGATCCCACGGTGAACGCTAGAACCAATCTCAATACCATCCTAAAACTAGTGGCCCGAGTCCGACCACGGGACGAGTGTGGTGTAGTGCTAAAACAATAAATCATGCACAACAAATAATATGCAAACACCGCTTCAGAAATTGCGGGAAATAAATCATAGAGGTTCCAAACTCCAATTCCGCAAAACAAGGGGTTAGCCACACACTCCACCCCTTATATCTCCCATCTGCAAAACCATCTAACACAAGGTTAAGGACTTACCTGGAGTCCAATTGCCAAACAAAAATGCGATTTTTCATGAAATTATAGGCCTAAGTCCACTAAGGTTCCTTTTAATTCTTTCGAAAATTAAAGTGATTAATTAATCAAATTTTTTCGAAGAAAAAATTAATCCCCAACGGAGTCGCCAAGCTGTCGCGACCTAAAAATTGAAAATTCTTAGGCTAATGGATTACCAAGTTAGTTAAATTAACTAGCCTAGTTCGAGCTCTCCCAAGCCCTACCAAATCGCAACTTAAGATTCAATTTCATGCAAAGATCTTACACTTGGAGTCGCCACTAATCATTTTATGGTAGGTCGATTAGACACCTAAATAAAGTACGGGAGAAATACTTTATTCCTACGAACCGGAGATTCTAAGTCCGGGGACTTGATTACGCTAGATTGCTCTAACGCCCTTTCGGTACCATTTCATTTAATGTAAAAAGGATTTTGTCAGGCAATATTAATTGATTTTAACCTAAGCCACAACAAAGGTTATCATGCGGTTGCACAATCAATTAATGAATATCCGAAATCAAAAGTAATTGCGGGAAGCATGCGCCAAGACAAATTGTTCTCGCTTTTGGATTTTCGCTTTTTAATGAACTAAATGCAATGCATGAAATCATTCTAAATGCAATGACATAAGTAAATGCAAACTATCCTAAGAATGCATGTGAATTTAATTAAACTACATGACTAATTTAGAGGACATGCGATTATAATCTAATTAAATTAGCTACATGATGTATGAATTAAAAACCTAAACATGCAGATTCTATATGATCTAACCCTATCATGCAAATGACATGACAATATTGTTTTTTGTTTTTTTGTATTTTCGGATTAATAAATGATCCTAAATAAAACTATGCCTAAAGATAATTACCTTACATATTTTAAGGTTCAAATTAGCCTAAACCCTAACATATTAAAGATGAATTATTTTAGACATGAAAATCAACTCAAATATGCAGATTCTATCCTAGAATGCAAATCTAAATTAATTTATTCTAAAATTAAATTAAACGTGCAAATATCTAAGTGATTTTAATTCTAAGAATGCAACTTTTATCTAAAATGTAATGCAATATCTTTAGAATTTTAAATATCACTCAAGAGAATATTCATTCTAAAGATATTATGCCAATCAAATCAATCGAGAAAAGAGATATCTCAACCGATTTTTTGAAAATATTTCGCGGATATTTGAGTCAATCTTTAATTCGTAATCCTACGATTAACGATTGAACTCAAATCCTTGCTCGTGCGGCAAGTTGCGGATTAGGAAAAGATTCCTAATTGATCACATTTTAAAAGATCTTGATATCCTGAGTATCATTAAATTTCGAAATTTTCAGATTTTATTCCAATCAAATCTTTTAAACTAGGCAAGTCATATATTGCACAACAAAAATCCCAAAATATTCAATTTAGACGCGCAATCCATCAATTCGGATAATCAAACATTGCGATATTCTAAATCAAGCAACGGAATTTTAAGATATGCAATTCTTGCCCCTCTTGGGATCACAATCTCTAAATCGAAGACATGCCATTTTTAAACACTCTAATCGGACATGCAAGTATACTCGGGCGTGCAAAATATGGCAAACAAATATCACATATTCAAATATAGGCAATCTCCAACCAAGCAAAAGATGGACAACAATATTTGGAATATCAAATCGATAGATATACCTAAATTCGAAAATTCTCTCGTCGAAATTGCTTTGGTGCCAAATTTGCGAGATGACGCTTCGGATTTGCAACCTGGACCGAGGAGTGACTCACACGCACGGCTTGGGAGGCTAACACCACAACTCGTGGACGACTATGGGAGCGAACAAAAATGCTACTAGACAGGTTGCACCAAAAACAGAACCTGCGGCAAAATGAATAGGTCTGGTAGCTCCTGAATTGGGCCAAGCAACGGTGAGATCGGGACAAGGACTTGCGTTTGTGTTCGCGAGCCACTAGAGGGTCACGAAAGATGGGGACGCAGTAGTGATTCCCAGTGGAAGACTTCAGTTGGAAATTTTTTTTGGGTCCCCTTCTCTTTGACTTTTCAAACCT
The DNA here is from genome assembly GCA_021437795.1 of Rhodamnia rubescens. NCBI lineage: Eukaryota > Viridiplantae > Streptophyta > Magnoliopsida > Myrtales > Myrtaceae > Rhodamnia > Rhodamnia rubescens. The sequence continues at coordinate 191,047 of JAILYA010000008.1, forward strand.
ATCCTTTCTTTTTCTCTCTATGCCTTTTCTTTTTCCTCTCCGACAGAGCTCCCCCTCTCAAAAATGAATGAAGACCACTCTTCTCACTTTTCTCTGCTCTCTTTTGACGAAGCTCCTCACACTTGGACGAAAACTCCTCCCTCACCCTTTCTCTCTCTTCTTTGGACAAAAACCCCCGTGTCGGACCCTTGAAGGGTCTTCTTATAGACTTGAGCTGATTTGTTTCAGCCCAAAAATCCCGGCAGAATATCACACCTAATAATCCTCAACCCCCATGATTTGGCCAAGTTGTTATTCTTTTTGTTGGGATTTTGAACGTGTGAAACTGCCCCTCCACATTCCTCGTGATTATACCAAATTGCTTCTCATAATCCGTCTAAGTTCGGCACCCCACGTGGAAAAATTTCGACCATATTAAATGATTAAAGAATCTCGCCATACTTTCAATTTGTGAGGCTAAGTTTAATCAAATTCCAAAACCACGTTGCTTATGTTCGTCCACCGTCGATCCGTGTAAAAATGCAAATGTAAATGCAATGTGATAAATGCTAAGTTAGACCAATCTAAGTAACAACTAAATGATTTTAATATTTTTGTTAGAGACTAATGTTGGTCTCTAATCTTTATGCAAAAACTAATGACTAAAAAAATGGTCAAAATTTAGGTGTCAACGAGTGTCAATTGAAGCCAATTGAAAATACCCATAATCGAGATCCACATCAATAAAGACATAAGAAAGAAACTATAAATAAAGGCCAACAATCCTATAAAATTTATTTGTTTTAACTTGATATGCATGAAACTTAAACGCGTAGAGAAACCTACTCACTTTTAGTTTGACTTTCCCGCTTGAGAAAAAAAAAATAATTGTCTCGATCTTAGGCTCTATTTATTTCGTTGAAAATACGGCTTTTTCTGAAAAATATTTGTTAGGAAGCCATTTTTTTTAAAGAAAATGACGATTTTTTTTTTTTGTATTTGACTGAAACTTGAAAACGAACTGGAAAATATTTTCCGTCATTTGGTATAGAAAATCCGATTTGATTTTCTTTCGTGCACTCGTTTTAATATCATTTTTATTTTTACTTTATCTTTTCCTTTTTTTAACGTTTTCCTTTTATTTCCACGCCGGATCTGGCATATGTCTATGTTCACGATACTTCAGGGTGACGTGGTTCCACTTCTTGTACCTATTTCTAATTAACGTTTGCAATAGAATATTTATATTTCATCAAGAATTTCCAATTTTCGCAATCATATATAATTCATTGTTATGACAAATTTGTCACGAGACTAATTTTTTACCAAAAAAAAAACCCCCACAACTAGTAGACTTATGATAAATTTACTTTAAATTAATTTTCTGAACATAAAATATCTCAAAATCGGTACACGTGTGACAAGTTTACCCTCTATTAGTTCTTTGTTAGATGTCACTATTAAATTGTGGTCTTTGGATGACATGTGAATTTTGCGGGTATACCAGTTTGAAATTTTTACTCTCCATTTGTCGTAGATGTATCAATTTAGAATTTTTTGCGACATTAACTCAATTTAACGGTAACTAACGGATGGTAAATTTGTCACATATATGCTAGTTTGATATTTTTACTGCTAAAAATATAAGTTCGGGGTAAATTTATCATAAATTATTAGTTTGAGATTATTTGTGATAAAAAAAATTAGTTTAAAGTAAATTTATCATAAGTGTATCAATTTGAGGTCTTTCGTGGTATTGACCTTTAGAATAATGCCATTACGCATGGGAGAGTGGCGTCTAAGATCCCGGGTCATTTAGAGCAACTACACTGCTTTCATCTTATTTTGGTAGTATTTTTTTAGGGATAATTGCACTAGAAATCTTAAAACTTGCCACGAAAGTACAATCAAATCGTAAACCTTACAAAAAGTGCAATCACTTCCTAAAGCTTGTTACAAAGTCTAATTAAGTCCTAAAACGTTCAACAAGTAGAATTAAATCCTCAAATTTGTCAAGTTTGTACAATCAAGTTTTTCCATTAACTTCATTCAACTTGACAAATGAAAAATGCCAACAAGTTTTTATTACTTGATTGAACTTTTTGTAAGTTTTAAATTTTTAGGAGTATATTTTACTTTTTTTAAAAAATATTTTAGGACTTTATTGCATTTTCTAAAAAAAATTAAGATTCAATTGAACTTGTTGACGAACGAAAACTAGCTTTGGACAAGGATGTTCTATGATGACAAATTCACATGACACCCCAATAAATATCATAACACCATGTTATCGATAGTCTAAGATCATTTCCTTTTTGCTCTTTTCAATGCAGATGATTATGATCATTTTCCATCGGAAAGCCTAATCTGTCATCAATATCGTTCGTTTCCGGGGATGAAAACGTTGGCCACTGATACTGTACTTCTTTTCTTTCTCTCCTTGAACGAGTGTTGTTCTTTATTTGCTTGTTCGTGTTTCGGTCCTAAAATCTATTGAACCAAAGCCAAACGAGTCCTAATTGAATGGATGTAGTCATGACCATTTAAAGGAAAGTGCAGTCAAGTACTCATGGCTCAGCCTCATCTGATTTATTTGATGTGACAGTTCAGGCATTTTCGCTTAAAAATGAAGGAGGTTGTTTTTTGGTGAGCCCAATAACCCACAAAATCTATACTTTTTCTCTCTCTCTCTCCGGCCATCGTCATTTGTTTCCTCTCTCTCTATTCCCACGTATTAAGAGTGAGCAAATCGGATCACCCTTACTAGGATTGCCCGGACTGGATCGAGACAAGTGGTCCGATTTTCGGTTCTTAAAATTGAAATCGGTGGCCGGGCGATCCGATTTCCGATTCGAGAGATATAAAATCAAACCGGACCGAGCTGATTGATATTTTTTTTGTTGCAGCTTTTTTTGTTTGTAGTTCATAAAGACATCAAGCTTATCAAATGTGCTTCAACAATCGAGATGAAGAAATTTTGAGTGCCTCGTAATGTATTAGTGGATCACACATCTCATGTGTTCTATCAATTTTTTTGTGAAGATATCAGCATTCGAAAACTAAGTTTTGGACCCCATAAATTTGAATTGGAAAAACCATTTTTCGCCATAGTTTTCAAATTGGAAAAAACCAACTCAACAATATACATTATCTTTTTGTTAAGTTTATTTGGATATAGGTAGTCGATATAATTTTTCTGAAGAATTTCGTGTGATGACCATGTCATAAATGCGATTTTAATAACATAGAGTATGGTTTTTCTAATTAAATTTTCTGAAGTTCAACACTTAGTTTTCGAATGCCAATATCTTCATGAAAAGATTGATAGAACACATGAGACATGTGACCCACAAATACATTACGAGACACTCAAAATTTCTTCATCTTGATTCTTGAAGCACATTTGATAAGCTTGATGTAGTTATGAAGTACACACCTAAAGTTCATTCGTAAAAAATTACAGATACACAAGTTATGTATAAACAGAATACATATATTCCCAACTCTTTGACTTTGACAATAATTCAGAATAGTCTGTGCTTTAACGATAATAAATACTACCATTGATAATTTGTGATTGTAGAAAGTTGTTTCTCAATTGAGAAAAAGTATTTTAGATCGGGTGCTCGATCCGCGTCCAAAATCGTATCGATTACGTCAAAGTAATGATGGGATAAATGTCACGACCATTAAGGTAATATAATTTCACTGATTTGTAAAGGTTTTATCGCCTTCTTCTTTTGTTCAATATGGAAAAGTTGTTCATCCTCTGAATAGTTATACTTTAGCTACTCATTATTCTCTTATGTCCAATGATGGTCGACTTTCTTTATCATCGATCTTAAGGAAATGTGTGAGCTCTCAATATGTTCATTGGTCTCCAGTACTACATTTATTGCTTATCTACCTGTAATATAATAGTGAACTCTTCATAGTCATAATATCAATTGATGGAAATCAATCCAGTATATATTGAAAATGTTTACCATATATAATTACGTATACTCATAAAGCGGATCTGGAAAAAAGAAGAAGATGTGAACGTATATAAAATTCATTTAACAAAATATTTAAGAAAATTTCAGACATTTTATACACTGTAAAATTCAACCCACAACTATTTGTTAGTTTCATTAAGTGTATGATTAACTAGATCTGCATGCAATTAGACAAGAAAATTAGATTTTAACATGATATATGTTCCAATCTATCTAAACTTTGCCGAATCAAACCATTGATCTAGACGATGAATCATTCGTAGCAATTCAACTCTTAAAATTCTTGTAACCCAAACAAGAACCCTAGAGACATTGGAAACCTTATCTTTCACCATTCTTCACTTTTCATTTTTCTAATTGTAAATAAACAAGCACACCTCGTGCCACTGGTGGATTTAGCTCAAGCTTCCATTACGGGCGGATTATAAAAAAAAACGAAGAAAAAAATACTATTGAAAGTCCATTTCTTTGTAGTTGAAGCACAAAAAACATGGCCAATTAACCTAGCATAAGGGTTGATCGAGAATCACCTCGCACAATTTGGGTAGACCAGCATTTTACGAAGGAGATGGCAGCAAAGGTCGAGAAGATCCATACAGCAAGTGCTCCTCCAGAGAAAGAGGTGGGGTTTGCAACTTAGGGTTTGTCACTTCAAGGTCACTTTTGAGAACTCGATACTTATTACGAGTCAAAAGATGTGTGGCATGCCAATTGAAAGAGAGAAGATGTTTTGTTTTGTTTTTTTTTCATTTTCTCAAATAATATCATCTTGTTTTATTAAAAAAATTTATGGTTCGAAGAAAATAATTTGTACCAAACATATTTCTCACTAATCACGCACTAATGTCTCGCACGACGTCGAGATCAAATCAATGTTGATGTACTCAAACTTGGCCGATGTTACTTGGGTCCATCAACAGATACTAAGCTAACTTCATATATAAGAGAAAAAAGCAAAATGAACTCGTCGGATCCAAAATGAATACTTAGATTGCTGTGGATTTTAGTTGTCACGTTACATGTGGATTCCAATCCCAATTGATCACATCTCATTTAATATACAGGATTTTTTGTCTAATTTCTTTTTATCGTGGACAGTAAAATCACACGGTATGTTTACGTCAATGATTTTGTTTTATAGCGTTGTTTGGTAATTCTTTTATAGTGAGGAAGTTCACCTCGTGCTTAATTCGCATGCAAATATTCGCTCCTAAACCGCTGGTCGAATCTATAGGATTGGTGATTCATTTCATCCAGTCGCACAATGGTTGCGCAATGCTTGCAACCCAACAAAGGTTATCCGGCTCCGTCGCCTTACCTCGCAGATAAAATTAGTCAGAAATATTTCATGGGTTGGCGTTGAATTCCACTTTGTAGGAAACAAATTTTGCTTGCGACATGCACGAGTGTCGGGTCGAGATACATATCGCGAATCGAAATCTTTTTCATAAGATCCGACTAAGTACTGCAAGACTAATGTCTTGTTTCGTGGACATATATAAATTCGATAAAACATGTCGTAAAAATTCGAGATTGAATTCTTTATGCCTTTCATATCTGGCACGTTCCTTTTGTTAAACCTTTTGGGGCCCACCGCAGCGGACATGGCACGTTGCGATTCGTCAAAGTCGGTAGTCGTACACCACCCTTTTCTCTCCCCTCGTCGTCACCGCACGATGATACGACTTTCGACCGATTCTCGCTGTCGGTCAACGGGAGACTCGGTCTCGGAGCCGAGAAAGAAGCGGGAGCAGACAGGTGTCCCGTGGATGCGAACGCACCAGATCGGACCTGCCAACGTGATCGTTGGGGACAGTTGCGAACTGAGGATGAGTTGGAAAAAAAAAAGAAACTTTTCCCCCATTTTTATTTTAATTTTTTCGCGAGGTATTATTATTACTCCCACCGAACCCCTCACTTTTTATTCAGGAGAATTTTTTCTAAGACCAATTTGGCCCTCATATCCCTTCGTAATTACATCTATGCCCCACCTCCTAATATGGGATTAATCATTATTTAAAATTTATCTAGAGAAGCATATGAAAAATAAAAAAGAATGATGAACTTTTTTCGCATTCATTTAGATGGGCCTTCATTGATTTTAAATAATTTATTCGTGTGCCTTTAATTGAATAAATTAAATTTATAGTCATTGATTTGTCGTAGTGCAAAATTATTTTTTTAGTTTATGTGGATTTTATATAATATCCACCATTTTTAAAAAGGTTAATTTTTTACCTTTGTTTTTTTTTTTTTTTGGAAAAGTAATTATTTAGACATTTTCTATAATAAGCTAGTCCAATCTTTTTAATTAGCCAATCAAGAGGGGCAAACCGGTCTTTTCAGCGGCGGGGGCGACCGAAAGCGAGACAGCTGTTTCTCACCAGGGTCATTGGCGGGGTCCAACGATCATGGGGGGCAGGGGCCGAGAATGGACGGTTGCGATTGAGACACAGCGAAGATTTGAGACGTTCGGTCTGGATCAGGCCCTCTTTTTGCGCCCTTTTTAAAACAAACAGAGCGCGCAACCGCTCCTCCAGGTCTCCAGCTCTCCCAGAAGCGAAGCGAGCGAGCGAGAGAGAGGAAGGATATCGGAGATCGAAGATCGGACTCGAAGATCGTCGTTTCGCCCGAGGTAATGATGATCCCATCCCCGCCTTCGATCATGGAAGATCGTAGCGATGCTCGCGGATTCGCGCGTTCGTCCGCGATGAGTTTTGGATTTGTCTGTTTTTCTGGCCGAGAGGAATCGTTTCTGATCGTGCTCGTTTCGATGTCCGCGAGATCCGAAATGCCTTTTTTTCGAACCTTTGATGCTCGTTTGTTCGTGTCGACGCTATCTCGATCGTGTGTTTAGGCTTGGTCTTTGGTCGCATTCCCGAGTTTTTGTTTCGGCTCGTCGAGTTCTGTGCATGTTGGTGGCTTCGTGATTTTCCGTTCGCGAATGTATATCGATTCGATGAGCTGGCTTGTTGCCGGTTCACGTTTGTGTGAAATTTTCGTCGAGCGCTTGAAATACGAGCTGCTTGGTGCGATTGCTCTGCTTCTCGATTGGATCCTTGTTGGAGTCTCCGGTATCTGTGCTTACCGTGCCTCGTTCGAGACTATATTGCGCGGATTCGAGTTTAGCGAGACGGGAGTTTCGAAACTTTGTTCTCTGGGGATTTCGCTGTACATCATGTGCTCTGCATATTTCTCACCTGGATTTGCCAATGCCTCTCTGTTTTTCTATTTGTGATCAACGAGATTGCTAACAGAAATAGTTAGAAGGCATTTATCCCCCTTGAAGGCAACAAAGAATAAAATTTTCACTTCCTTGTGTGGTCTTATTTTCATGAATTTCCCCATGTTGAATTGCATTTGATATGATATTGGGCAATTCTGCTGCAGTTTAGAAGATGGCAGATTCTGAGGATATTCAGCCTCTTGTATGCGACAATGGTACCGGAATGGTCAAGGTAATTGCTCAAGAGTATTTTTAATGAAACATTATAAAGTGAGTGCCATGATGTGATCCTCCTTTGCTGGGATAGGAATGTTGGTAGTCAATTGAGCATTTTATTTCCTCTACAAAAGTTCACGAATGCTGTGGTTTCTGCCACTTGTGACGCCAATTGGCTTGGATGCTGTGCTTAGAAAATGGAAATTTTTTAAAAGCTTGGGTTGCTCTCAACTGATTCACAATTATGAATTCAGGCTGGGTTTGCTGGAGATGATGCTCCTAGAGCAGTATTCCCTAGCATAGTTGGTCGACCTCGCCATACAGGTGTTATGGTTGGTATGGGACAAAAGGATGCTTATGTTGGGGATGAGGCCCAATCAAAGAGAGGTATTTTGACATTGAAATATCCGATAGAACATGGTATCGTTAGCAACTGGGATGACATGGAGAAGATTTGGCACCACACGTTCTACAATGAGCTCCGCGTGGCCCCAGAAGAGCATCCCGTTTTGCTAACAGAAGCACCTCTCAATCCTAAGGCAAATCGAGAGAAGATGACTCAAATAATGTTTGAGACATTCAACACCCCTGCAATGTATGTGGCTATTCAGGCTGTCCTTTCACTCTATGCCAGTGGTCGTACAACTGGTAAGCAATTTTACGAGTTTCTGCTTGTATTTTCCCCGTATGTAATTAATGCAAGAGAAACCATGTCATTTAGGAACAAAATATCTCTAAGAACCTCATGTCAGGAAAAATTGTTCTGTTTGAGGATTGAAGATGGACACTAGATTCGTTTGAACTCAATGAAAATTATGTTCACATCAGTATATAGACTGGACATGCACACACATACACGAACATCCATCATTTCATGCATTGTCTAAAACTAAGAATTAATGTCCTGTGAATATCCAATACAAAATTTGTGCCGCCAGCAGTCACGTGAGTGACACATAACCATATTTCCGGTCAATGGAAGCTCTGAAATAATGTCTCCAATGTATTGGGACAGATTGTATCTTAAGTTATCATATCAGACAAGTCTACCATGCCACCATTGTGAAACTGAAATCTCGTCAGTCACTGGAGAATGGTAGTCATAACTCATGCAACATCATTTTATTCCAACGTGGAATGGGTGTCTGCAAATTGAGTTTCCTGTTTGTGCCTTTGTCTATCCAGGTATTGTTCTGGACTCTGGAGATGGCGTGAGTCACACTGTTCCCATATATGAAGGCTATGCCCTCCCACATGCCATTTTGCGTCTTGACCTTGCAGGCCGTGATTTGACAGATGCCCTTATGAAAATATTGACTGAGCGTGGTTATTCTTTCACTACCACTGCCGAACGAGAAATTGTGAGGGACATGAAGGAGAAATTAGCTTACATTGCTCTTGACTATGAACAGGAGTTAGAAACCTCAAAGACAAGTTCATCTGTTGAGAAGAGCTATGAGCTACCTGATGGACAGGTTATCACCATTGGAGCTGAACGGTTCCGCTGTCCTGAAGTGCTCTTCCAACCTTCCATGATAGGCATGGAAGCTCCTGGCATCCATGAAACAACATACAATTCTATCATGAAGTGCGACGTCGATATCAGAAAGGATCTTTATGGCAATATAGTTCTCAGCGGAGGCTCTACTATGTTTCCTGGCATTGCTGATAGAATGAGCAAAGAAATTACTGCACTGGCTCCTAGTAGCATGAAGATTAAAGTGGTGGCACCCCCTGAGAGAAAGTACAGTGTTTGGATCGGAGGTTCCATTTTGGCATCTCTCAGCACCTTCCAGCAGGTAATGAACCTCACTTATCCATGCTCTTTCAATGCGCATACTTGAGAAGAGATATGCATTTGTTGGCCCATATACGACTGCACTCGTGGAAAGTTTAGTATGGTTAGTCAATAACAGGTCTGCAAAGCAGTAATGACAGTAGCCTTGCTATATAAGAGGAATTGTATGAAGGTTTGAGAATCTGTAGTTGTCGTTGATGTTCTCTATTCTATCTTAATTTGGATTGACATTTATATACTTTGCTTGGAAGCTTAATTTGGTGTTTTTCTTTTTTGGAAGGCACCTCTAGCTACACTTATTCAGACAGCAAGTATATCACGTCCTCTCTTTTTTGTCTCTGAGTGCAGATGTGGATAGCAAAGGCAGAGTATGATGAATCGGGGCCATCAATTGTTCACAGAAAATGCTTCTAATCATCGAGTGGGGATTGGCAAATGCCGTAGAAGAGATTCTTTTATCACGCAGAGGTTTCTATCTGCAGAAATTTTTCTTTTCCTCAAGTTTCCAACTTTTCGGTTTTCTTCCTCGTGATTTGGGACTATTGAATGTAAACCTAAGTGAATTACCGTGAAGATTCGTTTGTTCTTATGCCTTGTTACTGCAGAAAAGCCTCTTATCTTGGTAACTTGGCATGGTTTTGAATCAAGATTCTTTAAAGCAAAGTTCATTTGATGATTGTAATTGACGAGTGTAACTTATGCATGAAGGGTGCTTTTGCAGAGCCCACTGCCTAAACAGTTTATCTGCTATCGGATGATGGCCTTTGAGTTTCCAATCTTTCAGATAACATGCCTATTCGTATTGAATTTGTGGTTCATTCAAGTAGCAATGACCCAAATAAGACATAGAAACAAGTAGTTTATGGAAAATCTTGGCCCTTTTTCCCCCTTTTTGGGGGATGCGTTTGTAATTTGTTTCGTGAAAATCGGTAACTTGAATAAGTTTTAAAAATGAGATAATAAAAGCTATATTCATAAAATCAGCAAAAATAGTTAGGCATGTGTTGTTGTTAGTGAAAGCATTTCTCATTTCTGGCCAACGAAATAAGAAAAATAATTCTCATTAATTCATTTTAGTCCACGATGTATAGAGATTAAAAATTTAAATTATTAACTTTTCACGGAGCAAAAGGAAATGTTACTAAAGTACAACCAATTATATTTTAGTGCTCTTGCGATGTTTATAGACTCGATTACTTTGACTTCCCTAATGAAAAAATTATTAAATAAATTATAACTTTATTATAATTATGTTAAATTAATTTTAAAATTTTTTTATATTTATGCCAAATTTAATTTTAAATATTTTATATTTATGCTAATTTTGATCGAAAATTACTTGTAACCAATTCTTAATAATAATTTACTATTTTTTTGGTTTTTTATTTTTATATTTATATTTTATTTTTTTTTCTTTCTCTTCATCTTCTTCCTCCTCTGTCTGGCCGCCGAGCCTGGTGATCGGTCAGAGGAGAGGGCCGGCGAAGCTTGGCCCAGCCGGCCACCGGCGAAGCCCACCCCCTCCATGGCGAGGCCCGCCTCGCGAGCCGACGTGCAAAATCGACAACGCATAGCCGGAGGACGAGGAGCATCTGGGTCAGTTCGCCGAAAGAGCAGAATCAAAATCGTCCTCGTGCCCGTTCTCGCCGTCCGTTCACGGGATTCAAACCCGTGCTCAGTCTCGCTCGCAGAGCCCTCCTTCGACTCGGGGCTTCTTCGATTCCTCCATCTCCCTCCACCCACTGCTCAGCACGGTGTCGAGTTCCTTGAAGAAGGCGCACTCGTTCACGGTCTCTTACCTCATCAAAGGCCAGATGCGGTCCTCGAGGTTTGTCTCGGACTCAAATCTCGTGCGTCTTTAGGAGATACCCCAGGATTGCTTATCTCGAGCCCACATGTTCTCTTGACAAAACTCGACTTCTTACGCTCTAGAGGCATTTCGGATTAAGAACTGGTCCAACTCGTAGCTTGCAGTGCCGGGGGTTCTGACCAGGAGCTTAGACCATCATCTGATACCCACTTCTAAGGCCATAAGATCCATCAAGAAGAATGCGCCTCGCCATGGCCAGGCAAGGCGCGACGCTCGGCCCTCGCCGGTGGCCGGAGGGGGCGAGCTTGGCCGGCCAGAGGAGGAAGGTTTTTTTGGTCGGAAGCCAGAGGAGGAAAATGAAGTTTAGAAAAAAATGAAAGAAAAAGAAAAAAATAATATAAAAATAATATTATTAAAAATTGATCACATCAATTTCTTGCAAAATTGACATAAATGCAAAAATTTAGGATTGAATTAATAAAAAAAAGTTTATAACACAATTATTCTAAATTTATGATTTTCTTGATAAATTTTCCCTTTCCCATGTAATTTTTCCGGACGATGTCACTCCATTTTTAAATCCCGAAGTATGCACCCTAAATTTTGTTGTTAGAATTTCAAAAGACCAAATTACCAATTCCTTCAGCAAATGGCCCTCGAAATACTCATTTTATACAATCAAGTTTCTTGACTTGATTCTAGCGAGTTGAAAGCCGGCATTGTGTTAAGGGAAAAAAAAAGATTAATGTCGCCAGGGCCAATTCAATTTGCACTGATCAAATTTGAGGCACAATAATCCAATCTGTAGTTAAACTGAATTTCAATGACATCTCTTTTCATGGTGACAATGACAATAAACATTGGAATTTTGTCGGACATCATTCACACGAGGCTTCAGTTTGCTGGTTCACTATCGACGAAGAGATTTGATCAGGGAAAGAGAGATTTGGTCAGATAATGGTGTGGCGACACGGAAAACATAGCGTGAAACAGTTCTTCCAAGCGAGTAGCCGATGACGGGCGGTGGGGGGACTAGGCTGGTGGCCGGTGGCTCGGATTGCGCGGCTAAACGCTGAATCTTGGCTATTCATCCCGAACCCGACCTTTAACACCCCTGACGCCACCCGAGCTGAGCTCCAACCAGCAAGGTTCAGCAAAAGCTCGGTTGAGTTCTAGCAGAGCAGAAGAGCGCGAAACTAAGCTTTGTTTTCATTTGCACTCCGACACGAAGGTTTCTCGGCTTCAAAGCCTCCCAACCCTAAAGTCTTTTCAGCCACTGCGATCCCTGGCAAGAGTTTACCAAGCAGTCGGTCATTGTCATGGGACACTACTCTATTTTGTTGGGTCAACCAAGCCAGAATTCGCATTTCTTAGAAAATCGCACACTGATCATTGTCAATAAGAAATTTAGACCACCCGGTTAGAAATTGACGGAGCACGGGTTATTGAGCTTGGCTTGAAACTTTGACCACACTGTCAGATTCATGCTGACCAATCCCTTCAGACAGATGAAAAACGACCCAGAATTTCAAAACCTTGCAGATTTTTTTTTAGGTTAACATGGCATAAGAAGTATCTCAAACAAATTATCTGAGTATATTGCAACAACGATCAGAATAAATGACAGCAAACATATGTTGGGAAACACGAATAACCAGAAAAGAAGAATCTTGTGGAGTTGGATGTCCGACATTACCCATGCCCCATGCCTATACTGGTGAAAGGACGCAGCCATCTGCATAACTTCGACTAACTCTCTTCATCTATGAGAATAAGTGAAGAACTGTCTATTCCAAGGTCCACTAGAGATGCCATTTCGTCATCAAGCAACATCGGTAGAGGGGAACCCTGTAATCATCGAAGATCGAAAGCACTTCAATCAATATGCTGAGAGGTTTTCTGAACCTCGTGAACATCGCAAGAACTTGTAAACTGACATCAGATGGAAAAAAGGCCAAATGGATATGAACCTGAGAATCAGACAGATTTAGCTAACAAACATCCAAGTAAAAAATATTTGTTATTTCCATAACACTGTCTTCTCCATGTTGGAGTGGGACATAGAAAGGAGGTGGAAACTTCTTGGGGAAAAGTTTGTTATTTGAGATTGTTTTTTTGTTATATATGTTATTGATTTTTTTTATTTTATATTCTGTTTGGGTTAAAGTGTGTTGATGTTGATGTTGTGATGTTCATAACACTGTCATCCTTGTGTTAAATGTAATCAATATATTGGAAGTAAGGTGCCGGCTCTCTTCTTATTGACAGCACAGCTACGCTATAAGTATGGTTAATACTCCTAGGCTCCCTTCTTATTGACAGCACAGCTACATTGTAAAGTATGGTTAATACTCCCATCCCCAGGGCACTCGTTAACCAGACCCCGAATTAGAATAATGACAGGAAAAGCAACCCTTTTTCCCCCAGCATAAGTTTGAACCGATGATTATCACTGCGGTTAGTCACAGTTTCATGCAACTGCATGTGAGATCAATCTCTTTCAGGAGAAAGAGGTAAACTATGCCCACAAGGCTCCTATTAACCTGCGGAACTCGCACTTCAATTTCCCCTTCACTTTGAATGTAAAGTCACTATCAAGTGTTCTGCCCCACTTTTCAGATAAGAAGCACAAATGGGTGAATTACCAGTGCCGTCCAAGCATAAATGGAGGCCCATAGACACATCTTCTCAAAAAATCACTCTCCAAGGTGTTGGTAATGACACAAATATGCTGCAATATATTATAAGTGGTTACCAAACTCAAACTTAGCCATACTCCCCAAGATCTGTTACCACAAACACTCGATAATATTTCACTCAGTAAAATACAGTGTCTAAAAAAGTTTGAAAAAAAAAAAACAAGAAGTTTCTTTTCATCACTATAAGTTTCTTTCCAGATCAAGAAGACATGGAAGAGTCATCATAAACTAAGTATATATCAATAATGAGAATCTTCTTTGCTCTAGTGTTCCTCAGCTGAAGTTAGGAATTTTAAAGAGAGGGAAGGGAGGCCATTCACAGATTTAATTAACAACGCATATATAATGATGAAGCCGAACCTCTTCTTGTAGATATAATTTTGGCCTGGTGGACTTTAATTTAAAAATGCTTTCACAGAGAAGCTTCAGCTTTCCAACCTGAAACAGATGAACCAGAGAGTTTAGAAAGACCTCCAAATTAAAGACATAGCTATGGAAAGTTCAGGAATGCAACCGTGATAGTGGCTGGCAATTTCTTTGTTTGTAAGGGCTTCTCACCCATGGATGCTGCAACGCATTTCAAAGTGATTGCTGCCCAGGAATTTGAATCAGAGTGATATGACTAATGAAACAGCACATAAGGAGACAGATATAGCATCATTACATATAAGTCCTGAAGACATTTTCTTGGGTTCTGCTGATGCAATTGATGGCCTTTCATCTTCTATTCCATGAAAATCCTTGAGCTCCATAAATCTGGAATTAGTTTCAACTCCACATTTAATCATCAGCCACATCAGCAGAAAGATGACGGTATATTGGCTCTAAATCTCAGTTTTGTCACATTGGTGAAAGCAATAGCTTCTAGGGTTAAGCAAAACAGACCAAGAGCCCAAAAATTCGGACCAGCCGGCCCGGCCAGGACCAATTTTTTAGGCCCAAATAGCAGTGGGCGGATTTTGGCTTCCTTTATCTTTTTTTTTTTTGTGCAGGCTAGTCCGGGCCTTTCAGGCCTAAGATGCTCAGGCCCCAAATGGCCTGGACTGGCCCATTTTTATTAAAAAATAAAAAATAAAAACAAGAAATGAATTATTTATTCTAGGAACACTCTAATAAAGTCATAACCAAGTTAAAAAAACAAAAGAAAGAGAAAAGATGTGGTCATAATTCTCTATTTCTGAAAAATGGCCGAAAACATGTCGAAATAGTGGGGGTTGGCCCATGCTCACCCTAGTTTCACACGTTGCAGAGTTTGAACCTATTCAAGGATATAGACAGTCATGCAATTATCCAATATCTAGGTTGTATAATGAGATTTGACCACAGAGAAGTGTACCCTGCGTTTTACTTCTTTCAGTTGGAAACGGAGTACGACAGGAGCTATTATTCAACACACTATATTTGCCACTCCCCCAAATTTGAGTGAGAATCAGATGCCATCCAATCACACATACACATGAGAAATGCAGATCAAACCATAAATTATGATTATGAAAAAGGACCTGTTAAGCCACCATTAGTGATCCATATCACCATAGGTAGGGAAAACCACATCATCATCTTAGATACGCCATTCATACGTATAAGCTTTTAATTATCATGTTACAGTACTAAAGGCACCAACATTCAACTACGATCCACTTCATACCATCCATTTTAAGTACCTGGGATGGAGACGCTTCATTTCCTCTGGGTTGACCCCATGCCTGGACATAACAAGGCGAACATACCTGCAAGGACCAGAAGACAACATCCAGAGGGATCAAATGCCACCCTGTCTCATCCCTTCACTAACTCTCAAATGCAACAATTGTAGCCCATGAAATTCAAGAATAAATTACATCTATTTCTCATGTATAAACATCTCTAATCAAGCTCACTAAAATGTCAATAAGGACAGCTATAAAGCCCCATAAAAGAGATCTTGGACAAGATATTACAAGTCAATCCCCCTGATATCACGCGATATTCATTAAAAAGCATGCCTTTCCTCCAGCACTAGACAAGAGCAGTAAAGGGATACAGTTAAAAAAAAAAAAAACGTGCCGTATCTCAGACTCCTTCCTTTCTCGAGCACTGACCTGAAAGGTACATGGAGAATACATAAGGTTCATCTACATCTGAAGAAGTGAAAAGCAAAACTATAGATGAAATTCACCTCACTCCCATTTAGTACTTCAACTCTTGCTAAACGAGCAACCAGGACAAATCTTGGAACACCACCTTTTGCAGGATCAGTGATTGGATTTTCAGAAAGCCTAATGTCCTAGGAGGAAAGAAGGACAAGCAATCAAAAACACACAAATGCCAAATCTGAATATGGGAAAAAGAAGTGTGATATTTTTAGTTGTCATGCTATATGATTTGTAATAGTATATTTGTGGGTTAAAGCAAATGATTGAACAATCATTAGCAGTCAATACAGATTCTTTATCCTCATAGACATATAATCACCTTCTCATTGACTGCACAATAGCAGATACACAGGATTCCCCTTAAAATGAAAGGTTTGTCCAAGCACTTAGTGCCTATATCGGGGAAAAACTCTGTAGAGCCAACAGAAGCAAACATTTTGACTTTGCAAGAGTTGATATGCTGATAAAGTTTGTGAAGTACAACCTACTGGTAACACAGAAACTCTCAAATAACATTAAAACTACTCTGCACGAACAGCGTGACTAATAACAACAATTTTCTGAATAAGGCACACTATGTAACTCGAACTCGGACATGATTACTATCTTCAGTTACACAAACTTGCCAAATTTCTAAATAATGACATAGGGAGCCATAAAAAAAAGCGTCCAAAATTTGGATACAGGAGAACATGTCTCCATCATAAGAAGATGTATATTCTGATATATTTCATCCTTTATATGTTTTGGACAGCTAAATTCTCTATGGTTTCCAACGAAAAAACAAAATTTTCTACGGTTTAGTAGTTTTAACTTTGGTGTTATGGTTTTGTTTCAATTACAATAGGGAATTCCCACGTTTATCTTGTCAATTCCCATGTTCTCCCCAGCTTACTTAGTAAATTTTTTGTTTGGTATCATAAAAGTATCTGTTATTGGCTAAAAAGTTGTTTGGGTTTTTCTATCAGTTAAAGCTTCAGCTTCTAGAGCCGTAATATGATTGTTTCTCTGGTTTGTTTTATTTATAAATGCCATTTAAATCAATAGCGCTTGCAAAATGTTGGGCAGTAAGGCTTGCCACATAATATTCTTGCATGTTCTACTCTAGGCTTGTTATGGAAAAGGTTTTCAAAAAACAGATTACCGCGCTCTTTATTTTGCATGAGGCTTTTCTTTATCTTCTTCTGACAAGCTCTCTTGGGTTTTAAAAGCAATCTAAATTTTCGCCTGTCTTTTTCATCTTTGCCTCCACCTTCAAGTATATTATGCACAAGCTTTATCCTGATAGCCAGAGAGGGGTGAGTCCTAGTGCATTTTAGTTTCGACCATCAGCAATAGCTCATTTGCCTATACAAGCATTGGCCTACTTGTCGTATGGGAAGCACTAATCTCAGACGAGACTCTAATTTGATCAATATTTTAACTTTCAAAATGATGATAAATATGAAAAAAATCAAAGAAGGAAAGTTTGTTCAACTCAAACCAAAGAAATAGAAGTCCCAAGCGGTAAACTTTATCAGTTAAAACATTCAACATTTTACTGAAATCTTCAAGAAAAGGGATGCGAATCAGTGGTTCAGCTGATCCTACCAGTTCAACCAAAAAACAGTTGCTTAACTGGCTATTCAGCAGTCAAACTCTAAAAACACTGGGTTTGGCACCTTGAGTGTCTATGTCTACTACACTAATCTCATTACTCAAAACTCCCTATATTCTCATAACTAAAGTTCCCTCTTCTTTATCAGCCAAAAAAATTCTGCCTCTTCCGGCTAACCAAAGAAAATGAGAAATAATTAGCACATATTGTCCTGAACGAAATGCTTACCACCAGCTTAGGGAAATAGTTCAGCGAGTCGAGAGATTCCAGATCTTCAATGCAATTGTTCCCTAAAACAGAAACCAAAATAGCATTAATATAATAATTGGCTGGATAGCCGCAATAAGGTATACACAACTTGTGAATAAGTTCTAATAAGTACCCAGAAGAAGACAACGTAAATTTTGGAATGGCTTAAAGCTCTCATTATGAATGTCATATTGATTCAGCCTTCTGCCAAATGAATCTTTGCCAGGGTAAAATATCCGCTTCAACTTGTTCTTGTTCAAATGTATCTGCTCCAGGCTGAATTGGGAAATGATTTTTAATATAAAGTTTGGAAAAGAAAATTGGGAATAGGACTCCTCCCTCACCTTCTAAGCTGGGAAAGCTTCACAATTTCCTCCCAGTCAGCTATAGAGCTATTTTCCAAGTTGAGAAGCTGAAGAGAATCAAAACCCCCATCTACAAAGGATGGCCCTGACTACAAATACAGAAATTGTGCAGTAGCTCCAGAAAGTTAAATCAAAATCTGAATGTCGACCATAATTTGGAAGTAGAAAGGGACACAGATTTTGTCAGAGAGAACTAAACACAAATGACCAATCTTTTTATAGACATAGTTTCTAGTTACACAATATGAAAAGTCCGGCCAGGTATATTCCCAAAGTTTCTTCACCACAAAAAGTCATATATTAACTCTACAATAAAAAGAAGAGAAGTGTCGACCAACTTTCATTCTCGAAGAGTTAAGATTGCATCGATCGTCTTGCATTTTTAAAAGATTATAAAGAAATAATTGTACGAAATTATTTATAAAAAGTAGTTGCTGCTGAGACTAATTTGAACTTGTCAAAGATAGAACTCACATAATTTCCCCACTTATTTTCACCATTTGCCAGGTCATGACTCCCAATCTCTTGAATATTATGTGTAGTAGCTAGAAGATCAAAAGTGCACGACACAAAGAATAAGGTATAAACTGAAAAATGCATGAACATTACTGTCATTATGTGCATGACATTAACATGGTGTACCTTATCATGTGTATTTTCCTGTTCCTACGTGCAAACACACAGGTTGATGATTTGTTAAGGCTGATTTGGGTTGGTATATCACATCTTCCTTAAAAGCAAAAGGATGTCCCTTTATGCCTAGCATTTATTCTCTGTTGATATTGTTTGACCAAAGCAAGGTTTCTTATTCTTTGGTTCCTGAGCATGTAGTATTATTTGATATTGCTCTACACAACCAAAACATAAAAGAAATCCCAGGGTATTTTATTGATGGTACAGTAACATACTTCAATTGTGCTTATGTTATTTCCCATCAGATGCAACTCTTCAATTGATGGAAGGGACTGTTTGAGCAAATCAACCTGGAAGTGCAAAATGCATCATTATACGTCTGAAAAGAAGTTGAAAAGATTGCAGAAAAATAATGAAGGGAAGATTAGAGAACCTGCTCCCAACTTATGCCCGTATTGTTCAAGACCAGTACACGTAAGTGATATAACTTCGTCAAGCCAGTAGCATTCTTTCTAATTAAATTGTTAGACAAATTAAGGACAGTGAGAGTTGGTAAAGTTTCACATAGCATGCCAGCATCCTGCAACAAAGGTTCATTAAAATTAGCACATGGATACAAAGGCGATGTTTATTTTGGTTCTCAAAACTCTGCACACATGCAAATAACTTGAGTCTAAGAGCAGTGGCTGCTTTACGTTTACTTGTTTTTTTCCACCTGAATTAAGTGGACACCCGTATTACCAGCTGTCCTAGCTGTGTAGAGAATGTTCACTAGTCAGACAAGTAGCGATACCAACACCTTGTTTACATGTTCTTTAACCAAAATTGGGAGGCAACCAGTGATCACTGTTTCTAATCATTTTCCTTACCCGTCCAGAAAGTTGCAGCCAATTCCACCTAAATTATCGGTCAGGTGTTGCTTGTGTAGAGCCAAGGGAAGATCATATTTCTGCTAGTATGGTATTGTGGAACAGCTCATACTGTTTAGGTGGGTTATGCAGAGCACCCCTCTTCAAATTTTCAGCATCAAATTTTCTCCTTTGGGTCACATCATCCTAAAAAATCTGGAAGCAATATGTCACTTTGCTTATTGTGGTGCATGTCAAAAGAATTCAGAAGAGGAATGTTTTGACGATCCAAGTCTTATAGTTTTTAGTTGCTTTAAAATTAGTAGGTCTTCATGCACTAATCTTCCTTCTTCATAGTGTCTGTTCTAATAGTCTGGTTTTTAGCCTTTGTTTCCATATTCTTCTATATTCTTCATGGACTAGAACAGTTTTTCATTCGTATATGTAGAAAGAGGCAAACAAAAAATTGCTTCAACAAGTTTAGTTAAGCAAATACAGGATATACAATTTGCAGCCTTAATGAGAATGAGAGGTCAATCAAAATGGGATTAGCAAAAGTACCTTCCACTCAGAAAGCAAATTTCCTGTCAAATCTAGCTCCTTCAAATCTGCAATATAAGCATCACAAGTGTAGTGTCATTTCACCAAATATAGTAGCATTGACAAGTCTATTTGGTAAGAAAGGGTAAATGCCTACAATGTTAAACCATGTGCAAAATAAGCATATGAGTACCACTTTATCCTATGCGACTCTTAGTTACTGCACTTCCGGCTGCTGTAACACACCAATGCCATTTGTAACGACTTGGCAATCAATCTACGTGAATGAAGTCTGCAAAACGACTCTTAGATGTAGACCATTTTGGGAGTAGGTCTCTACTTAAAGGACCAAGCCACAATCTCTCTTCCATGTAATGTAGGATTGGGGTGTTACAAAATCTTTCTTATCTAGAAGAGAGGATGTTTTCGTCCAAAGATTGCTCATGACTAGGAGATGTAATATTCTAGAGGTACTTTGATATTCTACATAGGTTTGATAAATTGGGGCAACAGGACAGGGCATCCTGCCCAACTAAAGCTATCAACCCCTGGAGTTACAACTTAATGGAGCAACTCTTAGTTCTTTAAGGGAAAAAAAAAAGAACAAAGAAAAGAAAAGAAATAGAACTCATGACATGTAGGACATTGCCCGATTAAAGCCATCAACCCTTGGAGTTACAAATTAATGTTAACACTTGTAAGTTGCAATGGACCTCATGATACAACCAACAGTGGTGACCAAATTCTTGAAGATTCTCCCCACAAAACTGTGATGCAGAAACAAAAGATCAAAATTCTTTTGTACAGATAAGGGAAGCAGATGTAGTCGTCATCTGACATCACAGCAGCCAATATCCAATCACAGGACTTTAAATTGGCAGCAACAACAAGTTGCAGCATATATTGACTTATAAATAGGCTTTGTAGAGACAGAATTGTTCTAAAAAATTAAAAACAGATAAGATTCCAAACACAGAGAAAGTTAAGAAATGTAAGGAAAGAAATTTCATCATGAGAACAGAGAAAAATTATCTTACTTGGTATAGTGGCACTGATTTTGCATGGTTCACCCAAAGAGCTAACGCCTAAGTATGGTAGCGATGCAGATTTCAGCTCCTCAAACCGGCTTAACTTGTCCTGTATCTTATCAATGCCAACAAGCTCAATGGATACACGCTTGTTACTTGTTGAGAGGACATACATGCCATCTGCAACACACAAGGAGATGATGGGGAAAATGAATATCCATAGAGCAAATCCAATTCAATTCAGAGCCTAAACGATTTACATCGCTTAACATTTCTAGAGAAGGACGAGCAGGGAACGAATTAACCAAATAGGGACTGGATAAAATGATTCCAATCAACAGACTTCTGTTTCATTACGTCTCTAGTGACCAAATTCAACTAACACCACTAAGATTATATGGGTGGAGACAACAACAATACGCATCCATAATGTGTTTGCGTACATGACATCAACTAAACAACAGCACCAAGACTATTTTAACAAATCTCCTACTCCTGCGAAAATCAGTAAAGTCCCACTCAGTCTACTTAAATAAAACCATAGTGAAGCCATTAAGGTGCAGTGCCTTATCAGCCTAATCATCATTATATGGCACAGTCGAATTCAACTTTCATAAAGAGTTCATTCCGTTATAACAAATCGATGATAGGGATTCAACAAACTTGGTATACGCGAGAATTCCCAAAGCGCCATCTCTTTAACCAAGCCTCATGAATAAGACTTAATATTTGTTAAATAACATGGTTATTAGAAATTAACACATGGCATCTCTGGGAGGCGAAAACTCATTTGGTCATCACTATGATCTCACAAAATTGTTTCAAGTATCTCATCATGCAAACAACTTTGCCCACTAATCACCTAAGGCAACTTGGAACTTATTAGAGGCATCCTACTCTGTTTTACAAATCAAATTCACATAACTGGGATTCGGAGTCTCGATATTAGTGCCTAGCTCTCCTGTAAGAATTAGGAAATAAGTCAATTGAAATACTTACTATATTGAACCAAAAGTCAAAACCAAGCTCAAATCCCCCTGAATACCTTTCTCAGAAGAAAAAAAATGCATAAAATTCTAACCAATCTTCTCAGTTCTGATTGAGCTCTAAAACAAGAGGGACAAAAATGTGTATATGCCCAATAAGATTTTCAGACACATTAATTTCCGGATGACTAGGAGAGACAGTCCGGCAAATATAGATAAGCCGCATAAGAAAAGAGCTCGCATACCCTCCTCTTCCTTAGTAGACTCGCCGCGGTATCTGAGGTAGAGGGCCTCTAACAAAGAAATGCCACCACTCAAGCTCTGGATCCGAACAAATGACCCGGACCTCTCGGATTTGGCCTGGAAATAACGAACCCCATTGATCGACCCGTCGTGTTTGCCCTCGCCATTGTCCCAATCCACCCCGACCCATATCCCACCGTAGCCCTCCACCGGTCCGACGTACTTAACCGTCCCAACTCGACGGGAATCGCCGGCTGAGTGAACTCGCTGATCGAGTTTGAAGGCTTCACCCGGTGACTCGCCCGATGTGTCTTGCATGACTTGGGGAAAAAACGCACGCAAATGCAATGAGAGAGAGCACTCGTACAAAGAAAATAAGAAGAATATGGAGAAATGAGGAAACCAGAAATTTAGAAACGAGTACCTGAGACTCCGAGGCAATGTGCGGTTCGTCTGCGACAGCGAACTGGTAGCTTGAGCGCGAAGGAGTCGTGGCGGAGTGTGCAGGGATCTTGAGGTGAGATGAGTGCTGCAACTGTCGGGTGGTGGCGGAGCCGATTTGGGCAGGTGGCGGTGGGAATGGAGACGAAGATGGCGGCTCAGCTCACGTGTTACTTAGCGCGGCCATGGTGGCCCCGTTGAGGGCGGAGATGGAGGACGGTTGTTCACGTCGTTGATTGCCGCGACGGCGGTGGACTGGGTGGTGGCGTCACTGGTGTCCTCGGCTCTGAGAAGGAAGAAGACGAGACGTCCCTGATGAGTTTTGGGAAATTACAGTTTGCTCCCCACTTTTTTGGAATGTGACAAGTTGCCCCTAATATGAATCAACAAAATATTTTATTTTGAGGGTTTGGCTTTTGGCTGGGGAGCCAAGACTAAATTTTTTTGTCGAAACCCACAAAATATATATTTAGAAATAATAGGGATAAACATGGTTTCAAAGTAGAATGGAATCGGTGGGAAACAGTCAATTTTAGATTTTATAGTACACGGGGTAGGTTTCAGGTACTAAGTAATCATGAATTTGGAACAAATCTTTGATTTTATCTTATTGTATGTTTTTGTGAGATCTTACAATATTTAATGGCGTCCCGTGACTAGTGTGTAATTTGAAAAAAAAAAACATAAAGATTTGTTCCAAGTAACAAGATCTTACGGCATTTAATGGCATCCGATGATTAATGTGTAATCTGAAATCACTAGTCCGAACTTCCATTTTCGACGATATCAATGACTAAGACTTTTACTTTGTTAATATTTCATATTCTTCATGTATCTAACATGAGTTATGATTAATGGATTGTAGCAACAAATGGTGATCATTAGAGATAATGACTCATTGCACTCGTTTAATTAAAAATACATATGGTACCTAGATAGTCTTTGGAACCTATGTGAGAATAGGTTTTAAGGTTCGAGATATGCAAGATAGGTTGTAAGTTCAAAAAGTTGGAGAACCAATTCCGACGAGTAAGTTTCGGGTTCTAGGAGAAACGGGGACCAACTCTAAAGCCGATCAACACTTAGAAGTAAATATGGGCTCATTGGGAGAGAGGCAACTCAATGAGATTGATTTGAGATAACTTTTAAGGGAGTGCTTGTTTCTGTGGAAATATTTTATGAATATTTTTGAGAATATCATTTTTCAAGAAAAAAATTTCCCCCTTTCAATTTAAGGAATTCATTTTCCAAACTTTAAATATGCACTTTTTTTTTTTTTTACCTTCAACGGTTTCCATTGACCGATCCTTTTCGTAATCGAGTGAAAATCCAAAAAACTATTTCGATTTTTTTTTACTCAAACAAGCACACCCTAATAATTAATTGCAGTGACCTAAATTCCCGGAGCCGCTTTTGAAATTCAAATATCAATAGTGTTATTACAACTTTTATGATTCCGGTTTCCCGTCATCAATTAAAAGTGAATTCGATGGATTCAAATCTGGTCGAGCTCGGCGCCGTGCAACTGAAGTTCAGCCGCTTCGAGCTCGGCAGCTATGGAAGGGCCATGGAGACCGACTGCCATGTTTCTGAGAACTTTCAACGCACTGTGGTTTTCCCATTAGCAATGTCAATATAAATTGTGGGGATTCAAGGTCAAGAAGAAACTTGCAGGGCTGGAAATCTCCAAAAGCCATTCTGGCTAAACTGAAATGGCGTTTCCTCGAGGAAGTGAACAGATTGTAGGCTAGAGATCTCTGTACTAAGTACCTTCGTAGAAGCTTTAACCCCTCTTCTGGTAGATCTAGAGTTTAACTATAGAGCTCGATGGCTGGCCATTCCATGGCCGTGGAGCTCGAAGCGGCTGCACTTTAGTTGCTTCGAGGCGAACCAGATGCTACAAGGCATCGAGGTGGACTTAGATTTTGCAGCTCCATACCACGGTCGTTGAGCTCGAGGTCGAGATCTCGACTGCCATGGAGGAATCGCTGAACTCGAAGTGGCTGAAGCAGCCATGGTGGTGTTTAAGGGCTTGTTCAAGGGCGGCGGCTTGGCGGGGGCGGGAACTTGCGGTGGCAGAAAACATACAAGAAAAGAAGACTAAAGGTGCAAAGAAAAGAAAAAAGAAAGAGAAAATTAAGCAAAACACAAAAATTTAGGACTACATTAATTAAATCTAGAAGTTTAGGATGGAATTCAAATCCGTAAATTCTTCTCCTTTCTATTGAGATGCTGGCTATTGTTTCATCGAAAACACAAACTTTTTCTTGCGAGGAGGAGAAGACCGCTCTATTTATATACAATCCTACATGTCAATGCTAAGGAAGTTCTTAGTGAATAGTGTTGGGAATTTTGACAAAAAAAAAGAAGGATAGTGTTGGGAAAAGTAACGAAATAATCGAAAAAAATGGAATCAAATTTTAAGACGTGAATACACTTTTTTTAATGAATTATTTGCCCCATAATGCTGCTAATGATTACAAAAAAGTCTCAAACGAGAATACTATTTCTTGTATTACTCGAGAAACTCTCAAAGGGAAAACAATTCAAAAGAAAAGCTATATTTTCTCTTGAAAGAAACCAAAAATGGAAGCATGTGAAACATAATAAGTAGAATTGCTGAATACATAGTAGCGAAAATATGTTAGAACTGATATTACCTTTTTAAAGGTTGTAAGAGCACTTGATAACTGGTAGGCAATTTAATAAAATCCGCAATTAATTAATAAAAAAACAACCCTATCTATATTGCGAGCAATCACACTATTTCAATGGGACGCCCTGGTTATTTTATAATTATAAATTCGAATCCTAATGAGTAAAAAATAAAATTGGTTGATTAGAGCCAAATTTGGTCCGCGCACGCATAAAGTGCTAAGTGCGCCTAATAATCGCGCACCCATAGATGAGTATAATAGGATCCAACCCACTTAGCCTATTATTTCCATTTGTAAGAATAGAAGACTTCCACACTTACATATTGGCCCACACACTCCCATTTATTCTATGGGGACAAGGCGCTTCCAAATTTATTTTACAAATAAACTACCAACAATCTCCCACTTTATTTGTAGAACAAAAATTTTGATTGATATTTTCAAAAATAAAATACATCCAAAATTTCCATGAGATTAATATACATACATAAAGTTATCTTTCGAGTTAAACCTTTGTTTAGTGCAAGTACCTCAAAATTTTATGAAAGTTACAAGTAACTCGTAGCCTTAACCTTACTACTTTAATAATAGAATTAGATACACCGCACATATATTAATCTCTTGTTTCAACTAGAAGTTTAATTATCGCCTTGTGCTTATTTCTATTTTATGAGCTCTCTAGAAAGTAACTTTGACTTTTGTAATAAGCAGAACCACTCCTAAACTCATATAGGTGAAATATCTATCATGTGTTTCTATTACTAATAAGCACATTATTTATTTATATTGTTCTTCAATAAGAGTATAACTTAGCTTACAATAACGTAACAAACTATTTGGCTTCTCATATCCGGGCTAATGTCGGTATCAAACAATCACTTTTCGTAACTTATTTTTACTCATTAAACCTTATAATTAGTGATATGCTAGTATTAGATTGAGATACCTTTACCAGCGATTTTAGTCAAAGGGTTTCAGCCCTATTTATTTTAGGTCATCTTTACACCATCTTTTGGTAGAGCCTTTATAGAGGAATCAGTCAAGTTCTTGCTTGACCTCACATATATAATTATTATTATGAATCAATTATTTCACGTACTCATGGCCTAAACTGATATTATAAGTGCTACTATAAGCTCTTATCAAATGGCCTGATTGTCACAATGAATAGAAATAGGAGGTCTTGAAAGCGAAAGTCTTGGCGAAAGCAATGGTCCTTGGGAAAACGGAGGTCCTCGTGAAAATGGAGGTCTTCGAAGTGGTGGTCAAGCGAAGATGAAGGTCTTCAATTGTAAGCGAAAACAGAGTGGTTGAACTTCCGTTTCTTTAGTCGAGCTAATCTTGAAGGACAACCTCTCTCTCTGAAAAGAAAAGCAAAAGAAGGCTCAAGAGGAGAAAATATGGGCAGGCGTTCACAAAAATTTTGTGAAAAGCTATCGTTTGCATTTACGGCTAGCAGTCAACTTTTCAAATGATTTCGTTTAATTGTAAAACGTTCACCACGTGTCAGTTCGTGAATGAATCTGATTAGACAAATGCGCGCTACGTCAGCCGATGATGTAACACTTTGATTATCATTATCGACAATTCTATCAATAGACGTACATGTTTCCTTCAAACAAGTGCAAATATCATGACATGAAACTTAAACTTAATCTATTCAGATTGCTTTTGGATTATTGTATGGCTTTGTGGTGATTTGTGCAAGCATGTAATGTCGAGAAAAACCCCTAATTGATTTTAAAGTTGACAAAATGATCTATAAATTATAATATCTGAGTTAATGTATTGAAATACGTATTTTATAGATTGTCCCTATGTACATTCAATTGTTAAAGGAATAGTTTACACATGATTTAATTTGGTAGACGAGGCTTAGATGTTGTCTTAAGGAGCTTAGATGCTATCGTAAAGCACAAGGTCTAAGGGAGTATTCTCGGATGCAACAATCATATTATCATGAGATATTTTCATGAAAATATTTATGAGATATTATATCACCACAATGACTAACAAATCAAGCTAAATTCACTCTTGAAGATCATCAATCACAAAGATTATGGAATATCTATCAAGGACATGATTAAGAAAGAAGATGATGACTTGCCAAGTGGAGTACTCTATCTTTGGCAATCCTAATCACAATTTTTTGGGCGATCCGATTAAATAAGAGATTCTAATTTTAGTAATCTCGGTGGTTATGAAATCCTTTATATATAATCTTGTTCAAACGGGAAGTTTGGAAAGTGATACTCTGAAGACTTTGCAACGGTTAGTTTGAAGGTGGAGGAGTATAAAAGGAGATCTCAAAGTTGAAAAGAGAACGAGAGTCCAAATCTATAATTCCAAAGTTCAAGAAAGCTTCAACATCCTTCATATATTGTCAATCCACACACTGTAATACTTAGAGGCTTTTATTCATAGTGAGTGAGTATTAGACATGAAGTCTATTGACTCGAAAAGCCTCATTAACTTGTAACATCCGAGCTATTTACTAGTAAAATTCAGCCGATTAGATATTAGTGAGAAGAAGTGGACATATGCTTCAATAAAGCCAAACCACTGTAAACTTGTTATGCGATTTCTCTATCCCTTAAACTCTCTTTACTTTACTTGTGGTAGTTGAAGTTTGTGCACACAGACTTTGAGGTCATCTAAGAGCTTATTCTCGATTAGACTCTAAATTAAACTTCGAGCCTGTTTATTAAATTCCACAATAATTTTCAAACAAGTTTTTGAAAGCACTTATTCACCCTTCCTCTAGGTGATAACGCTAGCCACAACATATAAAACATTGAGTATCGTGTATAGTGCATACGCTATTGTAGATCAAACTACATATTAGTAAATCGAAGTCAACAACTAAAATGGAAATTATAGATCTAGGGATCAAATGTAACATAACATCCTTGTCTCCAGTTGTTGCTTAGGTGGCTATGCCTCCGAATAAGGCCAATTGTGCTCTAACGTCATAATCCTAGCAACTAACAGGGAGAAGTACATTGGAAGTGCCAAAAGTTATGTACCTTTAGTATCAAAAGTTTTCGTCGGATCACTCAAGTGCCAAATCAAAGAAAAACGATTACTTAAGTGCCTTGAACAAGAAATTCCGACTAAATTGATTACATGGCATTTATAATTAAATTTTAATCGACGTGGAGATATTTTTGCAAAATACAATCCACACGGATTTCTAAAATTAAAATCAAACTAAAAAATTTAAAATTTAAAATTAAATTTGAAAAAAATCTGAACAATTTAGAAAAATTAAAGAGAATAGAGGGTTGCATAGGCATAGCCCTCACAGCCGCTCTTCCCCCCTCCCCCCCCCCCCAAAGGGAGGTAGCTAGGACTGCCCTCCTAGCCTTTTTTTTATATTTTTTAAAATTTTATTTTAATCTAATTAATTTTGTATTTTTAATTTTTTTTACCTTTTATCTTTTTTTATTTGCAAGCCACGTCGACTTCAAATATTAATAAAAGAATATTACGTCTGATTTTTGATCAAGCAAATTGGGTTTAGCACTTAGGTGATCATTTTTTCAAAAAAAGATTGATGCTCAAGTAATTAGGCGGAACTTTTGTCACTAAAATGAGCGTACACAACTTTTGACACTTTTAGGACATGTTTGGTAATTTTTCTGTTCCTCTGTTTTGTTCCCGGAACAAAAAATAATCGAAACATGTTTGGTAACGTAAATAATTTCGATTCCGATTCGATTCTACTCTCGAAAATCCTTTTGGACAAAAAATAAGAAACAAAAAAAAGTTGCTTCTCTAGAAAAAGAACAATTTTGAGAATCAAAAGGCAATGATAGTCTTCTTTTACTTTCGTCGGGGCCCGCAAGGCGTGGGTGGGGTCAACCCGACCCGGTCCGGATAATATTTTTTGAAAAATCGGAAAATAAAAAATAAAAGAAAAAGATTAAAAAGTTCAAAAAATGGAAAATTCAAAAAAAAGCTAAAAAATTGGAAAAAATCAGAAAACAATTCAAAAAAAATTAAAAATTGGGAGATGGGTCATTTCAACTTGTCAATCCTATCTTTGATGATTTTGCCTTTCAATTTCTCCCAAATGATGATTTTGCCCCTCATGGGCAAATTGTTAAAAAAAAATCCGAAAATTCCAAAAAAATCTCAAAAATAGGAAATGGGTCCATTCAATTGGTCAACCCTGTTTTTGGTGATTTTGCCTTTTGATTTTTCCTAAGCCTTGCTTGATTTGTTGTCGGAATACCATGATGTATTAATACCATGATGTATTAGTGACCATCCACATAGTGTCCAAGGGTAAACAGTCATCTATGTGGCAGAAGTGGATTTTATTCATTCGAGCAATGAAAGATAATTAGAGCCATTTCTTTCATCCTTAGCATATGCATAGCCTTAAGAGAGGCATAAAAAATAACAATTTTAGTGTATTACTCTTCCAAGGAACAAATCTGAATCATCCCTATTTTTGCCAAAAGATGTCATGGTATAAGAGGATCGCAATTGGTGGGGTCGACGAAAGTCATCAAATATGATTATGTAATTATTTGATTTAAATGACAAATTGGGAAGAGAAATTATTTTTCAAAACAAAAACTTTGTGCGATTACCAAACGCATTTCTATTCCGAGAGCATAAATTTTATGCGATTCGCAGACGCGTTTTGATCCTCTAAAACTTATCCATGGAATAGAATAAAAAAATATTGATTACAATAAGAATCACTTTTTCAGAATAAAAACGTTATCAAACATGCCCTTAGTGTACTACTCCCAACTAAAAAGTACAAAAATTCGCTTGATAGTAAGAGCAAACTGGTGCTGTCGCAGCTGATCAGTCCACCAAAAGAACAATCCATAACATCGAATGGAGACGGCCGCCCCAAGATTCTATCTCAAACTTCGAACAACATCTTTTGGCAGAACCATGCGCCTTTCATTGTCCATTTCAAGTCGTTAATTCCACATTAAGGTCACCTAATTGATGATAGAGCTCGGACAAACCAACGTTAGTGTCTTCACATAAGGCGCTCTAGTTTTGAATTGATTATAGCCATCAATCTCGCTTTGGCTTTCTAAGTAGCTTGGAATTATGTTCATGTGGAATCAAACTGAGTATGGATGCCTTCGGCATACTAAGGCTGAGCGCATACTGCTAAGAAAAATAAGTTTTTTCTTGGGCTTCCCCATGGTGCTTACGACAATGGCAGTTTCACCTTCTATTCAAAATTCAGTTTCTTGTTTCCGTCCTCTGCTCTTTTCATTCCCCTCCTGCTTCGCGTTCTTGGTAATATCACACTATGTTCCCACCCTTCAGCCTTTTTGTCCGAACATTCTTTTTCGGTTTGACTGGCGCCCAAGCTGACATCTATCCAACCGCACGCCTTAACACCACCTGGATTGCAACCACTTCTGACGTCGATCATGTCCAGTTCGATTTGGCCGGGGATGGCACGATCCCCATTCTTGTGCGGGGCCATAATGGCTTGTCGTTTGCCTGTGGCTTCTATAGCCAAGTTTCTGCGGAGAGTTACTTTTTCGCCATTTTCGTTGTTCAAACCGACCAGCGCTCCATTATCAAACTCGAATGTGATTCCAGCAGTGGTGTGGTCTGCTATTCAGAACCGTCCTGTTGGAAACCAGGCTACCCTGGAGCTCACAGAAGATGGAGATTTGCTATTGAAAGATGCCGATGGTTTCGTCGAATGGTCAACCCAAACTTACGGTCAGTCTGTTGCTGGCATCAACTAGACAGACACCGGAAACCTGTTGCTGTTCAATGAGAACACTGGTGCGGTATGGGAGTCCTTTGATGACCCTAAGGACAGAAATTGAGAGTGGGGCAGAAATTGACCGCTAGTGATTCCGCGACAAACATGAGCGAACCGGGTTTATATTCGCTTTCTCTGACTACTGGAGGTTATTTGGCCAGATAGAGACCGACCCGCCGCAGGTTAAATATTCATGGCACGTAAATTGTCAAAACACGAGCAATGACTCCAGTTATGTAGAATTCACCCAAGGACAGTTGCATTGTTTGTAAATTTCGTGAGAAATGGTTCTCTGCCTTCTGGTTTCAATTCGTCTTCGGCTATGCGGTACTTGAAGTTCGAATCTTGATGGGTATCTGAGGGTGCAAAAGCAGGGATGGAGTATACCATATGATACTCTTAACAGACTTCATTTGATGGTTGCGGTTATCCAATGGTCTGCGCGCATTATGGTTATTCGTGATACAGAAGGATAGGTGTCCGGATGACTTCTTCAAGCCAACAGATTTAGATCCTAGATTCGGATGCTCTGAAATGGTCCCTTTGTCTTGCGAAGCGCCCCGGATCTTGGAAATACCGATTAAGGAGAGCTACAAAAAGGCTTGTGCGAACAACTGTTCGTGCCGAGCGGCTTTTTTTGATCGTGCGGAAGATAGCGCTGGAATTTCAGGGTCATGCTACTTCGTATCTCAGGTTTTTTCACTTGCACACCAGTTATTTTCGATTCAACTGTCTACTGCTTTAATTAAAGTGCAGAAGTCCCCGAGTGAAATTCAGATTCCTCCCATTCCAAGTGAACCTCCTGATCATCCCAGTACAGACAAAGCTCATGGTTCTCCTAAGAAAAAGTAAAATGCCACATGCTGTTCTGACAGTAATCGTCACTTCTAGCCTCGGTTCACTCGTAGCCTTCATCTTTCTTAATGTCGTCCAAAAATGCCCATTTAGAACCAAAGTTGTTCATGAGGTCGAAGAGGAGAAAGGTGTCGACGAGGCCGAAGAGGGCTATCTTGATCCGATACCTGGAGCACCTATGAGATTCAACTACGATGACTTAAAAGCCATTACTGAGGATTTCAATAAGATGCTCGGTGAGGGTGGTATTTGGCTCTGTTTACCAAGGGACTCTAGCTAACGGAACCAAAGTCGCCGTGAACCACCTCAAAAGTTTATGTCAAACTAAGAAATCTTCTCTTGCTGAGGTTGAAACCACTAGCATTATCCATCATGTGAACTTGATACGACTTGCTGGATTTTGTGCCGAGAACTTTCACAGGCTGCTTGTCTATGGATATATGTCCAAAGGGTCCCCAGATAAATGGATCTTTCATAAATCAGATGAGTCATTCGTGCTTGATTGGCAACAAAGGAGGAAGATCATTTGTGACATAGCAAAGGGTCTAAGTTATCTCCATGAACAATGTAGTTGGAAGATCGTACACATGGATATTAAGCCCCAAAATATACTCTTGGACGAAAAATTTAACGCTAAGGTTTCTGATTTTGTTTTGTCTAAGCTAATTGATAGGGAGCAAAGCCATATTTTAACCCCAATGAGAGGAACTCCAGGCCATTTGGCCCTAGAATGGCTACACGCATCAGTTACTGAGAAGTGGATGTCTATAGATTTGGTGTGGTAATCCTAGAGATAGTTTGTGGAACGAAAGTTTTCAAGGAATCTCAAAATCAAGAAGATGCTCACTTGCAAGAAGTTTTTAACAGAGAGAACAAGAGGATGTTCAATTTGGTGCTACCATTTCTGTGGTACCCTCTGTTTTATCTGGTCCACGGTGATGCATCTCGATCATGTCGTATTCTTTTTCCTATTGGCCTAACTGCACCATGATGTTGATGCACCGCATCCCAAGGTAATTGTTTTGGACTGTAAAAGTTTTCATTTAACCTTGTTCATTGCCCTAGAGATTGAAAATGAACACACACCCACATTATCAGCTGAATTCCATGTCCACACTGAGACAATCTGATGTATTTAACTTGAATTGCTTATTATTGACTCTAGGACACATTAATTATGATTCCTGTCCACACTGAGACAATCTGTGTATTTAACTTGTTTTTTTGACTACTAGGCACACACATTTTTATTTTTATCCATGTTGAGAATATTAGGGTTATGTACAACACAAGCGTCATAATTTTTGTACGATGCTTACTTGAACGCCATAACTTCTAAAAAACATTCACTTGAGTGCCATAACTTTCAATCGATCACTTAATTTTCTATTTTGTTTTTTAAACTTTCACTCAAGTGTCGTAAATATGACGTGGCATAGCACTTGTAGTGAACGTTTTTTAAAAAAAGTTATGACACTCAAGTGATCGAATAAAAAGTTACATGACACTCAAGTGATCGAAAAAAAAAAGTTATGACACTCAAGTGAGGGCCATTGAAAGTTATGACACTTGTTGTGTCTTTATCCCGAGAATATTATGATATTGCTATTTGAAAAAGTTGAGAAAGGAATGGATCTTGGGAGGATCATCATTCCATGAACAAAAGCACATCAACCATTTGATCCAACCAATTTGATTTATAAAGTATCTATTTCACAAAGGTTACCTTTCACATATCATATCTTTTTCCTCGAAATTTTGATGTATATTGAGGATGTCATTTTTTAGAGGCGTTTGAAGAGATCCGGTAAGAGGGGGGGAAAACGATACCGAAAATGCTATCGGAGTGAACATTTTTTTTTTAAACGAGGTTTCCTATATATAATGGATTATTTCTCGGGGTGATAGAGGTATGAGCACCAATGCCACCGGTTAAGTCCCCCAAGAAGCGACCGGGGAGATTCGAGAATATTCTTTTAGTTTCAACTTCAACAAAATAATAGAAAATTAGAGGGTGCGAAGAAAGAGAAGAGTAAATGCAAAAGCTTAGAGATTGCGCAACTTAACATGGTAATTTCTAGACAAAACATTCTCGATTGAAGTTCAAGGATTTTTTTTTTTTTGGGGTCTCTCTCAACTTGTTGCAAAGAAGTCTATACGCAGTGACATCTTGATCAGAGACCTGTAAATTCATAGCAAATTCAGATCGGCAGTTTCCGGTTATTTCGCCGAAATAAACACAAAGCTATTTGAGCAAATTTCTCACAAACTTTATGGATTATAGATCATAATAGGGCTAATTCCATAAAAAAAAAAAAAAAAAAAAACGAACCCAAAATTTTAAGTCCAATCTCAAATTTTGTACGGACCTTTTTGTCTAAAAAAATTCTCAACTTTAACTTTAGTTCCAAATCTGCTCAAACGTCCAAAAATGGCCTTTAGTTTTTTTAAGATTATCAATATCATGAGGCTTTTGTCGTTCCATATGAAAGTGGTGGTGTTTATGACGATGCTAATTCTGATAAGAACGTCTTACTTGCCTTGGTATTAATAATTTCGAAAATACTAGCAGCGATTTTTGGACACAAGTAGGTAGATTTGGAAATAGAGTGAAAGTTGGGGATTTTCTATTAGACAAAAAAAAAAGCTCAAGACAAAATTTGAAATTGAACATAGGCAGATTATAATAGGCTTAGTATCAAGAAAAATCCCAAACCGATATACATGTGATAAATTTATCCTTTTTTTTAAACTATTTTTCTAATCTTAAAAAACCCCAAATTGGTACAATTGTAATAAATTTACTACAAACCATTTTTTTCCCAAAGCAAAAACTCAAACCGGTACACATGTAATAAATTTACCACAAATTAATTTTTTTTACACCAAAACCCCAAACCGGCACACATATAATAAATTTACTCCAAAATAAATTTTTTGATCACAAAAACATCAAAATAGTATATATATATATATATAACAAATTTACCTTTCGCTAGTTTTCGATAAATCGGGTTAATACCATGAAAAATCTCAAACCGATACATCGTGACAAACAAAAAGTAAAAACCCTCAACCGATATATCCATCAATTGCCACGTGTCGTCCAACTCAACAATTTGATAATAAAATTTAACGAAAAACTAACAAAAGGTAAATTTATCACAAATGTAAGAGTTTGGGATTTTTGGTGAAAAAAATAGTTTGAAATAAATTTGTCATAAGTGTATTAATTTGAGGTATTTTATGATCGAAAAAATAATTTGAGTAAATTTGTCATAGGTATATCAATTTAAGATATTTTATGATATTAACCCATTATCATATGGAAAAACTGGTAACTTTTATTTCTTACTCTCTTAAGCAAGCCATACTCATTGCACGGCATATAGAACGTTATAAAGAAAGTTACATATGCAAATAGAATGCATGTCTAAATATTAACTTTCTTGTTAATTGCCTTCATGGAACCTCGAAGATGGTTGGAGAAAAAGTTGAAAAGAAAATTGAAAAAATAAGAAAGATCTTTTTTACATGCCAAGTATTTTTCAATGAACAATTTGAATCGTGCATTTAATAGGAAAAAACAAAGTAAAGTCCATATTCAACCAGACAATTCAAATAACTTGATAAGAGACAAAAGAATGTTAAAATAAAGAAAAGTTCAACTAGATTGATTAAGTCGCTTCATTTTTCTACCAAGAAAGATGCAGAATCCATACAATATTAACACAAAACCACCATTACAAGGTCACATCAGGACTACATTTCTTGAAAGATTCACTTCTTTCTGGTTCAGAATTGAACAAGTACTTTCATTACAACAAAATGAAGCACTGTCTGGAAAGTCTCGCTTCTCCGTGGCCGAATAGGAGCTGCAAAGCAGGTTGACGCTGTTTGTCATATCCATCCTCCATCGCAGTTTAAGGAAACATCTTCTCAAACTAGACTGAAGTCCCAAAAGTGAGTGTATGGCACTCGAGGTTTCTCAAGTTTAGCTGCAAGAAATTCGGAAGCGATAAACCTTTGAGCATCTTAGCGAGTTAGCTTTGACATCACCAGTAAATGCTTTTGAACAAAAGCAACGCTTTCAAGTTCAAACTTTGCAAGTGATGCGCAAGTATACTTAACCATCAAATTTGCAACTCATTACACATTCTATCATCATATTATGTCCTGCTTTTGCCCCTTTCTGGAACGAGATGCACTCTGCCTAACAATGTGCAATAGATAAAACGACCTTCCAGATGATCAATCAAAGTCACAATAAGGAACCAGTCCCTTCACCGGTTCAAGATCTAAAATCAGATTTCAAGCTTCCGGTCATGCTAGTGAACTCGTGAAATAAGCCGACTTTAGGAAATGCAATCACTCACTTATCTTCCCAGAACGGAGAAAACACTTTGCATGATAGGAGTTTATACAATAGATTAGAGTTAAACAATAGGAAAAGGACAGTATCGGTGTCAAAAGTTGTATATGACATAACTTTTTGCCAAAAATTTATGACTGATCACTTGATGCCAAATTTTTTAAAAATGATTACTTAAGTGCCCGCTTTGAAATGCTTCATCGGAAATCCAACATGGCATTTTTTTATTAATAAATCAAGCTGACATGGCTGGCCGGCTGTCCAATCAACAATAAAAAAATGCTAAAATTAAAAAAAAAGAATTAAACATTACAAAATAGATTTTAAATTTTTCAAAAAAAGAAACAGGCTGTGAGAGCTAGCACAAACCTATGTTACGCTTGACATCGGGACACGATTTTTATTTTTATCTTTTTGAATTTTTACGCCTAATTTTTTAATTCTCATTTAAAATAGATTATAAATTTGCTTTGTTAATTTTTATTTTATATGAATATATTTTATATTTACATGTAAATTATTTTTTTATAATTATCAACAATAATACATCATGATGACTAAACTTTTATTAATAACCTCCTTATATTAAAGGTCTCATCAAAATATATCCACATAGGAATGTTGAGCTAAAATTTAGGCTCAAAATTATCGTTTTAAGTTTTTAACGCTTTGATACCCAAAAAAAAAAAAAAAAAATTTAGCACCGGACACTCCGGGACACGCGAGGGGACTCGCGTGTCCCTCGCGTGTCCGTGTAGTTTACCCGATTAAACAACATAGGATATACATATGAACATAATATTGATAGAGTTCGGCTGGATTATTCTATTGAACTACAATAATTGAATCAAGGCTCCGACTTTGTCATGAATCCTCAACGGGAAAAAAACTAGCCAAAACAGCGAGTCCGTGTAACAGAGGCACAAACCCTGCCGCTTGAATCTGCAGATTTTTTTTTTTTTATCTTTCCTTTGAATTTTTAAGCTAATTTTTTAATTTATTTTAACATCAGATTCATCCAAGCTTTTTACTGTTTCAATAAGACTTTTCTTTTTAAAATATAATTTTATTTTCCAAAATATTTTTTAAATTATAAAAGTCCATGCGGACTTATTTTTTTAGAATAACATTTAATATAGTCAAAAAAATTTAATTGAATATGCCAGATACTTCATAATGGTATTGACACGCAGAATGAAAACGGACCGTACCAAAGTGGTTTTGTCTCGATTTGATGCAATGATGACGATTTTGCAAAATATCTCCACAACTTTTGGTTGGTCTCCGTTAAACAACAAAGATATACATATGAGTAATATTGATAATTTTGACTGGATTATTCTATTGAACTACATATTGAATCGGCTCACTTTGTCATGATCCTCAATGAGGTGAGGAGATTAGTCGATAAGCCCGGTATAAGGTGTTTTTCCACCCAATTGTTTTTTTTTCCCTTCCATTATAATCTTTGTCATTTGTACTTGCGATGATTCAAACATCAGTTTCATCCAAGCTATTTACTGTTTCAATAAGACTTGTTTCTGCAGAAGCAGACTGACGTGCCATAACATTGATTGCAACAGTAGCAGAACTACATCTAGAATATCAGAAAATATAGTCAAAAAAAACTTTTTATATCCAGATACTTCATAACGGTATTGACATGCAGAATGAAAACGGACCATACCACAACTGCAGTTCCTGTCTCACAAAATTTAGGAATGCAAATGAGTCTCACCAACTGCCCTTCTGATCCTGCAAAAAATGATCAACTTTCAGCCACAGCTGCATAAGTCACAGAGATTCAAAGGGAGAGTCTCCATTCAAAAGCAAATTATCTTGAAATTCTAAAGAAATTGCACCTTCTAGCAACTGCGTCTCATATTTATCCTGATTCCCAACAAAATAAACATGAGGGCAACTCTCAATTAGGAAAGGATCCCTATCGGTGAAAGGATAGCAGCCTGCATCACGATTATATAGGATCAGTCCAATAATGGGGAAAGAACAAGAATGCCTCAACAAAACCCCAAGCCATCTATTCTATACATGATACTGTGCTATTCAGCCCTTTTCATAAGTTTTTGTTATCATAAGCCGATTTCTTACATTAATTAGTGCAAAGTCAACAATACCAGAAAATGCAAATTTACCCAAAGTATTAGGTGTTGTTGGTGCAAGATGTCTCCATCTCAATGTTCTTTCCACAAATTCAAGCTTATTTTTTGCTTCAGAGTACTTCTCTAGATCATCAATGTTTTGACCTGATGTTCCAAGAAACCTGAAAGATAAACCACAGGTGAAAACAGATTAATGCATGTATGTCCTCAGTCAAATTACGGGATAATTACCTTATATTGTCAAGCTCAAAACAATGAGGATTTATACAAGATCTAAATGTGTTGTATGCTGATGAACCAGGGAAAAGGCATCTGTTGAGAGGCTGAAGAAAAAGGAGAGTTAGCAAGAACTACTAAAATTGAGCAACTACATATTTCACAATATTGGAAGATACCAAACCTGCTGGGGCAAGGAAAAGTTTGCAGGGTCATTTGGCCCTGGCATGATATCCAAAGGCAACCCTGCAGCTATCTGAAAATAAGTAAAGACTTCAGCAGCCTGATCTTTTAAGAGGCAAGAAAAACGATACTTTTTACACATAAAAGAATAAATACACTTAAGGACATTTAAATCACCTGTGTTAGTAACATGTCAAGCTCTTTAATTGGTTCAGACAATCTTGATAGGTCCTTAGAAGCCAAATTCTGCCGCAAATGAGCAAATGACAGTCGGCAATACTGCTTAAGGGAGAAAAAAACAAACTCATCATGATCACTATCCTTACTGGTTCTATCCCATTTACTGATTATTTACTTCCACTCCTTTGAGGTAAGAACATCTCTATCATTTATTTTTTAAGCAATCATCAACTACGTCATTCAATGGACAGTGAAATTCAAGAATCTTTTCCCTTGGATAACCCAAACAAGCAAAAAAAACCTTCCTAGCCCATGGGGAAATGCAACAGGCATTATGTTTATTAGCATGTCAATATACAACAGTAGGTCACTCATCTAGTCCAATAGTAGAAGGGGTTGTACAATTTAGTCATATATCCGTTTATCACAGAAACAGAAGGGAAGCTCTTCATATCTAAGTGCAGTCCCTGTATAAGTCGATTATTCCTTGCATCATAGGTGTTGCGTCTTGAGATCCTAATTGCTATACTTGTTTCTGGAAGCAAAGAAGATTGTGTATAGATAGAAAGGGCAAAACATGTCTGAGGAAAAGCACCTTTCTATGGGCAAACAAGCATAAGATGACATACCTGTCTGTTAAGAATTCCATGTGGGATTTCAACCAAATTTCCAGCAATTACAACATGAACAATTTCCGCTGCAATACCTTGCTCCTGTTTAGCCAGCATCATAGCAAAGTAAGCAAGACAGTCACTTATATTGATTGGCCATGCATCTTCTACAAGATGGAATGAGAGAAGGAAACTAAAAAAGTAGCCTTAACCTGTTCATCCCCAAGATGCCCAGTTATATGATCAACAAGAAGCTGAAACTGGAGGGGGTTACAAGTGCTGCTCCCAATGCTAAGCCCAGACACAAGAACGACATATTTGTCTTCTCCTGCTTGAAACAAAAGGCAATGAGCATGAAACGAACACCATAGCAAAAGACGTGCCAAATGAACAGACTTAAGCAGAATCTTAACTTCACACGCTGACTAAAGAATTGCACATTTACTGAGGAAACTAAAACTATTTCCTTAAAAGGAAAAACATACTAAAAGGGGAAAGTGGGATCAAGCATCATTTTAGTGATATAATAGCAAAACATAACCATGAGAAACAACAAAGACAAGTGAAGATGATGTTTTCCTAACTTAATATCCTAATGTGCCTTCTTTTGTAACACATATTCTGCACACAAAATCTAGCTGGAGGCACTGTCATTAAGAGCTTGCGCTCCCTATGCCCATCTAGTACATCTCACTCACTCAGAAGCATTGCAAGCCTTTCAATATAGGCTTATTATTACACAAAGTCACTTCTCTTTTTGCTAACAATATGGTGTTTGGTATGCTACAAGAACTTAACTTATCCCCACCTGGTGTGATAATCTCTCCTTCTCACATACAGGGTAAATACAGAAGTACTCAAGACCGCGCTCCTAAGGATGGCCAAGAGAATGCGCAAATGCGATGATTAGAACCCAGCCCTTGAGTAGAATGTGCCAACTGCTTGAGCAACCCCTTAGGATAATTGAAAAAAAAAAATGCTTACCTTGTTACAAATTAATCAGACACAAGAGTAACCCGTGTTCCCTTCCTAGAAAGAAGAAATACAAGAAAATAGACGGAGAGGAAACAGTTCATACTCGACTTAAGAGGAAACTCCAACTGAGATGGTAGGCCTGCTTCAAGGACATCTTGGACTAGGAAGTCACCAGCATCAGTTTCCTTCCCATGCAAAGCAACAACAACACCTTCTCTAGACATGTTAGTTCCCATAATTCATGACAATAAAAGAAACTGATGATTTTCTTTCCACTTCAAGTTAGCAAAAAAGTTCAATTGACACAATAACACTAACTCTTTGTATGATTTGTTCTTCGGAAAAACGGTAACTCATATAGATATAAACAAAAATAAAAGTGTCACTCATGATTTGATACATTTCTTCTCTTTGCATTCAGTCACTCATTCTTTTGTGAACTTGAGTTTGTTTATCTTAGGAAAAAGCTATTGTCAATCCATTAAAGAATTTCATCTTTAGTCCTGTAATCTGCAACTGATCATACCTGTCACATATGAAGTAGGTGAAAGCAAACTCCCACCAAGCTTTACTCTGCCACTCTCATCTTCTAACACAAGATGATCATCAGGGTGCATGAAGTTGTGGCGCTTCACAAGTGGAGCAGCAGACCTCTAATTTTTTTTTTAAGTACATGAAACAAAAATAAAATTAATGCATCTTGGAGACGCATTACAGTCTGAGTGCAGTGAACACAACTTAATCATATGAGACAAAATTACCAGGAAAATTACCTCTTTGGAGTATTCATCAAGTATAGTAGGTTTAAGCTCCATGTGCTTGTATAAAGTACCAACAATAATGCATTCCTTGCCACGTTCTAACCCCAGTACAGTGCAAACTACAAGACATCATATGCCAATTATGAATCATACTGCACTATGGAATG
This sequence comes from Rhodamnia rubescens, assembly GCA_021437795.1. Classification (NCBI taxonomy): domain Eukaryota; kingdom Viridiplantae; phylum Streptophyta; class Magnoliopsida; order Myrtales; family Myrtaceae; genus Rhodamnia; species Rhodamnia rubescens. The sequence continues at coordinate 232,696 of JAILYA010000008.1, forward strand.
TCAAGCCTGTGGCATTAGTGGAAAAGATGAGGCTTCTACTAATAGAGCTTCATGAACGCCTTTCAACAGTTTACGAAACATCGGAAACTTTGACAAGCGTCCCTACACAGACCCACAATGCAACTGAAATAAACAAGAAAACAACTCTATAAACGTAACAAAAGGATGGGGCTAAACTTCTATTTCAACAATTTTTAAATATGGTGAACTCAAATAACAAGTCATTGACATTAATTTAAACAGATTATGCACAATTTTTAAGACTATAGTGTTAACCCATTCCCAAAACAGGGCAAGCGAAACAACAAAACCATAGAAAATTAGAACATAGAAAGTCTACCACAAACAGCTTAAAAAGAAAAAAAAAAGGACTTCCGAGAAAAATTGCAGAAATCCCTCGATCCCAAATGCTGAATATTCATTACATTACAGAAACAGCAGGTCAAAGGTTAAGAGAACTATAAAGCACTAAATAGTTCCCCAAGAAATCCACCTTTCAATTGGGCACTACAACCCCAAATGCACCAACTGGATGGAAAAAAAGGTAGCCTAAAATGGCACAGAAACGAAGCATAACTTTAGTCCTTGACAAGAAAACCCTAAAAACCCTGAAATTTACCGGGGACATGGGGTTTCCAACCGGGAACGAGAGAGTAGAGGAGAGTACGCAACATGTGGAGACGAGCGAAGTAAATCTGACTGTACTGTTGACCCCTGTACACCTCCTTCTGTATCTCGAACGTTTCATCCTGCAATGCAAACCCCCAAAAAAAAAAAAAAGCCACCGTTGCGAAAATTAGGGAAAGACACGCCAAAGAGAAGACCCAGCTAGACAAATCGAACAAACAAGAAGTCGCGATCAGCTCGAGATTGAAAAAAAAAAAAAAAGAACAAGCATGGGAGGCTCTCTGAGCTTCGCGAAACAAAAAAAGATATTGAGGCGACAGATTCGGAAGCTAAGCTCGCTCGTTCCGCGAAGAAAGCACGCGAAAACGCTTCAAATGTTGCGAAGACTCGTGAAGCACGACTGGGGCAGAAAAGGAAGGAGAAAATTCCAATACCAGGGAGTGGTAGGCGGACTGCTTCCGCTGAAGGGTGCTTGCCGGATCGATTTCCATGGCGGCCGTGGCGGGAAAAACTTGAAGCAGCAAAGTGGAGCTGAACTGAGAATAATCTGCACGGCTTCCTCCTTTTCAATTGCTGAGCTACTAATGAATGAAGAGAGTAATATTAACCGGAGGCTCGTGCTCATCGAGAGGGGATGTAGTTCACATGGTAGAGCGCTCGCTTTGCATGCGAGAGGTACGGGGTTCGATACCCCGCATCTCCAACTTTACTGCTAACAATTGTTCTCTATTTTTGCCAAGTGTAAGGTTTTTTATTTTTTTTTAAATCAAATTTATTTTTGTATTTTTGCCGGAAAGTTCTCATTCTTTTTTCTCTTTTGCTTAATTACTTCCAAGAGGATAAACTGATTGGAAGAATTCTTCCCAATGTTGTTTTTGAAATTTTGTATATGAGACTACCTTGACAATTCATGTGATTTTCGAATATGTCGTATTAGGATCTCATGCTCTAACACCATATGAAAAATTGTGAGATAATTGCAAACTGTTCAAAATGCTTAAGCTATTATGAGGTGAGGTATAATATTTAAATGTTCTAATACTTATTAGCATCACTAGTACCATCTGTATTTTTGCTACCCTCGAACCGCAATTGCGCCTAACTCACTCCTATTCTTTGACCATAGCCCAATGACCCCACCATCAGGTGACCATCATATTGGGAAAAATTACCAAAAAAATCTTAAATCTATTATATTTATGCCAATTCAATCATAAATTTTTTTTTTTTGTTGATTCGAGTTCTAAATCTTTTGCAATTTTGCCAATTCATTCCATCCGATCAAATTTAGTAGGTCGACAACGATATGGATGCCGGCCGGCGCTACCCATCCGGCGACATATTATTTAATATTTTTTTGAATTTTTATTATTTTTCATTTTTCTTCATTCTTTGTCTTTTTGTTTTTTTCTTCCCTCTTCATCTTCTCTCCTCAGCGAGTAGCTTTGAACTCTACAACTTTAATCTTGTCCTGACAATGTCCACCACGAGTGGCTTGAAAAATTACTAATGTCCTAACAATGAACGCAAAAACCATCTCGCCACCCTAGATCTAACAAGGTCTCGGCTTGCTTCGCCCGGCCATGGTGAGGATTGATCTTGCCGGACTCGAGATAGCGAGGCACAACCTCGCGTGGCCATGATGAGGCGAGCCTCGCCCGGCCATGATGAGGCCCGGCGACTGCGAGGGCGAGCTCGCCCGAGGCCGGTGCCTCGGCTAGTAAGAAGATGAAGAGCCATAGAGCCGAGATGAAGAAGATGAAGAGGGGAAACAAATAAAAAAATTGAAATAAAAATAATGTCACCGGCCTGCGTCCATATCAATTTGGCTGGCTAAATTTGGCCAAATTGACTGAATTGACACAATTGCAAAAGGGTGAGGGCTGAATGGTAAAAAAAAAGTTTAGGAGTAGATTGACACAAATGCAATAGGTTTAAAACTTTTTTGGTAATTTTCCCCACCATATGATGATCGCAACTCCGATGCAACCTCCTTGCTAGCTGAATTTTGGCGAAAATTGACCTAAATAACCACATTGAAATCTTACATAAAGATTTAAGACTAAATTAGCAAAATTAAAAAGTTTAGAATTAAATTGACATCCGTACAATAGGTTTTGGACCGATTCGACAATTTTCACAAGATGGGAAGCTTCTAATTTAACCGTGTGTTCATATCAAACATATTCGTTGTAGGGGTGAGCAACTTAGACCGTCCGGATCGGATCGGGACCGATAGTCCGGTTCCTAGTTCTAGAGGGTGGCGGTTAGGTTCACGGTTCTTAAAATTGGAATCGGTAGCCGGGCGGTCCGGTTCTCGGTTCCGAGGGCATAGAACCGGACCGGACCTTTGAATCGGACGGGTTGATTTTTTTATAAAAAAAAATTATAAAGTTTTTTGCACTTGCGTTGCGGGTTTGCAGCCCTTTTTTTCCCTCGCACTTCTCTCACGTCTCTATGAAGTCTTGCGTGCGCCTCTCAAGCGGAAGTTTGATTCTGCTAGTGCCTCAGTATGTCGGCTCCCTCAAATGATTTGCTTTGTGGAAGGTTATCCTCATTTCCAAGACCAAGCTTTGTTCGGAGGTAATTGTTATGAGACTTCAGCCTTTCATAGGCATCAAACAAATCCTTTTTTTGTTCCTTCCTCTCGGACAACAACTCCGAACTTTTACATTCAATTAGTTGAAGTAGATTCTCTTCCAATCTCCCTTCATTAATATGGCCCCTCTTTTCTCGAAAACATGATGCAAGTCATTGACTTTCTCCTCTAGATCCTTCACCTTGCATGATAAAAATTGTCTCTCTTCATGTTGTTGTGATTCCTTCTCAAACATCGGTGAAGGCGTGCAAAAATCGTCATGTTACTTGGTTCTTAGAACCGCTCGGATCGGACGGGACCGACGGTCCGTCCGGTCCCCGGTCCCCGAGGTGGTCGGTCCGGTCCATGGTTCCGGAAAATGGGAACCGAGACCACCGGTCCGGTTCCCCGTTTTTGTGGGGAACCGGACCGGACCGGGAACCGATCACCCTTAATTCGTTGTGGGTGTTGTGTGCAATTTGCAACATATAGCAATCGGGTCGTCGTGCAGCAAGCTTTTTCCTGGTCATCTAACATCCACAATTGCGATCTTTTTCATCAGCAAAAGGGGGCAGCTCGTCGGATATTATTGAATCTTTGTTCAAAGATCAAACTCGTTGAGGATAATTTTTCTGATGCAGTGACTCATCGAGAGTGTGATATGTGAGATTGCTTTTGGGATTAGGGTTTCAAAGAGGGATCTCCAATTTTGTCTTAGATTTTGGCGTAAAGGTGGAGGGAATTAGGGTTACAAAGATTTGAGTGGCGGATGCATTTGAAGTATCTGGTCTAGAGCCCCATTGATTGTTATCCAATTTTCCAAATTACGCGAATCACGTAGGTATTTTATAGGATGAATACACCGAATGTCGTCAATTGGTTCAGCGAATTTCTACACCTCGCGTACGGAATGCAACAAAGCCCTAAACAAATCAATTGGTTCGGCGAATTTCCCTACCAAATTTCCACACCTCTACGAAAAAGTGTGGTCTAGTCTTAAACCTTTCATTTGGTTCCATTAAACATTGGGCTCCATTTGTTTTTGCAGAAAATGAATGAGCATTGAAAAACATTTTCAAACAAATATCTCTTAAAGGAAACGAATGGACGGAAGTCTATGAAAATATTTGGATATAAATTAGTGGTGATAATGGAAACACTTTCCATTGACTAATTATTTTGAGCGATATAAGCTATCATTTTTAGACAATTATTTTCCAAATCATTCATTTTTTGCGAAACAAACGGAGCCTTAAAACTTATAGTGAAAAGTGCAATTTAAGGATATTAGGTAGACATGTTTTCAGTGACTTGTAAGCAACTTTGGATACGGAATTAATTACATGTTCTTATAAAAAACAAACAAATAAATAAATAAGTTGAGGGTTTAATCAAAGCAATTGAAAGGTATAAGGCTAAATTGTATTCCTTACACATGGGTTAGGACTTAAAGACATAGGACTTCCGATGCACTTTTGTCCATGAAAAAATGAGATGTATAACTCAAGCGGCACCAAGTAGTATGATATTCAGAACACGAAGACACTGATAATTGACCGATCGCAGCGCGTGATCATGGTGGTGTGCGCACCCGTCATGCAAAATATACCACAAAGAGAAGATAGGTGAGCAAGGTTCGATCTCACGTGGGTTGACTAGACATGTGAACGTACCACTTTGGCCGATGTCTCCAACTACTAAACAAAAGATGTTATTGCCCGTACGTCAACTGGGTTGAGATATTTGCCCTCGCACCATAAAAGATCCAATTATTTCTTGTTCACAAGTTTGATCACACGACATTGATTGTAAGTTCCGGCGTGATCCTACCAATCCGTCTCGTTGTCTTGTCTTCCTGCTCAAGCTGTTGACTTGGAAGAACACGGCGTGGTTATCTTGCGCTCTTGGCCTTAATTTTCTTGTTTCGGGCAACTCTCCCATGGATATTGGGATTATCCCACATCGATGATGGAAGAAGTGGATAATCGAATTATAAGTGTGAAACTTTCAATATGAGAAAGACTTAAGATTACCCAACAATGGAATGATACTCAAACTAACGTTTTTTTTTTTTTCTGGTATTAGATCGATCCAGTTTGTTTGCAAGGTCCAGTTTATTTAGTGGACGAATTACAAAACAAGGCTAGCTACAAGTTGCATGTATTCCCATTACGCAAGGTTGGACTCGATAAGGAATATTACTTCTCAATCGCCTTTCGAAGACGTGTAACCATGAATTGAAGCTCATCTGTCATCCTCATCCCATCTCCATTTTCGTAAAATAGAGTGAGTTAATCAGATCTACATGTCACGATGATATTAATACTGCCAAGTTGGGAGAGGGTATAGCTTATCGGAGCCATTGACTTGAACTCCAAAGTCAACAACTAATGTAAACACCCCCCAAGCGTCGACTTAACATGTTTTATTATTTGCCCTTTTGTGTTATTCAATTCAAGGATGAATTATGTAATCTGAGGACAGAAAAATGTCCAAGTGCGAATGAATCCTCCCCCGTCTTTATATATCCCACATGTCTGTCTGTTAGGTTTTGACGGGGCTCATGTACATGCGGTCTATCCCGGCTAAAAGCTTTAAACTATCATCCCCGGTTCTTTTCCGTGTTCATCTTGTGTGTGCCCCTTCCTGTTCACACAACACTCTCGGCGTGGGTTGCGCGTGGGATGGGGTGTTCAAATTTCTCACGTTGCTCGTCTATAGGGTTTCGACGGAGTTTTCTCTGTACGCGATCCTATCTCCTTTAGATAGCTTCGATCAATGTTGATAGAGGGACCAAACCCTACGGAAAGAGGATTCATGATCGGAGACACCTAGGGCATGTTTGGTAACGCTCATGTTTCGTTGATTACTGTTCTTTTGTTCCCGAGAACAGAAAAAAGAACAAAAATCTGTTTGATAACATCAGTTAATTTTTCTAATCCCGGAGACAAATCAGTGGCCAGTGAATAAATTTGGAATAGAAACAAGAAGCAAAAAATGATAATAATAATAATAATCGACTTCTTTATTCTTTGGAACAGACTTAGAAAATATCATTTCTGTTCGAAACTGTTTTCAGGGAGCAGAATTATTATCAAACATGCTCTTACTTACCAAGTCATGACCTAAATTGTCAAAGTGAATGAGATTAACATGCTCTTAAGATTCATGCTACGAGCTATGCCCACAAGAAAATCTTTGCGTGGCATGATTTCAAAATTGAAGAAAGAGTTCCAATTTCTGAATCAACTTTACGTACTCAGAAAAGGTAAACTTAGTGTCATTACACACCTAACGAACGTCTAAGAACTCATCAAGTTAGACATGTTTTAATAGCTGGTCTTTGTATGGTGTATAAATGTTTGTCTAGGATGCCGCTGAACCACCATTCCAAAGGAGAATAAGTCAAGTAATAATTTTTGGGTTCTTGTAAGACTAACAAGATACTGTCATTCTCACAGTTACTCGAAAAAATATTATGCGAGCAAAACCCTTTCAAAAACATATCTCATCGTGCTTTGAATTTTCTATATCTAACATATTCAGGAAGTATACACAAGCACTTTATCTCGCAAGAAATTCACTAATACGTCAAATCTCCCGTACAAATTCTGTTGATATATATGCTTTGTCTCCTGAACACTGTATGGCAACCGAGGAAACCCCTCAAGAAGAGATGTACATAAACCCCACATTGAATGGAAAAAGTGAAGGACGAACTCCAACCCAAGCAGCCAAATCAAACAAGAACACTACAAAATCCTTTAAAGTAAGCAACAGCGGCACCCCACTTAGCAGATCCTATCGCTTTGCTTCCATTACATCCTCGTTACTGTAGCAAGAAGTAGAAGCAGCAATCTCCACCAAAGTGCAGATTCAGTATCCCATACGCTGTGTTCATCAATATTTACAGCACAAGAAAATCCTCTCTCACCAGACTAATCGATGGTGCACACGATGTGCATGAACTGTTTTTTTCCGTACGAATCATTTCCATGGCCACCGAGATGTCTAGTTATATTTTTCAGAAGTAGACTGTCAATCTGAATCGATAATGAGACGGTCTGCGTACCGTGTATATAATCCTTACTGAGCAAAGTAAAGAGAGAGGGACAGACTGAGCGCTTTCATCGATCAATCGACAAACTCGGTGTCAATCTCAATCCCCCTGAAACCAAATCTTGAAAACCTCTGCACACGCCTGCTGGCGTGTTTCATTAGGAGACGTGGTGGTGGTGATGGTGGTAATGAGCTGCTTCAAAGGAGGGGATTTGAGAAGCATCCGCAGGCAACAGAGGCAACCCTCCCAACTCATGCATGAAACCGTCCAAGTCCGCAAAATCGTTCAAGTACCCACCTCCTTCTCCTCCACCTCTCATCATCATCATCATCATCCCTTCTTCCTCCTTCATCCTCTCCCTCGGGTCGAACCCGCGGAACAGGTTTATCGGCTCCATCTTCCTTGGGATTGGCCTCTCAGGCGTGATCTTTTGATGCCCTTCTCTCTTGGGGAAGATGAGCTCAGGTGACTTCCTTTTCCGGCTCTTCTGATGGTCGGCAGCGCTGGCGGCGGGCTTCCCTGTCAGGCGTTGCACGAGGCCCCGGAAGTTGGCAGTGTCGGTCTTTATGATCTCCGGGGCGAATATGTGGATTATCCTGATCTTGGGTTTGACTTTGGCAATTGATCTCGAGTCTTTGTGGATCCCTAGGGCAGATGATGGGGTTGAGGTGGAGCTTGAGTTCACCATAAAGGGTTGTTCCCTGAGGACCATCTCCTCCATGGCAACAAAGATATCTCAGCTGTTTGAGAGAGAGAGAGAGAGAGAGAGAGATGGTGGTGGTGGTGGTGGTGGTGAAGGAGTTGGTGAATTTGTTTAGAAGAAGAGAAGATGTATGTTTTCTATATAGAGGAGCGGAAGGAATAAAGAAACATTGTTTAGTTGGGGAAGACAAGGAGAAAAATAATGATTAACAAAGCATGTCAAGCTGTCTTTTTGAAGGAGGGTTGGATCATGGATCGTTGTCAAGCAGAATACAGGAGCGATTCTACTAAAATAATACAAGTAGGTTCCCCCAAATTCTCGTTACTTCAACCGTGACAAAATGGCTCTCTAGGAGAATTTACAGGCACATATTTCTTCTCCCAGCACGTTTAACGCTAGTGTACGCATACCTATTCAACGTTTAACATGAATCTAAAACATAAGTACCGATCTATATAAACATATAAAAATTTGTTACAAAAAGCATTAATCTATGATACTAAAGCCATTTAGTCAGCACATTGCTCGAGAAACTTTTGCTACCGGTTCGATCGCCGCTACGATTAGATGCACAATTTAGGATTTTCGAGGACGTAGAAAACCCCCGATCAAGATGATTTTACCACGTTGTTTTAGGGACCATGTGTCTGTAACTATGGTTTTTGAAACTTCAGTTTGAGAGATTACGGCTAGGGTTCGCTATTGTGGTCCTCAAAATTCACCCCTAGCTTCCAAATATAAAACCCTAACTAGAAACAAAAGAGACCAAAGACATATTGTTTGTCAAGGTGTGTCTCCGGCGGATCCAGCTTCAAGTCAAGGACCAGTTGCCAAATGGTTAGAATATACAAATACGGACTGGTACGGCAGTTTTTCCCCCTTGCTGTGGGATGCCACTACTTAGGATATTCATGCCTGTATAGATGATCCAAGTGTCATGCCTTGCACAACCCAACAGCTGGATACTTTCCCGCGTCTCTGACCTTAAAATAAACGAAAGCAGAAGACAGCAAGAATCATGCCCTAATCCTCAATTTTCCCTTTCTTCTTGTTTCAATTTTGCCACCCCTTGGGTAAACATAATATCTCTATTTGGTATCTCGTCCATATCGTGAGATCTTGTGGAGCCATCGATAATCTGTTCCAAAAGTTTAAGCTATTGGATGAATGTGTTATTTAATATTTAAATGTCTTCATATGCTCCCTCATGCATAGGCTAGACTTTTGGCCGGAGCCTAATGCTTGGAAATGTGTAATTGGCGAGCCATATAGGGGTCTGGAAAGTTTTGAACACGTAATTTACTGCCGATACTATATGAGATTATGGGATCTTAGTTCAATCTCTTCGGATCCCTTACTTGTCTTCCATTTAAAGCAATTGGCATTGGTCCTATTAAATTCACACATCTAAACTACAAATGCGGTCACATAAACAATCGAAGCATGTTGTAGCATCCAATGTAGGCACGGAGCGAAGCACGAAATCCACCATCTTGCTACCACCGTTTCAAGATCACTATCTCGCTAGATCGAGGTGCAATCGATGCTTATAGATGATGTATGTGAGCATGCTACAAGCGTCCTTGACTTTGATACAATTCATGTTGATTTCTGCATTCGAATCGATCAAGTGACAAGTACTCAAATGTTGCATCCATCAATGACACTATAGTTTACATACAATGAACCACGTCTTTTCCAATTTATGAAACTAGGTCTCTTTCCCGATTTACAAAGAGAAATTATCTAAAAAGTCATAAAGCTATTATAATTGTGCACATTTAGTCTAAAACATTTTGTATTTATGTCAATTTAGTCCTAAACTTTTTTTTTTTTGCCAATCAAGCCCTAAATATTTTGGATTTGTGTCAAATCAGTTCATTAGACCAATTTTGATTGAAAATTGCTAAAGTACATGCCGGTTGTGCCACATAGGACGGTTGACGCCGACGTGGACAAACTTCAATAACATTTTAATAATTTTTTGATTTTTTTCTTTTTCTTTTCTTTACCTTTGTTTCCGGACTTAGAGCCGGCGAGGGTTGCGACACCAATGAGGGCAAAGTGGCCACTCACCCGGATCTCACGAGGGCTACGATGCCTCGCCAAATTTTGCTAGGGGAGGATGCCATGGCCTTTGTCGGCACTAAGCGAGGGAAAAAATAGAAAAAGAAAAAGAAAAGAAAAAAATTATAAGAAAATTTAAAAAATTATTAAAATTGTCCACGTCACCACCATCAATGCCACATAGGACAGCCGGCGTTCACATCACCGATTTCTTACAAAAATTGGCTGAACGGACTTAATTGGCAAAATGTGAAAAGGGTTTAGGATTGAATTGGTACGATTGCAATATGTTCATGACTTTTTTGGTAATTTTCCCGACTTACAAAACTTGGTTATTACGAATGCACTCTTCAATCTTGCAGGGTCAAGGCCCTAAAGTTTGTAGTCTCTCCGTCTCACACACAAGAAACAAACTATGTAACTGAGCATAAATTTGTTGGTTGAACTTCCCAGGACCAAATGACCATCCTCACTTTTCTGGCCATGGACGTCTACATTTTGTATATCTATCGTGATAGAAAAAGACCACTTTTGACTTCATTTCGTCCAAGGCAGATGTGAGTGTTGCACTTATCTACCTCGAGAAACTCTTCTTCTTCTTCTTTTCCGGCAAATTGACCAATAAATGGGAAGTACGAGGACATTGGTCCTTTTTAGTCCCTTTTTACAAGCTGTCTTCGATAAATCCAAGAATGTGCATCATCCGCAACTGTTGCCAATCACCAAGTAATCATTAGAGAAATAATTATGTAACAGACTTGAATCTATTGTGAGATTTTACAAAAAAATCAAATAAAAAAATAATTTCAAATTAATACGAGTCCACTCTTTCAAAAATTTGTGACCCACAATATGTTGTTACTCTCACATTCACTCAGAAGCTACTATGCTAAGCAAAATCCTAATGAATATGAAAAGACAATAAAGTAAAAAGACCAGATGAAGTTAGGGAAAATTCATCCAAAAAGTCATAAACCTATTGCGCATTTGTCAAATTTAGTTTTGAACTTTTTATTTGTGCCAATTTTTTGGTCAAATAATTATGCCAATTGAGTCATAACTATTTTTATATTTTGTTAATTGAGTTCATTTGACTAAATTTTGGCTATAAATCGCCGATGTGGACACCAACTATTATACATGGCACAACCTGGGCCGACGTGGATAATTTTTTTATATTTTTCAAATTTTTTATTATTTTTTCTTTTTTTTTTTTTTCTTTTCTTCTCTTTTCCTTTTTATTTTTGTTTTGCTATGGTCGGCTATTGGGTGAGGCTATCACGGCTACGATAAATTGGGTGAGGCTAGCCTCATCGGAATATGGGCAAGGTTGCCTCGTTCGCTCGTGAGTCTAGCCTCACCCGGTCTATCGCTACCGTGATGGCCTCTCCCGGACTATCGCGGCCTTAATGGCCTCATCTATATTTGGGAGAGGCCAGGTGACTACCATGACCTTCGTGGGGCACACTAATGAAAAAGCAATGAAGGAAAAGAGAAGAGATAAAAGAAAATAATAATAATAAATTTGAGAAAATATTATAAAAAATAATAATAATAAATTTTTGAGAAAATATAAAAATATTAATTAAAATTTTTCATGTAGTAACAGGTTTAAGACTTTTGGACAATTAACAAACCAACATAATCGTGTTTAACATACTTGGGACTTAAGTCTTGTCGAAATGCCTTCATTAGACTCAAAATTTTGCGTTGAAAATTGGCCAAATAGATTCAATTGAAAAAGCATGAAAATGTTTATGACTTATTTGATTTTACCACTTAATTAAAAAGTTTAAAATTGTGAATTAGCAAAAGTGTAACAGGTTTAAGACTTTTTGGACAACTGTTAACAAACCAACAATAGTACGTGTTTAACATCGACTTGGGACTTAAGTCTTGTCTGAAAATGACTTGATTAGACTCAGAATTTTAACAGCTGAGCCAATTGAACTTTTAACGTCACATGTGGAACGTAAAATACGAGTCCAAAGCCCAAGCCCGAATGCTTCTATAGTTAGGCCCTCAGCCCACTCCCATTCCTTCACCACCTAATATACGAGAAATTTATTTAAAAAAAAAAAAACCAACAACAAACATCAGTAGATAGATAGATAGAGAGGGGGTGATTAACTTTGTTTCATAGCGCCTGTTAAAGATCCGAACCCTTTCTTTGTTTAATCGAAGAAATTCTCGTGATTAAGCTGTAAATTTGAGTTAAGGTGCTGATTCATTCTAATGCTGGGAAACTATGTTGCAAAGTAATTACAGTGTAGAATATCGAGCTCGTCGACTCCGGTAACTTTGGTTGTTCGGTTTTGGCATTCCCAGGTGAGTCGTGCTTATGTCTTCTTTGTTCTTGTAAACTCATGACTTCAAATTGATGGGAACAAGACATGATTATCAGTTATAAAAAGGCATCACATGATTTGATGCTTCCTTGAAAGGAAAAAGTACTGTTTAGAACATGTTTATTGCTTAGGGAAGGATCATGTATTTTTAACCTTTATGATCATTTGATATAGTGTTGATATGGAAACTTGCGTTATGAAATGAATTATGAAAGGTTATATGTAGTTATTTTATAAACTCAGTTTAAGAAATGGGTTTTGCTTGATGAATTGAATTTTGAAAGGATGTCTAACCTGGTTAGTAGACTCAAGTAATGGGATGAATTCTGGATTTAATTTGTGGCTATTTGGAGGATAAGTCGGTGGTCCGATACTCATCGCTGGTGTGTTTAGAATCAAATTGAGGAGTTGAGTATGCAAAGATGTCTTTTTGGCCGAGCCACCGGCCAATATAGTTGAAGGCTGTGTTAAGGGGGGAATCTTGATCGCCTTTATCATGGGGCGTTAAACATGACCATAGTTGGACACCGAGCGTTAGAATGATCTATGAAATAATATTGTTGTACGATTTGATATAGATTGATCAATGGAATGCATCACTAATATTTGATCTGCTACTATTGATCGATAAGATACGTATACGACTTTGTCGAAATGTTATGGCTTATTTTTCAAATTGCATGTCTACTTAAAGAAATATATACCACATGCTTAGTTGTGGCTGCTCATTCTATTCATTCTAAATTTTTTTCAAGCTCTTCATTGATAGGAAACTTTTGGTTGACGGATTGTGGGAAGACTGGATATGTCATGAGATGATATTTTTCGTTGGATTTAGTTCTTAGTTTGACAAATTATACACTGCTTTTTTTTTTTTTTGTGAAATTTAGAACTATGATTCTGTAATCACAAAAATCCCTGTTTTAGCAGATACATAGATGAATATATAGTTTGACAAAAATCTCGGTAACTCATGTAAATTTATCATTTATATTTTAATTTGAAGCTATCCGAGAAAATGAGATATATCGGCGTATTAAAATGATAGTTATAAATTTAAGGAAACGTCTACTTCTCAGATTGAACAGACCAATTAACATATGGTACAAGAAATTGAGCACAAAAACTATAGAAAAGAAAATAAAAGTACACATGGTAACAAAATTTGATGTTAGCATATTGGTTCTACACCAAATTATCAGTGCCTTCTAACTTCTAAGAGAGCGGCTAGCTGCGATGCTTTCTTTTTCTTGTCACCAGACCCAACGAGCTACGGCTTTCTGACTCGGACCACCTCGTGTGTTGCTCTCGTCCGCACCGCCATACTCTTTGTCTCCACCGTTGCACAGCATTTTGGCGCCGCCGGCAGCTACTGCGAGAACTCTCGCATTCGTCGTCGTCGCCAGAACCACCACCGACAATGCCGCAAATCTGCCCATCTCTCCGTCTCGACCTCTTGGCATTGTACCGCTCTATTCCATGGTCCTCTCTGTCGCTTCTCTCTTTCACCTACACCGCAGCCCCACACCGCCTCTGCTATCTACTTTTGCCTAGCCAACCCGCACCGCCTCTTAGGGTAATCGACTTTATCGTTAGTGTCCATCATCCATGCAATAGTTATGACGTGATGTAACCGACCAATTATTGATGTTTCCACGTTGTAAATCAGATCTTGCTTGGCTTCCTTGCTCGTTTGCATCTCACTTTTGATGGACCAATTACGCCGCGTGTCGTTGAATGATTCAATCAAGTTAAAACCACTGATCAGTATTTCCATATGGGTATTTATTTTTTTTAAAAACAGAACTTCGATAGGCCAAAGGCATAAGCGGAGCGAGATCTGAAGTGATCGGGCCCGTGATCCACGTAGACCAAGGGCGAATACGCATCGTTTACGGCATGGACTACGAGGGCATGGCGATTGACCTCTATGTTAATGGTCATCTCCCAAAGAAATGATAAAACAAACAAGGGGTAGCCCGCTTCTATTCAAATCGGACACTTTGATCGCATAGATCTCTCTAGGGATTATGTGGATGAAAGAAGCTTATTTTACCTAGTACCACTTATCTTAAAAGGCCGGCAAATAAGACAACGATTCCATAAAAATATAGGATAGCCTTGTAGAGTAGAAAGGGGCTCTCCAAGTTTGTCCGGTAATAGATTAGGGTGGCTTGCTCTGACCAAGACTCCCATTTGCAAACATTAACATTCCGAGAAATAACAAACGAATAGGTGCTATGCTAACTGCTTAGGAATGAAAAATCGGGACTTGCATCTTGATCATCTTCTCGGTGCGCGTGCTGCTAAATCATATGTGAGACGAGAATGCTTAAGAAACAAACAAGATTCGCCCGTTAGTACATGTCACCCGCAGGCATGATGTTATGGTGCCTAACTGTCGACCCGCCAACCGGGGTACCAAACCCTAGGAGAGGCCGGCCTCGTGTCACCACATTGACCGTAGAATGGCCACGAAACCTCTCCTCACGAGCATATGAGACTTGTGATCTAATCTAAGTAGGATCAATATCGACACATTATATGACAAGACATGACATATCGATAAAGAATTTTGATACGTTGGATACGTATAAAAATGCTAGCCATGAATTTCTTTTTATTCTTTTTTCGTTAGGGATTCATAATTAATTTTTTTAATTTTTTTTTTTAGTTTGGCAAGTTATATTAATATTGAGGTGGCTAGGTATATGACTTAAGTATATATATATTTTTGATAAATTAACATTTTGACCCTTAGTTTAATGAAAATGTTTAAAATTAACCCCGTGAGTGTCGAAATGGCGTGTCGGGATGTTGGAATCGTGTCCGCTGGCGCGTCTTGAGTCTCGACCACATGTCGATCCCATGTAGGAGAGTGTCGGGAGAGTATCGAAGTGTCGGACACGACACGAAGACCCTCGAAGAGTGTCGGTGATTCTTGGCTTTTGACTCACGCCTATTGAGTCATTTTACGAAAAATAAATGATTTGAAAATTTAATTTTTTTTAAATAATTATATTAACTGGTGCAAAATATTCACATCAATAAATAATATTTACGTACACGATGAAATATTTTTTTGATGAATAGATGACTATATTTTAAAAATAAATTTTTATATTAAATTTTAATTTTCGCAGCTCCATTTCCCTGTCGGTGCCCGAGACCAAAGAGGATAAGGAGCCCCAGAACTTACCGTAGGGTTACCTCTATAATAACTTTATCGCTGCGACATTGATCCCCCAGAGACGCGTGTCCTTGGTACAGTGCTAAGTACCTTGGTCGCCTTCCACGTGGCGCGTTCACGCTTCTCCACCTGTCCAGTGGACCAGACGTCGCGCGACTATTTAAGTCCCCAGCCATTCCAAGCACCTCTCACCCTCATCTTCATAATCAGTTCATCAGCGAGTTTTGAGTCAAGTCTTGTGATCCGATTCGAGCGTGATTCGGGAGTTTCGTTTGTTTTTTTTGGGCTCTGCTGTTGTTTGTAGCCACCGAGTGTTGAGGAGAAAATGCAGTCCATGAAGAACGCAGCGGCTTCCGCCAAGGAGACGGCGGCCAACATCGGCGCCTCAGCCAAGGCCGGCATGGAGAAGACCAAGGCCGTCACCCAGGAGAAGGTTCGCCTTTCGATCTCGATAGTTGAATCAACTCGTCTCGCAATGAATGTTTTTTTTTTTTTTTTTTGGGGGTGTGTTTTAATGAATTGGTTTGGCTTTGGATTATGGTGGCAGGTGGAGAAGATGACGGCCCATGATCCAGTTCAGAAGGAGATGGCGACCGAGAAGAAGCACGAGCGGATGGAGCAGGCCGAGGTCAACAAGCAGATGGCCCGCGAGGAGAACGCTGCCTCCAAGCAATCCACTGCCGCCACTGGCCACATGTCCACCACCACCACTGGCCCTGGCACCGGCACTGGCACTGGCACCGGCACCTACGCCACCACGGGGGTGACTGGCCACCCTACCGGGGCGCACCAGATGTCGGCCCTGCCCGGCAAGGGCATGGGGCAGCCGGCCGGACAGGTGGTCGAGGGCGTGGTGCAGTCCCACCCCATCGGGACCGACACGGGCACGGGGCCGACCACGGCGCACAACACCCGGGTCGGCGGGACTGGGCAGGGCAACGGCACCGGCGGGTCCTATATTTAAAAGATTAGGATGAATGGGGTGAGTTCGGGTGCTGTAGTGGGAGAAGTAATAATGAACGTATTATAGCGAGCGTTCCCCTTCTTTGTATTGTGATGTTGTACTATGTTTTCTGGCGATTTCTTGTGTTTTCAGGTGTGTTTGGTGTTGTGATTTGTGAAGATGCATTTTACCGATGGTTGTAATAAGACGAGATGATGTGTTTTACCGAGGGTTGTCTTCATTTCTCGAAATCTGAAAAGCGAAAATAAATCTCAGCCAAAACGCTAAAAAAGAACAAGTTTTACTCGCAAAATTGATTGGAAGATCGGTCAGAAATAATTGGTAATTAATTATTAGAGGTGTCAAAATGGATGAATCGGGTCGGATCGAATATGGTTCGATCAATAGTAATTTATTTAATTCGTTTTGTCTCATGTTCATGTAATAAAAATTTAATAATTCATATTCAATCCTGATTCAATCTCTATATTAACATTTTTTGCCTTTCTCTGCCGCCATCTCCCCAACCCGACTGTCACCGCCATCGCCGGCGTTGGTTGCCCCACTGGTAGCCTGTCGCCGCCCCCGTCTCAAGAGAAGAAAGGAGAGGAACTTTCTGCCACTTTCGAGACCTACTTTTTCAAAGGAAGGAAACCAGCATAGTGTCTCAGTCCCACAGTCCCCTTCTTCCTTGAGACGGAAATGCATGCAACTTAAGATTTAGTGCTCGTGATGGGCCAGTTTTTTTAGGGTTTTAAATCTGATTGGACCCTTGACACATGCGCTTCCCATCAAGTGAAAAACCGTGGTGTTGAAGCCTCCGGATGTATCTTTGCTCGGGGCCGTTCCATGGAAAACTGAGTTGGATGCTTCTCTTTCGCTCTGCTTCAATTTCAAACCCTAATTTTTGTCGATAATCTTTGATGATGATGACCTCGGCTGTTTCTCGAACCCTTCGTTCGTCGTGTGTTATGGCGTATGGAGCTCTTGGTTTTATCTCAAAACTTCATTCAAATTTAGAACGCTTCTCTCTACACACTCACGCCAATGTTTGAGGACCGCCAAGGCATACAAGAGGAGCCCAAAGCTCGAAAAAAAACTCGATCCCATCACAAGCGACTCTTAACCCAGAATCACAAATTCAGCAGCAGCACCACGATCCGTCGTGATCATCGTCAACGCATTTCACATCTAACTGCTCACCGCCCACCTCGCTGCCGCCGCGAATCAGCAGCTCATCGGGAGCAGATTGGAGGTGGCCTCCTCCCGCGTACCCCGGCCTCCCAAACGCCTCTGCTCACGAACGCCAGGAACCCCACCGCTTGCCCCTGCGATCGCCGCGAGGAACACACCGGCGTTGAAGGACAGACATGAGCATCAGCATCGCCAGGTAAGCGAGCCCCATGTGCAGCAGCGATTGGAAGACGCCGATGGCGATGCTGGGCTTGGCGAGGAGGAGGTGGCAATGGGAGAGCCACTGGACAAGGATGCAGAGGGCGAGAGGCGGTGAGCGGGCAGTGGCGGGGGCTTTGAAAGCTATAGCTCATTTACAAGCAGTGCTTGGAAAGCTATAGCTTATGGATAAAAAATGGATCGAAAATGGATTGACCTAAATTCTATTAAAACTCATATTTGAATAGGTTTTATAAGTTTAGACCCATATTTGATCTATTTTTTAAATTTAGTAAATCCATATATGAACTAAGTATATAAAAATGAGTTTAAAAAACGGGTCAATGCGTACTTAAAAGATTAAGTGAAAAAGAAAAGTACAATAGAATACATATAATCTTTCATGAAATGGCTAATTCAAATTAAAGTCTTTTTTTTTTTTTTTGTGGGTCGGGAACTTCAAATTGAAGTCTTGCTCACAGGAAATGATAATGATAATTCGCCATAGGTATGATCTACGAGATGATGCAACGAATGTTACATCGCATTTGGAATGGGAATATGTCAGGCACATGTATACTGTTAAAAAGTGGGTGGGTACAATAGACAGCGCATCAAAGACAACCACATGCAATTTAAATCGGCCATCATCGTCACTTCAGCCCCCCAAATCTCTATGGACAATTTGAACATGGAACTTGGAACTCTCAGCCACAAATTCGTTGTTTTCATTTGGAATGTTTGCCAAAATGCGGTCCCGATCCCGACCCGCGAAAATTTGTAGACCTCTCTGTCCCTTTTGCGCGCAATACCTAGAAAAATCTCAAAATCAACCCACTAGAGACTAGGAGTATGTACAAATGGTTGCTAGAGGCATTGTTTCAACATTCGAAGGAACCACTGGCCAGCGTTCTATGGTTTGTCTGGAAAGATTTGGAACCCAGGAACCAGAGCCAGGGATCCTGTCTGTTTGATTTGGTCGAATTTGTTGCTCTAGGGATTTATTTAAATAATTTTGGGCAAAAGTAAAACGACATAATTAAAAAAAAATTGGAGAGATTTGATTCGAACAAAGCTTCAAAAGCACAATCATATGATTTTCAAAACCAGTTTTCCTTTTGAAATATATTTAACAAGTGCCATGACGACATAGAGCTGAAGTTAGAATTCACCGCCAGACAGCAATCCGCCGCACCCATACGAAAAGCTGTAAAATCTCAACTTGCTAGCATCTGACCAAATTAACACAATAATGTAACTTATCAAAGTGATTTGGTATCCCCAAAAATTGCAAAAAAAAAAAAAAACACATGAAATAAGTAATGCTACTAACTCCAAGACATTAAAAGCTCTCCCTAATACAAGGCGCTGCACAACAGATCCTCTCTGAGAATTGCCCTCTCAAGACTCCAAAGATTTTTCAAACTGCAGTCTTGCGGAGCTCGGCAGCTCCATGCGCAAAGTGACACCTCTCTCCAAACGTGCAAGACCCTTTAGCGAAATTATCGCACAGCTTCGTCTTGTAGTTGCTGCCGGGAGGGGCAGGGGCCCCAGGCCCTCCGTGGCCCTTCGCATGGCCACTTAGTGCGCTGATGTTGTCGATCAGCTCCCTCACCATGGTGCTCGCGTGGTTAATCTGTTCGAATGTCCCTTCGAGTTCAATGTTCCTGAGCGCCGGGTTGCTCTCATGGTCCCGGATGGACAGCTTGACCCCCGTCTGGCGGCAAATCTGCTTCGAGTTCACGCCACCCTTTCCAATGATGGCTCCAGCGAGGGAAGCATCGACACTGATTTTTGCAGTGGCAGATGCGCCAAAGCTAGAAGCTGGGCCGGGTGGTGGTGGCATCGGCTCCATCCTCCCACCCAAGCGGTGGCCTGTAATGGGTCCCATGGCACGCGGATCATCGAAAGATGGAGCTATGGGCTTGCCAAGCTCCCATTCACCGTGAGCAAAATGGCATTTGTCGCCAAATTTGCAGCCTTCTGCAGTGTTATACTTGTTGCACATGCGGGTTTTGACAGCGGGCTGAGACGCACCCGTGCCATTTTGCAGGGGTGGAGCAACCATATTTCGAGGTGCTGGGGGGGCAGCTGGTGCCAGGTTCATCATCTGGGCAACAGCATTGTAGCCACCAGGCACATAGTGCAAGAAGTGACAGCCCTCACCGAAGGGACAACCAGCAATGCTGCAATCAAAAGCATCCCCCACTTAGAGACAGTAAGATGCGCGCCACAAAACGTCAACGAATCAATGATACATGCTCATCAAATTACATGACTCCACTAGATCAAAGTCCATGAAGTTTGTGATTTTCACAAAATAGACAGATGCCTACAAAAATGCAAAAGAAAGCTAGCAACTTTTTGTCTGTGCACAAACGCCAGAACCAACATTTGTTTGCCATGGATAGACTCAATTTCACAAACAAGAAAACTAAGACAAAGTCATAGTAGAACTAACAACAATTGAACATGATCGGGCTTAGAATCCACAAGGTATAGAATATCTATTGAGGCCTACCCACCAATAGCATAAAAAGATACAGAAGCTGAGAACATCAAGGAATAAAATTTTATCTATTTCTTTACACGCAGGATTGAACTACATTTCTGAGCCCTTCAAATTGGAAGACCATCGTGTCAAGAAACTCCCAAGGTAAAGATGCAAATTCCATTATGGTTAGGAGACCGTGGGCACATTCATGCCAGATTATGTTGTAATTAGTTATTTGGGCTTAGGCTCCATTTTTCACCAAGAGAAAAAGATCCAAATTCCAGAGGATACCACCAATATGTGAATTTTGGGTTTCCTATGATAATAATGGTTGAAAAGCAACGCACTACACAGAAATAGCAGTTACATTGACAATAAGATAAACCAATATGGCTACTGGATAGGTTGGGGAAAAATTTCTAACAGTGATTAATAAGCCCTGGGTACAATATTATGTTCACAGCAGTTTGTCACATATTTTAGACAACCATTATAAAATTTCATCAATGAATTGACAACGGTGCTATGAAGTTCTTTATGAAACTGACATATAATATATGGAACTGCAGCAGCTTAGCTACCGTTATTCTCATCTTCTTTATGTTTCAAGAACTAGTTCTTGTTAAATCCTAGATTTTCACGCGAGAACAAAATGGTATCCTGGCAGATTCACATGCTTGTGGAACATACGAAACAATTTATTGTTTTCAAATACTAAAGCACCAACTGCCAATTCACGATTATCGTGTAACCTTCCATCACCGTGAATATTGTTGCATCGTATAAGAATAAGTTTCAGCAATGGACAGAAACATATACTACAGGAGAAAATCCTACCACTATTGCGATACTAATTCTTTCAAGTTGTTATTAAAAAGAGAATCGCTACAGCATGATCTATGCAAGCCGATGCATCCACTATTCATTCACAACGACACTCATAAATGGAATGAAATCACACATTCATTCAAGAACTCCTAGGAGCAAGGCTGACAAGAAAGAGAAACAAATGGTTGGAAAATGACTGTAGAAAGAAGAAAAGTTCTTGGATCCCACTAACAGCAGCTTCCTCCATCTCCTTCAAAAAAATTTGCAACCTATTATAAAGACCTTGGACATAATCTCATTTGGTAAACCTATTTTATAGTCACAAGTGTACTTTTATTAAACAAGTATGACAACGTATGAAAATTATCTTCCACTAAAAGGTGGGAGTTTCAGCATGCCAGGATGTAATTCAGTCAAAAGTGAGACAGCTTGAGCTGATTAAGACAATTCAACACTCAATACATTGTCAATCTAATAGATAATTTATCTTCATGAACTACAATTACAGAAGCGCAATTTCTATTCAAATGAAACTTTTTAGAAGCTAAGAATGAAGTCTGTAATATTACCACGTTACCTTGTTTGTGGATATAACTTACCAACTGACTGGTAGGTAAAATAGCTGTGTAGCATCCAGTACAAACTAATTAATATGAGATTAATTATAGAAGTCCAATAAAGGTGACACAATCAATCAGACTCCGAATAACTTCCTTGATCCAATAATAGGCAGCCAAAGTTCATCTATCCGTACCGCATGATAAAGCAGTAACTCCATTATATAGCTTTCTTTTACATGGTTAACCAACGCATAATATGTACCTGTATAACAGCTTAAATGTCCACTTCATTAGTGAAATCAAGTAATTATATCTCGGGCACTCATAATTAAAATTTTCTAGGAATGTTGTAAACATTATTAAGAGAGTATGAAAGTTTCAGATATTTGATTAGATAGGAAAGGATATAAACCTGAAAAACTTTGTGCATGGCTTCGATTTGCTTCCTACACCAGATAAGGACTCCGATTCTGTTACAGCACATTATTAAGTGTTCTCAGTTAAAGATTTCTGTTGATTTCAAATCTGCTTATCTAAAACATCATTTCAGGTATGTGTATGACCTTTGGTAAAAACCATGACTTTGGAAACAAGTTCACTTGTCATTTCAAAATTCATGAGCAGCATTACAAAATCGAACATTTTCCTCGCAACGAATGCTCCAGGCACTCCTAAGCACTCCATTATTTCATACCAACGACAGCTCTAACACGACTACTCTATAACTAGAGCATTTCTTGTTCACACTTGTTAGTACTCTCATCACAAAGTACATGGTAAGAACTGGGTGCTTAAACAACGCCAATCTATACTACGAAATGCGCACTCAAAACATAAATGAGACATATTTATACATCAAAGAGCAAGGAGGAACCAGGTTCATAAATTCCTAAACGATATGTCATCACACAGTTCACCCGAGGCAAGATGATACAGGCATGGAATTCAATAAGGTAGGAAGTTCTTTTATCTCAGGTTCATCTTTGTTTCATTTACTCTTTAAAATGAAGGCAAAGGAACCTCCTTGAATAAAGTATGAGTACAGTCCTGAAAAATCTTTTGAAGCAACAACCTAGTAAACAGATCTTTTTCTTTGATAAAGAAAGAAAAAAAAAAAGAACACGGCAAACAATTGATCATACTTTTAATTCTTAAAGTACCACAAATTACCCAAATTTTTCGGCTCCTCACTCAGAATAAGGGGAAAACTGCTCGAACAGCTTTCGGACAGCAGAAACGCCAGGGAACACACAAAAACGACAAAAAAGGGAAGAGACGCAAATTGGCGACAACTGAAATCACATCGACAACGCTCCAACACCTCGGAGTTGCTAAGACCACGGGATCCAGCACTAAACGACTAAGGCTCATACATTCCCCATGGTTTTCTCAGCAACCAAACAGAGCAAGCACTAATCCGAAGTACAAAAACAAAGCACAAGCTCCGGAACACACGAAACGACGAAAAACACGAAGACGAACCTTTCTTGGACTTCTTGAGCCCCCCATTAGCGTGCAAGCCACCTTCGGATCTTCCTCTCTTGCGAGCGTCCATGGTACAGAGGCGAGGTGCGGAACGAGATCCAACCGGGCGACACCCACTTGGCGTCTAAACAACCAGCCCCCAAGAGCGCCTAAAAGAAAGCCCTAAAAACCCGAGCTTGGAGCGACTCCACCCACGACGGACGCACTGCGGAAACACCCAGGCGAGAGAGTCGGGCAGGAAAACCCTAAACCCTAGACGAATCAGGGGTTCGCTACTGTGTGGACTCCGCGAGCTGGGAGAGAGAGGTCGAGAGGGGAAGAGAGAGAAGAAGTATATATAATTGACAAAAAGGAAAATAAAAATCTGTGCTTGGAGAAATTAGGGTTTTGTCTTTCTGATGATCTCCATTGGCATTATTGATAGATGGCGGAGAAAGATCAGAAGGATTTTGACTGTCGTCATCAGCCAAGATACGACGTCGCAGCTCGTGAGTTTTTGAGAGGAGAGTGGTGACGTCAGCCGGCGCCGAATCGCGTCGCGGCGTCAGGGCTTCTCGTCGGAGCCCATGAGGCTTTGTGAGTGGGGAGCCCCGGCCCGGCCCATTAACCGGTTCAACTGATTCCGCTTATGGTCTTGGACCGGTGTTGGCTGGTTCAATCCGATTGCCAATCCCGGTCCGGGCCGTGGGGCCGGCTCTGATAACCGCAATCGAGACAGACTGGCCGTGGCGAACGTCAAGTTACAAAATCCGGATCCTCCGACGTTGGGGTTCGTGACACGCTTACCATAAAATCAAATCCAGATACCCAAATAAAAATGAATGACTGATTTGAGAGAGGGTTGAGATTCAAAAATTTTCGAACCCCACCCTCCCTTCAATAAATGACGTGGCCCAATCTTGGCATTCCAAATCAAAATGGACTACCTGATTTGAGTTTATAATAAACATGTCACGTAACTCCAATGTCGGAGGATCCAAATCTCAAGTTACATTACGAAAAAGCAGTTTCGAATTCCCGAATTTCAAAGACGGAGTTTCCATTGAATAAGGAAAAAGTTCTCCACCGATTCACTTATTCGGCATAGAAAATGTTTTCGAATGGTTGATTTTCCGGGAATTAGGAACGAGGTGCGTAATTTATTATATGACCTATTTTCGGGTTGCTCTTATTACCAAAAAGTACATTAATATTAATTGGTTTTCATGACGTTGGGTGTCGGAATTTCTTAGAAGACAAACTACTGCTATCGGATCATGAAAGTAAATCTGATATGGTCATTATCTACTCAAAATCATTAGAATGAATCTAACAAGAAATATCAGATTTTATGTAGCAAGACATCAATTCTTCATACCGAAAGTAATCGATAAAATAAAAAGTTGGATATCGCAATGACTCATCTTAATTTATCTATTCTCCAAATTATGGCGTATCGACTATAAATTAATCCCGACCATTTATTTTCTTTGTAATTCACGAGTACGACCGTAATCAGCGATTGTTTTCCGTTTTTTTTTTTTTTTGCAAGAAAAACCATATACATCTATTTGGGCAAATTAAAATCAATTTATTCTCCCAATTAGTTAACCGCCATCATCGACTTAGGAAAAAGAAATTTTTTTCCTTAAATTAGGAATAGGAAATATGTCCTTCTTAAGAAGCACTAAAAAGGAAATATTTCCTTACTTCAAACCGAACTCTACTTGGTTTAATTAATAACCAAGGATTCACCTCCCTATAAAAAGCACGTACTAGATCAAAGACAATAGTATTTCCTAACTCTTTGCGACAGTCATTCAGCCGCTACCACACCACCGCCAAGATTTATTGCTGCCGTTCGTCCGCAATGGAGCCGAGCTGGAATTGTCCCGCCCCGACGAACAAGGACCTGATCGTCGAATCGCCCTTCACCCTGTCGCCGGCCGAGTTTGTCGGTTTGGATTTGTATGCGATAGTCTCTGGATTCAAGAAAGAGGACGACGGTTTGGATTTGTATGCGATAGTCTCTGGATTCAAGAAAGAGGACGACGTCGACAAGAGGCTTGCATCAAGAGCAACAGATTTCCAGTTTTTCGCCGATGATTACCCTCTTAAGGTGATCATCCAGGTTCAAAGTCACCTTAACGAGGGCTCTCAGATTTCGTGCTTCACTCAGATAATCGAGAATTAATTTGGGTTGGAATTGAAAGGGTTTGTGGGATCATCACCGAGGAAAAAGAAGATGGAGACAGGCGGAAAAACAAAGTCCCTGCAAGTTTTAGTTGTTGACTAGAATTTGATCATATTTCGTATCTTTGATACAAAATTTTCTTGTTACAAGCTTGAATTCGCTGTTACTTGCATATTATACGGCGACTCGTTACATAACAAATCGCGCAAGTATGTTGTAGGCGCGGTTAGTAGTTGATCAATTAGCCATTCGTATCTTACAGTTGGACTCGATTCGATTTCATGGCCTAAATAATCCAAAATTATCGAATGAATGTTCAGAGCATCAAATTGCATAGGCTTTTATCGAATTACTAGTAAAACTTACCGACTCAATGTGAACTAATATTTGATTCTCTCGATTCTTAATTTGTTACAGATATGCATGCTTCAGATAAAATTATCTTTCACACATGTGATGCTAAAACGAGATGTCCAATTGGCATGTAATGCTTTCACAATGTATGATGATCTTCAGTTTTAAGTTTTAAAGTAAATCTCAGTCTATGCTATTACCTAGCCAAAATTACTAGAATGAATCTAAAAAGAATTGTAGATCCATAGTTTTGAATATTGGACTGGACTTAGTTTTATCACAATGACTTTGCTTAATTTATTATTTTCTTAAGATTATGAACATATAGATAGTATATAAATAATGGGCAGCATTTTTTTCGTTCCTCTTTTGACTTTAACACTCCTTATCTTAATGTTTTGAAGATATTATCCCTTGTGTAACCCACCACTTCAATTATAATGTAAAAAAAGGTAATTCCCTTGTTTTATTTGGTCAAATCTTTTTTATTTTGTTTCTTTTTTTTTTTTTCCTTGCATGTCCCACTTTTCTTCTTCTCATTGTTGGCATCACTTACTTTCCTTCTCCACGCTTTCTCCTTCTTGACTTTTCATAACTCTCTCTCTCTCTCTTGAAGAATATGTCGGTAGCAAGACTTCCTTGCTTGCCCTAACATGGATCTGACGATGCATGCTAAAACATAGCAAGGGGCTGGCGGACAGTTGCCGGCGTGGTGGCGATAAACTCCCTTGCTGCCTTCGTCTCTCCCTAGCCAATATCAGTATATTCGGGCGACAAGGGACAATCATCTAGCTCCCCGATTACATCGGGAACATAGGTTTGTTGAACCATATCATAGCCCTCTGGTTCCAAGGGAAGCTCTCTGTCCATCGCTGAAACCAATCACCCTCAAAGTCGTGTGCCCCAACATCAAAACTGGGGCTAGAAAAGTCGCACCGTGCACTCAAGACTCCGACTGATACCATCAGTGGCTGGGGCCGGTGCTCAGAAACTGACTGGTTAGTAAGGCCAAACTCCATGCTTGTTTTCTTCAACTTCGACTTAAGAGGATTTGATTCAGTCGGTTACAGGAAGCTTGTGCTTTCCCAGAGCCCGTGGCTTCTGCGCTGATCGAGTCTTGACGTCAGTCGCCAAGAAACCAGAGGTCGCGCAACTGAGACTTCCTTCAGCACCCGCTCTTGACGCTTCCCTGTAAGAATCAAATGGAACACAAAATCATTACTTAAACAACAAGAGATGAACTCAAAACGGCATGACAAGAGGATGCAATATTCGCAAGTTATCTATACAACCACAATAACAAGTTATGTCTGCTCTCATATCAGACCAAGAGGGTTTCCATCAAAGGAATCATACCACGTCCTCTTGGAAATTACCCAACAAGCATTAGCTCTTCCCGAAAAAAAAAGTGATCTAGCCGCACCTTTCAGTATGGCTACCTTGATACGACGTCGCTCCACTCACTAGCTCTGGCTTCGACACTCCCCACCTTGCAGTTAAGGTAACGACTTTGGCTATGACCATCTCCCATAGTGTGATGAGCGGTGTGTACAAGGCTCGGAAACAAATTCACCGTTGTATGGCTTACCAACGATTACTAGCAATTCCGGGTTCACGTAGGAGAGTTGTATCTTGCAAACCAAACTAAGGACGGGTTTTTGAAGTTAGGTCACTCACAGGTTCAACTTATTCCTACGCATGGTCTTGGACAAATGTTTTTTTTTTTATTGCCGATCTCTGTCCGGGCCATGGGTACCAGCCGCGCTAGAGAGTCCTAGGCTCAGTAACTGGTCCCAGGTTTGAGCAATCGAGACAGTCTAACAATGACGAACATAAGTTACATTTTTGAAAAGTAATTTCTCATTTCCCAAATATCAATACGAATTTCCTGTAATCAACGGAAAATTCGTACTCCCGCTGACTTTTTTTTTTTTTGGTAAGAAAAATTGTTTTCGAACAGTTGATTTTTTCGCGAATCAGGAGTAGGAAAAAGGAGTTTAGTTTTTTGTTTTTTTGGTCAAAGCGGTATGTAGTTTTTTTTTTTTATTTGTCAAAAGGAGGTTCATAGTACACATGAACTATTTTCGTCTTGCTCTTATTACCTAAAAGAATTACATGGATTTTTTTTTTATGACGTTGCGTGTCGGAATTTCTTAGAAGACCAACTACAACTATCGGATTATGGAAACTTGTTGACTATGATGACCTTCGTTTGGAAGTACATCTGATGTCGTCATTACCTAATCAAAATCATTAGAATGAATCTAATAAGAAATACAGATTTATATAGTAAGACATTAGACGAAAAACCCTTCAAATATTGCATAGATACCAAGTGGAATGGAGTCATTAAATTCTTAAAACTGAAAGTAATTGATTAAAAAAAGTTGGATATTGCATTGATTCATCTTAATTTATCTATTTTCAAAATTATGACATATTGACCGCAGATTAATCTTAACCATTTAGGGCCTGTTTAGTAACGTTTATGTTCCAAAAAAGTAATTCTTATTAGAAACAATTTTTTTGATTTTGTTCCCTGGATGAGTTTTAAAAAATCAAAACACGTCCAGTAACGTCATAAAATTTCTTCTCCGGAATAGAAACATGTTTGGTAATTGCACATAATTTTTATTATGGGCAATAATTTTCTTTTCCCAATTTGTCATTTAGATGAAATAATTACATAATCACATTTGATGACTTTGCTTAGACCCGACAAGTGCGATCCTCTTGCACAATAACATCTTTTTTGCCAAAATAGAGATGCTTCATATTTTTTTTAGGAAGGATAATACGCTAAAATTATTGTTTTACCATGCCTCTCTTGAGACTATGCATATGCCAAAGATGAAAGAGGAGACTCTAATTATTTTTTATTGCTTCGGAATAAATAAAATTCATCTCTCCACATAGTTGGCTCAGTTTTATCCTTGGATACCATACGGATGGTCACCGACACGAGTATGATACTCCGACAACAAATCAGGCAAGGCTTAGAAAAAATACAAAGGAAAAATCACCAAAAATAGGATTGACCGAGTTGAATGGACCCATTTCCTTATTTTTTGAGTTTTTTTGGAATTTTCGGGATTTTTTTAAACAATTTGCCCACGAGTGGCAAAATGGTCATTTGGGAGAAATCAAAAGGAAAAATATTCAAAAATAGGATTGGCCAGTTGAAATGACCCATCTCCTAATTTTTGAGATTTGTTTTTGGAATTTTTTGGAATTTTTTTTTTGAATTTTTATAGATTTATTTTCCATTTTTTTGGATTTTTTAATCACTTTATGATATTTTTAATTTTTTTTAATTTCCGAAATTTTTATTAAAAAATTATCCGGACCGGGTCGGGTTGACCTGGCCCACACCTCTCGAGTGCCCAACAAAAGTGAAAGAAAACAATCGTCACCTTTTTTATTATCAAGAGTGTTATTTTTTTTTGGAGAAACAATTTTTTTTTATTTTTTATTTTTTGTCCAAAAGTGTTCCCAAGAGCATAATCAAAATTAGAATTATTTGCATTACCAAACATGTTTCTGATTCTTTTTGTTCGGTGAATAGAAACAGAGGAACATAAACGCTACCAAATAAGCCCTTATTCTCTTTATAATTCACATGTACGATCGTTATTAGCATTCGCTATTTTATTCGCAAGAAAAACCATATACATCTATTTTCACTCTTTCAAAATCTCAAAAAGGTAAATTAAAATTAATTTATTCTCCAAATTCGTTAAAAAAACACCATCATTGATCCTCCTCAATTTCGACTGTGTTCTTACAGAGAGAGAGAATGAATTAAAGCAATAATTTAAATACAAGTCCTTTGATTAGAATGAAATACTTGAAGCACAAAAATTTAACTGAACTTAACTTGTTTTTAATAACTAAGGATTCACCTCCCCATAAAAAAGCATGGATTAGATCAAAGACAAAAGTACTTCCAAGCTCTTTGATACAGCCATTCATCCCCTACCACACCACTGCCAAGGTTTATTGTCACCGCTTGTCAGCAATGGAGCCGAGCCGGAATCATCCCGCCTCGACCAGCAAAGACCAGATCATCGAATTGCCGTTCACCCTGTTGCTCGCCGAGTTCGTCGGTTTGGATTTGTGCGCGATGGTCTCCGGATTCGAGAAAGAGGACGACGTCGACAAGAAGCTTACATCGAGAACAAGGGGTTTCTGGATTAGATAGCCCTCTTAGGGTGATCAACAAGGTTCGAAGTAGCCCTAACTAGGGCTCTCAGATTTCGTACTTCACTCAGAAAATTGAGAATTACTTTGGGTTGGAATTGAAAGGGTTTGTGGATCATCACCGAGGAAAAGGAAGATGGAGACATAGGAGGAAAAAAAAAATCTGCCAGTTTAGTTGTTGACTAGAATTTGACCATATTTTATATCTATGACACAAAATTTTCTTGTTACGAGCTTGAATTTGCCATTGCTTGCATATCATATTGGGACTCATTACATAACAAATCGCGCAAGTATGTTATGGGTGCGGTTAGTAGTTGATCAATTAGCGATTCGTATCTTATAATTGGACTCGACTCGATTCATGGCCTAAATAATCCAAAATTATCGGATGAATG
Organism: Rhodamnia rubescens; assembly: GCA_021437795.1. Taxonomy (NCBI): domain Eukaryota; kingdom Viridiplantae; phylum Streptophyta; class Magnoliopsida; order Myrtales; family Myrtaceae; genus Rhodamnia; species Rhodamnia rubescens. Next base: position 263,096 of record JAILYA010000008.1, read on the forward strand.
TTCAAAGCACCAGATTGCATAGGCTTCTATCAAATTATTGGTAAAACTTGCCGACTTGATGTGAACTACTCGATTCTTAATTGGTTACAGATATTCATGTTTAAAATAAAACTATCTTTCACATACGTGATGCTAAAACAAGACGTCAAATTAACATGTAATGCTTTGGCAATGTATGACGATCTTCAGTTTTAAGTTTGAAAGTAAATCTCATTCTATGCTATCATTCTATGCTATTCCTAACCAAAATTACTAGAATGAATCTAAAAGGAATTGTTAGATCTATCTATATATTACATTACATTGGAAAACCCTCCAGATCCCATGTAGATGCCAAGACAGATTCCATAGTTTCAAATATTGGACTGGACTGGGCTAAGTTTATCACAATCACTTCACTTAATTTATTCTTTTCTTAAGATTATGAACATAGAGATTGTAAATAAATTAAACTGTATACCCTACTTATAATTCAGGGGCACGACCGCAATTAGCAATCGCCTTGTCCTTCTTTGCCAGGAAAGCCATATACTTAAATTTAATTTCCTAAGCTTTTCATCCTCACGTGATCACCAAAGGTCAAATTACTTAAATTTAATTTCCTAAGCTTTTAGCTCTGCATTGACTTGATCCGACACAATCGCAATTAGCAATCGCCTTGTCTGAACTCGTGTGTCGATCGATCGATCTCGAGAGAGAGAGAGCCTTTAAATGTGCATCAAATGATCATACTGCCTCTGGAAATACCTTCAATATAAACTGTGCTCCCACAAATACATCGATGCCTTGGAAATACCTTCAATATAAACTGTGCTCCCACAAATACATCGATGCCAAAATACGAGAGCACAGTTCCACGGCAAAAAAATCGGACGGAGGTCAGATGTTAGATTTCTGTGTCCTAATCTAATCAAGAATCAGACCCATGTTATCTCAGATCTTCTTCAGATCCTACTTGTAACAAAACTCAAAAGATCAAATAACATGAGAGGAGCCTAAAGAATTTGCAGCCTTCCACACCCGGTGCCCCCGATCGCAAGCTGGAGTGCCTCATCTTTGAGGGGCACGCTGTCCGTCGACCGGGACTCATTCGATGGGAGAACCTCGGGTTTCTCCAAAAATCATGCGAGCTTCGTAAAAATTCTGGCCACTTATAAACTGAAAACCCTAGCCAATATCAGTATATTCGGGCGACAAAGGACAATCATCTAGGTCCACGATTACATCAGGAACATAGGTATGTGGAACCACATCATAGCTCTCGGGTTCCAAGGAAAGCTCTTTGTCCATCGTTGAAAGCAAATCACCCTCGAAGCCGTGTGCCTCGACATCAAAAATGCAGCTAGAAAAGTCGCACTGTACGCTGGAGTCTCCAACTGATAGCATCTGCATTGGCCGGGGCTGGGGCTCAGAAACTGGCTGGTTAGTAAGGCCAAACTCCATGCTTGTTTTCTTAAACTTCAACTTAGAGGACTTGATTGAGTCGGTTACAGGAAGCTTGTGCTTTCCCAGAGCCTGCGGCTTCTGTGCTGATCGGGTCTTGACATCAGTCGCCAAGAAACCAGAGGTCGAGCAACTGAGACTTCCTTCAGCACCAGCTCTTGAAGCTTCCCTGTAAAAACCAAATAGAACACAAAATCATTACTTACACAACAAGAGATTAACACGAAATGGCATGACAAGACGATGCAATAATCACAAGTTATCTATAAAACCATAATAACCAGTTATACAACTCTCATATCAGATCGAAAGGATTTGCATCAAAGAAATCATATCGTGGTCCTCTGGCATCAATGCAGAATTTGACCTGTCATACACCAAATATAGCCAGCACTGCATTGCTTCAAAGATCAACTGCCATTCCACAATACATAAAACAGTTGACTATGACCTCTGGAGAGTAATAATATAATTCTTCCAAACCCGATGTAACAAATAAATGACTACCTGAAACGGCATTCTACGATGTTCCCCGATGATTTTAAAAATTTGTCTCCAGTAGAATTGCTTGCAGAAGTTGATGGAACTGAGCCAGATATCGATAGCTTCAGAAAGGATGGCAATGGAATGGTCAAGTCATCTGTCTCCTGCTGGAATTCCAGGGTAACTTCCAAACCTTCTTCAATAGCTGAAACTTCATCTCCCTGGTCAGAGGGGCACACAATCTCATTGTGATGACCAACAGCATCTAGAGCATCTGCCATTAACTTCCTACTCAGAATCAAATTACTCATTTTAACCTTCCTTGCAGCTTCAGTTATGGAGTTCCGCGAAGAATGGTTGATAACAGAATCAAGAATGCTTCTACTAAAGTACAAGCCATTTCTGGGAGATGAGAGATTCTCTTGGCCATTAACACGAGACGTCACCCTCCATACCGATGAGAGCAAAGCAGTGAAGTGCTTCTGAAGGAGTAACTCATTATCTGGCAACTCCATGGCAACATCCAGCAGCATTCGAAGGTTATCCTGCAACAAGAAACCAAAAAGAGAGGTTGGCTATTTCTAAGAGAGACTAAGCAATAGATAACTTCATTTACAAGATTCAGTTTCAATCCTAGAGTACTGATTCACTGTTTATTCAGCAAAGACCACAAAATAATTTTACAGAAGACAAGATCAAGAGTCTCCCATGGATTAGAAGCACAATATACATGGAAAGCAAAGCTTACAGAAAACTTTTAAAACCACATTACAGATATATGAACATCTACATTCGGAGACAGGAGGTTATCTCATTAAGATGCATTACAAGGAAAGTCTTCCCATTGATTATGCATCAAAATCTAAACAAAGAATTGGTTCACGCAAGTGCCCCAAACTTTTCGAGGGCTTTCAGGAGGCGACTGGACTGGAGTGCTTTCATCAAATGATGCATGTGGGCTGAGCCATTCCCATCCCAAGCGGTGGCCCGATTCGGCCTACCCCGGTCGAGGAGAGATTCACATAGAGACTACTGCTATCCGGGAATCACGAGTTACACAGTGCCATGGAAAGTAGAGAACAATTTGATATAGAGTAAACAAACTACCTAACACACTTGGATTCACGTGCCACAAGAATGTTTAAAAATGCCAGGAAATGGATAAAAGGGGGAGAGAAGGTGGGGAAGCAAAGGAAAAACAAACTTAACAGAGATTTTTCTTCCTTGGCAGATGGTGGGGGTAACAATAATCAGCAAAGGATGGACTATCAAGGTTACCTCTGTCACTTTAAGAGAACCTTTTCCAGAGACGACATGGCCAACCTTTCCATTGTTAGGGTTGTCCACAGTAGATGAAACATATCTCTGAATAAGTTCTCTAAACCTCTCGCAACAATGAATAGGGTTTCGATATCTTCCCCTATAAAACCCACCAGCAGTCATCCCATATAGCGCATCACTGACCAGGCTCCAGTTTGGACCATATTCATGTACTATAGCACTTAATACTGCATCCTCTTGTGGCAACCACAAATCGGGAGATGGAACACAATCTCTAGACCAGATACTCCCTTTCTTTAACTTCTCTGGTCTCATCATAAATACCCGCTTCATTGGCAATGATGTAATGGAGATTTTTCCTCCCATCCTGTTCCTGCTGACAGTTTTCTGTTCGCGGTCAACATCCATGTAATCTAATATATTTGAGTCCACAGATTCCCCATGCTTTTTACCGGATGGCTTGTAATCCAAATCTAAACAACTTCTAGAAGGGTCATGTTTCTTGGACTTCTTGGAAGGATTTTCTTCATCAGTGTCCTCAAAAAGTTCATCCTTCTTACGTTTCTTCTGCATCGTTGAATGAGGCAATTCTCCATCCGAAATGTCAAGGCAAATGTCATCATCTGAGAACATGGATTCTTCCGGAGATTCGCCTTTGAATTGTTTCCCATCAGAAGTCAACGAGCCTTTCTTCAGGGACTTAAACTTGGCTTTTTTCGCTTTCTTCTTGGACTTCGGCTTGGAGGCCCTAGGACGCTCAATCCTGCTAACAGATATAGCTCGATCACAAATGGTTTGATGAATGAGAGAGAGAGAGAGAGAGAGAGAGAGAGACAGACAGACAGACAGACAGACAGAGATCTGAGAGAAAGCTAATTCGCTTCACAAACTTTGAATGCCAAAAAGGTTAACCACTTTGTATATTTCTAGGCATTTTACTTGTTTTTCAGATAAGGTAAAAGTAACTAGCACACAGTATGATTTTATCGTCTCTAGTCCTTTATAACCCCCATACAGCACTCAAACCACTCTCTTAAGAGGGTGAAGATCATAATGTCTAAGAAAGTTTTACTAGTCAACTTACTTATCATCGCAATTGTCATCATCTAAATCTTCCTTCAATTTCGCTTCCAATTCCAGCTCCTCCTCCAACTGCAGAAAGTAGAGTAAAATGACCTACTTAGATTCCAAGTGGATTAGATGGACAACATTAGTCAATTTGATACCGACCTGATGTTGAGCCAATGCCTCAACTTGCTGTCGGTACGCCTCAGTCGCAAAATCAGCATCCCATTCTAGTGTCAAGACAACATATTGAGTTCAGAGAGGCACAACATTATACAGTATTCGTTCAATTTTGGGGTTATAGCACAAGATACCAAGAGGACATCTTACTTTCATATACAAGAGGTTCTTCGTCATCATCCATGTCAGCTTCCAGCTCCTCCTTGTACTTCTCCAGACGATCCAGTTCCCATTCAGTCTCCTCAAACCTTACCTGAGAATCCACAGCTCTCTTGTCTATGATAGGGTCCCATAATTCCAAAAACCGCATCGCATAGCGATCGATTGGACGTAATTGATTCTCAAAAGATGAAACTGCCTGTCCAGCTGCAGCTGCAGCTGCGGCCATCTGTTTAACATCAGCCAGCATATCCAAATCATCTTCCTTGCCAGCAAGAGTGAGTGCTCGATCTTCATTAAAATCACTTCCACCAATAGGTGCATCCTCCTTGTTCAGAGTCGGTATTTGGCCACCCTGATCTGTGGGCTCATCATCTTTGAGATCATCCTCGTTTACAAGCTCATCATCTTCCATTTTGCCGATTGCTTCTTCTGTGAATTCCTGATTGTCCACAGCCTCTTCCTGTTCAACTTTCTTAAGTGCCATGTAATCTGCTTCATCTTCAGCATGTTTTAAAGCAGCTTCAACATCTGCGTTCGACAAAGAAACCTCGCTTCCATTGCTAAAATTTTTTTCCTTTGGCATATGCTTAAAGGGAAGAGTCCTGTGACCTGAAAACAATTCCATAGGATCAAGCTTCTTGAAGAATTCAGTATTGTAACCTCCACTCTGTATGACAAGATCATCAAGAGCCCGCTTTTGATTTGCTTTCCTTAAGATATTCTCCTCAATGGTGCTCTCACTGATTAGCCTATAGATGTGTACCTCACGAGTTTGTCCAATCCTGTGGCATCGATCTTGTGCTTGTTGATCCATTGCCGGATTCCAGTCGCTATCATAAAAAATAACCGTATCTGCACCTACTAGGTTAATACCAACCCCTCCACTACGGGTTGACAAAATGAAAAGGAATATTTTTGGGTTTGTATTAAAGCGCTGCATCAAAGTTTGCCTCTCCTCTGGTTGGGTGGAGCCATCTAATCGCATGTAAGTATAGCCATACAAATTTATAAAAGCTTCCAATACATCAAGCATCTTGGTCATTTGGGTAAAAATCAAAGCCCGGTGACCTTCAGATTTCAACTTCCTAAGCAAGATCGCAAGCTCCTGCAATTTCCCACAATCAAATTGTATGAGCCGCCTGTCAGGAAAGTATACTTGTCTGCGGACAATAGCTGGTCTAATAGGTGATAGAAGAGGCAATAAGATCTGAGAGCACTTTTCTCCCCAACTCGGGTGCAGGAAGACAGGAGTGTCATTTTTACTGCACCAGCAAACAGGTTCTGGGGCCCGTGCTGCTGGAATTGCAAACATGAAACTCTCCACCAAATCAGTCATTCTCTCAAAGCGTTCTACCGGTGAAAGAACTAGGTCAGCAAGCTTTGATGAATATAAATATGACGACCGATCAGCCTTTTGACGGTGAATATCATAAACTGGGTGCTTGATTGTAACTACATCTCTCAGTGATGTTGAGTACATGGGTCTCCTCCGGCATCTCAATGAATTCCACCAAGAAATAGAAGCAGCACGTTCTTTCACTTCTCGTAATCTCTCCTCCCATAATGCCTTTTGGATCTCTTCAAATATATTCGTTTGATGTGACCTCTTCCAGTCTCTTCTAGGAGAATACCAATCTTCATTCTGGTTATTCAGATCAACCCTGTTTATGATTAGGTCCGATGGAGTTTCAATGGACCTAACTTCATCACTCTCCCAAGATGTCATGTGAAAATCAAGATCCGTAAACAAAAACCCCAATCCCTCAAGGTCCACGCCAGAGAAGGGTCCCGTAGGTAAAATGGAGCATACAGACGAACTCAATTGAGTAACAATGCCACTCATGTCAAATGAACTAATGATTGGCCGGCCCTCAAACAAATCAGGATGGTTGCATACTTTGCGAAGTTGCATTATAACACTGATCATTCCAAAGAAATTTGCACTTGCAAGAGTAGCTTGCGTCTCAGAGCTGGCAATGAAGTCCTCATACAAATTCCGCTGTCTCCTTGAAAGTCTACAGTATATGACATGCTCATGCTTCATTGGAAGCTGCTTCTCCACATCCCTTTTTAACCTGCGGAGTATAAATGGACGAAGAACATTATGCAGGCGATCAACAACTTCTTTGTTTACCTTTTCCTGTCCTTCAACCATTCCAGAGATTGGATTACAGAACCAATCCTTAAACTCTTGATGAGATTGAAAGACGTGAGGCATTAAAAAGTGCATAAGAGACCACAACTCCATAAGATCATTCTGCAGTGGCGTGCCAGTTAACAAAATGCGCCGCTTGGAGTGGAAGTTTAAGAGAGTCTGCCACCTCTGAGACTTCCAATTCTTAATTAGATGAGCCTCATCCAAAATTAAGTACTTCCATTTCTTCCTCTTGAAGACTTTGGAATCCTGTATGACTAGCCTGTACGTGGTTATGCACACATGGAAGAAGTTGGGTTTCAGCCAACCTTGTCTCTTAAACTTCCTTTCCTTTGCACTTCCAAAATAAGTTAAGATCTTGAAAGCAGGACACCATTTTAGAAACTCAGTTTCCCAGTTTAGCATCACACTTGTTGGAACTACAATGAGGTGTGGGCCCCATATTCCCTTCTCACAAGCTAGATGTGCAAGCAGTGCAATGGTCATGATCGTCTTTCCAAGACCCATTTCATCAGCTAAAATCCCATTCAGTCTTTTCTCATACATTGTAACAAGCCAATCCAAGCCAATATGCTGGTACTCACGTAGTGGGTGCTTGATAAGAAAGGGGAACTTTGTGCGCACTTTGGTTGTTGAGAATGTGTTGCCTGTGGGCTGGGCAGATCTTGCAGCTGCTGCGGCATCTGCAATTCTATTATCACTCTCTGATTTATTCAGTTCTCCCGTTTCTGCGGCTTTTCCAGGAGAAGAGTCTGACAAATTTGCATGAAGTTCACCATCACTTTCAGACATGCTTTCCTTGTATGGTACCTCGTACCTGGGACCTGCAGCATCTCCAAGATCTTCAGATAAAGCAGAGGCATATTCAGATTCATCCTCTGAGACAGCATCATTGTCAATGTCCTAGCATAGCAAACATGACACAATCATACTCAAATAACAATGCAAATTTACCAATCTACATGCAGCAAAATCCTCCAACCTACCTTCTTATACCTGGCAATTAATTCTTCAACAGGAACCTCGCTCTCCCTCTGCAGTAATGTAATCTGTGAAAAAGTAAATCCGTCAAGATTAAAGGTCCTAAGAAAGAGCAACATCTAAAAGAAAAAGTCACTGCTATGTTTGGACGCAATTTTGACCCACGATGTATGGTTCTAGCACAAAGCTAGAAATAAGTCAGAAGCTGGGTGAACCAACTCAAGTTCTGACTCATGGCTTACTAGTTTTAGTTGAAAAACTGTAGAAGAAAGATAAAATACTTCATATGTAAAATACATAATTCCTATTCAAAACTGAGCCATTTAATATTAAAATTATTCAAGATAAGCCACAGTCAATTAATAGTAAACTTAGCTATCACTCAAGTTGAAAATTAAAGCCAAAGAAAAGTCAAAGCTACTGTGACATTGAAAGTTGCACAGTGAACCTCAAACATCATAAAAATTCAATTGTCAAATACGTTCACTCTTCAAAGCGAAAAAAGTACATGAACAGTAATGAGAAATGCTCCACTTTGTTTCACTCTAGAAAGGTAACATTGGTAAAACTAATCCAATTTAACCCCAAATTCTCTCTAAGGTCAAACACAATAATAGTTCAAAGGAGAAAATCATGACAAAACACTCAAAGAGTATGGACAAGCAGACCTCCTCTCCAGTGATCAAAAAAGGACAAAGTTAATCAAGGAAAAAGTAAATCAGCATTCTCTACCTCATCCATCGGATCATATAAATCTGCTTTTGCCAATTCCTCCTCTTCTAACAAGGTCGCTTCATCATCCTGAGCATGCAAGTGTAGAATAAGAGGTTGTAGGTTACAAATATATAAATTTTGAGAAAATCTTCTGACCAAACTCCAGTTCCTAATTCAATCTCGCCAGAAAGAAACGAGAGCTTAACCATTATTTCGTGCATATTTCAATAAGAAAGAATACAGATACAAAGGTTCTAAATTAACAGACCACAAGATGATTGAGTGTCTTATACCTTGTCATCTCCATCGGCGAGGACATAATCGCCATCTTCCTACATCCCACAAGTGGTAACTCAGCAAAATCAGCTTATACATTGTTGAGATAATTACAAAAACAAATTAGATGATGTACAATGCACGTCAGAAATATAACTGGAGAGAGAGAGAGAGAGAGGGAGGGAGGAGCGAGAGAGAGGCAATAGTTTCATGCGAAGCAATAAAGGCCAAATTCCAATTTTAAATCAAACCACAATTAATTTTGAAAAACAATAAGCGCAAGAGAAGAATGTACATAGAAGTACGGAAAGTCACAATGAACCACAACCATCACCATTAGAGTACCATGATAATTACAAAATCATAGGCAAAAATTAGCATATTGAGGAAGGATGAGTCTGGAGACCCCTTGAACTTCATATCTTTAATGCCACTAAAACACCATCAAATTTCCCTATAGATTCAAAGAATCACCATTGGTCATGCATTGCCACAGGATTCAAAACTTTGAAGGCAAACAGTTGGAGTAACAGATTTATCTAAAGAACTTTCTGTCAATTCCTAAACTAAACCATAGATAGGACATGGCTATAAATCAATTATATCTAGGCAACAGATGGAGGAACCTGTTCTTCGAGAAAGTCATAATGCACCCGATCTTTGTGATTCTCCAAAATCTTGGAACTACTTTCGGTTTTGCAGGCCTCCATCTCAGAAACAAGGCTTTTCGGTACACTTAAGCTGCCATTACTTTCAGCCTGAAGACAAAAGAGATGATATTCATGTTGAGCCGTAAATTTCTCAGCAACTGAGTAACTGCAACAATAAACACATACAACTTACACAACGACGACCAGTAACTAAAACAGAGCTATCTTCATTTGTCTCACCAGCAGCAGAAATATCCTTCTGGACACCTGCACAGGAGCTCATGCATCAGGACAACTCCAAAGTTCACAAGTAAAATGTTCCATCAGCTACAACTTACACTCATCCTCATCTTGCTTGTCTGAGTTTGGCTGAGCCGCATCTTCCCTTCCTCCTGGGCTATCTCTATCACCTGAAAAAGAATGAGCAAACATACGTAACAAACTAATTAGAAATTAGTTGAAAAATGACGAGCATTTATCCATCAGCAATTAGAACAATTCATATTTCTTATAGTAACATCAGCCAATTTTTGTTCGTCCAGAACAGCACATCAGCTAAGGGCCTTCTTAAGAAAGATACTTTTAACTACTAAAAATTTCACCTCTCTCCGCAACATATTGTTTAAGTAACTCCTCCAGTGGAACATCCATTTCATTGTGCAAGGCCTCTAATTCTTCTTTCCTTTCTTCTTCCGTTATGAGAGCCTCATCTTCCTCAATAGTTTGCTCATCATCCTCCTAGAACATCATCATCCACCAAGAGAACTTGTAAGATTAGATATACATGGAAGAAGCAAATCAAATTTAGGCACAAAACAAAAAATAAGCTGAAACTCTTCCGACATCTATAAATAACATCAAGGACAACGGATTATGAACTTATCTTTTCTGTACAAACAAATAGAGATGTTGCAAGGGCCCTTGTAATGAATGAGTGTGTCCATGGGGATGCAAGTAATCATATATCAGATTTGATACGGTAATAGTGTACAAGAAAATTATAGTTCAGCTAAGAGACATCATCTGTAATAAAGTAGTAATGAATGCTAATGTCGCCATTAAAAACATGCAATTCATTTTACAGACATCAGGAAAGTTTGCAGAAATACATCAAATTCTTTCTTCCAATTTAGTAATGTAAATCATTTGAGGGGGAAAGCATTCCACCTGTCTCAAAAGCAACTCAACAAGTTACATGGGACTCCAGTCCTGAAACTAAGAAAATGACTATATAGGCACCTCAGTGGTTCCCAGAACATGCATTTCTATACTGTTGCTCACTACTGCATAAAAAATAATGTTGCACAGCACAAGATGCAAACCGGCACAGAGAGAGAGCAAGAGCTGCAAGTCCCAAATGCTATATGCCCCTATACAGATAATTAAAGTTTGCAAGTCCTCACCAACTCATCTTCAGTTTGTAGACTAAAATCTTCATCATTTGCAGTTTCGGGACGAGATTCTGCATAATAGACTAACATGTGACTTAATAAACACAGTAAAATTCAAACGACTTAAAAACCTCTCCTCACTAGTATCTAGTTCCATCCCCTCGTTAGTCAAATTCTCATCACCATCCTCAAGTGAAATACTTGGCCGATGCTCCTCCATCTTATTTTGTTGCAAGGTTCTACATGCATCTGTGAGATTTTCTGCCAGCATTGTTGAGTACCTAAAATAAAAATACATGGCACACACAAACATCAATGTCAGCTGAATCTTCTAAAGATGCCCGTCCTTCAAAAGCAAGCTCATTAATCTCATCACAAGCAAACAGTTTCATATATCCATGAAAATATTTGAAATGTTTACCTCTCAGTTTGGCCCAATAGAAACTCAAGCTGCTTATCAAGCGCCTTCTTCCTTTTCTCATCAACTTCCAACTGATGCTTGTAAAGCACCTACAATTAAGGGTGTCGCCACAAGTCCCAGATAATCTTCAAAAGAGAGAAAAAAAAGTTGTCCCTTCGATAGAGATCAAATCCCACTAGATATACCTACCAGCTTTTCTATTTTCATCCAGAACTTCTTCACATCCTTTGAAATATTAAGAGCAACTTTTCTTAATCTTTGTTCCCCTTCCTGACATCAAAATTAAACATAGTCAACCAACCAACGTTCACTGTGGCGTTCTTTGTCGCAAACCAACAAGTATACGACGCCTTCCTAAAATAAGAAGAAGGTCACGGCAAAGAATGGCAACTAAAAGCAAAAAGGCAAAACCTTCATTTTCCTTTCTTCCCTGGTAGCCTGGTCTAACATGCCTTTGCTTGCTCTTATGGCAACCTTCTTTGCTTGAGCTAGTTTCCATTTACGCTCAGACTCAAAATCCTGTACATAAGCAGTTCAATTAACAATGTATTTCAACCAATCTGCTGCATTAAACATCTTATGCAAGAGTGATATCACTCGCCCTAAGAAAAACACCCCGTATTTATGCCACAGCTTTCTGCAGTGAAGGAAAACATCAACCAGGTAAGTAAAAAATGCTTCTTTTACCTTTGACAGCCAGACCATCTCTTCTAAAACATGATCCCAGTGAGTTTTAGGGCGACGAGGTTCTCGGGGGGCTTCAAGTGCCTAGCGTTCAAAGTGACACCATATGTCAATGACTGAAAATGATAGACTAAGCAAATTATGAGCAAATATCTGATAAGCTACAAGGAGTCCCTCTACCGAAAAGCCCCTGTCGATCAAATGAATCATTCAGTTGCATAAATATCTGCCTCATAAGCAGAAAGAGCATTAACATTTCGTTCCTACCAAGTAAACATCTATATCGCATTATGCACAGTGAGCGTTCATCTGGGCAACTTGGCCATGTTTTTCATGAAAAAGAACTGTGAATATACCCCGATTGTTTCGACAATATATATATATATATATATATATATTATATATATATATATATGCACACACACACACATCCCGATTATTTAACTTGCCAAAGTAAATATATCAAACAGAAAAAGATCAAGCAAATCCCAAAATATATGAACCTTTTGGCGTCGAGCTCTCGTCTCGTGATCCAATTTCGACCTTGGACCTTTGGACGCCATGGTTATAGTTCAACCTATAGCACGGTGGACGGAAGCAACATCTGCATTTCCCAACAAAAAGTCACGACAGCGCTTGTCAGACTCAATGATTCTTAATGTAAGGCACTAACGCATAAAAGAAGGCTGTGTTGCCTTGTGCTACGCCAAATTGTAATAAAACCCAGACACCAATTTGCGACGGCGTAGACAGCGATGGGCACGGGGCGGGGTGGGCAGAAAATCTGCCCCGACGCCGCCCCTTGCAGTCCAAGGCAGTGGCTTTACTGATCCGCACGGCCGGAGCAACGGCCCTCACGATCTGACAAGCACGCGCGCGCAGAGAGGGGGAACGAGACACTCACCTCGGTTATGAGAGCGATTCGGCGAGCTGGGCCAGCCACCGGCGAAGATTGGCGGCGATCAGAGTCGGCGAGCTGCTTAAAAAACGAGAGAGCCGAGCTGGGTCGCCGCGGGGAGCAAGAGACGCGGTACAAAGAGACACGGAGCTCGGCTGCTGCGAGCTGGGTCGCGCGGACGCGAGCGGTGGCCAGAGGCCGAGAGAGGAGGCCCGACGACGGGTGCGGCGAGGGTCGCTGCGGAGCTCGACAGTGCGACTTGCTGCGCGAGCGAGGGGGAGGGGGAGAGGGAGAGGGAGAGGAGAGAGACTGAGAAAGGGAGAGGGTGAGGAGGGGAGAAGAAGGTGAGGAAGGAAGGAGAGAGGAGGATTGTTAAAGCGCACCCGGTTTTGTAAATCTTAATCCGAAAGCCCCCCAAAAAAAAAAAAAATGGAACGGAAGGTTTTAGAATTCCTCCTGCGTAGCGTCGCGCATTTTAATGTGTTAAGCTCAAGGCTCATCTGTTCTGTTTTTTTTTATAAATTTTTTGCTCAAGCTCTGTTTAGCGGAAAATAGATCATTTAAATAATATTTTTTATAAAAATAATCACTTGTACATATTAATATCATTAGTTAACGAAAATTATTTTCATTTTCAATAATAATTTATGTCACAATATTTTCGCGGGCGATGAACATGTTTTTCGTTTATTCATGGGCGATTATTTTCATTCAAAACATTTTCATAAGGTATCTCAAAATCGAACGGAATTTTTTTGAGAAATCTTTGTTACGTTAATAAGGGTTTTTTTAGGATTATATCACGAAAAATCCAAAATTGATGTAACTATGGCAAATTTTACTCCAAACTAATCTTTCGGTCATCCAAAATCTCAAACCGATACACGCGTAATGCATTTATCCTCCGTTACCTTCCGGCAAGTAAAAGTACAAAACTATATATATTTACCGAGCTTTTGTTTGCCAATTCCTTCTTGCTTGAAATAATTAGGTCTTCCATTGTTTCTATGAGGCCATCTTTGAGGAGTAAATGGAAATTCTCTTGCAATTTGTTGATATCGGTCGAATAAATTTGAGCGTCTCTAACTCATAGTCATGGCTATTCTTTTGTTATGGCAGGCTTTAGTGTTGGACAAATTTAAGCTTTGTCAAGCACCATTTATGCTACGGGCCGATTCGGTTGCCGACTAATAGTTGTCGACTAGAGTCACGTTCGGGTTTTCTTATCCTTTTCTTTAGGCAATTGTTCATGTTTAGACACTCTTGTTGCCCATTTGAAACAAGTCGGCAAATTCTTGGCCTTCGAACGGTTTCCTAATGGTGAACTTTAAACCATTGAAGGCCAAATTGGGGAAATCTTTCTCCGAGAGCACCGTTAGCCATTGGTTTCTAGCCTTTGTACTAATACAATCTAGCTAAGTCATGGATCCACACTTCGGGTTTTTCAACAAAATATAAATCGAGTTTGCTAGTAGGTTGATATACAGGGTGAATGCGTTTTCAACGAAGCTATGAAAATGACCTTAACCTCGAAACTCCCAAAGTTATTACTAGAAGTAGGGGTGAGAGGTTCCGGCTAAGTTCTACCGGGATATGGAACCTACCCGCTAATACTGAGTTTCTCATTTTTCGAATCTAGAACATACTATGCATACCCCGAAACCCGAAACATACCCGTCACGAGGTTCTAGGATCCGATTCCGTGGTACTTAGGAATCTACCAATTTCACTAAAAACACTTAAGAAAAGCAACTCCAACATCCACATAATTATTTTTAACCAAGAATAAGGCTTAAGCTAAGATGTACATGCACCCCTTTACTCATTTAGTAGTTCACTTAGCCTTACGGAACCACCAAATATAATTTCGATGTAAATATGAACTTGACCGAAACCACCGAGACTGAATCAAATGAGGCGAAAATCGAATCAAGAATCGTGAACAACTTGATCTAGTCAAAGTAAACAAGCACTCAAAACCCACTTTCTTTTTCTTTTTCATGTCAAATTGAAGGTTGAAGCCATTCCAATCTAAAATAGTTTTCTTTTAAAGCAAAACCAATTGGTTGAAACCAAATCTCTCTCACGAATTTCCTACAATAAGGAGAAAATCCTTCACGGCGCCATGCTAGCTCTCGTTGGAATGATCAGATTTGGCGGGGAGGAAGGCGTCGGCAAGCACGAGCAAGTTGGGGACGCCGTCGGGGATGTGGGTGCCGAGGACAAGGCGGTTGACTACGAGGGAAGGGTCATTGTTGAAGGGTTAGATGAGGTGGTTAGCGGTGAGGAATGGTCACTCGAGGGCATCGTAGATCGTCGCGAGTAGACTCGGGCGTCTTGCGGTTGTCGTTGAGAGACTTGAGAAGAAGAAAGAGAAATAGAAACTAGAAAGCCTAAATTAGGGTTTATATGTTCCGATTTTGGTTCGGTTCCATAGAGAACTAAGAATCGGAATTGGCGGTTCCTAAAAAAGCAAAACTAGCATCCCAATCTCGATTTCCTTGGTATGCTTAACTTTGTTCAAAAACTAAAGCAATCGATTCAAAAGCATAACGCTAGCGGATGGCGGGCCTCAACTACATCAGCAGATTCATCACCCGACTCACTCATACTTGCAATTAGCTTGGGTGTATTTATTATGGTCATGTGCATAAAAGAGTGAGGAGAAAGTTATCCCCGAAGGCAGAGGTTTATCCTTTGCCCCAATGATGGCTTTTTTCATCTTATTTGTATTTCCGAAACTCCACATTCGCACGCGGAGTCTTGTCCTTTTCTTACAAAACCTCCATGAACGTTTTGCCAAAGATCAAGAATTCTTACTATTTCTTAGATTTATGAACCCAATTCAATTCGGATCTACCGGAACCTGGAATTGGAGAGGGAACCAAAGGTTCGGTTCTCCGGTCTTTGATTCTATTTTGAAACCATGCTTACCCCCAACTAGAAGGCAAGACGCGCATTCATCTTTGCTTATCCATAGTGGGCAATGAAACAATCCATGTGATAGATTGGTCATCTTCGCTAGCAAAAATGACAAAATCGGAGATTTTGAACCATTTGGAAAAGGGTTGATTATCGACCCAATCAAGATAGGGTTTCCTATATATAAGACTCTCGATACCCCTTTCATCCTAAATGCTACATGGCTTCCTCAACCATTTGTGCTATGTCTACCTAGGCATTTGGTTGGCCATCTAACCCCCAAGGCGGTAACGCTAGTCTCAATGGAATTTACGATACTTAGAATGATTGACGAGGTTAGGCTCAAGAAAGATGTTAGTATTTGGTGTTACTACACAAGTTGTTGGCTTAGCATTATCAACTTTCAATATTGGATCATGTTGCGAAATAACACAAAAGATGCACAGTTCGAAGTGCAAAATAGCGAAGAATAAAAGCAAAATCAAAATGTACCAAATATGATATGTGGAAAATCCAAAACGGGAAAAACCACAAGGAGAGAGAGGTTTCACTATATTTAATAATAAATACAAACATACAATCAAATATCTAAATATCGACAAAAAAAATTGAAAAACAAAGAAAATGGGCATAATGTGGAGGCAAGTGTTACAATAAATTATTCAATATAGTCCTTTATAGCCCCCTTTAAAAAACCCTAAAACAAAAGTGCATGGTCCAAAATACACTTATCACTAATTTGAAAGTCAAAACTCAACAAATCTCCACATTGACTACAAATCTCCCGAATAGGATTTTACCAAACGCCATAAGACTTCTCTCCCTCACCATCAGATGCAAACAATGGAATCGATAACGCCCACCCCTAAGCCTACATTAGCCTTTTCGGTGTAGAAAACACGGGATGAAACACCACCAACTCTGTCTAAGTAATTCAAATGGCAAAAACGCCGACCGAGTCCAAACAATGCTTGAACTTAGTCAAAAGAACTGGTTTGGTCAATATATACGCTAGATTATCCGTCGTAAAAACTTCCTTCATCGTAGCTATTCCCTTAGCAACCTTATCAAGCACAAAGTAATACCAACTGTCGATATGTTTCATTTTCTCGTAATACATTGCGTTTTAAGTCAAGCTGGATCGCATTTTGATTATCACAATAGATAATGGAGGCTCCCTCCCGCTTCACCCAAGTTTTGTAACCAAATACTTCAATGGAAGAGCTCCCTTTTCCGCATCTGTTGCTTGCCATATACTCTGCTTTAGTGGTAGATAAAACAATTGTATTCGCAAGCTTGCTCTCCAACTAAGCTGCGAGAACCACCAAGCATAAAAAACATAACTTGTCAAATATCTCCTTTTGTCGAGATCACTAACACATTTATAATCAACGGAGCCATAGTCTCAAAAGAGTATTTAGAAAACCATTCGCCCATCTTAAGAGTTGAGAATGGGAAACTTGTTTATGCTTGAATTTAAGCATCGTGGGAATGAAGACATGTCCATTTTCACAAGGAAATGGTGGCCAATGAGATGGAACTTGAATTTTTTAATTCCATACTAGATCGCAAGGATTTCTTTGAAAGTTGAGTCATAACCTCTATCAAAGACCAAACCCATATATGAGGTATTCCATATATACTAAAAAATCCATTTCATGGCTTGCCAATGATTTTTACTCGAGATGTGCCATATACTTGCTCCCGACATTAATTGTGTAGTGACCCGAGTTTTCCACCAACTTAAATTACGATCCGATTAGCGCTCATCGGGCTCAAATTAAAAGTAATAGAGCCTTTGGAATATTTTTTAAATATGGTGGATTTATTGCTATAGGGACATTATGCATTTTAATTAGGGTATATCGAGTCAAATACATGAGAAATTGTGACTAGACAAAGACGTACATGTGGTAAGTAAGTGGATATGTGTCCATACGTATCACACACGTGTCGGAATGTGTTGACACGTATCATGTGGCGATTGTGCCTTCCAAGGCGATGACACGTTGTTTGAGGCGTAGAACCTTGGGAGAACTCGTGGCGGTCTCTAATTCATCAATTTTCCACTTTTGCTCGCTCTATAAATAGTTTCTAACATTAGTTCATTTTGTCATTCGTCCATAAAAAAAAAACCTCTTCTTCTCTAAACTTTCTTGTCGCGTCGCGCTTCACGCCCGCTGACCATCTATCTAAGCCGTGCATTACGCCAACCGTTCACTAGAGCCGTCACGCCTAGTTCGTAGTTGCCGTGATCGGCCCGAAGATCCGAGGTGTTGCTCTGAGTTATTCACGCCCACGCCAAGAGTATTCAAAGTCTGTTCTTCGTTATCTACTTCATTTTCTACGAAGACAAGTAGATCTCTAGTCCTTATTATTAGATTAACTATGGTTCGTCATTGTAAGTGTTAAGCTCCGATCGACTTGATCGTGATTGATTTTGATATCTTGATTGTGATTGATTTTGAGATCTTGATTGAGTTTGCTTGAGAATTCGAATATGATTCTTAATTGTGATTGATTGCAAACCAAGTATGATTCTAAGATCTTGATTTTGAGACTTTATGTCTTGATTAATTGAATTTGACGATGTTGGACTTTTCCTCCAATCTTACGATTCTATAAGAGGTTTAGTCGTTTGGCCTATTAGAAATATCATCAATGAGGTGATTGTTAGAAAATCTCAAATCTTATTTTGATGATAACAAAGATAATCAAAGGTTACTAATATATGTATTGATTGAGTAATACCAAGTTATATATACACAAACCGAGATGCGAGATGGTGTTATAAAGTGCTCTAGATGTTTTTCTAAGATAAAGATCTACTCTACCAATGTCCAATCTTTGAGGTTGGTAGCTGATCTCTAAGGTAAACAAGATATTGGGCATTGAAGATGTCTACAAGTTGGAAGGATCTCTATAAGGTGAACATTTGGAAGGACCTTGATTGAGGTGAAAAAGATGAGAAGAACAAGAATATTCGTGATGGCTTGGAGGTACAAAGATCATGTGAACGGATGGATGGACGTGATGATGGTGATCAAGCCTCGAACCGTGATGTTCATTAAAGCTTGGTAGGACCACATTTGTGAAGGTGAATAACTTGGTGGAGTTGAAATTGTTAATATACTTGAAAGGATCGGAAGAAAGATCGGGTCACCGGATTGTTATTTGATTAGCAGATCTTTGGCAAAGAGTAGTTGCCTTATATAAATCAAGGGAAAGATCGGGTGAACAACATCAACGAGAATAGTGAAGATCCTGGATGTCCTAATTATGGGTAAGGGATCATGCGGATATTTACTCTAGAAGGTCTTCGGTGACTTGATCAACTCGACCAAATCTTTGGTCTTGAAGAATATAGCCACTATAAAGAATGTAATTATATCAATGATGTGAGTTCAAAGAAAGACTAGATACAAGAATGAAAATCTTGACAAGGAAAAGAATAAGTCAAAGATGACGGGGTGTTCATGATGACTTGGAGGTACCATGGTTTATCTATCATCAAGATGACGTCTTTGGAAGCCGAGATACTTAATGGGATCATTAAATAATTGATCACAAGTCGTCCCCAAAATTTTTCTATAAATAGCACTAACTATCCAAAAGATTAGGTACAACAATATTTATGTCGATATCACGTTTGGTGATGTTTGAACAACGGACATATGCGGATGTTTCGTTAGAAGAAAAAATAGATGTTGACGGGTGAAAGATCCGCATTTAAAGATCAAGAAGTCTATCGAGTAGATTATAACCATTGCCATCCGTCAACTTTTTCGGAATAGTGTTAGAAACAATAATTGCATTAGTCCAACGGACCTCGACGGCTAGTTGGACTTCTCAAGCCCCTCCTATAGGAAGAATGAAGTTGCATAAATAATGAAAAACCATATAGGCAAAATTATAAGAGAGGGAGAGAGAGAGAGAGAGAGAGCATAATGTAAAACGCATACTTGCTTTGTGAGCTAGTTTTCTCTTTTTGTTTCTTTGTTCTCTCAAAAGATCTTCTCTGGTAATCTTTGCATCTTGTAATCTTATGAAAGATCAAGTGTACAATAGTGATAGCAGTACATGAATTCGATAATGTAATCTATTGGAAGGCGGTACTTGCCGGTTGTAACTTGTTTTGAAAATTACAAGTGAATTCCATCTAAGTTGTGGCCGATAATCTTGAGAGTGAACGTAGGTTTGGGAATAAAGCCAAACCACTATATATCTTATATGCTTGCATTTTACGTTATCTTTTACTCGGTCTTGCACACGTTCGGATATTATTTTGTAAAACATCTGCTCATCACATCTTTTTATATCACCTACTATTTTGTGTGCTCTTATTTCTCGTGATGTTCATACACTTCAAAGACACAATCTTCTCACGGTACTTCAAACATCTACCGACTTGATCTCTATAATATCTCTGCAGATGTTTCATCCGGTGTTTGAAATTGAGCTTGTTTTATTCAGAAAATATTTTTTAAAATTCTCAAATAACCTATTCACCCCCTCTATATTGTATTGTTAGCCCCAACATAACCTAGTGGTTATACTTGTAGAGGAGCTTCGGCTTGCTCTCGTTAAATTAACATTTTCGAGATGAGCAAGCTAGCAAGGATGATGAAGACAAGTATGATGCTTTAATTGAGGTGTTTATAAGGCTTAGTTACGATCATGATTTATCAATGACGTTAATGGAGCACTTGTGATGCTAGTTTGGTTGGGAGTAGAAGAGAACTCGCCCTTTCTAAACCTCCCAAAAAGACTTTGAACTTTTGTAAAGAACTAACTAAAAGATATATGCATATATACTTGAATTCAATACTTTATAAGTCTGTTGTTTGTGATTGATGTATATTATCGGTGTTAGTAAAACTAATAAGGCAATGCCCTTTTATCGTGCATGTTTGTTGTTTATTTTGATTGACGTGCACTTGTGATTTGTATGGCCGACGCGATCATTTATGATCAAGTTTTCGCATGCGCTAAAGATATACTATGTATAAATGATAATAAAGAAATACTAAAGAGGTAAGAGAGGTATTAGCAAACATTCCAAACGTGTAGCGAATTCCGTAACGCTACATGGTAATGGTATTAGAGCGGTTCATGGAGTGATAAGGTGCACTAGTGGTTGAAGTGTTTGGTAGGCATATATTCGTTTAAAACTATAAGTGCATGTAAATTGTGTTTTGTGGGATTGGTAGTAGCCTATGCTATTTATTAGATAAGAGATTTTGTTGATCGCTACCTAAGTTTAATGATTATTGCGGTTATTTGTGGTTATGGCAAAGTGATCAACTGGGAAAAGCATGATAAGTCACGTCAATGAAGCTCTTGAGATTTTAGGCTTGAAATGTAGTGGTTTGATGGTTAGTCATGTATAACTTATTGTGGATATGGAATTGTGACAAGGCGATTGACGATGTGGGTTTTAGATTTGAATCTTGATAGTACATTGATGCTTTTAGATATGGAATTGTTGAAAGGCCATGATGTTTGCAAAGGAGCAAGCCATAAGGGATGTGATTTCTAAACTTGGATTTTGTACTTACAATTTGAGGTTTAGTAATTGACTTTGGATGATAGCCTACTTGATTATGTAGTTTGATTTGACAAGCGACCAAGAAGGAGTGTTAGAAACTTTAAGTATATGATTTTTGATATGTTGGTCGTTGACGGTTTAGAATATTCAGTTTAAGACAAGGAATTGGAGACGGGTAATATTTGATATGAAATTGAAATTACTCATGCGGACTCGATCGTCACTTGATATGGGACAAGTTGTAACTAGATACCTAAAAACCGTAGTGAGATATGATATGGGACATCTTGAATGATATTCTATTATTAGGGCGGAAGAACATCCTGAAGTGTCAATATTTATGTACAACGCTCACTTCGGCCCAGTTCAATATTTTTTTGAATCACTTAAATGCCAAATATTCTTCAAAGCCCTTTTCTGTTGTCGCCCACCATCGTCGGTAATGGCTGGCGATTGGGTTGGGGGGATTAGTCTTTGGGTCGACAAACCCCGACCACTAGCAGCGAGCGGGGTGGAGGTCGCTCCACCGAGTCGGCGAGGGCTAGTAGCCTTCACCCGGATCCGGGCGAGGGTCGCGGCCCTTACCTAGGTCGGGCGAGGGTTGCCGGCCCTCACGTAGGCCCCGCCGATGGCCTCGACCGGCGAGGGTCCGCCACCATTGGGGACCAAACTTGGGCGAGGCGGCAACCCTCTTCGATCTAAGTGTGGGCCGCGACCTACTCCCAGATCCGGGTAAGGGCTTTGGCCGGGTGGTCGTCCAGTGGCGGGTCGCAGACCGCCAACCGGCCCCATCCGTCGCTAGCCATTGTCGGTGAAGGTGGGGCCGCGGCGACAGGTGGGTGTGCCCTCATCATTGCTTTACCTTTTTTCTTTACTTTTTTTTATATTTAGTTAATTTTGCAAAAATACAATTGTTGAAGATTTGATTTTATTAGGTGAAATTTTTTATTATTTTTGGCTTTCTCTTATTGTTGATAGGGATATTCGGCGAGCCACGTGTGCGCCACGCATGATTTTCGGCAAGCCACTTGTGCGCCACGCATGATTTCCGGCAAGTCACGACGGACTTGGCACCGAAATAATCGGTTTTCAAAAAATTTGACGCTTAAGTGATTAAAAAAATATGGTTAATATTACGAAAAATCTCAAACGAGTACACATGTGACAAATTTACCACAAATTATTTTTTTGATTGCAAAAAATCTCAAACTAGTACACATGTGATACATTTACCTCAAACTATTTTTTTGACCATAAAAAATCCTAAACCGATACACCTGTGACCCCAAACTAATTTTTTTGTCCATGAACAATTTCAAATAGGTGGATCTCGTGACAAATTTATCTTTCGTTAAATTGGGTTAATATCACGAAAAATCTCAAATTGATACACACTGTGATAAACATAGGGTGAAAACCCTAAAGTGGTATACCCATGAGCTACCATGGGCCACTAACTTAGCAATTTGACGATTAAATCTAACGAAAACTAATAGAGGGCAAATTTATAACAAGGTGTACCGGTTTGGGGTAAATTTATCACAAGTGTATTAGTTTGAGATTTTTTGTGGTAAAAAAAATAGTTTGGGGAAATTTGTTACGGGTGTACCGGTTTAGGGTTTTTCATAGTACTAATCCAAAAAATATTGGCACTAAAGTAAGCGTTGTACGAAATATTGGTACTCCGGTTGTTCTCCCGCCCCATTATTAGATACCCGATTTGGGGAAACCCCGCAAAGACGTTTATTTGCGAGGACTTGTAGCAACTCGATCCGTCGAGGCACATAAGAGTGGATGCCTAGGCAAAGATAAGACCTAATCAAGGAGTGACTCGACCATGTTCTTCTCAAACATATGACGGTGGTGCAAGAAGAACCAAGTCATGCATCAAAAGAATGAGTTTAGGTGTTGTGCTAAATCGACTAAAATCGTTCTCAATTTTGTAGGAAATGATTTCGAAAATTTGAGTTGAATTGTGCTTTCAAACTTCAAAACATTTCTCGATTTTGTATCAAAACAATTTCCAAAGTTAAAGTTGTTCTACACTTCGAAATCTAAAATGTTTTCAAGTTTCGGAATGCTCTCAATTTTGAATCAAAACGATTTCAAATATGAGTTGTTTTGTGCTTTTGAAACGCAAAGGTTTTTGAAAGCTAAGCTGCATCATTTTTTATATTTTGAGATGATTCTTGAGAAAAAAAAAACTAGTTAAGATAGCATATTCATCTCATTACATTGAATAATGAATGATAAACATGGAATAGATTGAGATCTTTGTGGTAAGAAATGCCTAAAATGTTTGGTGGGGAGTTGGTGAAAGTCCTGTTTTATCTCCAATGATAATTCCAGAGAAGATCTCATCGTGCGAGGGATGTATTGTTTATATTGCCTGCAGTGATGTATCCTGCGAGATGTTCGAGGAGCGTCGTAGAATGCATAGAGGATAATTTCCGGAGATCCGGGGATTATGCTGAACTTGGCCCAATGAGATGGGTATGAAACATTTTAGGACCGTAACCAAAAATCATAGACTTGGCATTTGGAATTAGCATCGTAATTGGCATATAATTGGTATGCCTTGTGATGATGGACGATCTGTCTAAATGTTGTGAATATATTGGACATTAATGAGTCCATTATTGACGCCATTTGAATTGGTGAGTTATAAATGGCACAATGAAGTTGCCAAATAGATAAAAGACCTACTCATAGGTCAATGATGACCTTGCATATAGGTTAAGATAACAAGATGTTGCAACCGAGGAAATGATCGGGGTACGCAACGAAAGCGTAGTGAGGTCACATGGTTAGGTAAGGAGAAATCCACCATAAAGATTTTGCTCTTGATAAGGAGGGAGCATAAATTAAAATTTCAAGGACGAAATTTCCTAAAATGGGAGAGGATTGTAGTGACTCGAGTTTTCCACTAGCTTAAATTACGAGCTGATTAGTACTTGTCGGACTCGAATTAATAGTAATTGAGCCTTTGGAATATTTTTTAAATATGGTGGATTTATTGTGATAGGGACACTATGCGTGTTAATTAGGGTCCTATCGGGTCAAATCCATGAGAAATTGGGACCGGACGAAAACGGACATGTGGCAAGTGAGTGGACACGTGTCGGCATGTCGGAAACGTGTCAAAACATGTAATAGCGTGTCAACACGTGTCACAACGTGGTGAGGCGGTGAATACGTATCACGCATGTAACATGTGGCGATCATGCCCTCCAAGGCGTTGACATATTATTCGAAGTGTAGGATCTACGAGGAATGTGTGGCGGTCCCCGATTCGTCAATTTTCCACTTTGCTTCACCTATAAATAGTTTTCGACGTCGGTTCATTTCGTTATTCGTTCATCGAACAACCCTCTTCTTCTATGAACTTTCTTGTTGCACCGCTTCACGCACGTCGCCCAACCATCTATCTAAGTTGTGTGTTACGCCGGCCGTTTACTAGAGTTGTCATGCCTAGTTCATAATTGTCGAGATAAGCCCAAATATCAAAGGTCTTTGCGCGAGTGATTCACGCCCATGCCAAGAGTGTTCAAAGTCGTTATTCGTTATTTCTACTTCATTTTCTACGAAAGCAAGTAAGATCTCTAGTCTTTATTACTAGATTTGATATGGTTCATCATTGTGAATGTTAAGCTTCGATCGACTTGATTGTGATTGATTCCGAGATCTTGATGGTGATTGATTTTGAAATATTTATTGAGTTTGCTTGAGAAATCGAATATAATTCTTAATTGTGATTCATTGCAAAACTAGTATGATTATAAGATCATGATTTTGAGACTTTATGTCTTGATTAATTGAATTTGACAATGTTGGGCTTTTCCTTCAATCTACGATTCTATATGAAGTTTAGTTGTTTGGCCCAGGTGGTCATACTTGTAGAGAAGATTCGGTTTACTCTCATGGAATTAACATTTTTCAAATAAGCAAGCTAGCAAAGATGATGAAGCCGAGTGTGATGTTTTGATTGAGGTATTCATAAGGCCTAACTATGGTCATGATTTGTTAGTGACATCAATGGAGCACTAGTAATGCCGGTTTGGTTGGGAGTAGAAAGAAACTCGTGCCTTGTAAACCTCCCAAAGCAATACTTTGAACTTTTGTGAAGAACTAGTTAAAAGATATATGTATATATACAAGAATTCAATACTTTATGAATCTGTTGTTTGTGATTGATATGTATTATCGGGTTATGAAACCTAGAGGCCATACACTTTTATCAAGCGTGCTTGTCATTATTTTGATTGATGTGCACTTGTGATTTGTATGGCCAACGTGATTGTTTATGATCAAGTCTATCACATGCACCAAAGATATACTCTGTATAAATGATAATAAAAAAAAAATACTAAAGAGGTAAGGGAGACATTAGCAAGCATTCCTAACATGTAGCGAAATTCGGGACTCTACAAATTGCTTAGGAAACGTTTGGACAAGTGCAAACCATAGCATACATAAAGGCTGCCCACATCGCTAGAATATGAACTCAAGACATCTCATCTTTCTCTTCTTTGATTTTAGATGATAAAAAAGCCAAAAGTCTAAAATGGGACGCCGAAGGAGTACTTACCGGTTTAGCA
Organism: Rhodamnia rubescens; assembly: GCA_021437795.1. Classification (NCBI taxonomy): domain Eukaryota; kingdom Viridiplantae; phylum Streptophyta; class Magnoliopsida; order Myrtales; family Myrtaceae; genus Rhodamnia; species Rhodamnia rubescens. Next base: position 288,948 of record JAILYA010000008.1, read on the forward strand.
TTATTCATCTCGAAACGTTCAAGTACTTTCTCAATATACCTATTCTGCGAAAAGGTATAACTTCCCAACCTGTCTGTTTATGTGAATCTTCATACCTAGAATCTTCTTGGCAGCTGCAAAATCATTCATCTCAAACTCCCTACTAAGTTTTCTCTTCTCTTGTTGTATCTCTAACATGTTTTTCGCTACAATAAGCATGTCATCCACATACAACAACAAATAAATAAAGGAACCATCATGCAACCTCTTATAGTATACACAATTATCATGTGCATTATGTGACTGGCCATAACTCAACATAAAGCTATTAAACATCTTGTACAATTGCCGTGAAGATTGCTTGTGACCATATAAATAATGTTTCAATCTATAAACGGGGTCTTCTTTACCCTCAACAATGAATCCCTTAAGTTAAAATATATAGACCGTCTCCTGAAGCTCACCATGCGGAAAAGCGGTCTTAACATCGAGTTGTTCAAGTTCTAGATTATAAAGGGCTACCAACACGAATAACACACAAACGGAGTTATGTTTCACAAGTGGAGAGGATACTTTATTGAAGTCAATCCCCTCCTTTTGATTAAAACCCTTTGCTACCAAATGTGTCTTAAATCTTTCATCTTCAACTCTTGGAAGTCCATCCTTTCTTGTGAAGACCTACTTGCATCCAATAGCTCTTTTACCCTTAGTTTCACAAGATCCCAAGTTTGATTCTTAAGAAAAGACTTCACCTTTTCATCCATCGTGACAAGCCACTTCTCAAATTAGAACAAGTAGTAGCTTTATGGGACTGTAGAAGATTTTTCAATATCAAGCTCTTCAACAACTATGAGAGCATATGCTATCAAATCAATGAAATCATACCTCTAGAGAGGATTAATTTGCCGTTTAGCCCTCCCCGTAACCAAGGCCCCGAGGTTGCAACCTCTTCTACTTCACCTTTAATTGAATCTAAGTTTTGTTACCGACTATCACTTTAGGACTGAATAGGAACATAATTAGATGTTCTCCATGGATGCTTTACATTAAACTTCACCTCTTTCGCAACATTCTCCTCCCGAAAACTAGTAAACTCAACAACAATCTTTCTATACTCGAGCATGGAATTTTCATCAAAAGTAACATCCCTACTAATTATAAATTTTGATGATTGAGGGTTAGAACACTACACCATATATCCCTTAAATCCGTCTACATAACTAACGAAAATATATTTTTTCACCCTAGGTTCAAGTTTACCATTTTTTATATGATAATAAGCAGGATATCCAAATACTTTCAAGATAAAATAATCGGAAGGTTTACTGCAGACCATACCTTATTTGGAGTTTTACATTTAATTACTGAAGAAATAGAACGATTCACCAAATAACACGTTGTAGAGGATTAATTTGCCGTTTAGCCCTCCCCGCAACCAAGGTCCGAGGTTGTCAACCTCTTCTACTTCACCATAAATTGAATCTTAGTCTTGTTACCGACATTCACTTTCGACTAAATAGGAACATATTTGGATGTTCTCCGTGGATGCTTTATATTAAACTTCATCTCTTTCGCAACATTTCTCTTGAAAACTAGTAAACTCAAAAACAACTTTTCGATGCTCAAGCATGGAATTTTCATCAAACTAATTATAAATTTTTATGATTGAGGGTCGAACATTACACCCTATATCTCTTAACTCCATCTATGTAACCAACGAAAATACATTTTTTGACCATAGGTTTAAGTTTACTATTTTTTATATGATAATAAGCGGGATATCTAAATACTTCAAAGACAAAATAGTCGGAAGGTTTACCGGACCATACCGCATTTGGAGTTTCACATTCAATTGCTATAGAAAGAGAACGATTCACCAAATAACACGTTGTATTCACTGTTTCAGCCCAAAAATATTTCTCAAGTCCAGCATTAGAAAGCATACGCCTAGTTTCTCTAAAAGTGTTTTGTGTAGAGCGCCCCATTTTGATGAGGTGTGTGCCGACTATTTGATGTCAAACAATCTTTGAATCTTCACGGTATTTGTTAAAATCACCTTTGCAAAACTCAAGACCATTGTCTATTCCTAGACGTTTTGTCTTCTTGCAAGTTTAATTTTCAATCAACATCTTCCACTTTTTTTTGGGTTGAAACATCTTTCACTTCTTGAAAGTATCAAAAACATCACTTTTACACTTCAAGAAATAAATCTAAACTTTCATAGAAAAGTCATCAATAAATGTCGGAAGATAAACTACACCACCCTTAAATGTAACTTGTGCTGGTCCCCACAAATCATAGTGAATATACTCAATTGTGCCTTTCGATGAGTGCACTTTAATGCCGATCTAACTTTGGCTACTTTCCGAAAACACAATGGTCGCAAAAATCAAGTGAAATAGTCTACTCCTCATGAATCTCATTTACTCAAGATAGTCATTCCTCTTTCACTTATGTTACTTAACCGCATATGCCACAACATTGATTTCTCATAATCGAAGATGATGATACATTTGACAAACCCACAAAGGTACTTCTCTGGAGAGCATAAAAGACATTTTTCTTGTTACCTCTCATTACAATCAAGAAGCCCTTTGATATCTTCAAAACTCCACCTCTACATGTGTACATGCATGTAGTGGAATCCAAACTCCTTAACGAAATAAGGTTCTTCTTCAAAATTAGGATGTGTCTAATATTTGTCAAAATTCTTCTTCGAACGTAAAGGCTATATTGTTATGACATTTTATCCGCACAAGTATTAATACCCATAATTCTACAAACCGCATTAATGTCCATCAAAACCGGACTACTACCGACTTTTTCGTATGTGTGGAACCAATCTCTATTTGGACACATATGGTATGAACATGCCGAATCCAAACAACGTCCACACTATAATACGTAGTCAAAACAAAGAAATTGTTTGCATTAATTAACTCATTAGTTTTCACCATACTAGCATTAGAATTGGTACTCTTTATCAATTTTTTTTCTTTAGCCTCGAGTAAAGGACACCCAGGTTTATAGTGTTCGAACTTGTGACAATTGTAGCACTTCACTTTTCTCTTATCTTGGCTTCGATCTAGACTTCGATTGTCCTTTCTTCGCTATTGCATATATCCCGATGATTCGCCCTTCTCCTAACAACTAAGCCATAGACTTTATCTACACTATCGCTCGCATTCAATTTTTACCGAGGCCTTCACATTCTCAAGAGTTATCGATTTCCTTTCATACAACATAGAATTCACAAAATTCTCATACGAGCTCGGTGAGCGAACATAACACAATTAGAGCTTGGTTTTCATCATCTAACTTCAAATATAGATTTTTCATATCCACTATGATCTTATCAAATTCATCTAGATGTTATTGGATAGGAGTATCTTCTTACATCATTAACTTATAATGACATTGCTTCGAGAATAATATCGTCGTAAGAGATTTCTTTATGTAGAGACTCTCGAGCTTTTGCCACAATTTTGAAGCCATTTCTTCATCAACAACCTTACAAAGCACTATATCGGACAATGATAATTGGATGGTGTTGTGTGCCCTCTCTTCCATCTCCTCAATCTCGGCCATAGTCATGTAATCGGGGTACTTCCTATTTAAGGCTCTAACCAAACCTTCCCGATGCAACAATGACTTCATCTTGATCCTCCATAGCCCGAAATTTTTTGGCGATTAAAGGGTGCCACTTTGAACTTAATAGATGCCATCTCGAACAAAAGACTTAAATTCCTTGGCTATGATAACAATTTTTTCCGAATAACACAAAAGATGCACAAGTCGAAGCACAAAATAGCGAAAAATAACAGCAAAATCAAAACACACCAAGCACAATATACATGGAAAACCCAAAACGGAAAAAATTACGAGGAGAGAGGGGAGTACAAATGTACAATCAAGGATCTAAATATCTAAATGAAGAAATGAAAAACAAAAAGAATGGGGAGAATGTGGAAGTGAGCATTACAATGAATATGCAACATATTTCTTTTATAACGTTCTTCTAAACAATCCTAAAACAAAAGTGCATGGTCCAAAATACCGTTATCACTAATTTCAAAGTCAAAACTCAACAAATGAAACTATTAACCAACTTGGTTTGACATATCATTGTTATCGATATGATTCTCTTGACCATCGTTCCCACTAGTTGGACCTTGGCTCGAGGACTTAGGTGTTTGCATAATAGTCATAGGGGTTGGCTAGTATGACCTAAATCAGTGTAAAGAGAAGGGTTAGGAACACATCCTAGTACCATGGAACTTCCTTGGATTGTTATGTTGGATGCTACCGACTTGGACAAATCATCACTCACAGAGTCAATAACTATCGGCTTAATCACGTCAAACATATGGTTGACGGTGTGATTAGCCAAATCATTTTTGCTGCTCCTCAAATGACATTCTCATAGTGGCCATCATATATGACTTTGGTGCAACTTCTCTTAACTACTCTTCAGTGAGTTGTGGGAGGCGTATGTCACATTAGAAATGAGCATGGTCCGAGTTGGTCCGGTTCTTTTAGAAATCGGGAGTCAAACCGATAGTCTCCGTTCTTAATTTTCGAAATCGAGGAGCAAATAGGTCTAGTCGGGTCCGATTCCCAACCCATCCAATGTAACCAAGTAAAATAAAAATAAAAGGGAAATGTATTTTTAAAAAAATGACTTGTTCGATATTCACATGTCCATGCACAATATTCTCATGATTCACATGGGAGATTTCCTTGTCACAATGAATATCGAATACAATGTTTGATATTGTTCGGAGTTATGTGAATCTCATTTCTACGTATACTATTGTACTTAACGAGAAAACATTTAACTGGAAAATTTTCCCCTTGTGTAAGTCTTTTTCTTTGCCTAGAATCTCATTTCTATGCATATCAATTGTATTTTTAAAAAATAAAAATTTCTCGGTCCGGGTGGGCAGTCTATCGGTCCGGTTCCCCTAGAATCGGGAACCCGACAAGGCAGACATTGATTCCACCTTGAGAAACCGGAACCGAACAAGTGACCTTCAGATTAGGACCAAATCTGTCGATCTAGTCTAGGTAGTTCCGATCCGGTCTGCATTCGGTCCATCTTGCTCACCCCTATGTCCCATCGCTTTGGCCTTCTTTTATTGCTCGATTAACGGCTAAAGATTCGAGTTTATGGTCCCAATTCGTAGTCTTGTGTGGATGTTACGAGCAACACGTCTACCTCTTGTTAGTCTTGGTTCTCGCTATGGTAGCTTCCTCAAATCAACAAAGAAATACTACTAAGCTTGCCAAAAAGATGTTTCGCCCAAAATTATTGATGAAGCACCTTAAAAATGTGGATCAATATGAAAATTTTAACAAGTGTCCTTTCTTGATTCTTGGAAATGTGGATTGACAAGTTAAAGGTACGAATTCTAGAGGCAATCACGACCAGCCACATAAAAATATATTGGAATGTAAAGATATCGGGAAAGTAAGATTGAAGAACAGATTTTCATTGATTGATTGACAATCGTTTGCTCAAATCATAGTCTAAATACTTACATCTATTAAGAATGGTTAACAATAGTTACGAAGCAAGCGAATAAACATCTTACATGACTTCTAGAATATAATAACATGCTTTACAAATTGTTTCAAAAGATTCACTATTTCAACAACCATGGCCTCATCACTCACTTCATGTTGACGATTCCTTCCACGACTTGCAACTCCTCTTCCCGTATGTTTTTTAGCCATTATCATTTGTGGCTTCGAGATTTATGGCTCTACAAACTATTGGTTGTGTCGGTCTCGCAATTGAATGGATTGTTATGATTTTAGTTGATATTGTTGGTTTCCATACTTGAACATTTATCTTGTACTTGATTCATTGATTTTTTTACTTCACTTCAATTCCTTTATTGAGTAAGCAAGTCTCATTTATTGACACTTGTGACTCAACAACTAGTAATTTTTTCTTGTATCTCATATTGATAACTTATGACCGCTTTTGTTGATCACCTATAGTTGCCCACCAAAAGGAATTTTCAAATTTTACCTCGATAATGTATTACCCAATCTTTTTCGGTCTAAGTCGATGACTAGAGACTTGGCCAATTTTTATGTCAACACATTGTTAATTTCTCACATTTTTCTATTTAAGATTTTTCTATTAATAAAGCTTTAAGATGGCACACCTCCCGCTATTGCTTCCAATAGACACGATTGAAGATTGCGCTTGATGTTTATCAACAAATCCGGACCCAACGATTACACGAAATTACGGGTTGTTCTTGCTCCAACCTAGGCCTCATGTGCAAAGATGAGATTGTTGGAGTTATCCCACGTCGATTATGGAAGGGGCTAATGTGGTTTCATAAATGTAAGGGAAAGTCTTATCATTTGATTTAACTTTTGGAGTAAGAGAGGTGAAAATCATCCAATAAATGATATTAGAGCCGATGGTTGATTGGTAAGCTCCTAATCGGCTCCGGTCCTTGGGAAATATCTTTAAAAAGGAATCTAGTGACCAACTCAATTTTTGAGTGGTGAACGTTGTGGTGTACAACGCGGGCCTAATATTAGCCTTCATAATTCGGTGCGGAGAAAGAGACCAGAAGATGAGGATTCACACTAGAGGGTTGATATGATGTGGAGCAATTAATGTGTCCTAATTAGTCCATAACTCATTGGCTTAAGTTTTTTTAATGAAGATGGGTTCAACTTGGATATGTTAACGGACTTGAAATTGGGTTCCCATTTGGCGATCTCCCCGGGTGAAGGTATTGGACTTTTGCTATTCACTCACCACATTTTGCAACCTCTAAAATCCTAATTTCACATCTCTAAATTCCTGGCAAAGCTCTAACCCCAAATCCCTTGTTTTGGGTACAAAAAGCTCTTGTCATTACGTCGATGCCGCTTTGTCATGTTGGTACATTTCATATGAATTATGGATGGAAAGGGTAATGGGTTGCATAATTTTCCTGTGTACTTAATTATTGCACCTCTTGCTTGATGCCAAATTATATTGGGCTTTTTCTCTTTAGAAATGAAACTTCTAACCAAGTATACTCGATACATTTGGGGATGAAAATGGGCAAGGTTTAATCACGATTGGCATTGATAGGTAAACGGATTTGGAGTTTTGAGTTGCGAGAGGAGTTTGAGATCTCATTTACAAAAGGATCAATGAGCGTTTCATGATACTTATTAAGTATGCGTAATAAGGAAATATTTTGAGTATACTTAATAAGGAAATATTTTTATTCTCAATACTATGATTGCACGTTATACGAGAGAGACAACACAATGGAAATTACAATCTTTCTTTATATTGAGGCTTAACAAGGGCCCTCAAGACACTTGTTAACAAAATTGCTTACAAAATCTTATAATGTTTGCACGGATTCGAGAATTATAATTCGGAAACTCAAACTCAATAAGTCATCTACAAGAGTACCTTTTTATCTTTTAGGAAAACTCAAGTCTACTTAGGTAATGTTGTAAACCATAGAACCCAAAATGCGACTACAATCTAACATTTTTTTCATCGACCTGAATTTGAAGTCGCTTCTCATTTCATTTAAATTGCGATTTTTCCAATTACGTGATATTACGCCATAGGATTTTAGTAAATGCTATTTACTTTTTGGGTAGCCAACTATTTTTCATGATGACTGGTTTCGGAGTTGGTCGGTTCGGGATCTAAAACCCTAAATCTACCTTTTAAGTCTCGGTTCCGAAAGATTAGAATCGTGTATCGAGTGGTTATGCTTGGAATCATCGTGGAACCGAACCGGTCGGTTCCGGCCAAGTTCTCGATTCTTCCGAAGAATCGGGTTAGCTTTCTAAAAAATCATAGAATTGATAACACAAATTTATTTCTTTAACAGATAACTAGTATAGTCTTGCTTGTTAAGAGGTCTTGTGTGCCTCCTTCAAAGTGGGAGGGGTCGGTCCTTATTCTCCCTCGTCGCATCTAACTAATTTCTATATTAAACAGGTATTCTAGATCGATTCAACTTGGAACCGATCATGCAACCGGAACCGGTTCTTTCAAGATTCGGAATCGAGAATTCGAAACGATCTGAAACAGATCGGGCAAGGCCGGTTCCATCTGATGAGCGCGCCGGTGCGATCCGGCGAAAATCCGATTTTGCAAAGGTTACACATTTAAGAAAGGAATTTGGTGGATGAGATAAAGAGGAGTTAATGGGCTTGGACGGGTTCTTTCACACCACACAAAGAATCTCTTTTTGGCGTTTGTCGATTAGAAATGGACGAGTCATTACTCACTCCTCTCTCCACCATTAATCCATAGTTTATGCCCAGGTCACTCCTACTCTTCCCTTTTTGTGGTCTCTGATATTGCTCAAATCCATTCTCTCTCTCTCTCTCTCTCTCTCTCTCTCTCTAGAAGGCGAATTCCTCAACCCGAAAGCTGAGGATGAGTTCTCGGCAGGTAATTTCGTCTTCCTCTTTCGGTGGTGGGATTATGGCGGATTGGTCGTGTTCTGTTCAGTTTGTGCTGGTCGGTGATGGGGGAGTTTTGGGTGGCTTTAGCCTTTTTCTCTGGGTTCTGTGAGTTCCAGGGTATGTTGCTAATGTTGCTTCTCGATTTGTAATGCCTCGTCATGCCTGATCGTCAAGCTTTGATTGTGGGTTGGTGGGTCTCGGGATCGGGCTGCGTTTCAGGTACTATTCTTGTTGATGCTGAATCTGTGTGCTGCCCTTGGTTCTGATTCAATAGCATATCTGAGGGGAGGATCGGGGGACAATTGGGGGTTCTTCTGCTGGATGGTTAGGTGATTGAGTTTGGTCTTCTGGCATTTTGTTGTTGAATGTATGTGGTCGAATTGCGGATTCATGATCTGGGTGCATGGTGTTGTTTGTGTTGGATCCGAGTGTTTTCATGCTATTTGTGTTGCCAATTATTGTTTTTCTCGCTGGCATAGTGTTTAGATTCCATTGATATGATGACTGATCATATCTCCTACTATCTCTCTCCGTGTTCGATTCATCTCTTTTGAGCCTCAAAATTCTTGCCTGTGGTTCGCTTTGATCTAGTCCTTGGCACCACCAACAGCTAAGCTAGTTCGCATTCCCAAAGGGCCTTATATTATCCTAAACTTTAAATTCAATTGCTGTTTTTCTCAAGAGATTTCAAATAATATAAGTGACAAACTTTTTCTCCATTTATTAGATGGGTTCTCACATTGGTCTCTTAGATGGTAGCTTGCATCTAGGTCCATGTTTCAATTATATCTCATAAGTTTCTCTAACAGGAAACTCGAAATCGCGGGGAAGTCAAGATATCACTAAGTAATGTAGGCGGCGATAATGAATCATATGATAGTAAGGGATCTGTTGCTACATCCTACACATCCTTCTGTCTCCGAATCTTCGTGGCCTATAAGAACTCTGCGATACCTTAAACTTAGTTATATGGAAGATGTTAAAAAGTTCTGCTGGAACACTTGCTAAGTCTTATTATGCTTTGGAAATTTGAACCTTTGAAGGAACTCTACTAAAATGTGCAATTATTTTATTTCAAAGTATTTTGGAAGTGTTATTTCTACTTTTAGTGAACTTACCTAGAAAAGGACTCTAGAAGTGCCTAACTTTTGTACGGCGCTCACTTCAGTGCCAATATTTTGCGAGCGATCACTTGAGTGCTGCATCACTAGAGAAAACGATCACTCAAGTGCCTTCAGCAACAGCATGGGGCAATTGACACTATGTGGCTTGTAAAATAAATTTTTGAGTCCAACATGGTGTTTTTAAGATGAATTCAAGTCCAAAGTAATGATGGAATCTACGTAGAAAATGGGACTAAGAACAACAACTTTTCATCTCTCTCCTTCCTTTCTTCTTTCCCTCTTTGTGTGATCGCATTGTACTGGAATACGCCTTTGGTTTTGTTCTTGGTGCTTCTCTCAGCTACACTTGTGAAAATGACGGACACTACCAATGACATAACTGAGGAGATTTTGTTCTAGTGAATGCGGAAACAAATTCGCACCTCTTGACCCACACATATACATACTCCAAAACAATTCAGCCATCGTGAACATCAGCAAATCTCCAAAAATATAAGTTGGTACTGACAAAAGCAGAGTACGGATTCGATAATCCAAAAGCTAGAGTTGGGGTAAACTTGCTTAACTACTTCAAACACCCCTATCCCCAATTTCCCAAATATGGGCAAAATTACTTTCTAAAATTTGAAATGAAGAGCAAGAACATGAGAAGTGGCTCACGATCGTGCAAGGTGAAACAAATTATACAGGCTGCGCCGTTGATTTTTTCCAAAATGACTTCAATATGATTCCTCTCGATTTGTTCCATGAAGTTGGATATTTGAGCTAAATAAGCAGTTGTCTGTGTCAATTGTGCATTTTCACACTTGTTCTCCTGCCTTCTCAATTGAGCTAAATAAATTATGTTTTCTTTGTAGCATTATCATGCTGAAATTTATTTACAAGATAAAGTTGTTTTTGGTGTTCTAGCTGGATATGAAGTCATATTGTTAGTACTCTTGGTATATGAAATCTGATGCTCAATCTACGGTGAAGGCACTATTGCTGGATTAGTTTAATGCAGGGGAAATCTGACAGGGATGACAGGTCTTGCCTGCTTTTAAGTTATTTAGATAGCCTTCATTTACTTCATATCTACAATGCCAATGCTGATACCTACAGGAGGTGATCTTGTTCCAGCTTTGACTAAGTTTATTAGGTTCATTCCTTGAGTCCTCTATTCGCTTGGCCTGGTTCATTTCTATCAAAATCTAACAATCTTGGTTCTGCATGCCCACCACTCTGTAGCATGTGAAATTGTGGGACTAACTGGGTGTCACGTGGCATGTTACCGAAAAAAGGTCAGGGTAAATAAGCGTTGGTGGCAGGCATCAAAAGGCATAAAATTGGAGTTGAAAGTCACTTGTCTATTTGCAGATCTGTTTTCACGTTGAGTGGCATTAATACCTTGTTCCAGTATTTTTGTTGGCGGAGGTTAGCTTATAGTTGCTTCAATAAAATTTAATGTCCTCCCATGCTGGCACATTAGCTCTTCGTTTCAGTATCAATCATTGCCTTTGTCATGGGTGTGCTACATGGTCGATCTTGTCTCGATGAACTTCCATTTCTTAATTCCTAGAACAGTTATTCTGGCGGTGCAAACACTCTGTATTCACCCCCTGATATAGCTGCCCTTCAACTTAATTGTCGCGGGACAATAATATGAACAGTCTGTTTTAGTGGCACTCCAATTTAACCTTATCTTTCTAAAGAATTATTATTACTGTCATTGATACTTTTACTGGGTGCTTAGTTCTACATCGTATCTCTCATTCTCTGGTTTAACAGGTTGAGCAAGGAGTGCATCTGAGGGAAGGATCACATACTCGATGCTCTACAGACAAGTTTGAGCATGCACCATACAGCCCAATCAGAGGGAACCGCTCTGGTAACGCATATAAAGCAACCGAGCTGCCAGGTTCCGTAAGCTGAGCAGTTGCGCACATCTTTAGATCATTGGCTATCTTGGGAGGAGTGAACTCGATCTTTTATAGGAAACCGGATGCGCAAGAGTTTGAGGTACTTTGGTGTTTAAAAAGAGGGGGATATACAAAAAAAAAAAAAAAAAAAACCAAAAATTAAATACTTATATATTTAAATAAGTCATGGAACATTTATTTCTTTTAATTTATTAAGAAAAATGATGGTGCTAAAATATATTGAATTTTTTTATTTTTTACTGGGCATAAATAGCTCGTTACCATGCTCACTTGGTCTTGGTTATAGCAAATTTACGCTTTGGGAGAAGATATAAATGCTGCATTGGCTTATGTTATACACGTGCTCTTGTTGGAAGATTCAATTAATATAAATTATTACTCTATCTTGGTTGGTTGCGAATTGGCAAACGACTTGTTGTAATGTCCAAAGGGCAGCCATTGTCAATAGTCATAGAACTTTAATAAAATCTGCTTACATGGAAGATCAATCTTATCTTGGTGGTTGAATTGCGTAAAGCAATCGATAACCTTCTCAGCTCCCGTATTAAATAATGCGAGTTGTTCTTTGATGTTTTTAAAAGACAGAAGCCGATTTGAAATATCCAGCTCAAGGAAGCGTTCTGCTTCTCAATAATCATCATCTACCACTCCCGTCTTCAAGGAAAACACCATTAGAACTGAAACCGAACTCTTCCATTCTCACACTTGGCATTTCTATCGTCAATGCTGCTCCATCAAATGTCCCTGTTCTCCATCTGAGTAGGATAAAAGTACAAGTCAGGCAACAATAACGCTATCAACAAGCTAGAATATGGAAGAGACAGAAAAAAGGAGTTGCTCAGGGGTGTGACAACATCGATCGTCTGAAGAAAACTACTCAGTAAAGAAAAAGTTGCAGGGGAAAATGTGAAAACTTGGAAAGCATTTCCTCTCAATATTCCACTGCAGCAGTTCATCCAAGTATTTACATCATCGATAGGTTAAAATCAGCATCGTTGGATAATACAACTCGATTAAAGGAGAAAACTTTAAAAGAGAACCAAAAGTTCCAGGACAACTTGCAGATCTAAGCAAAATAAATGCCAATTTGTTCTGCCATATATTCACTGCCACCGCTTTGCCTTAAAAATGATACAAGCTCAGGGCTCTAGAAATTGAACACTGCTTTTGTTCGGCAAAAAGCGCGAAGCTTTCATTTTACACAAATCAGAGCTGGCTAATATCAGCATCAGAAGATAGCAACATGTAAACAATGGAGCACCAAATAATTTATGTGCAGATGTATCCATTACCACTTTCACCATCAGAGGTTTCACCTAGCCTCGCAATGGCATCAACAAGTGCCTGTTCATGTTCCTGCATCACACACAAATTTCCGTTACATACCAAAATGCAGGTCGATCAAAGGGTAATTAGGGGGAGAGAGAGAGCAAGGGAAAGAGAATATTAGTAGTGTTACCTTCAGCAATTTCTTGGCCTTCGCAATCTCAGCCGGATCAGGATGGCTTGCATCAAAAACCCTCTCCACCTGGCATCATGTTCCCAGGGATATAAAAAGACCAAAACCAACAGTACATTAAGAAAATTGGTGGTGCATTCTTGTACCTCTTTTACCAAAGTATCTGTGTTAAATAACTCGATATCATCTGGGAGCTTCTTTTTAGCACCATTTTGTAATGGCAAAAGTTCTTTCTTGGATTGGCTTTTAGTAGATCCTCTACCCCTTCCAGAACCAAGGACTGCTCCACTACGGACTGAAGATTTCTTTAAGCCTTGCCCTGGACCACTGCGGTGTGATACGGCAAGATCATCACCATCCCATCGAATGTCTTGAGAAGATATCTGCATATCATATCAAATAGACCATGTCAAGAGGGACCTCCACAAGCCTCAATAAGCATGTAATGTAGCAAAACTAAGTGTGTACCTAGGTATAGACCATCAAATAAATGCAAATGCAATCACCATAATTTCATCAGTCACCTAATGAATTTTTATATAGACATTCTAAAATTCCCACAAACTTGAGAACTCCCCCATTTGCATTTCAAAAGAGCAACTAATCAAGATTGAGGAGCCAAACCCATACTTTTGAGGCTCAAAACTTTAATAGGCTGAGATTCACGTTGCATTATCTTTCTCAAAATAACTCGAGACCTTGTATCTTTGAAAGGATCAACCACCACTAAGTCAAGCCGTGGTATCAATTTGGCTAATCAATTCAAGAAATCAAACCAAAAGGACCAAGTAACAACCAACCTCTTTGAGATCAACCCACTCCCAAGTCTCATTGGTAGTATGTATGTCATATACCAGAGCATGTCTTCCCTGGACATAAGTTTCACAGTAGATATAAATGAGCATTTTCTCCATAAAATGTAAACGAGCACATCCCTCATAAATCCACACATTTGACAAATAACTTCTGCATAATATCTGGAACAGTAACATCTTCAACAAGACCAAACTTGAAGCAGATAAATTGTAAGATATAATGTTAAAATTGCAGGCATTGTTTTTCTTCTGTTGCTTTTACTAACAGGGTGGATATAATGTTAAGCATTAATGACATCAGCTTCATAATTTTACAACATGTTTTAGTGTTTCATTGCTATAGAAAATAGTGTGCAATATTTATCTCATAACCCACTGCAAAGATTTCAAGTAAACGAAAAAGTCTGTGAAGGAAAGAACTCAAATTTGACCAAGACTACCAATGGGTATCTAAAATATAGTTAAAATCTGCTTAATCAATGTATCGAGGGCAGATAGCGGAAAGATTCGGTATTTAATAATATTAAGCATGTTTGACGTGCTAATTACTTTCAGGTACCTTCTACCTTTAGAGACTTTCTTTTCCATACATGATTTAAATGATTCGATTAAGTCAAAGATTCATTTAATTCATTATCTACAATACATATATGGTAAGAAACAAATGATGACTCCTATTAAATTTTCAGCTATTCAAACCAATTTTTCTTTTCATTTTCAACTTTTAGAATTGTCAGACTTCAAAATCAAAATTAAAATTAGCATTTTTTTTTCAATTTATCAAACAAGCTCTAGGTCTTGAAGTAATTTGGTGGGAGAGATGCACGCTCACTTCCTTATGTGGAAATGTATAGGCGTTTGATTTGGCTTTTAACTTTGGATTTTGCCTTTTTACTTTCACTACTATCTTCAAAATTATGACAATTTTTGCATGAAACAATCAAAATCTTGAAAGACACAAATATAGGCCCTCATGGTCACTCTATTATTTTGTAATTTTTTAGATAAATACTGCTTTATTAGGTCTTCGAATGTGGCTTATTGCAATGACTGAAAGGCCATACAAACAGAGCCCCTACAGCATACCTCGACAGGGTTATAATCAGTGATGACAGCCTCATAGAAGTTGTTGTCATCAGGCCATCTCGTCCACACTTTTCTTCCAATAAGTGGATCCGCTTCTCCAGGTGCATTTGCAGGGTGAACACCAGTAGAACTGCGATGACTATACTGTCTACTAATAGGAGGGGCAGAAGAACGATATTGAATAGGATTGACTGAGGACAAACCAGGCATAGACCGAGCCTACCAAGTTATATAAAGTAAAACATGTGATGTGAGAGTTTGAGATAAACTTGCAAATAATCAATTAGTGAAACTTTTGCCCAAAAAAATAAAAATAAAACTGAAACTAAGCTTTCTTGGTCAAGAAAATGCCCCGAGCCAATTTAAGACGATGGAAAAATCTGGGGAGTTTAAGAGAGTCACAACCCATGAAGATAAATAAGCAAGAAGATACCGATTGGGATGTCTTTTGCTTCTTGCGAGATGCTGAAATTGTAGGACTGGGTAATACATCGTGCATGGGCGGGGCGGTCCCCAGCATGGCAGCTTGATGTCCACCTGCCTGTCTCCACTCCCTGAGACAATGCAAAAACAATCAGCAAAGAAAAGGATAAAGTCAAGACTTCCCATGATCTAAGCATACAGTAATTTTGAAATGCTCAAACCTTATCCTACGGATGATGTCATCAGAATTAACTCTCGATAGAAGCTCTCTGTGTTCATCGTCTGAAACTCTAAGTTCCTTCCTAAGTTCTGTAATCAAACTCTCTTTTTCCTGACATGGAAGCACAAGGGAAATTGAGATGAAGATGCAGAGGGAATAAACTAATAAGTCAAAAACTTATAAGGTAATTACCCAGGTAATGGCATCTGACTGAGCTTTAAAGGCACGTAGAACGGAAGAGTATGCTTCTTGCTCCAAATGATGAATTTGGGCCTCCATGTTGTTGTACATCCTTGGTGGAACAGAACCTAGAAGAGACCTTCCATTGCCTGCACTGCGTCCTTGTCTTGAATTCCTGTTCTGATTTGAGGGAGGAAGATCATCGTCAGTTCCTGCAATCATAAGAAAGGAGTAAAAAAAATTAAATGCTGATGATCTCATGAATGGTAAACTGGAGTTTTTAATTTTGAATCTTGATGCAAATAGTAGCCATCAGACATTACAATATTGTAACAACTTATAGAGTTTCTGTTGAATATTTTGCCCATTTTTCATCAGGTATGCACTATGCACCCAACAATGATAAACGGGGCATTCTACTCTTTCCACTTACGATTACTAAATTGCAACTCAGAAGTTGTATCCCCTCTTTGGAGGGAACTGTTCCCAGGGGCCTAAACTGCATGCAGAAAGATTTCAATTGGATGCGTTGAATGTCACAAGTATCTATCCGATAGGCAAGCTCCCTAAGGTTGAGTGCAAGCTAAGAATCAACAAAGAGTACTAATAAGCCATGAAAGCTACTTTTCGATAATGTTTTTGGAGGGAAGCTTTCTCAATACTCATAACTGAAGTATAAGCAAGCTTTAAGATCAGTTCATATTATTGTACTAAACTTATAATCTGCAGAGGGCCATCTTTTTCTTTCCAAAAGCTGCTTAGGGTATGCACCTCTAGTACCAAATGTTCTTACCGAAGGTCCAAACATCTTCCTAGAAGAATATCGATGCTTTGATATGAGTAGATTGATATTTCATATGTAAGCACATCTGATTACAAACTTTCACCATTCACAAACCAACAACTCATCTTATCCTAATAAATTTTTCCGAACGCCCTTGTCTCGTATGGACTATACCAACAACATTGCATGGATCCAAACATATTGCCACTGCCATTGTCTTCTTTAGGATTTGTGTAAGGTTATGACCAACAATATCTGCATGAGATGATACCATGGAAACTCGAATGGTCCTCGGGAAGTGCCAGGCAAAGAAAATGATTCTGAGGAAATCAGCTTGGGAGATAACAGAAATATGGTTCCTATGAAAAACATGTCTGCTAGTACTAATTTGGAATTAGGATATTGGAGCTGCGTTTAGTGACAGACATGGTTGACTAACAAGCTCAGATTTTTTTTCTTTGGAGAAGGTAAAAGAGGATAAAATGACAACACTACTTGAATTCAGGCAGGCACATTGGTCCTCAAACATCTTTCCCAGCAATAAGTACTCTATCAGTGTCATTCTCAACAACTGCAGCTGCTTTTTAGAGAGGTAGCGACTTCTTTCTAATGAGTTCAGGGAATACATGCTAAGCATAGAAGAATAATTGCAGAAGATTTGATTATAGGATGTGTGCAAGCGGTAGAAGAATAAGTAAAGGGACTTTCTGCTCCCATTAAAGGAAGTGATCTGACTTTCAGAAAGACGGAACTCCGAGTGCTTGCAGAATGTCACTGACTACGTTTCCAATACCGACAGCAGCAAGATCTCGTGATGATTCCTAAACGATTATCCCCCACTCAGTGCTCCCCCTAGGTATAGGTCTTCCCCTAACGATCTTTTCTTGATAAAAATAGTTCAAGAAGCGGCTATTGTGCCCCTCTCCCTCCAGACTCCAAAGAATATCCTTGACTTTCCTCAACGGATATTCTGCGCCACTTTTTAAAAATCACATTCACAGGACAAGCAACATCTAAAAACTTGCGCAAGCCAGGTGATATTACAATATAGTTCCTCTTCTGAGACTCCTCTTCTACCTACTGTGGACTTGCAACTTCTCTTAATCCCTGATTCACCTATCATATATGAAGCTTCCCAGCAGTCCGAAAATCAATTCGTGAACTAGACAACCATCAGATCCCCAATTCAATCTACAATATCACGACATACGAAATCGGAACGTAAAGCCACATTCCCGAACGATGACCTAACCATGAGACTCTCCAAAAGACAGCACCTTGGGACGACCAAAACCCTAAACCCTAAGCCTCACAGAACCACCACGGGCGAACCCTTTCCGGCAACAAAATTCCCACAGCCCAGCAAATTGAAAAGAGGGGAAGGAAAAAAGACCCGCGGTTCTTCCCATATGGCGCGACCCATTTTCAATAACACCCACAAACAGCTTCGGGAAAAGATCAATCTCGAGAAAAGGAAAGACAGGAACTTCCATCGTCCGAAATCAACCAGGACGAGAAAGAGAAGGAACCCATGTAATTGACTTACCACTGCTGTCCAAAACTTCATAACCCATCTCGCGAATCACTCGAGCGCGCGCGATTCGAAGCTAGATCTTCAACTTCAAGCATTGCAACGAGGCGGCTCCGAAAAGATGGTAAACCAAGAAACGAAGAGAGAGAGAGAGACACACACACAAGAACGGGGGACTTCTACGCTAGTGGATACGACGATGCATGAATGGGAGACGGCTCGAGTCGAGGGGATAATAGCAGAGAGGAAGAATAGTTGGCGATTGGTTTCGTTTCAACGAAGGAGGAGAGGGGGGCAGGGAACGGGTTTTTTTTTTTTTTTGCCTCTTTATGCTTTTCCTCTTTTGTATATATATATATATATATATATATATATATATATATATATAATGGAATTTTTCTGTTTTATAATTTTTAATTACTTTTTTTTGGTCGAAAATAATTTTTAATTAGTTATTAGTTGGATTTCCTTTCTTGGTTTTCTTGTTTAATTGCTGGGTTATCTTTCCTAAATTGCTCATTTCCTATTTGGTTATCCAGCCTAGCCAATGGGATCAAGCCACTTGGAAAAGTGGGCCTCATGAGATGAGAAGGCCTAATTACCCGAAAAATCGTCCGTTTTCGGTCCCAATTCTGCTTCGGACTTTTTTTTGTACTAAAATAAAATTCCAAACTTTAATTTCAATCTTAATTTTGCCCCAATTTTGTTGTCTATAAAAAAAAGAAAAAACTCAAAACTTTTGGTCCGATCTCGAATCTGCTTTGAACTTTTTTATTAAAAGAAATTACCAATTTTCAATCTAGTTTCATATAAACACCCATCGATCCTCCATCCAAAAGTCATCATTTTAGTTGTTTGACGTGGCATTTTTACGTCGCAATGTATTGACCTTATTAAGATGACGTCGAACAATCATCTCCAAAATGAAGGCCTAGGTTAACGCCATAGACCGGCATGATTTGTGTCAACAATGCAATCATAGGAGAAATTACCAAAAGGTCCTAAACCTATTGCAATTATGTCAATTCAATCCTAAACATTTTTTTGACCGATTCACCCTAAATCTTTTGCCATTGTGTCATTTCGGTCCATCCAACTTATTTTGACCGATTGGCGCTAACATTGATGCTAGGTGGCCGACGATCGAATATTTTAACATTTTTTGAATTTTTTATAATTTCTTTTATAATTTTTATGTTATTTTCTTTTTCTTTTTCCCTTTTTTCTCGCCCCCTCCCCTCCCCTCTAGTCGGTTGCCATAGTTAGCGATCGGCCGGAGAGGCCGAGCGGTGCTAGGCCATGGCGGGGCCGACCCCTCCGTCGCAAAGCGAGGTAGCGACGGCTAGGTCGAGCCTCGCCTTGGCCGGCGAGACACTGGCCTCGCTAGCCCAGCCCCTCCCCACATCCGGCCGACACTTCGCCGTTGTCGCCATGGCGGGGGCCCGCCGAGGCTCGGCCTCTCGGCCGCACCTCGGCCGATCACCGGACTATGGCGACCAATTGGATGTTTGGAGGAATTGGGCCGGTGAGGTCGAGCCTCGCTCGGGGAGGGGTAGAAAAAAAGGAAAAAAGAAAAAGAAAACTTAAAAATTATAAAAAAATCATAAAAGTTTCAAAAAAATATTAAAATAATCGGTCGCCGGTCGGCCGGCGTCCACATTAGTGTCGACATGCCAAAATTCATCGAATGGATTGAAATGACACAATTATAAAAGGTTTAGGACTGAATCAATCAATAAAAAAAATTAGAACCGAATTGGCATAATTATAATAGATTTAGGACTTTTTTGTTCATTTTCCCCTGCAACCACGCGAAGTGACGGACAATGGCGGCACATATTGCGGTGGACTAACTCACACTTCCATAAATTTAGAGAATTTGATTTTCTCCTTGTAAGTTTAACTTTAAGTCTTGTTGAGAGCATTTTAAAAGTAAAATACTAAATGCACCATATCAATCGATGTGGAGAAGCATACCCTTAACATCGTATGGGAAGGTCGACATGTCGGGGTGTGTGAAAGCTAAGCTTGGACATCACCTGGCTGCTAAAACAAAATCATGTGAAGTTGTGAACGATCTTCTTGAAAGCATTAATTAAATATATTTAATTTCAAATAATTCGATTTTCAAAATGCTGATTGTGTGTGTCACGTGAATAATCAGTACTCTAAGCTGTAAATTTTTCTTAACGGACTGCTTAAAAGGTTTTTTTTTTTTTTTTGCCCTTGTTATGACATACATTTCATAAGTAACTATTCTAGAATTTTATTTGATTGTTCTATGCAATTGGTAAAGGCAATTCAAAATCCAATTAAGATGCATGCAGGGAAATTTACCCCATCGTTAGTCATAATTTTTTCAATTTTGCAAAGTTAGTCCCTATGCCTATGCATAAAGTTCCAATGCAATCATTTCAGTAAATTTTTACTAGATATGTCTCGACTTGGCGGTCTAGTCATCATTGTTCGCCTTACGTGGTATGTCGTCACGTTAACGATTTGCGTGAAAATTGGCTGGCATGATTACATTGAAAATTTGTGCAAAGGTTTAGGACTAAACTGACAAAATTAAAAAGTTTAATACTGAATTGGCACTCGTACAATAGATTTAAGGCTGATTAGATAATTTTCTCGATGCAAGAATTTTAGTGCATTCATTAGGGATCCAATTATCATTTACACATGGAAGACCAAATTTATGCGGCGATTGCATGCTCTTCCCACCTAGCGTTACGAGTTTCTTTTCATGTTAATTCACGTCTAACTTAGATCGACTCTATTCGTACTCTTGTACAATATAACAGTACGGATTTCTCTATTGTTGTGTTCGAACTTTGGTTGAGGGTAACTATGGATTTGCTTGGAACGTAAGTTCAATATCATCGAGGGCTTAATGCCTCCGAAGAGGAATGCGATTACAGTACCGTCTTATCAGTCAATTCCAAATGATGAAGAAGTATTCTGGAATATGAAAGCCAGGGCGGATTTGGCGCTCGAGTGTGCGGAATACAATCACACACTTGCCAATGTCAGAAGAAGAAAGAAAGGTACTCTTGCCATTTAAGAGCAGTGTCAATGAATAAGGTTTGAAGAAACATGTCGTCGATGACTTAAAAGATCTCTTTCATTCTGAACAAATTGTTTGTCATCACACTGATAAGGTATTTTGAGGGATGAAATGATGGGCTTCATGGGATGATGTTCTTTCGATCTCGGTGGACTGACACTAGGGTTTCGCATGTGGTACTACCGACTCGATCCATATTCTTAAATTACTTTCACATTTAATCCAATTTAGAAAAACTCATAACGAAACCGAGGTGAGAGGACGGAGTGAGTGAGCGCAAGATCGAGAGAATGAAGAGTGAGTCACTCATCTCGCCCTTGCTTGCTCACTCGCACCCCCATCTCAATTTGGTTATGAGTTTTCTAAATTGGATTAAATGTTGGAGTAGTTTAGAAATATGAGTCGAGAGAGGTATGAGTCACTACATTTGTATTGCAATAAACTGGTCATAAACAAATTAAATAAATATATTTGAGTTAGATCGTTTATAACTCGATCCATTCGTTTGACAAATCTAGATCCGATTAGTCTTGACCAAGTTGATTTTATCCTGGGAAGAAGGATTCATGATTTGTAACCATCGTTAAGGAAATACCCCGTGTGACGCCCAGAAGAAAAGAAAAGAAAAGAAAAGAAAAACTAAGGGAAAGTCTCACATCTAGAACTGGGCCGAAGTCTCACAACTCTTCTTCACGAATGATCTCTTTTGGTTTTCAGAAATTAGTGTCACAGTGCAATAAGGCGTCGAGGGTTGGCAGAAGGCCTCGAGCTTGCATGATCAATCCCTTTGGGATGTCAATTGGATTGGTCTTGGGGACCCTATTGGAGATTTGATTCAAAGTCCTTTGCATAGAGATGGAGATGATCTTATGGTCAAGGATTGCTGGAATAGTTGTGGGAATTGGAATTAGGGAAAACTGTCCAAAAACTCTTAATCCTACTCGTACGACGGCCAATTCAGTCCTAATCTTTTCGATTTTGCAAATTTAACCTTAAATATTTTGACAACTTTCCAATTTAATATCAAACCTTTCAATTGTGTCAATTAACTTCTACACATTTTGATGATTTGTCAATTAAATCGTAAACCTTTTGATGATTTATCAATTTAGTTTTCCCAATCAATTTAGGCCTGAAATCGCTGAGGCGACGGTCTAATCAATCGAGGATGGCCGGAGTTGACATGGATAATTTTGTTTACTTTTTCTAAATTTTTTATGATATTTTTATTTTTTATTTTTTATTTTTTCATTGTTTTCTTTTCTTTCATTCGTCCTTTGGCTACTAGCCATCGACCAGCCAGGAGTGAGCCTTGCTAGGGGCAAAGTGAGGCTTGCCCTTCGGATCTAGCAAGGGTGGAGCCTTGCCAAGGTAAGGTGAGGTCATTAGCCGACCGTACCACGTAAGATGAGTAACCTTGATTAGACCACCACGCTAGCGATTTCCAACTAGAACCGGCCGAAAAGACTAAATTGGCAAATCGTCAAATGGTTGAGGACTAAATCAAGTACAATTGAAAGGTTTGGGACACTAAAATTGACAAGTTGTCAAAAAAAAAAATTAGGACTAAATTGGTAAAATTAAAAAATCTAAGGGTAAATTGGTCTGTCGTACAATAGATTTAAGATTTTTTGGGCAATTTTCACACTCGGAAATTTGCTCTAGCTTGCGGCCACGGACGCACGCAGCGATGGCCATGAGCTCGAATCTCGCTTTTGCTGCCACATCCCTCGAGCTATTTGATCTCATGCCTATAGCGAATTTGGTCGCGTGATCCCGATCTAAACACTATCGCCGACACTTCTTAAAGAGTAAAGGGACGCTTCGAACAATGACAAATATAACAACTACTTCAATGAGTAAAATCGTCTTGAACCCTAATCTTTATCTCTCTTCTCCGTTTCGAGAGACGTAAAACACGAATCCATTGAGATTCGGTTCGAATCGGGTTTCCTACGATCGGAACCGAACCATTGACACCCCCGTCAAGAACCATCCGAAGGATAAAGAATTCGACAACTTCACATGACAAGTCTTGAATATTGTGAAGGCGTTCATAGAATGATGATCCCAACCACCTAAGTAGTAGGTGTAACAATAATCAACATGGCATCAACAAACGTTATGCACAAAGATACAAACCGATGGAAATAATCGTACTAAAAGTGAAATTATAGCAGCGGACTAACGTAACCAAAAGGAAATGAAATTGATACAATGAATCAATACAAATAAATACCGAGGCATGTGCTTGGACATAGTTTCCTTAAAACAAATTCATCTCCTCTAGTGCGTGCTTGAGGTTTCGTGAACGTTTATCTCCCGGGATACAACGGTTGGTAGCGAAAAAGCAATCACAGCACTTCAAAGCTTTCGACGAACTTGAACAAATTGGAAATGAACACTATCGAAAAAGCAATGAATTGAAGGAGAGGGAGAAGTTTTCGGCCCGTCAAAATTAGAAATGGGAAGCCATCTACTTTTAGGGTAACGTGGGGGCAACCCGCCGTTTTGTTTTCGGAGAAAGAATGAATAATATCCAGGGGCAATTTGGTAATTTCACAACCATGGTTTGTGGCTAGCTCGCGAATGGCTCAATACTATAGTTAATTATGTAACAACATGATTTTCTCAATGCCATTAACCTTTCGCTGTTACTATAAAAAAAAAAAATTTGCCTTGAGGCCTATTTTTTCTTATAGATCCCAATTTGGATGTCACATCTAGGGTAAGTGGGGACATTTCGGAGAAAGAATAATAACGGATGATTAACGCTCACGTTATAATATTAATTATGTAACAACATGATTTTAATGCCATTAACCTTGTTATCAAATTTTTGCCTTGAGGCCCTTTTTCTGCATTCGTATACGCGGGTTATGCTGAGCCGGGATTTGTCATTCCCACGAGGTATAGCCATTGTGTTATAATAGTTACCACTCAAAAGGAGGGTAATTATCTATAAAGCACTCTAAAGCCTTCTTTTTTTTCAATGTGAGATTAGTGTTTTTCACTTTCCACTTTCAACTCAATGGTGTTCTTTGAGCATCAATTTCTCATTTATTCACCCTTCAATTTATCCCATATTTCCAATAGTAGGTAGGAGAGACCCGGAAACACGAACCATGCCGTTTCGATTTAACTAGATTATCTCCCTTGCACGAACCATCCCAAAGGAGTATTTTTTATGTTTGATGAAATCCATGCATGCGTCAAAGTCACCAGAAAACAATAGATGTTCTTGGGAAATCAACATGGAGATTCTGTAGAGCTTAGGGCAAAAGCCCACGCACACGTAGTCGTACGTTGTTGGGAACAAGCGATGAGCTTCTAAACTTAGCACCACTGCTTGCTGCCGTTGGACAATCTGTTTTTTTTTTTTTTTTTTTGGGCCTTTACATCAAAACGTTTAAGCTAACAGAAAATGTTTACATTTGAAAGAAACCATGTCGTCGAGATAATTGGAGGCCGGGAAAGTGGGTATGATATCCGGAATTGAACCTATTTTCTGTATCCTGTTTTCTTGCGAACGAGAGTTTATATATGTAGTAATCCCTGTTATTGGAAAAGACAGTATTTACGTTAATACAAAGATGATGACAAGTAGATGAACTCGAGATTTAAGAAATTTATAATCATCTCACAAGATCGTCACTGCCCACAATATTGAAATACCGCATGAAAATGGTTTTTCTCCACAATTCAGTGAGCCTATCTCCCACCAGGAATAAACAATTTTAAGTTTCGTGGACCAGACATTTGCGTTATCTTGAAGAAATTGAAGCTAGTGACAAACGCAAAAAATACAACAATAAAACATAAAATTCTGTGATTTAATTAATTAGGAGTAAACAGTCAGAAGTCTCTAGTGTTTGCATGGGGATTCGAAGTGGCAATTGTCAAGATTTGATCAGTCATCACATGATCTGCGAGCCGCTTTCGCGCTCGGACAGACGACCATCCATTATCGACATTATCAAATCTTCTTCTTCTTCTTCTTCATAAAGAAATCAAGATAATTATTGATTTTCGCATGAGATGAATAGCCATCTTTGTAAGAGATGGCACTCCCCTTCCAGCCACAGCCCAACTGGAAGAAACTTGCGTTGACCTGAACAGCTCGACGTCCACCACAGCGATTTATCTCCATGACATCAGACTCGGGGAAGAGGATAAAGCGTTTAGAAAGCCATGGGAGAATGGTAATTCAATAATCGTATGCACTTTTGGCATCTTGAATACGACGATAATACAAACAGTAGTAGCCAGCACCACTAGACACAAACGACTAGGCATGCACCTTGTAAAGATGCATGTCGAGGCGGAAGGACGACGTTAAAACATTTTGGCCAAACTTCAAGAAGTTTATAACTAAATTGACAAAATTGAAATATTTATGATTAAATTGAAAAATCATCAAAAGATTTAAGACTAAATTGGCACAATTGAAAAGCTTATGACTGAATTGACCGCCACACAATTAGGACTTTTTGGACAATTCTCTTGCTGTAATGTAGCTATGCTGTTCGGAGCTTGGTTCCATCATGACTAGTCTAGATGGTAGATGTGCTGATTAGTGGTGTCGCGATACATAGCAATGAGGTAGAGACTCAAGTTGCGGATGGCGCAATGCATAAGGCCTGTCTAGAAGGCAAATTAATTGAGATTTATGCGTGATGATAGTAGGTAAAACAGAACTCACATCAAAGAATTGATATGATGTGAAGGACCGGTTAATATCTTTAGCCGCCCCCCATCCATTTAAGCGTATAACTAGATTTATATGTCCAACTATTAGTAAGTTTCGATTTGGGATACGTCTGGGTGATCCCTTCAGGTTGAAGTATCGGACTTGAATGGCTGCCAACCCTCACTCGTTGCTATGCTATTATCCAAAATTTTGTTGGAATAACAAAACAAAAGTATAATACCATTAGATTTGTTTTTTGGATGAATGATATCTTTATATTAATGAGGAAAATTTTCAAATAAAGGCCTAAAGCAAATCTTGTTTAAAATAAGGGCGTGAAGTGATCAAATCGTCTCAAATAATGACATGAAGTGAACCTTTTCAAATGAGGGTTGAAGTGGCCATATAGTCTCAAAGAAGGCCCAACCTCGTCAAGTGGAAGGACATTTTTGTCTTTTTACTCTTCGAATTTTTTTCCTTTTTCTGCTTTTTTTTTTTTTTTTTTTTCCTCTTCCCTTCGGCGGCGTAGAGCGAGGGCGGCCCTTGCCTAAGACTGTCGATGGCCGACTATGGCTAGGGAGGAAAGGAGAAAAAGAAAAGTAAATTAAAAAATTGAAATTAAATAATTATATACTTAGATTGTTTTTTTGGCTAAATACCCCTTCTTCGATGGTCAAATTTGTCACATGTTCATCGGTTAGTCAAAAGTCCTTATTTGAGTCGACTTGGCCATTTCGGATCCCTTATTTCGGATGACTTGATCACTTCATGTCCTTATTTTGAAATTTTCCTAATACGGAAAATTCAAATCATAATCTAAACTCGAGCCTTTTGGACGAACCTATCCACCTATGTCGAAACACTTGAGCAATTAAGGTATGGCTAACCTAGTGAGGTATCAGCATTTGCTCCTTTATACTCCAAATCTCCAATACGCGATTCTTCTTTGTCTCATGCTTTGGCGCTTAATCTAGCAAAAGCAAGAATAAAAAAAGCTCGGTAATGATGCGTTTGTTTAGTGAAAAATTATCTTTTCGGACATTATTTTTCTAAAGATGATCGGCCGTATAACTTACAAAAATGATCGAAGAAATATATTTAATCATCAATCAAAATGTTTAGACTTAAATTTTTTATTCGCCATGAAAACATTGTCTGTGTAATATTTTTCTAAATGATACAAACATCGATTTTAGAAAAACGTTATCAAAATCATTCATTTATAGGTTTAAAAAACACACCCGTGTCAATATGTTTTTGCCTTCCGAATCGTCTCGGAAAAAAGGACAGACATTAGACAAAGTGTAGAAATGATGCTTCCTACCGGTGTGGACCAGCAAGCCCAACCCTACGGGTCATCCCCATATAAACCAACCCTACTCTCACAGAAGATCTAAATCATCTCAATTCTCAAATGCTCTCTCTCTCTCTCTCTCTCTCTCATATTTCACTGCCTTCATGAAGATCTGTCCGGGCGTTTTTGCTGCCATCTTCGCCTCGTTCCTCGTTCTCGACAACACCCTCTTGATCTGCACCGCCTTTTCCATCTACCACGAACCCGAGAATACTCCGAGGAATGCTGCGCCGAGGAGGCTCACAATGTTTTCGGCTCAGAACCGTAACCCTGATTTCATCAGTTCAAGCAAGGGTAAAGGCGGAACGGTAATGGAAGATCCAAGAGCCGGGAAAGCAGCCGAGGCGTGCCTGAGGAGAGCCCCACAAAGCGTGCCCAACCCTACTCAGAACAAGTGAAGCTCAGCAACTGCGTGAATATGCACATCCTTGTGATGTACATTAACGAGATCAAAGCGGGCAGGAGCTGTCAACGAGTGCTACGAAGTCTTTGGGTTTATTCTTTTTCCAAGTTTCTATCCATGTCTTGTCGTTTTAGAGTTTTCACTTTTCATTTTGCATCACTCTCTCATGGAATCACATACTTATCACTAAAGTGTTCAAAGCTGTTGATGCATGTGCAGGGAAAATTGTCCAAAAAGTCATAAATCTATTATACATTAATTAAATTATGTCCTAAACTTTTCACATTTTTGCCAATGTGATAAAGTTTGTGATCCAATTAGCAAAATCGAAACATTTGGGACTCGATTGACAAAATTGAAAGATTTAAAATTGAATTGACAAAAATGCAATATGTTTAGAACTTTTTGGACAATTTTGCATTCATGTGTTTATACCTTAAACGGGCTTCTGTAATATGAGGCAACATTGTAAAGGCTTGTGTCGTTACTTCTATTTTTCTACGGAGCCAAAGTGAGTCTCTCTATTTCTTAGCATGTATGCAGCTTAATCTAATTAACTTAAATTGTGGCCGCTACACCGAGTATATCCTAGAATAAAATCATCGAAATGAAACATTATCATCTCACTATGCTCGCCATCTATGGATATCTGCATTTCGAGGAAATTGTCCAATCAGTCCTAAGCCCTTTGTATGAATGCTTATTCAGTTCTAAACTTTTTAATTTCGCAAATTTAGTCCTACACCTTTGTACGAAATACCAATATCATCCGTCCAGCTAAGTTTTACGAAACATTATTTATGTGGCGATGTGCCACGTAGAACCGCCGATGATGACCCCTACGTTAGCGATTTTCAGTGAGAATTGGCCGGAAGGACTACATTTGCATTTTATGCAAAGTTTTACGGCAAAATTGGCAAAATTGATATGTTTAGGACTTAATTGGCGTCCATACAATAAATTTTATTCATTAATTTTCCTTTGTTTTTCTATGGGTTAACAAAACATCACGAGAGATCATTTCTTTTTCTTTTTTTGGTCAAAAGAAAGATTCCATTCCCTAAGCACAATAATACTCGAGCGGTATATAGAAGACTTTCAATCCTAAAAAATCTCAAATAACTCGCAGAACGATACAAGTACCATAAAGTAAATTACAAAGTACACTATGCAGTTAAAAACACACTCACATCCCTTAAGAATCGATTTATCACCGTAAACGTTCGGCGGCCTATCACCAAATTCGGTGATGAGCACAACCGAGATCTTCCATGCCATTTGCAATGACTTTGGCTGCGTGTCTATGTTTGACGCCCTCATCACCATTGCCAAGCAATAACATCAACATTAATATGTTGAAAAGACATATCAAATACATGTAAGAAACTCCAAGATCTATATCTAGATCTAGTTCGGGAGCGTAAAACTCTTGAATCTAAATGCAAATTTAAACCTGGGAGGGTAGAGCGGCCTAATCTCGAAGAGACCGTGGAGTCACGTCACAAGCATCTTTCTTGGTGGCAATCGACCGTAATGTCACGTTCATCAAAGATTAGCTGTAGAAACTTATTCACATACAAAAACTCCTAAAATAGAGTAGGAGAAAAAAGAAAAGATAATTCGGGTACATAAAGGAAGCTTTGAACACCTCGCAAAGATCCCCAAATGTAGACATAGCCACGGGCCGTGAACCGCCTATTTCGGTTTATGAACCGGCGGTTCCGATTTGTGACCATGCTTGAATCGGAACCGGCTTGAACCGGAATCGGCTCTTAAAGGGGCAATCCTAGTTCAAGGGCTAGTTCCTGTTTCAAATTTTAAATTTAATTTTAAATAATAAATTATGAAATAAAAAAATTAAATTATCAATTGTAAATTATAATCAAATTGTACATTTTAATCAAATTTGGGGGAAAAAAAGGAGAAGGAATGGGCTTAAACTTAATAAATTATCATTAAACGCCTACATATCTTTTTGGAGATAGAAGAATCAAAACACATGTAGTTCTTTTACCTTTGATAACCCCAATTTACCTCATCGTTAATCGTCGCTACCCGTGGCGGTACCCATGGCGGTGGTATCTCCACTATCATCATTGAAAAATTCGTCGTCTCGATCTAGCTCTTGTTGTCGAAATTTAGCTTTTGTCCAATCATCGATACAAGTTTGAGCCTCCATAGCATCCGGATTTAATTTTGAACGGCGGTCATCCAAAATTAATCTTCCAACGCTAAATGCTTGTTCAACTATAGCTATTGAAGAAGGGGTTGCTAACATCCGTCTTGCAATGAGAGTGAGAACTGGTAATTGGGTTGAATGAGTCTTCTACTACTCTAGAATTTTGAAATCTGTGCTGTGTTTGGAATTACGAAACTCAAAAGCAATGATTAAATAGTTTTCTAATTTGAAAATATTACTTATTGCTCCCTTTTATCTTTTTACCTACTAATAAGCATATTGTATCCTCTACTAAATCTACCACACTCCTCCCTTTGTGAATCACTAGGTTGAGAAGATCCACTATCATCTAAATAATATCTACTACAAAATTCATTATATAATGCTACTAAATCATCTTTAACCTCTCCTTGTATAGTCTTAATATCTACCGTTTTATTCAAATGTAAACAATCATAATAATAATCCTTCATATAATCATATAAACCATCTAATTTAGTACGTGGATAAAAAATAATAGAAACCAAATAAACAAGAGGAATGCAGGTATAATAATATAGCCATTTTATTTTCATTGCTATAATAGTCGGAGTTAATTGAGCATCTTTTTCATAATCACAAAAAACACCAGCAATATTAATACACTATATTAAAAATAAATGTGTAGTAGGATAATAAACGCCGGATAAAGTATAAGTTGTACCATTAAAAACTTTCAAAATATCTATAAAAAAAATTCAAACAACTCAATCTTGCGAGAGTAAACTAATTTCCGAAACATTATTCTAAATAAACACACATAATAAATTTTTATAAGCAAAAGATTGATGAAGCAACTCGTAGGTAGGATTTCAACGAGTCAAAACATCTTTTGAAAATCATTTTGATTTTTGTGCATGTGTTTTACAAAATCTGCCTCATTCTTTCATAACATGGGTACGACTCCATTAAAATTTAATTTCTCTCTTTATTGGGGTGAGAAAAGTCTCAAGAGTTCGTAAATCATCTTGTATACATAAATTTAAAATATGGCAAATACATCTAATGTGAAAAAATTATCCGCCAAAAGAGGATTTACAAATATTTTTTAACTTGGGAATGGAAGCGTTATTTGACGCGGCATTATCAAAATCAACTGAAAAAAATTTATTAATCAAATTATATTCTTCTAAAACTTGCCTAATTATTCTATAAATATTATTGGCCGTATGTCTTTCATCAAACACTCGAAATGCAAGTACTCTTTTTTGAATATTTCAATCGTCAAATATTCAATGACATGTAATACCCATATAAGAATGAATTTGCTAAGAATCACTCCAAATGTCGCTACCTATATACACACATCCATTGAAATCCGTAAAAAAATTTGCAAAGAATTTTTTTATTTTTTTAAAAACCCTAAAAAGTTAGCGTTTAAGAGTAGTTCTCATAACAGGTTTTACTTGCTGAATACATGCAGTGTTTATAAAAAAAATTACACCAAATTTTTCACTAGAAGTAAACGGTAAATGTTCAATGGCAACATATTGAGCTAATATTTCTTTATAAATTTCATCACAATAACAAAATAAAGGAGAAGTGTTAGGATTGGCATACCCAAAAATTTGTTGTTGAATGGTGTCGATCCCCGCTTGCGTTGTATGTATTTGCATCGATATCGACGGTATGTCCATAGCCGTCTCCTTTATTAAAATTGTATGATTTCGTACAATATTTACGTTTATCTTATACTTGTCTCCATCTACATGTATTTCGTCGAAATGTTATCATAAGTTGGATGTACTCTCCCGAGCCTGCAGTTCCAGCTCCTTTCTTTGTCGACATTTCTTCGACGTCGGTAGGAGGATGAAGACTCTCTTACATTGGGACGTGCTTGATATTGGGAATATAGTTGATATTATCATCAGCGTCTATCCAACATGTAAACTCACGAGAATCATATTGATCATGAGGTTGAGGATAATCGTATTCCCCTATCCGTATCGGGCGCTTTCCCTTGTCACCAACTCGCTTTCACTAGCCTTTTTTTTTCGGAGAATTAAGAAGAAAGCCGATTTAGAAAATTGAGAGAATTGAGCCGGGATTGAGAGAATTTGAGAGAAATTATGGAAAAAAAATAAAATGAGGAAATGATATTTATAGAAAATTTAGGAAAAATTAGTTAATAAAAAAAGTGAGGGGAGATTCGGCCGTTGCTTGGACTATTGGGGGAAAAGAGCCAACGGCTCTTTTCCCCTTTTTTTTTTTTCGAGCACCGATTATAAGGTGGTTCGGAACCGATCTGGAACCGCCGATTCCAAATTCCTTTCTAATCGTAACCAGCCCATGAGGGGCCTAGCCGGTTCCTGTTCGTAACGTGTGGGACCGTTAACGGGCTAATTTCGAGCCTAAACCGGCCTGTGGCCATGTCTACCTAAATGTCCAACACTTGAATTCGAAAAAAAAAAAAGTAGAAATCTTAAAGATAATATAGCAGAGAGGAAGAGAGATAGAAAGGAGGGAAAGAGGGAGAAAGAGAAACCCTTAGAAAGTTCTACTGGGGGTCGCTAAAACCCTAGAAAGAAAGAGAGCGTTAGGGTCTCGCTAGTACACTTATGACAAATTTATTATAAATTTAATTTTTAACTACCAAAAACTACAAATTGATACATATGTAATAAATTTACCCCAAATTAATCTTTTAACCACAAAAAATCTCAAACTGGTAACAATTTTATCCTCCGTTAATTTGCATTAATTTAGGTTAATACCACTAAAACCTTAAACTAGTATACAAGTGACAAAAGGAGGGTAAAAATCCCAAATCAAGACGCCCATAAATTGTCGCGTGTCATCCAACTCAACAATTTGATGGTAAAATTTAATATGAACTAAAGGAACGTGAATTTGTCACGGATCTACCAGTTCGAACTTTAAGTGGTAAAAATATTAGTTTTGGATAAATTTGTTACAAGCATACTAGTTTAAGTTTTTTTATGATATTAACCCTTAAAATAAACACTAAACTATGTTTTTGGCTCCTTTGTGTTTATGTTTAAGTTTTGTTGGACTTCTTCTTCCGTGGCAAACCAGATCTCATCATTGGGAAAATCGTTTCGAGCACAGATCTCCATAGTCCTTGACCTTTTTTTAAGAGAAATTATCCAATCAATTATAAACCTGTTGTACGGAAGTTAAATTTAGTCCTAAATTTTTCAATTTTGTTAGATTTGGTCCTAAACCTTTGAGCGAAATTTCAATGTAGTCATTCGATCAATTTTCGTTGAACTCATTGACGTTTGACGTGGCGATGTGCCACGTAGAATGGCCAAAAATGACTAGACCGCCACGTTAGCAGTTTCTAGTGGAAATTGACCTAAAAAATTATGTTGGAATTTTTGCACAATGGTTTAGAAGTGAATTGACAAAATTAAAAAATTTGTGATTGAATTGACATCCGTATAAATTATTTATGACTAATGGGGTAGCCTTAGAGTGCTAGATTCCATCATAGTCCTTTCAAAGACACAAATAAGTAATCAAAATGGCTACAACATTTCTGCAGGTTAATTTCTGATAAGGTCGATCA
Organism: Rhodamnia rubescens; assembly: GCA_021437795.1. NCBI lineage: Eukaryota > Viridiplantae > Streptophyta > Magnoliopsida > Myrtales > Myrtaceae > Rhodamnia > Rhodamnia rubescens. The sequence goes on from JAILYA010000008.1 coordinate 322,189, forward strand.
AGAACCTAAAGCTTGCTATTGGTTCCAAACTTCCGGCATGCAGAAAGTTAGGGAAAAATAGTACATGTTCTTCTTTGCCGATGAGAACCCGGTGGAGAAATTACTCTGTACCCCCTAAATTACAAAACTTTTGTACTTTGAACCCTAAAATTCTCAAAATCACCATAACCTGTTAAATCTGACGGAAAATATTTCCGAGTTTGCCCCATAAGGTATTCATTTTATAGCAAATTTCCTCCCCGAATCCGTCCATCGACAATGCATTCAAACTGCCTTAGTTAAGGAATTTTTGAATTCGGAGGAGCTGCTTATGCCTTTATTGTGCAGGCATACTTTATCCTCGTTTGATTTGAATGAATCCATGAGCCTATGGGCATTCACTTTTCCTCTAAAGCCGGTCTTCAAGTTAGGAAGCAAGGGGACCAGAAAGAAGAAAAGAAAAGAACAGAGTCCGGAAGTGCAAGGAACAGAAAAATTTTGGAATAAAGAGATGTCTGCGTCAATAGAAGAATCGATGCCTTACCACCTTATTTCTCCTTTTTCAGAGAGTCCTAAGACTGTGCAAAGCATTATTGACATGACCAGTCATAGTATAGTCTTGCATCGATCCATTAATTTGGTGCCTCGTTAGTAGCGGTTATCTCTCTTGGTTCATTTCGATGGAAAGTTTTGCACTACTATTACCTGGAATTATCAAACCGACGTATCACATCATAAATGATCCGATCTAAATAGATCTATTTAATCTGTTTATGAATCATTTAGTGTAATGCAAATTTAGTGCTCCATGCCCGATTTGACTTGTACCCAATCTATACTCGACTCGTCCTATATTATTTAATCAAAATCTTGAAAACTTCGTACCCGAACTAAGGTGAGAGTGCGGAAAGAGTGAGCACGAAATTGAGTAAGGGTGAGAGAGAATGAAGAGAGACTCATAGAGGTGGGTTGGTCTAAGTAAGCTATAAACCCATTTACAACCCATTTAACATTCATACTTTGTTTAAATTCATTTGTTTTTTCTTTTTTATTCTTTTACTTTTTTTTCTAAAGAAGTCTCGGTGGATTTCACAAGAAATACTAATAATAACAATCATCATCATCATCATCATCATCATCATCATATTTTTTAAAAAAATTATAAAAATTATTCACTAAATTTCTACTGCTTGAAAGTGTTTTAGAAATATTATTTTTTCAAAAATTATTAGAAGCAAGTTTCCTAGATTTCGTTAAACATGAAAGTGTTTAAGTAATATTGATCGAGATCAAGTGTAGGACGGGTATTGATTGATTCGGTATGTGTTATTAGATTTGTATTGTATGAAAATAGGTGAAAACGAGCTAAATGGGTTAATTTGGGTATGATCATTTTCGGCCTGACCCACTTGTTTGACATGTCTAATTATGTCAAAGAATAGCAAAAATTACCCACAAAAGTATACATATTGTAGGGATCAATTTTGTCCTAAACATATTCGGTATGTGTTGTTAGATTTGTGTTGCAAGAAAATATGTGAAAACGAGCTAAATGGGTTAATTTGGGTATGATCATTTTCGGCCTGACCCACTTGTTTGACACGTCTAATTACATCAAAGAATGGCAAATATTACCACAAAAGTATACATATTGTAGGGATCAATTTTGTCCTAAACTTTTCAATTTGGCAAATTGAGTCCTAAACATATATATGATTTGTCGATGTAGTTTAGTCCGGCTAATTTTAGCTGGAAATCGTTGACGGGAATGTCGGGTCTCTTATATGGCACGACCAACATTGACTTGGACAATTTTTTCATTTTTTTTAAATTCACATTTATAAAAGATAAATGGGAAAAATAAAAAATAAAAAAATCAAAAATTTTAAAGAAATTGCAAAAATTGTCCATAGGCGTCTACCGCGCTTCACAAGATGACTTGCGTTAACGTCATCAATTTTCGACCAAAATTTGATGAAAGGACTACATTTTTAAATTGTCAAAAGATTTAGGACTGAATTTACCAAATCAAAAAGTTTATGACTGAATTAGCATTCATACAATAGCTTATGATTTTTTCATTTTTTCAATTATCCCTCGACCAATGCAACAATCATGATTTTTTTTTTTTTGCCTAGAAATATGAAAATACAAAATATATTCGAAGTTGCAGAAAGTAAAATAAAGAAAATTACACAACAATTCTATACTTAATGTTCCGATATTTGGCAAGGTTGCTAGTGTTTTCATTTTAAAACCAAATAGATTGTGAGTGCCAAAGTACGATTTTAAAAGTAGAAATCCCTTCAAACGGTCTCGTATGATTGTTGCGGTAAATCTCTCGTCGACGAGACTGCCCCCACTCCCGGCCCGATTAGCAATACGAGCTCAGCAAAGATAGCACCATTACATGTGCAAAATCAGAACTGTAGCTCACGGGGAACGCATGTAGAGTCGAAGTGGTTAGGAAATCCAAGGGTACAAGTCCTTGTCAAAAGAATTAAAAAATCGCAGTCCATCCCCACCTGAGCCAAACGCGCGTGCAAATTGAAGCGGGCTGTTGAGATACAACGTGTCAGTTGTATTAGAGAAACCCCACATCGAAAAATCGGATGTTGTGTTGGGTTATTAAGATATCTTAATCGGCTCATAGTTCATTGGTTTAAGTTTCGAAAGTGAAGGTTACTAAATATGTTGACGGTCAAACTTGGACTTCCTCTTGGCGATCTCCACGAATGAAGATATTGGACTTCTGCCGCGCACTCCCGCCATAGACAAAGGTGCATCAATCATACATCGTATAAAAAGCTGCTTTTGTATTCTCCAAGATCATCACGGCACATCATCAACGGATCAATCGATATCGCTTCGAAAAAGTTCACGGTCTCACGTCTCCGTTGGCTCCACATCGAATGGCTCAGTAATTACTCGAGAATTAAATCACATAATTTCTCTATCAGCATTAAGAAAAATTGCATAAATCACCAAGATAGCGACAGAGAGATCCCCATAATCCTAGGCTTTCAACAAACATTAAAAAAATTAACATATCAATTTCGTTGAACCAAACCTAACTTTTTCCCCTTTACCTTTGTAGGCCGAACCAGTGCCCCTCCCCCCCAATGAAATCCGAACATCGTCAGCCTGATATATCCTACGTTAATTTACTTAAGACTAATCAACTTGTAATAAAGGGACACGCACGTCTACCGCCGAACGAGCAGCCTCAAAAAGCTCCCAGATGTATTGTTTAATTAACGTCCTCAATCCCCGTAATCCCATCATTAATAGTATTAATTATTAAAAAGTGAATGAAATGTAGGTAAAAATGTGGGTTCCCTCTTTTTTGGCCCCTTTTTCAGTTTTTCTCTCCTTATCTTGTCTTTGCATGTTCATCAGCTTTCGTAAAAGCTAAGGTCAAGACTTGACTTTGTAATCCCGCAGTTGAAAAATTGAATCCGCAAGCGCCAAAACGACACGATATTTGTGCCGACTTTAGGTTGTCTTTGTGTTTGATTATGCTAGAAAGCTAAACATCGCGCGCGAAATAAGACATAATAGTTTCGAGAAAAATGACGAATTTCGACGTCGTGAATATGAAGAAGCAAGGACGTGACTAGTTTAGCCTTTCATAAGCTTGAATTATACCCATCTTGTGCCCAACAAGTTTAACCCACAAGCGAGTTAGGAGTAAGTCAAATCGATTAACATTTAACATCACCAGCTACCAAAAAGTAAGAAGACCCTTTGAAATCTCAAATGCCTCTCGCTAGCATTTCTTGGAACCTCCTGTCCGACTCTTGCTTCTCCAGGATGAACTTCTCGTGGCACTTGGCGATGAACACGTCGGCGAGCTCGTCGATCTCGTGGGTGTCGCTCGGCTCGGCGGAGCCGCTGCTTGCTCTGGCCTTGCTCTTCTCTTCCAGCCATTGGAGATAGCCGGACAGCTGCGACTCCCCTCGTCCTCGCACTCGGCGGCCGGCGCCTCCGACGTCGGGATCGCGCAGTTCCACGTCGAGTCGTAGTACAGGTGGTTTGTCCGGAACCCGTCCAGGACAGAGGCCGGGGCAGCGGAGAACGAGCGCGAGGAGCACCAGTTGTAGTACATCCGGAACGACCCGATGTACATCTTGCTCTTCCGCCTGTTCTTGGCGAAGTAAACGAAGTAGACGGGCGGCCCCTTCTTGACGACGTCGGCGAGGAAAGACTTGGCCTTCGAGAGGGCTCGGGCGACTCGGCAGGCGCGCGAGAAGATGAGGTTTTGGATTAGGGTTTTGAGCTTCATGGTGATGGAAGCGGAGGGAGATGGCGCTTTGGCTGAGAAGGTCCGAGGGGAATGGAGGGTTCCTAGATTGGATATTGGACCGACCATTTATTTTTTTTGTAGCCAAATGAGAGGAATGATGGCCCGGAAGGGGGCTCTTGGGAGTGTACTTATAGAGAATTCTGGTGACCGAATTGCCCCGTACTTGTGAAATAATATGAAGAAGAAACCCATGGACGCGTTTTAGATAATGGGTGACGTTTGCTTTTTGGCTTCCAAGATCTGCAAATGATGGGGACCAAATTCCTGAAAACTATGGCTTCTTGGTTTTAGGAAATCACCTCTATTGGTAACATATATTATATACACATACATAAATATTGCAAGAAATATTGATCCGTAAATATACGACAGGAAATTTCCACAAATTAATTTGTAAATAATCAAGACAATCGCTGTCTATATATTTTGAGCCGTAATTCCCTTCACTTTGTTCGCCGTTTCTTTCCGCATTGATCGTCAAAGTTTCTTTCACGACCCATCTTTGAAATAAGCGCACCGCTGAATTAATTTACCATGCAAAACATAGACAGAAGACAGTCGACGGAAGACGGACTCACCAAGAGGAAATGAGGCGACATATCCCATCGCAAAGGAACTTGAACGGCCCCGGCGGACCGGGCGGTCCCGACAGTGGTCCCATGGCGGAGGCATGACTCTCTCTCTCTCAAATTGGCGGATGAAGTTGCAGCGGATGTGGATAACGAAGTTGATGGATTGAACGTATATATCGGAGGAAAAGAGAGGAGCTTCGTAGCGGGTACTCTTAGAGTGCTCTTAGAGATTCCCGAGCTAGCGTTTTTTGTAATTAAGAATTGCATTTTGTTTTCTTAAACTAATCTCTTGATTAGTGTCTATGGTATAGAATCAATTCTTGAACGAATTCATAGAACGAATATTAACACTCTTAAACAGCTGTGGCTGCACCAGAGCCGGTGTGGCTTCTTGAGATCTGCAACTTCTGGACCCAAGAGCTAAAAACAAATTCAAAATCCTATACTCAAATTAAAACAATAAAAAAGAGAAAAAAGCAAAGGGGAAAAGAGATCCGAAAGATTCCAAGTGTAAGAAACCCGCTTCCTGGATTTAAACAAAGACAAATAGTTCGGCGCACCCCCAAAAGCTGGAAGGACGGGGACAGAGCAAGCTTCACGGAATTTTTACCCCCTGGAAAATATAAAGAAAAAAAATGTAAAAAAAAATTTAACCGAACACCGATGTCGGTTATTTCGATCACACGATCTCTCGATCAATGAGTGTTCTATGCAAAACACACGATGATTGATATGTAAATATACGGTTGAGATTGTACTGTCGTTAACACTGCTGTCAAGGAAAGTATTTTCCTTTATAAAAACCTAATTATGAAGCTCAAGAACGGAGATCAAGGCTCAGGTTCCGCCCACAAGCATTTGATCATAGCTGTGGTTATTATAATCTGCTCAGACAACTTCTGCATCATTGACTGACGAGTGAGGCTGTTTCGAAAATTAATTTCTTGCAACGCGGCGGGTTTGTTGCAATTCCTAAATTATTCGAGTATAAAATACATCTGGATCATAACACATTGTAGATTTAAGTGATACGATAATCACTTTCTGATTATCGGCTCTAACTTGATATCGGAGCCAAATGTATTGGCCTCGGTGTTCGTGCGAACTCAAGTTCTGCTGTGGAGACTACTAGGTTTACATTGGGAGAAGTGTCAAAAAGTTCTAAAACTATTACATTGATGCCAATTCAGCCATAAACTTTATTTTCGTGCCGATTCCGTCTTAAACCTATTGAATTGGTATCAATTAAATCCTAAATCTTTTGAATTGGTGCCAATTCATTCTTAAACTTTTTATTGGTGCTAAATCAATCTTAAATCAACAGATTGAATTAGTACAAATGCAAAAGATTTAGGCACCCAAAAAATGTTAAGGACTCGAATTGGCACTAATGCAATAGGTGTATGACTTTTTTGACACTTTTCCCGGTTTACATTCTTGCTCGCCTAGAGCCGTGCCGATTACACGCATCCGCCATCAATCACGTCTGCGAAACTTGGAGAAGTCGCCGTCGAGCCTGAAGTCTAATTTTAGTCTAATGGATGAAAATTTTTTATGTCAAAGGATTGTAAATCGTTTCTATTTAAGAACGTGCACTTTTTTGCTTTTCAAAACGAAATTGATCCCAATTCCTTAAAGCTATATTCAAGAAGAAAAAGCTGTCTCGAAGTCGAGTTTCCTCTTTCGATTTTATCTTGTAAATGATAGGCTATCGAATAAGGAAAACATATGACTCCATCTCGATTGCAATATGTGTCTCGCTAAAATTCAACAATTGTTCTACTTACTTTAATGTTATCCTTTCTATCTTGTCATTTAAATATTTATGTGATGAACTTTCATTACACAATTTCATGTTCAAATAGTAATACCGAAATGTGTTTTTTTTTGTTCTTGTTAATCGATATTTATTTCGATTAACAAGAAAAGTACTATGGGACAATAAAACAGGAAAAAAAAGGGAAAAATTCAAAAAATTTGTTCGAAGTCCTCCTATTTTCTCAAATAAGGGCTTCAAGTGAACCCTATTTCAAATAAAGGCTCAAGTATCCTCATTTTCTCAAACAAGAGTCTAAAGTGAATATTGTTTCAAATAAAGGCTGAAGTGGCTATAAAATCTCAAAAAAATGGTTTGATTTTAAGGGCATTTTCATCTTTTCGCTTATTTGATTTTTTTTCTTTTTTATTAGGCTTTTCCTTTTTCTGTTTCCTCAAAAATTAACAAAAAAAAATTAAAAAGAAAAAGACAACATACACGAAGCGGGAGGGCTGCCCCTCCCGGATGTGGCCGCCGGCCCACCGCCAAGAGGGGGCGGCAAAGGCCGCAAGGTCACCGATGTCTCGGTGAGGATCGACGACCTTGCCGATCGAGGCAAGGCCCCGCAAGGAGAGGGCCGAGGCCCTCTCCTGGATCTCGGGCAAGGGTCGCTAGCCCCCGCCCGACCGGGGAGGGCCGGCGACCCCCGCCTCGGTCCTAGGCGAGGGTTAGCGACCCCCCCGAGGTTTGGGCGAGGGTTTCGAGCCCTAGCCCAAATCTAGGAGAGGGCCCGACCCCTCCCGATTTTCGCGAGGGCCTCGCCGAAGACCTCGATGGCTTTCGCCGCTCTCGCCAACCCCCTACTAGGCGTGGATCGGCGGTCACAGGCGGGAGGGGCAACGCTCCCTTTGTGGGGTTGTTTCTCTCTTTTTTTTTTTTACTTTTAAAAAATAGAAAAATAAAAAATAGAGAAAAAATGAACAAAAAATAAAAATTGGAAATGACGAAAATGACCTTTAGGCCGGATCCTTTTTAAAACACTATGGCCACTTCATGCCCCTTTTTGAAACATACTATGCTACTTGGGCCCTTATTTGAAACAAGGTTCACTTGTGGCTCTTATTTGAGAAAACAAGAGGACTTTGAGCCTTTGTTTGATATTTTCCCCAAAAAAAAAAAATGTAACAAGCGTTCACACATGATAAACGTTGTCTAATGAAAGTGTTGCCACGTTTATTGTTAGTCGTAATCAAATATTCTTAACAAATTAAGAAACGTTGTAGTCAAGTAATCGCTCAATTTTTACATGCTTTTATAATCTTATATCAACGGAGTGGTTAAGACGACCCCTTTTTTTAAAATGATAAACCTTGATCGGGATTTTGTCTCCCTTAAGAAGGAGATAGGCATTGACTTATCGTTTCATGACTTAATAAGCATAATCTCTGTCGTTTGCCTTGCAATAAAGTGTGTAATCGGATTTAGCTCCCATTGGTTAGCTATTCTAAAATATCATGATTAACAAATATTATGCATAACCATGACTCGATAGCACATGGACAAAAATTTAATCCCCTAGGTTTTTTATTTATCGACGGGTTACAAATATGAATATCACCCGCTATAATAGTTAAATAAGCTTGCATGTTGGTTAACTTTCATAACTTGTAACTCACGTTAATCAGAAGAATGGTTGGAGAAATTTTTTTCCAATCATATATTAAGGGAAATATGTTCTCGACAGAAGGAAGTGCATGACTGATTACACACCTTGTGATTTCTCTAAAGGAACTGCAATCGAAATAATCTCTAAACTAAAAGGACAATAACAACAACAACAACAACAAAAATAGCATAATTTCCGGCTATCAATCAACAAATCGAATTCTAAACCATAAGAATATTATTATCATTAGTGGTACTGACTAATCATTGGGAAGAAGATCGACTGTTCTAAGGTCGACACGAATCCGTCTAGAATGGTGCATTATTGTGCAACTCGATCTGGAAATCAATCTAACATCTCAGACATCACGAAACTAAACCTACTCAATACATCACACTTTCTGGAAAAAACAAACAGAGTTTCGACTATGCCCGTCGACTCGACTAATCCCTTTAATTTAAAACTAGGAGTAGCGAGGAAGTAACATAAGCAAGGTATCAATGGTAAAGAAGGTCCACTGTAAGACTTTGGTGGTTTGGAAAGCGTTGACTCGAGGACTAAGAAGAGCAAAGTCAAAATGGTTGGCGTTGAGGAAACAGAAAGATTGAGCTGATTGATAGTCAATGGATTTCATTAAATTATTGGAATGGATTTGATAGTTTCTCAAAACAAGGTCCAATTAAATGCCAGGTAAGTTGGAGTCGGTACCTAATTAATATCTAGTAGTTCTATGTCACCAACCATTGACCCTTTGGCACGTCGAAAAGGTCGAGGAAACTACACAACAGTCGACGGATTGGTTTCCCTACTTGACAAGCCTTCGACCAAGGGTTCAAAAGCTTCTTTCAATTATTTTCTCCTTTCATTTTAATTTTCCTGGTTTTCCGAGTCGTCAATGTGCCACAAATTCAAGTCATTTTTCAATTCGTTCGATGAACTATATGAAAAAGTCTATCCCTCTATTAATTCAAGTTTAAGGATAATATTGAACATTTTCATATAACTCATGGACTAAATTGAACATGTATCAAAAGTTCATGAACCATATTAAACAAATTAAAAATGCATGGACCACATTATATATTAGGCTAAAGTTATGGGAACCATATTGAACAAATTAAAAGTTCATGGATTTACATTGATTATTGGCCAAAGTTAAGGAACCATTTGTGTCATTTTCTCTTATTATTTTCTACGATGCACTATTAAGATTTCTTATCTATTTGCTTTATCTCACATAAACGCTTAATCAAAACTGGTTTCTCTCTCTCTATCTCTAAATTTACATGATCCTAAATTTGAGAGATTTTTGTGATTACTTGGAAGAGGCCGTAAAGTGTGCAGCTATGACACCGTAATTTACCAATTTTAGAGGATTTGTTAGGCAGGAATAGTAATTCATTGCTCAGCACAAATGCATCGTTCAAACACTAAGAAAAAAGAGGAAATTATGAGCTGGACATGGACGTGTGTGCATGCATGCATGAAGGACACATACGACACAAGCAATAAGCATCCTTGTACAAGGAATGTTGTCAAAGAAGCAAACTACTTTAATGTGATAAAAGAAGCCAAGCAAATTGTGTGACTCATTAGTATTAAAAATGGGCACGCAACTTAATTTCGAAGAGCAAACCAAAAGTTGTAAATCTGGATTGCATTTTTCCGTCAACCATTGGAAGACAGAGGGACTCGATTGCACTAGTTCGTTGAGTTTTTCAAGATCTTGATTGCACTTGTCGAAGATCTCGGGACTCAATTATACTTTTGTGATAAATTTTGAAATCTTCTGATTCGCTCTTATCCCTTAAGAAAAAGAGCGCAGAATGCGCCCGAACGAATTGAGAGGCTCTTCTCGTTTCTTTGTCCTATAGCTAGCGATGGAAGCGTGAGGGGAAAGTACACGGGAGAGGTTGGGATTACGAGGTGCATTTTGGGATGACATTGGCAAGAGACGAGAGAATCGAAAGGAAAGGAAATAAAGTGGAGAGTTTGGTAGCAAATTTCGCAAAGTGTTGAAACAACTTTGCCTCTAATCACACGAAGGAACACGTTCAATCTGTGGAAGATTTGCAATTGCATCATCTTTCTTCTCCCTCTTTGAATATATTCCCTCCGAACAGTTCCACTTTGTCCTCGTCAAGAGCTTTTAGGTCCCGCACTCGTTCATAAGCTTACGTCTTTTCACTTTTAACTTTAAGGCCAAAAAATATCATAAACTTCTGGGGTTCTATTATATGTCTTTTTTTTCATAGTTTTCTCATATATAACTATTATCATACTAAATCTAATGACCTTATGACACGAGCAACCTTCTTCAAGTGGCATTTTGGCATGATTTCGAGTTAAAAATTCGACTAAGGGTGGGCACTGACTCCAGTTCAACATGGGAATCGAACCGAACCGACCTCCAATTCCCGGTTCCGGAAACCTTGAAGTGACCCAAGACCGATTCGATTTGCCATTTCAAGCCTGAAACCACCGCTTCCACCTAGGAACCGATTCGGGTTCCAAACTGATTTTGAAACCTCCTTTAGGGAAAAAAAATGCTTTTACAGTGATCAAGAGTCGAGGAATGTTCATCGATGAATAGATATGAACATAACCACTTTACCAACAAATGCTTTTGCAGTGAAATGGTACGCTTTTTATGTTTTATTATATGATGTGGTCTCTTACCTAAAACAAATGGGATGGGTCGCAGTTAAAAACGAGACGAAGTTCGGCTAGAACCGCGAACTAGATCGAAACCGGTCGGTTTAGGAAGTTTCCTTAAGAGCCTAGTTTGGTTCCTAGTTCCAATCTTATCGAACCAGGCGGGAATCGATCCACTCTGAAGCGATTTCCCTTTCAACCATTCTAGACGAGCTATATAACTTTTTTTTTTTTTTTACACATCTCACATTTAATACCATTAATATAGGCAGCTTTGGTTTTTGCAGTTGTTAGAGGTCTATTGCCAGTGTAAAAAAATTTCCTCCATTCACGGTTGGATTGATGCCGCGTGTACTTGCAAATAGTTCCGTAATCGAATTCGTCCACATGTGATCCCTCCAATATTGAATGTGTAAAAAAAAAAAAATTACGCTGACGATAGATCCGATAAAATTTCGACTATGAGATGTGAAATGTGGTAGAAAAAAAGTTACACAAGCTATATAACTGATATTAATCTTGTTCATAACATAAAATTGGTCACGGAGATGAATATTTTTACTGCCAATGGCCCTTGTTCCGTATAAACTTTTCATCAATCCCTCGCGCATAAAGGGAGCCATTTGACTTAATGCCCTTGGAGTGCTCTTCAAGCAATGCATAGAATCCAGTTGTTTGGGAAAGCAGCATCATTATCGTAATTGTTAAGTGGGGACTTCGAGGTTGCTTATCAGTAGTTACGTCATAAAATAATTACAATTTCCAATGAACTGATGTAATTTTCTCGGATTATGAAGATACTGGACTAAATAGTATTATAAAGTATGCTTAATCAAAGCGTCGACCACACTGTTAAGATGACTCGATTGCATTTTGACTGTTGAGACGTGCAGCAGAAGTAAGATATTTTCACTTGAGAAGACCTCGAAAAGGGGGATTAATTTCGAGTTCACCAACTCATCTAATTGGATTTAACTTCATTCGAAAGTTGAAAGCTTTGAATTATGGGTTAATTAATATGTGTATATCTTGCTCCATACCATATAAAATTTTCGACGTGCAACCTCCCTAATACGACTCACTTGCCTCAATGTTGATTAGTACATGCACGAAAGTATTAGTTAGATTGAAACATGCATACTGATCACTTAATTAAATCGTCTCAAGGCAAAATAAATAAATAAAAAGCGAAAATCAGAAATTTCCTATTTTGAAACATCTAAGCAAGGAGAGTTTGTCATTTTCAAGTTACCGTCTTTCTTAGGGGTGAGCAAATCGAACCGCCCGAACCGGAATCGGTGGTCCGGTCCCCGGTTCTAGAGAGCGACGGTCCGATTTGCGGTTCTTAAAATTGAAATTGGTAGCCGGGCAGTCCGGTTCTTGACTCTAGGGGCATAAAACCGGGCCGGACCGGACCGGTTGAATTTGTTTTGCTAGAGATTTGACTATCTTACCGTAAGATGGGGCATCACGCTTCTGACTGTGAATTGGTGCCCTACAAGGAGGAGGATTTCAAAACTGATGAGGGGAGATTGTTTGGCTTCTGGCTGAAGGCTGAAGTGAGTAGTAAAATACTATTTTGGAAGATATTTCATGGCAAAGACATTACGGTAGAGGAAATAGTCTCGGAGACAACTGAACAATCAGAGCAGATGGTTATATATGAAGAGCAAGAATCCAGCTCTATCCAGCAATTTTACTGGTTCCTTGGAACCGCCCGAGAACCGGATTGGATTGATCACCGAGGTGGTCGGTCCGGTCCCTAATTCTGCAAAATGGGAGCCGAGACCACCAGTCCGGTTCCCAATTGTTGAGGGGAACCGAATCGGATTGGGGACCGATCACGCCTAGCCTTTCTCACATTATAATGAGCTTACGAAAATGTTCTTTTTTAGGTGCCCTAAAAGCACTCTTTAAGAAAGACACTTTTTTTTCTAGTAAAAAAAGACACTTTTTGAAAAGCACATTTCTTATATATTAATATCTCCAACAATTAGTACACATGTTTCGTCAGAATTTCTCCCGCGACAAAATACCTTTCACCAAAATTCCTTCTTCGATTTCAATTAAAAAGGAGACGGGTTCTGTGGCGACTTTGGACAAAAAACATCACAAGTAATAAGAGAATTGACAACTTCAATCCAAACAAAACTGTACAAAACATAAACCGTACTGAAATTTAATCGATGACAATTCTTGGGAAGTATAGCTACTTTAATGGAACCAAACGTAAATAAACTAGATTGGAATTTAATTGACGATAAAGTTTAAGAACGTAAAGATGCTGTGCCGGAATTTAATTGACAATGCGAGTTTGGAGATTAAAAGTTCATCGTACGAAAGTAGAGATAACCGAAAGATAGTAAATTTATTGATTTGTGTGGGGGGAGGGATCCCGGTGGATGATCAATGGTATTTATAGCTTTCATGATATAACTGCCCCTGAGCAGTTTTTCAGCGGTTGTATCCATGTTCCTCCATATCCGAAAATTTTTTTATCCATGCTTTTACGATGCCATGATCTCGTATCCGAACGGCCATTCCTTTTTAAAACGCGTGCTTGCGGCTCCACGACTTCGATCGCTCTGATTTCTCGTAATTTCAAACTCACAGTCGTATTCTGATGCTCTTTGTGCCTTCAGCTTTACCCTAACGCCTCTGACAATCTATCAATCTCATCAATCGACACTTTCCTCAATCTCCGTTAGCCAGACATCGTCGTACCCCGTCGTATATCGACGATCAATCGGCGGTAATCACCGGTGTGGACAGACACCGATGTCTATCCTCGTGGTCGTCAACAAGGGATCACATGCTCGATAGTATTCATGTTCTAATCACGTGTCGACCCGCATCGATAACTTGGCCACTTTTTGGTGCAAACAACACCAGAACAAGATCATTTCTTTGAGTCCTCGTATCAGTGCCGTGATGTGCAGAAAGTTACCAACTTAAAATTGAACATTTTGGGGTGTGAAAAAAAAAAAATCAAGGCAGAGCGACTTTTCTTTTTTTTTTTTTCCCCTGGGACAGCAGGGGAGCAGACAGACTTCTTCAACATTGCAAGAGGAGACAACTTACATTAAGGAGACATCAATGCGTTCTCGATACTCCGTGGATAATCAATAATTAATTAATCAGTCACTTAATTAATTAATTCGCTTCCTAAGACAGAGAAAACGTAGGATTTACTCCAAAGCATGAGCTCCCGTGCCCGCCGAAGAGCATAATCAATTGCAAGTTCATTAACGTGGTCGCTGTCTCGCTCGATATTGGTGATGAAAAGATTCCTTCGAAACATTTGAAAACAGGAATGACGCTTAATATTTTTAGCAGATTTTACTCATCTTTACACAGAGTACAGAGAGGGTATCTCACCAGTTCTAAGACAAAGGAAGAAAAATCATACGTTCGTGATGCTCGAACACTTCACTTAGTACATCATAAGTAAACTTACCAGAAGCAAGTGTGAGATTTTATGGGATCAAATGTTAGACGAATGTGTGGTTTAATTTAGCATTTAAGGCTACGTTTGGTAACGTTTCTGTTTCTGGGAACATTTTTGGAACAGAAACATTTTTTTGTGTTTTTGTTTGGCTACGATTTCTGGGAATAAAAACGTGTTTGGTAATTGAAAAAATATTCTGTTTCCGGACAAAAAAAAGAACGGAAACGCGTTTGGTAACTGTCAAAAAATTATGTTTCTAATTTTTCATTTAATTAAGATATCTTTATCTTTTTAACTTATTAAATCAAATTAAGTCTCATTTGTTCAATTATTATATCAAATTAGACCAATATATGTATAAGTAATTTATGCACAATTTATCAAAATACACTATGGATGAGATCAATTAAGACAAAAAAAAATTGAAAGAGAAAGAAAATTTGGACTCCCACAATAAGAACATCAAATATGTTTTTCATAGATAGGAAAAAATACAATTACGAGTCACACACAAATGTTCCTAACCCTATAACATCAAATGAGAGAGATCAACATGTGGAGGAGCCACTAAAAGCGGGAGATTCTTTTGCAGCATTTCACATTGTTTTCGCCTATGTCGACATGGCTATGCCTCGGGGAAACATGCTTTTATTACTTCTCAGGAATGTGTCTTGAACGTTTGCTTTTGTTGGGTTTGTAATTAAGTCAACATCAAGAAAGCAATTTGATTAACAATTGACCAAAATCATGAATACACAAGTAATTTTTCTTTTTGGGTCAAGACTCTTGCTCCAATCTTTTACTAGCTAATTGACAAGAAAACATAGTTATGGGAACATCCATTTTATTTCCAATATTAGACGTTAAAGATATGGAGAGTAGGAACGGTGAGTTTTCCTTGGCAAGTTCATCTACGAGTCATATACAAATGTTCCCAAATAGTTAAAAATACGATTACATAATTTAAAAATACAAAGTCATGGAATTTGAGGCATATTGTAGTCCATTGCCATTTTATTTGCAATATTTTTCCTAAGTAAGTTCATCTCACTTGCCCTGCACATCCGATACGTCATTAGGAACATCTTCTTCGTAGACACATATGCGTAGTTAGGATCACCAAAAACGGAAAAGTTTCTGTCCATCCTATCTTGATCGCGAATATAATTGTGAAGAGCGCAACAAGCAATCACAATGAGCGATTGCTTCGAATTGGAAAGGAAGGCATGTGTTGCAATATAAAGAACCGTTTCTTCGATGCCCCAAATGCTCTCTCGATAACGTTCGAAGTGAAGAATGCCTATGGTTGAACATTTCTCTTGTTGTTGTAGCCTGTCTCCCTCTACCTCTATAATCATTCAAATGATATCGTTCACCTTTAAACGGCGTCAAAAATCCCGGGAAGTGCTGCATAACCGGAATCTACCACGTAATATTTGCCTACAACAAGGTACAATATAGATTCGTTATGAAATGCCACCGCAATATGACCATAAGCAAACTACTTAGTAGACAAAGAAAATACCTAGTGGTGGTCGAGGAAAATTCTGTTGAGGATCTTCGAGTGCGGCCGAGAGCACTCGACAGTCGTTGGTCGATCCTTCCCATCCAAGCATATACGAAGGTAAATTTCATATCAAAAGAACAAGCACATAGCACATTCCGGGTAGTGGTACCTTTCCTATTTCTATATGGGATCCGCTTCGACCCAGCACAACAAAGACTAATGTGCGTACCATCAATAGCACCTATGCAATCCCGTGATTTTACAAAAATATAGTGTTATACAAGATTATCAATTACAAGTATTTGATGATGTAAACTTAATATGGAAAACATACCTTAAAGTAGCACGAGTGGTTAGGATCCAGCATAATCTCCTCCGGGACTACATTAAAGGAAGGTGCTTTGATGACTTCCCTTGAAAGTTTGATTAGTGCTTTCAACACTACATTAATATACCGCTAATCGTTTCGGAGAACGTTGGAATCTCTCACATAAAATTCTGATAGAGCTTTTGTGACCAACCATTAATAAAAAGATACCCACTTGTTCATCCACCTTAATATACCGACTATCTTTCAACCAACCCTTTTCACTCAATAAATCACATAGATTCGAAAAACGTGTCTTTCCAACCTAAACGCATCGTATATTCTATCCGAGTGTCCATGAAGAATCTCGCTTACCCATTCGGCTCATGTTTGTTTACCGTCCCCGCATGGTTCTTTCACATGCAAACACCGGTCCAACATCCGAGCATAAATCCATGCACGTATTATCGTAATATGAGACTCATTCAAGCATGTTCCAATTGGAGCTAACTGTCCGATAGACACAATACTTCATTCTTCTTCCATTGTACCTATACCATCACATAAATACAATGACATTAACATAGGTACTTGAAAAAGAACACAAATTTCACGCAATCCATCATACTTATAGCAAATGCAAACATAAGAGTCTCAACATGAAAATCCTTAAAACCAAACAATAACCGATGATCTATATCGGTCACAACATAAAATAAAATCGAACACCACATAAAAATCCACAATACAATTCCAAACATCTACTAAAGATTTCGTAGAAGAGCATTCCTCCTTTTGGAGGTGCTTATGATGAAAGCCTCCCTCCATTCAAAGACTAGCACATGCTTTGTCCACTCCTTTGGCGTAAAGACCATCGTCCAACTCGGGTATCTCAAGTAGGATAGTAACTACAGCAGCCGCGGAATAGGGGTTCACGGTGTGGCCGTGAGGTGGCCGATGAGGACTTGATCATATCTTCAATGGCTTTGCAGGTCGTGGTTAAGTTGTACGTCGCTGCTCTTTCTTCTCCTCTTGGTATTCGAAGTCCTATCCAAGTTGTGGTTATCATGAACTGGAGTGCTAGGATTGCCGGTGTGAAGCCTTCCTCATTAAGGTGGTGATCATCAAAACCCTTCGGACAATCATTACCATAATCTTCATAGTTATCATCATCATCCGACGGTAGCAAATTCTGGCGGTTCCTATTGCTTGCTCCCCAGTAGCATATGTATCACCAAATATAATGCACAACTCGGGATAAATAGAACATCCATCCTTCTTGAATTTCGTCCACTCATTATTATCCTGCAATTTTCACAAGAAATAGCGTATATCAATAACATAATCAAACATATTAAAGACTTATATGTATAATGGTCTAAAAATGACAAAATGGTACCTTGACATGAAGTTCCCATATGCTCGGATCATCGACGGTCACTCTTCTATTGACATTATCCCAACCAAATCCAGTTTGACCAAGAAGCTTCTTGAAACTACCATATTGTGTTCTCAGCTTGTTGTGCTTGTTTCTCAATTGTACTTGGCTATATTGGACTCCCACCTTGTTGTTGAATGCGATTCTGATATTTTTCCACCCCGCTTTGTTGAAAGTACAAGAGGTGCGATTTCCCTTCTTCACCTCTTCTACCATCAAACTCACAAACAAGTTGATGGAAGTCTCGGACCATTTTGCGTTGAATGTCTCTTTTGGGATGCCATGTAATCTTGACTAATGCATCATCATATTAACAATGCAATGTCAAGCTCAATCAATTACAAACAATGAAACAATTCTTAGCTCAAGGCACTACCACTAAAATAAAACATCTTTAGTGATACCAAAAAAGCCACTACCACCCTAACTCGGGTCACACATATTTTAGGATCTCTAGTAAGTTTCTCTACCCCCTCTTTAGTCAAGTTCGCATTGCCTCATTGGAAAGATTAGATGTCCTCCTATCCATGATCATGGCAAATTTCAATGTCAAACTCGGTCTCAAGTATATAGGGAAAAATTGTCCAATCCGGTAAAAACATGCTTAATACTAATAACAAGTAGGCTTCAATCAAATATATACGCAAACCGAGCTGCAATACCAAAATCAACCCAGACTCACATAAAACGTCAATTTAACAATCAGTAAACAAAAGCAGCTAAAGGAAGATCTAAAATAAAATTGCCCCGCATTCGGAATTCAGAACTCATCCAGTTCAAATATAGAACCTAGACAAGATTTCCCATCTCCGGGAGATCACAAAAAAGTATGCAAAAGCAAACAAGAAACAACGTACCGACCCCACCCGAGCCTTCGGCAATGAAAACCAGCTTAGAGGATGCCGAGGAAGTAGCTCCGGAATCAACGATGAGCTTGACTCGATCACTTCCTTCTTTACGGCGTTGACGACGGACGCCGCGACGGCCCTCCTTCTCGGGCTGGAAATAGAAGTGTCGAGCAACTACTTCGATAAAAGAAACTCAAAGAATGAATAGTGAGGGGAGCATATTTCGAAGGAACGTTCAAAGCTCGGACCAATGTCATATGAGAGAGGAGAGAGAGAGAGAGAGAGAGAGAGAGAGAGTGGCCTTGATTCACCAATGAGTTGTCCCAAGCATTCCATAAAATCAAGTACATTAGCCAAACTTATCGACGTGTTACCTAACTAAGGTACTTTAGATTTTTATCTTAGAGCATCAAGTGATTCCTGGAAAAGGGTTCCCTAGTGCAATGGGAAACAAGATGGGAGATATGATAAACTCATAAATCATGAGCTTTTTTGTTTTTTGGGTCAAACATAAATCATGAACTTAACCGAAGTGTTTTAGGCAAAGAACACTTCCAAGGAAGACAAATGATCGGTGATTACACTACCAAAAGAAGGAAATCATTTGGCAGCTCACCGACTTAATAGAAAAATCAGGCCCCCTTCCGGTAAGAAACTCTATGACTTAATATCCTTCCCTTACCCATTGAATTGGGTTAATCCAGATCCCGATCGCACAATTTCTCGGGAAGAAAATATTGCAGATTATCACCGAACTTTGCGATCGAGGCAAGCTTACTTATTGACTCACGATCCTTGACCCAAAGACTCAGCTCATAGTTTCCAATTCTTCATGTGGCAAAGACAACCCTAAGCAAGGAACCCTATAAGGAAAAATCCCTACTATATCTTTAGCTTCTTCTCTTTTTAAAAAAATGAAAAGTGACGGCCATCAAGGCCAAGCGCAAAAAGTAATTCTTGGTTTTTTGACCTTTTCTCATGCCGGAGAAACAAGAAACGATCAAAATAGAAGATACACACAGAGAGACTTAATCGAGCACCGGCGTCACTTTTCCCGAAGCCACCGATTTGGTCTCTCCGATCTCGAGGGTGGGCCGAGAAAGCTTCGAGCCAACCGTTCACGTCAACCTCCAAATCCCGGAAAAAACACGAAATCAGCAATCTCCTCCAAAAACTCCAATTCGAAAAGGAAAACAAGAAGGAACAAACCCCACCCGGATCGAGAGGGCTCGCCACCGGTGGGGTTAGGCTCACGCGAGCTCGTCGAAGAGCCTACCGAGATCCGGGTAGGGGTCCGCCGCGAAGCAAGCGCGAGCCAAAACCTACCCAGATCGGGGCGGTTTGGCACGCAATCTTCAAGTGCGGCCGAGCCTCGCTCCGATCTAAGAGGGCTCGCGCGAGCTCTCCCGCGTGTGGAGTACCGATCCGTTGCCAAGAAGAGGATGAACCAATGGAAACTCACCGGAGGTCGAAGTCGAGGAATGGCGTCGGCTGGTCAAGGCGTGCGAGGGAGGACCTTCTCGCATTCGAGTCCGAGGGAGGGATGAGCTTCTCGCGTACGAGTGTGCTTCGTGGAAAAAGTGTTCCAACTCTTGCTCAAAGAGTGTTTTAGAAACAAAAAAACAAGTTTTTTTTTTTTTTTTTAGGGCCAAAAGTGTTTCTTTTTTTAAAAATGTTCCCGGAACACTTTTGGAACATTTTTTTACCATACACGTTTTCTGTTCCAAAAGTGTTTCGAGAACACTTTTGGAACAGAAAATACTTTCTAGGGAGTGTTACCAAACGTAGCCTAAATATTATATCACTCTTCCTCACGCTTAGTTTAGTTATTTTTGCATAATACTAAGCGTGGAGATATTTCATTACGGAAACATAGGGGCCTGAAAAATTTGAACTCGGAACCTTCTCGCTTTGATACCACGTAAGATTTGTAGGACCATTGATAACTGTTATAAAAGTTTAAGCGTTAAATAAAGTGGTGGTTTAATATTTAAATATTCTATCATGGATAAAAATCGCTTTGCTTACTTGTCTGTAGTCACCACGTGAAGTTCTTATGGCTCTCCAACATGGGTGTTTGTCTTCGGCCAACCACCACAAGTCAAACCTCAAGCTTTTGAACTCCGCGGTCTCTCCACTTCATTTGCAGAGTGCATACACACATAGAACATGGATCTCTCATAATATTTGCGGGCAAATTGTGAAATGTAAAAGTGAGATAATTGGGGTTTCGGCTTAATATTTGTATTGTCCGTGTAAGAATATGGAAGAAGGCAACCATCCAACCATGACATTCTCACGTCTTATACAATTGCCCCACGTATCACTACTCTGTGTACTCTCACCTTTTATATGTAGACAAAATTGATTCCTGTAACAAGCGAAGATCTCATCTGGATGGTTTGTTCTCTCTTATGTATTAACAATTCTCTAAGATTGTTTTATGTAACTCATTACTTTGGATATAACTTGTTATATGATGTTAGGAGTGCGCAATAGAAACTCGATACCTTCAACCGGATAGATTGATAAAAGGAAGCCCAAATCCGAGCCCGTCAACATATCTAGCTGGAATCATCTTCACTCAAAAACTTAAATCAATGAATTATGAACCAATTTAGATATATTAACTGCTCCAGACCATATTGATTTTCCAATCTATAACTTTTTTTAACACAATCCACATGTGCATCCTAAAAATCTCCCCATCACGTGTGAGCTCCAAGTATTAGGTTTGCTCCACCTTAATTCAAATATCATTCTACATCAACCTATCTCGACGTGAATCTCTAACATCAAACTGTTAACTTGGGATTGCACCACCTATGGTCTCTATCTTGCGTCACCAAACTAATCGTCCATGGTCTCTTCTTGCTAGGCTCGCATTACTAGACCAACCGTGCGTCACGCCCGATTCCCGGACCCGCGACATCTCTACCAAACTCGCCTCGGGTCATGAATGATAGCGTCCCAAGTACACTATCGACCTATCCAATTACGGTGCATGCGGAACGTACAACTCTCCCAAACAAACAAGATTAGCGGGGCTAATATAGTGGGAAAACCACAACAGTTATTTCACAAAATACAATTTCATTTATAAAATCAAGCGGATGAATTTTAACCCTACTGAGCTACGGTAAACATATACAACCCCATTCTTTGGGGCGGCTCACTATGACCACAAAAAGATACATGGTAGGATAAGGTTAAACCTTCATCTATTCCCAAAAATCTGCTCTAACACCCATACCCTAATATCCACGGGCTCCCTCACTTGGGACTGAAATGGTTAAACGACGGGGTGAGAAATAAATCTCGGTGAGCCAACGCCTAAGCCCGGCTAGGGCGTTGATTCGCTCGGACGTCCTAACGAACAACCACGTCATCCAAAGGCAGATATTTCAACCACATGCGAGCTTACCGATCTTGACCGGGCATAATACAATGCAGGCGACTCGGCGATCAAATCAATCAAACCAATTCAATTCATTGGCAAAGCATCACAAGACTTGCATGCACGTAACACCACACGTAGTCCATTTATTATTAACAATGACCCGTAGGTCCAACACACTAGTCGGTTGGTGCTCTCTGGCAGGACCGGGCATCGTTCCTTACTTTCAACGACGGCTTCGATAGTCCATGTGACCCCGCTCGACCAACCGTAAGACAATGATTGTCGACACGGCACGGAGCTAACATGAATCCTAAAAAGGTTTCGGCCATTCACAAACTACGATCGGCAAACGAAGAGCCATAAGACAATGATCGACGCGCATCCAAACAATCGAAGAGAATGATTACCAGGACCGACCGACCAATCAATTTGGGGCGATTAACCTCTAATTGGACCCCCATGGCAATCAACAGGCAATCGGCATTCACAGCCAATAATTCATGAATCAATCGATCCAATTGCAGCCGATCAATTATTAATCAAAATTTCAATTTCAATTAATAGCCAATCGCGCACTCATTTCGACCTATTGCTCGCTCGCGATCAACCAACACAATCAGTCAAATCAATCAATTCTACTCATCAATTAGCCACAAACAACCTAGCTAATTGACTAATCTTAACTAATTACGGTCATTTAGCCTAAACCACGTTTCTATCTAACCCGTCCGTAATTAATCTACCTAAACACCTTAATTATCTAAGTAATCTAATTCTGAACGCAATTAGCGTCCTAACCAAGAGTTAGGGGCTAACTAACAAATTGAATTAGCTCGGGCGGTCTCAATGACGGGCGGCGACAACGGAACGACTCGGTAACTCGCGACGACGACGGATCGACTCGCTATCAATCTCGATCTTTGGACTCCAAACTTGGCCCAAGGCGGTCCGATGAGGTGGCCACACTCCGAGACAGCGGCACGGAACCCGAGGTGGTGGCTAGTGGTGAGCCAGTGCTCGGGCAAAAACAGGGCAGCGGATTGGAACTATAGAAACGGGCTGTTCTTGGGGGTTTCGGGCGTCCAAAGGGTGGGGAAAGGTTCAGCCATGGTCGGGGTCTTCGGGCTTGCGGTGTGTGGCACCGGTGGTGGCTGAAGGCGACGGTACGAAGCTGGGCAAAATCGGGCGCCGAAACGGGGCATGCGGCGAACAGGGAGGCCCGATCCAAGGTGGTTCACGGTTTCCACGGGCGACGATCGACTTCCGATGACCTTGGGGGACGGTGAGGGGTCGATGGCCGTCACCGGTGGTGGTGCAGGGTGGCCGAAGCCCGGGCTAAGGGCGGTGGAGGGTGGCGGGACGGAAGGCTCGACTCAAAACAGGGGATGTTGGGCGTCGGGTCTGTTCGGGGCTGTTCACGGTGGTCCGGCGGGAAAGGGGCGGCGGGATGGGGTCGAGAGGGTCGTGGTGAGGGCGGAGGACGACGGCGCTGCAGGCTGGTGGTGGCCCGGAAGCGGCGGCAAGGGCTGCAGCAGCTCCCATGATCCACCGAACCCGAAACAAAGCAGCCGGCGTCCGAGTCTTCGGGAGCTGTCCGGCCAGTTTCGGGGCGGCGCTCGGCGGTCGGACGGTGGCGGAGTGGCGAGCAAAGGTGGCTGGAGGTGGAGGGTTGTGGTGATCGCACAAAAACTACTTGGAGGAAGGAGGAGTCGTGCGGTGAGGACGGGCGAGAGAGGAGAGAGAGAGTGAGGGAGAGTGAGGAGGGAGAGAGAGAGAGAGAGGCGGATCGCCAAGAGAGAGAGAAGAGTTGACTGGTTTGAGTGGTGATCGGATTAATTAAATGAGGTGGGGCCCACAAGATATTTTAAATATCTTGTTTTCTTGTGCATTATTGAAGGGCAAAAGAGTAATTTCATAAATCGGGACCGATCGGATATTTGGTTCAACCGATCGGGAATAAAATTTGGATTTTCACGGGTTAGGTTCGGTCCGGAATAGGCTTAAGCGCGAGGATTTAAAATCCTAAATCGCGGCGAATGAGACTTCGAGACCTAATCGAAACCGAACAACAATTCGGGAAACGTCCAATTAATTGTCACTTACGTCCTTACGATCCAAAATTTGCACGGACTAAAATTCAATATTAATCATCTTTATTAAATTTCGGCATTTACAGGGAGCCTAATTTCCGGGGCGTCACACTGTCCATGGTCTTTTCTCGTCGAACCAACCATTATGGCAATTTTTCTTTCGAAACAATCGTCGATCATGAGATTTCTTTCTTGAGATACCATTGTTGGGAGTGCGCAGCAGAAGTCCGATGCTTTCAACCTGGGAGATAGCCAAGAGGGAGCTCAAGTTTGAGCCCATCATCATATCCGATTGGATCCACATTTACTCAAAAGTTTAAGCCAATGAGTTATGGGCCAACTTGGATATACAAACCGCTCCGATCACATCAATTCTCTAATATAAGACTTTTCTAACACAACTCACACGTGCATCCTAACATAAGAGATGATAGTGAGATAAACTTTATTGTTGAATTCTTTTAACTCTTCATTAGTCTTATCATTAAGCAGCAAAAATAAGATGATTTCAAATCTCCAAACCTTGTAATAAAGTGTTTAACCCCATTTTGATCTCACAATCGGTATAAATTAGCATTGTCGGATGACAAGCAATTTAGTGGTTGGTCGTTTTTTACAGAACAATTACCAAAAAAATCCTAAACCTATGTAATTATGCAAATTCAGTCTTAATTTTTCTTTCGCCAATTGAATCTCAAATCGTTTGCATTTATACCAATTCGGATCATCCGGCCAACTTTGGTCGATCGACGCTAACATGGTAATTTTTAATATTTTTCAAAATTTTTATTTTCTTTTTTTCTTCTCCTTCTTCCTCCTATTAGTTGTCGGATCAGCAACAAGCTAGAGGTGAGGTGAGGCAGCCTTGTCCGACGATGGGCGAGCTCAACCTCATCTAGCTATGGCGAGCTCGACCTTGTGACATCCGGAATTTTGCTTAGCCAATTAGAAGCAATACTTGTATTAGAAATTATTTGTTTGACATTAATTGGAATGTGTCATGTGGTTAATTCAGGGGCGATAGTGCTAATTTAACCTCTAGAGTGAAAAATACCATGAGCGTAGTACAATTTATAGCCTAATTTGAAGTTTAATGTGCATAATTAATTTACTAAAGGAAAAGTGGACATTTTTCCCTTTATGGCCGAAAACCTCCCTCCATTTCCCTAGATTTTTACCTAATTTCACCTTATGATTACCATATGGAACTATCATGTCATGTCACCCATTGTGCCTAATGGGAATTCTTGCTTGTTTCACCCTCTCACTCAATCTCTCTCTCCCTCTATGGCTACTAAAAACCTCCCCCTCCTCACTTTCATTTTCAAATTCACTTACACTTTCATCTTGCTCTCAAAAATACTCTCAAGAAGCTATAAAGGATTTGGGTTGTTCTTGGATTAAGGTAAGTCTTTCATCCTCATCTTATATTGCTTGATCTTATGGTTACTTGATTCGGGATTTGTTTGTGACTTGGTTAGACTTAACACATATTGAAAATAGAAGTAATATGATGCTTATGGGGTTGCACGTAGACGGTTTTTGTCGCGACCTAAAATTGGGAAAACCATAGGTTAACAAATTATCAGGTTATTAAATTAACTAACCTAATTCGAACTCTCTCAAGTCCTATCGAATCGCAACTTAAGTTTAGTTTCATGCAAAATTATTAAATTAGAGCTGTCACTAATCGTTATTGATAACTCGATTAGAAATCTAAATAAAATAGAAGGAGAACTATTTTATTTCTCGCAAAACAGAGAAAATGAGTTCAAAAACTTGGTTACATTAATTTAGAAAAACTAATGTCCTTTTGGTACCAATTTTCAAGAAAAATCCCTTTTGATTGATGATATGAATTGAATGAATTCCTTTTGGGTTTTCTTTAGAAAAATGCAAATGCAAGCTATAATAAATGACATTGCAATATGCATGAAACATGGCAAAGTATGCTCTAGACTATATGATATGCAAATGACAATGATATTTTTTGTATTTTCGGAATAAGAAGTGATTGTTATGAAAACATGCCATAAAGTGCAATAACATCCAATTTTAATTAAGAAAATGATTTTCCAAAGTCTTAACTTATATTAGATGTTATTTGTGACATGAAAAGGTGTTTCTAAAATGTTTTACATTTTAAAAAAAAGGATGAACAAAGATAAACAAAAATGCCCATAATATACCTTAATTTCGATTATTTTTCGATAAGCTCGCTCATACCCAAAGATTAGGGTCGAGTAGAAGTTTATCTGCTACATACTCTTAGATTCGAGTCAATATGCGGATAGAGTATAGAATAAAGTCATTCCTTAATACAAATGGCAGATTACGAAATTCCATACAAATTACCATCCATTTCCATAAGATCATGGCTAGGGAATGTAATTTATTTTTTTGAAGCTAGGCACAAGGGAGCATATATTATGGGCATGTTTGTTTATGAATGTGCAAACTTTGTAGTAAAATAAAACAAGCAAACAAACATGACCAGACAAGAGTGAGAATCAACCAAAGTTGCGATTTTCGAAAAATATAAAGGGGTGGCCGAAAATTGTGATGTGGGGGTCACTTTCCCCATGCAAAGTTGAACTTCCACTTGAGAAATTATCCTTTGGGATTTGGAAAAATTACTTCAAATAATTCTCAGAAAATATTGGATATTATCCAGTTCAAACAATTCATTATCCAATAATTAGATAATATCCAATACTTACCAGATAAAGTCATCCAACCAGCTCAATGGTCATGAGATAATAATTCAAAACAAAGTTTATCCACAAATCAGATATTATCTAATTTAGTTAATTAGGTATTGTCCACAACAATAAGATGTCATCAAATAATCAAAGGATAGATGCAATTCAACCAATTCAAAGAAAGAGATAATCATCACAACAAGCAAAGATCATCCACATGCAAAATTTGGCCAAGAAAGGACTGAACCGAAAATCATCATCTAATTTTACCAAAAATTCAATCTTTATTGGTTCATTCAATTTGATCTTAAAAATCGCACAATTGGTTACTTTGAGAAAAGATTTTTTTCCAATCAAAATTTAATATATTCTCAAGAGTATGCATAAAGTTGGATCTCGTCATAGACCAAAGTGAATTTCCTAAAGAAATTAGAGTTTTTGGTGCAATAAAACCAATTTTCAGTCTTAGCAAAGATTTGATAAAAGGCTTGAATTTTTCAGTTTTAACTACAAATCCATGTTCATTCATGAAGATGTAAGAACACACATGCTAATTTCCAATACTACTGCTACGTCTTTAGTGTCTACTCCTATTCCTTTCATGCACTTCCCAGCTAATCCTTGTCCCAATCCACCTCTTGCCTTTGTTTCTCCTCCTGTAGATATCTCTTCTCCTTCTTCTCTATCGAGCTCCCTCTTGCTACCGCCCCTCCTGTTCCCCCCGCTACCGACGATTCTACCCCTATAGTGCTGTGTATAATTCTCCTCGGGATCATTGTCCTATGCTCGGTATGTTGCTACCGCTTGTTATTCTATCAAGTTTGGTTCTTTTTTGGCTTTTGTTCATGATGTACAAGAGCTTACCAGCCATTGCGAAGTAGTACAAGCTATGTCAGGCCATGGTTGAGGAACTTTCTACTTTACTGAGTATTGGAACTTGGGAACTTCTCCCTCTTTTACCCGGTCGATCCTTAGTATCATGTCACTATATCTATAAGGTGAAAACTTGTTCGATGGCATTCTTGAGCATTACAAGATGCGTTTGGTTGCGCGGGGTTTCTCACGGGAATCTGGAATTGATTATAAGGAGACTTTTGCTCCGGTAGCGGAGATGACTTCTGTTCGTACTCTGCTGGCCATTGCTTCGTTCGTAACCAGCCTCTCTATTAGCTCAATATAAAGAATGATTTTCTTTATGAGGATCTTCCAGAGGAAATCTTTATGCAACTACTACCTGGCTTTGCCTACGCCCTTAGTTAGGTTTGTCGTGTGTGATGAGCTCTTTATGGCCTCAAACAAGCACCACGTACTTGTTTTAAGAAATTTATCACCGATGTGCATTCTACAAGTTTTGTTCAAAGTGGGGCTCAACATGCCATGTTTGTTCATACTTCGTCTTTCGGCTGTATTATGCTTCTTCTTTAAGTGGATGGCATAGTCATTACCGACAATGACTCTAATTGTATTTTGCATATCAAGAGGCATCTTGAGCAACATTTTGCCATGAAGGATCTTGGTCCATTGCGTTATTTTCTCGAGCTTGAGATTGCCCGCAATTCTCGTGATATTCTTCTTTCTCACAGTAAGTATACCGCCGATGTTCTCTCCAGGGCTGCTCTTTTTATTCTCGTATCGCGGTCACTCCTATTGAGTTGAACAAGAAGCTTCGTCCTAACGATAGGGAGCCTCTTTTTTATGTGACTCGTTATCGGACTTTGGTTGGAAGTTTTGTGTATCTCGCTATTTCATGGCCTCGCATAGTTTTTGCAGCGCTCGTTGTCAATCGGTTTAATGTTGCCCCTCTGTCTACCCATTATGTTGTTGTTCCGCAGATTTTGTGCTATCCTATGGGGTACTTTGACGCAGTTTTTATTTTTCTGTCCTCTTCTCCTCTCGAGTTGTATGCTTATTCCGGTATTGACCGGGCTTCGATATAATTGATCATCGGTCCAAAACAGGATTTTGTATTTTCCTTGGCGATTCTCTTATTTCTTGGTACACCAAGAAGCAGCAGATTGTCCCACGCTCCTCTACAAAACTTGAGTATCGCGCTATGGGCGATACTACTGTTAAGATTATCCGGCTTCGTCCTTTGCTTGCTAACATGGGTGTTTCGCTCCAGGATCCAACTCCTCTATATTGTGATAACAACAATGTCGTCCATATTGGGGCTAATCCTATTTTTCATAAGCGCACCAAGCATAGTTTTGGTTTGTCTTTGAATATCTCCCACTCCCATAGATTATTAGTCTTTAGAATTCGGACAATGCTGACAGACAATCAAACTCTCAATCGCGCACTAATACGAAAGGATGAACAGTAATCGCAAAAGAAAAGAAACAAGAAAAATTTATGCAACACACATTTGATTGAGTTTAGCCACGTCAAATCGCCCGTCGTCATCGCGACACGGTTGTGGAAAAAATGGATCAAAAGGCAATGCCTAAAATGCGGGTAGATCGCCTTCTATTAAAGGTGAGCTCTTCCAAACCCTTAAATCGAACAATATTGGACTCATTTCAAGTTTCAATTTAGCTTAGAATATTTCATGTAAATAGAGTGCCACTAGCCAATTGCGGTTGACTAGAAACGAAGTGAGACATGGGAGGATTTTTACCTCCTAGGTAATCAAAGGTTTTATAGGGTCAAGAACTTGGTTACACTAATAATTCTATTGGAGCATTTTTGGTGCCTTTAACTAGGTTGGTATGTTCATCTGAGTGATCCAACTGCTTTTGTTATCAACTATGAACCCTAAAGGTCTTTCAAGGATCCACCTGTTCACTCCTTGGATTTACTATGGTCCGAAGGATTGTCCTAATCATTCTACTAAAACAAACAAACCACAACACAGAAAAATAATATAAAAGAAATGCAATCAACTGAACTAAGAAATTATGAAAGAACAAGTAAAGATTGAAATGTAATAAAGTACTCCGATACAAGTCGGGCAAAAAATATAATACGGCCTTGTTATTAAGCCTCAAGATAGCAAACCCATGAACTTATTTCAAATCAAATTCAATTTTCAAAACAAACTAATTTTCATGTATCTAAACTGGAGAAAAATCATGAATTTTCCTAAACCATGTCTATATCATCTAAATGAAACTAACCTAATTCTAATACTAAAGTCTAACAACCTAATCAAAGCATCTTTTTCTACCTATTTTTTTTATATTTTTATTCTCAGAATTTTTGTTTTTATTTTTTTTTATTTCTAGTAAATGGTAACTCCGGTCGGGCCCTTGCTGCCGGTCCGAGTATGTGGACTGCATTTGGACTTTGCAGGTCTGGGCTACCGACACAAGTTGGGCTTTATCACATCATTGTTTTTTAAAAGCAATACTAAATGAAGCCTAATTAAGCCCAAAACTCACTTGTCCGATTATCAACAAAAATTAAATGCATATCCATCAAACCAGATTAAACCCAAATCCCGCCCAAGCTAAGCTAAGCCCGTCTTATTGTTTCCTTTTTATCCACCTTTGTTCATTACTTCTTCTTTTTAGTTTTCCTTTGTAAGCTCAGTTCATCGTTGTCGCAACCTAAATTTTCATCGAGGCTAACGGATCATTAAGCTAATTTTAATTAACCTAGCTCGGACTCTCTCAAGTCCATACCAAATCGCAACTAAGGGTTCATGTCTTAACATGCAAAATATCTAACTTAGAGTCGCCACTAATCGGTTTACAAGGTAGATCGATTAGATACCTAAATAAACTAGCGAGAGGACTAATTTATTTCTACGAGTTAGAGATTATGAGTTCGAGGATTTGGTTACGCTAGACTACTCTAACGTCCTTTCAGTACCATTTCATTTTATGAAAATATTTGATCGAGCGACTTAATTGATTTTAACCTAAATCAATAGCATAGGTTATCATGCGGGTGCGCAATCGGTTAAATAAACACCCATAAATTCAAGATAATATGCGGGGAGCATGTGCCGGACAATTATTCACTCTTTTGATTGTCTATTCATTTAACTTAAACTATATGCAATGCATGAATTTTATTCTAATGCAATGAATTAACTAAATGCTAGCTATCCTAAGCTAATGCATATGAAATTGATTTACTTAACTACATGATAAACCTACATGACATGTAATTAAATTAAACTACTATGCAAATGATGTTATGGTCTAACTAAATCGAGTACAAATTAATTGAAGACCTAAACATGCGATTCTATATGCAATGTTTCCTGTCGTGCAATCTATATGACATGGCAAGAATGGTTTATTTTGTTATTTTCGGATTTATTACTAACCTAAAATTGACTATGCCTAAAAGAGAGCTATTTTACGTATTTTGGGATTCAAATTGACCTAAACCCTAACCTATTAAAAATAAGTTATTTTAGGCATGAAATTCTACTTAGACATGCATATTCTATCCTAGAATGCAATCTAATTTAAATATGCAATCTAATCTAAGTGCAGTAATTATCTACATGTGTTGCGACCCACCTCGATCTCTACGTATCAAGTGGTGGGCTAATGGATTACTAAGCCTCCAAGATGAGCATAGCTCGAGCCCCGCTAGGTCCATATCAAATCGCAACGGAAATATATCGAATTTGATTTTAGTGTGATCGGTGACATGTGTATGTATATATGCATAGGAGTCGCCACCGTCTTTGAGGAAGGTAGACCGAAAACCTTATTGAGCGGTTTGGACAAGCCGTTCGATTCTATGCAACTAGAAATTTTGGTTTCGGGGACTTTTTTACACTACTTAGATAATTAATGTCACGCCCGAACCCTTCGGGCTCGCCAATATCCCGCCACGGTCGTTCTCTTTCGATTATTCCCAAGATCCAACGACGTACATCTTAACGCGATCTCGATATGCATAAGCGGAGGCATAAACAAAATTCTGAACAAATTGAAACAAGATGACTTAAAGAAAGCAACATAACATAACACATAGTACTTTACAACACGAGGGATAAAGCAAAAAGGACCTTGAGGGTTCAACAAAGACGATACAAGCTAAAAGGATACTGCTACCTAAACCTTAAAGGAATATTAAAAGCTACGTGTTACTGGCTACACCTAGAGGTCGGGCTCACTATCACCGAGATGATTCTTCGTCATCGAGGGCGATCCATTACGAAATGTCGATTCGGAGTTCCATGGGGTATTCTCGCTTCCTCCTCCTCGGGATCGGATTCGGCCTACGGTAGGATATCTCATTCGTCTTCCACCTTGGGTTTCGACTCATAAGGTTCTCCGGGTTTAGTTTCGGCATCAACACTTCATTTCCTTCCTCGGGGTTAGGCGAGTTCGAGGCTGGACTCGGGCTTCGACGACAAGGTCAAATATTTCACCGTCCGGGGGAGTAGCACTATAGCACCCAGGGGATGATATCGGTGTGTATCTCAAAAGTCCTAAGCGGTCCAAACTGCGTATCGCCATCTTTATAAAAGTAGGCTTCATAGGAGTGGGGCTTCCAAAAGTCATCCCCTTCGTCTACCCAAACTATACTTCTCTTCCTAATGTAGGCCTTACCCTCGCCCACTAGGTACTCGGTGATGGACGTATCGATATTCATCGGTACCCCAAAAACGCTTTGGCAGCATGGCTAGGGCTTAGGGTCTGAAAAAGAGTGTCCCACAACGGGGTGAGAATGAATCTCAGTAATCTTACCCTAACCTAAACTAGGCCAAGAGTACCTCCAGGCACTTACCACATGCAATTCTACTCAATAATGATATATGGCAAACGATACTTCACAAGAATCATAACATGCTGGCACTTCATGAATCACAATCAAGTTTACAATTTGAGGCTCAAACAGTGCAATCAAACTAAGCTAAGTTTCGTACTTCATGCAATTTATAAATCACATGTTCACGGTGGTGTTACTCAATTTCATCATAGTGGTACTTAATAGCAATAGTTCTCAATTCCGATAGCTAGGCCCGCGTTAGTACGCCTCAGGCTAATAAATTACATTGTACTCGCGTTAGTACGCATCATGTTACAATTTTCCATTCACAAACCCGCGTTAATATGCCTCGGGTCGGACCCGCGTTAGTACGCCTTATGTCAAATCCCGCGTTAGTACGCATCGGGATATTGTAAACCCCGCGATTATCACATCGGGGCATAATGCGCATGTATATACTCATATCATAAGATTTAGTCGACTATAGACCTCGCATCAATACGTTTTAGGGTAATCATATGCACATTAACACAATTCATTTCAAATGGCCAATCAAACCCATAAACATTCTCATTCACGGCCGAACTCTACGTACACATCTCAATTTAGCCAAATTCATCATACAAGGTCACTCATGACCGCTCATCTTGCAATTCAAGCACTTGGTCCACAATTCCACACAAGGCCAATTATACATTGAAGGGGTCCAACATGCATGTTCCTCAATTTTCAAATCACATCAAGTATCAAGACCACACATGCTTAACTATAAAGTCTGGTTCCAATCAATTGGAACTCAACTCAACCGAACCACAAATTACATTTCGGCTCTAAGACCCCACTCAAATGTCAATTCACATAAACTCATCCACGGCGCCCTCATTACCCCTACTCAACCGAACACATGTACCTCCCAACAATCTTGGTTTCAACTACAACAATTCTTAATCAATCAAGCAAGTAGGCAGCCACTAAGTCGGTCTCGGGTTTAGGACAAAACCCACTAAAACAGCCCACTAATTACGCCAAATCTCATCCACACTTGGTCTATTAGTAACCTCAAATCCTAATATGAGTTTAGAGTTAAATCATCAATTAAAACAAGCTTTCCAAGCCTTGGGAACAATATCAAACTCCGGTGACTAGATCTGGAACTTGGGGTGGGCTGTTTCGATTTCAAGCAAACACAACCGTTCAGCCTCTAATCCACCATTAACTAAGCTTCAATCAACATGCTAAGGTTTCACAAGACTTAAACTAAGTTTAGAGAGTCACCTACCTCAAGAATGGATAAGGATCAGCCCTCAAATCCATCGATCGGCCCAGAAAATCGGTGATGCGGGACGGCGATTTTCGGCAACTTCGCGGGGTGTCTCGGGTCGATGATTCACGGAGGGTTGAGGGCGATATGGTGGTGACGTGGAGTGGTGGTTCACGGTGGCTCACGGCCTAGGCAAGAGGACGAGATGGCGGCGCAGGTCGGATTAGCGGTCGGCAAGCTCTCGGGAGGAAGAGAAAACGAGAGAGGAGAGTTGAGAGGGAGAGAGCTTCAGCGAGAAAAAGTGAGAAGTGTAAGGGAGAGAAAGAAACCTCACAATCTTGTATCAAGGTTCAAGAATTTAAATTTGTGAGTGGGGTGATTCATGGGGTGAGATGGAGTGTGTAAGAGAGGGAATAGTGATCAAATAGTGTAGTTAGTCTTGGGATTTATGCTTGTGTCATAAGATTGTCATAGGTTGTCACTCTTGTTCCGAATCATATCAAGCTCAATCAAAACCATTTTGCCCTCATAATTGTTGGTCACATGAGGTATAAACCAAAGACCATCTTGCCTTTGCTAATTCTAGAAGAATTGAGCATTTACCGGAGTATAACAGTAACTTCTCAGCTTACGATCGATTTCCAACATTTCTTGATCAATTCACAATCTAATTAACACCGACGAGGCGACGTCCAAATTTTCATAGTCGGAATTCTTGAATCCCCGAGTGCCCAAATTCGAAGTCTATTTCATGGCCAAAATCGCTCAATATCATTTTCGGTGTATCTCAAACTAACGGGCGGCTTTTAGGAGTTACGCATATCGACCCGTGATTAATGTCACGTTTAAGAGTTATTCGAGCCATGGTGACTTTGGTTGTCATGTAGTTGCGAGGATCGGTCACTAGTTCCGAAGGACGCGATCGCCAGGAAATTGGTTTAGGTTGATTTGCAAATCATACAATGGTTAAACGGAGTCACCCGCAAACCCATCATATAACACTAGCAAATCGTTCTAAGACCAATCTTAGATTGGCCTCTAATGGTTCAAAACTTCTCCTTGGCAATCATTATGGTTAAAGTACCAGTCCATGGTCGAGTACTTTAATCCACGTACTTAAATCCTAGTCGGCCTTTCCCTTTCCCTTTTCGTTAGTTATCTCAAGAGCGATCAAGTCGAGTGAGATTTAATTGAAATACATCGATTGACATTTTATTCATTCCTAAGCTCCGAAAGAGTCGAATTCAAAATGTCACAACTCTTTCCCCTTATAAAAATTTCGTTCTCGAAATTTACAACAACCCAACTATTCAAATAAATGGGGGTTTGGAGCTTCATCGCTTCATCGCTTTTCGAGGTGGCTCCTTACGTTCCATGGTGCTCCGAAATTACTTTCACTAGTGGGATCGTCTTGTTCCTCGGGACTTGCTCCTTCCTATCCTCTATCCCGACCGGCCTTTCAAGATAAGATACTCTATCATCCACGTCTATAACTCGTAATCCAGCATGTGGGTTGGGTTCGGATCGTACTTCCTCAGCATCAACACATCGAATACGTTGTGAACTGCGACAAACTTGGCGGCAAGGCGAGCGAGTAGGACAAAATTTCAATTCGTTACAAAATTTCGAAAGGACCTAGGCACCTCGGACTCAGTTTTCCTTTCTTCCCAAATCGAGATAATCCTCGCATTGGCAACACTTTAAGGAAGACATGATCTCCCACTTGAAATTCCAACGGTTCGACTGACTTATCAAAGCATAGCTCTTCCGTCGACTCGAGCTATTTTCAGCCTTTCCCTGATCACTTTCACCGCATCAACTAATTGTTCCACTAATTCGACCCCGTAATACTTCTTTCACCAACCTCATCCCAACATATCGACATTCCGCAACCTCCGCCATACAATGCCTCAAACGGTGCTATTATGATACTCTGCTTGGTAATTGTTGTTGTAGGCAAACTCGACGAGGTGTAATCTGTTCTTCCCAACCTCCTTTGAAATCTATAACACACGCTCGCAATATATTCTCAAGTGTCTCAATCGTCCTTTCGATTGTCCGTCGGTCTAACGATGGTAAGCGGTACTATACTTGCAGTTTTGTTCCCATAGCTCCTTGAATACTTTTCTAAAAGGTCGCGGTGAACGTCGGATCTCTATCGGACGTAATCGCCACCGGTACTCTGTGAAGATGAACTATGTGTCTCATGTACAACTCAGCGTACTTGTCCATAGCGAAATCTTTTCACACCTGCCAGGAAATAAGAGGACTTAGTCAATCGTCAACGATTACCCAAATCGAGTCGTGTCCTCTCTGAATTCTCGGTAACCCCATCACGAAGTCCATTGTGATGTGTTCCCACTTCCACTTGAGAATTTTTAAGAGTTGTAACATTCCACCGGGTTTACAATGCTGCGCTTTTACTTGTTGGCACGTCAAGCACTTAACCACATGCTTAGCCACCTCGATCTTCATTGCATTCCACCAATAGTGTTGACGGAGGTTTTGATACATTTTAATGCTACCCGGATGAATACTATAATTACTCTAGTGAGCTTCGACAAGATCTTTTCCCTTAGCTCTTCATCACCGGGTACGCACAACCGTCCACGGAATTTCAAGATCCCATCCTCGAATGCTTGAAATTCAGGTTTCCTCTTTATTGCATCCATTTTCGGAATCTTCATAATATCAAGGTCCTAGATTGTAATGCCTTAATCATCTCCCCGAACCTCGGATTCGATCCTCAAGGTAGCCATCGGGCTAGACAGGAAAATGACCTCAAACTTGAACTCGAATCCCTCATTCCTTCCAAATGAGACCATCCCTTAACCATCAAATGCGCGACGCTTGACTTCCGACTAAGTGCATCCGCAACCTTATTTGCTTTCCCGAGGTGATATAAGATGTCGCAGTCATAGTCCTTCGGCAACTCCATCTATCGTGGTTGCCTCATGTTCAATTCCTTTTGGGAAAACAAGTACTTCAAGATTCAATGGTCCGTATAGATTTGAAACTTCTCTCCACATAAGTAATGCCTCCGGATCTTCAATGCAAAGATAATCGCAACTAGCTCCGGATCGTGCGTTGGGTAGTTCATTTCATGAGGCCTTAATTGTCGCGGCGCGTAAGCAACAATTCTTCCATGTTGCATCGAACGCATCCTAATCCCTTTAGCGATGCATCACTATAAATCTCAAATCCTCTAGGTCCAGACGGTATCGTTAGCACCGGCGTGGTAGTCAACTTGTGCTTAAGCTCTTGAAAGCTCCTTTCACACTAATCCGTCCATTCGAACCGTGTATCCTTCTTTGTCAATCTTATCAATGGAGTGGCTATCGAGGAAAAAAAATTTACGAACCTCCTGTAATATCTAACCAATCTCGAGAAAACTTCTAATCTCCATAATCGATGTCGGTCCGGGCCAATTTGTAACAGTTTTGATCTTCGCAGGATCTACCGAAATCCCATTTTTAGAGACCACATGTCCAAGGAACCCTACTTTATTTAACCGGAACTCGCACTTACTAAACTTAGCGTAAAGTGAATGTTCTCTTAAGGTCCGTAGAACTATTCTTAAATGTTGCTCGTGTTCCTCGGAGCTCCTTGAGTATATCGGGATATCGTCTATGAATATGATAACGAACCGATCCAGGAATTCCTTGAATACTCGATGCATTAAATCCATGAAGGCGGGTGGGGCATTAGTCAATCCAAATGGCATGACCGTAAACTCATAGTGTCCATATCTCGTCCGGAAAGTCGATTTCGGTATGTCCTCCTTTTTAATCCTCAGTGATGATAACTTTGTCCTCGTGTCTATTTTGGAGAACACGGATGCTCCTTGTAGCCGATCGAACAAATCGTCTACCATTGGCAACGGATACTTGTTCTTGACAATGACTTGGTTGAACTATCTATAGTCAATGCACAAACGCAATGACTGTTCTTTTTCCTTACGAACAAAGATTGGTGCTCCCTATGGTGATGCGCTTGGACTAATGAATCCCTTGTCCAGCCAGTTCTTGCATCGAACCTTTAATTCCTTTAACTCCGACGGGGGCATCCTATAGGGTGCTTTCGAGATCGGCTTCGTCCCGGGGGCTAGTTCGATCACGAACTCTATCTCTCTCTCAGGTGGCGATCCGGTAATTTCTTAGGAAAGACATCCGAAAATTCGCGAACCACTGGTTATGTCTTCTAACTTTGATTCCTCCATCGTCGGATCAACCACAGCAGCCAAGTACGCTTAGTATCCTTCGTCCAAAAGCTTTGTCACTTCCCGGTGATGAGATCAAGGGAATTGAGGTTCCTCCTCAACTCCCTACAAACTCGAATCTAGAGCAATCGGTCGGATGGAACCGAATCACCCCGCTTCTACAATCCATAACAGCCTCTTGCCTACCCAACCAATCTATCCAGATTATAACATCAAAGTCATACATGGTCAATATAGTCAAATCTATCCTTCCCTCACTATCACCAACTATTATCTTACAATCCCGAACATCCTAGCGAAACCAATACATTATCTTTTAAAGGGGTAGTAACATGCAATACTACACCCAACGATTCCAATTGCATATCAGTCACTTTAGCAAATTGTACGGACACAAATGAATGCGATGCTCCATGGTCAAAATATGCATAGGCAGCATGTTCGCATAAAGTAACCGTACCTATGACCACACCGGGCGCATTCTCCGCCTCCTTGCGCGCTACAAACATATACTCTTCCCCGAGATGTCGGCCTATTCATGTTGTTCTATGGGACGGCTTGACTTGGGCAGCTCCTCATCCGATGGCCCAACCGGCCACACTTAAAGCACACGCGTTACGCTCGGACAAGGTCCATTCCCGTATCTCCTTCCACACCGGCGAGAGTTCCAGTTGGTTTGATGAATCGACTTCCCGATATTCCTTCTAGCCGAAAGAACGAAGCATCGATTGTTCGCCATCGGCCTCTTGCAGAACTAACGATTATCTCTTGCAAGGGCAAACCGCGATCCAAAAGCGGCTGCTCTTTCTTTCATGTTTCTCTCAACCATCCGGCCCTGTTCGTATAGTTCGTCGTAGTTCCTCAAATTCAGCAATATTAAGCGACTACGAGTTCCGGCCTCAATTCATCTCGGTAACCTCCGCGCCCTATCCAAGGGATTCTCAACCATCCTTGGAGCATCCTTCGACGGTCTCAAAAAATCTGCCTCATATTGGTCGATCGTCGGTGGTGTTCGACGCGATTGTTGAAACTCCACCAATTTCTCGCTCTTGTGCGGTCTCGTAGAAGTACTTCCCATTGAATACTTGAGAGAAGGCGATCCAATTTGGTGCTTGTGCCTTTAGGGAAAACTCTTCCCTTGGTGGCCTTCCACCAATCATTGGCGATACCTTCCGGTTGGTACACGGCCAAGGTTACCTTTTCAACCTTTGTGCACCCTAGCACCTCAAAGGCTTTCTCGAGTCCTTCTATCCAACAAGGGGCGATCTCGGGTTCCCCTTACCATCAAACTTAGGTGGCTTAAGCTTCCGGGAACTACCCCTCGGTGACTCATGGGGCGATTCCTGTTCCCATTGATACCATGATTACCCCCATTGCCATTCCCATTTCCATTAACCAAGTTCGTGGTAGCAAAAAGCTTCTCGGCAGCTTGGGGCGATAGTGATGACTCGTTCCTAAGCTTGCCTCGCTCATCGATTTTTAATTTCCTCCAGTTCCCTAAAAACCCCATCAACTCTTGGGTCTTCCATTACTTATAGCCTCAAGCTAGAGGCTCCTCCGGTACCCATATTCCCGCTGCTCATCATCGCTAGACTCACCGCACCCGACCCATATAGTTCCATTTAGGAATTAGAGACCTAAGTCATCTACTCAAGCCTAATGACTATAAGCTACTACCACAGCAGCGTTCGCAATCAAAGCAATTAGTTCTCAACAAACAAACATGAGTACTACATCTAAGGTTTCATATTCGTACCTCAAGTCCGGATGTATCTACAACTTAGTATGATTACCACAAAGAAACCACTCAACAGATAGTCATCGCCCGGACATCACCAATTTCCATGTATGAAGCTTAGTTACCCTTAATCACTCAAGATGATACCAAACAAGTGTGCCAATAACAAGCGCCAATTCACATGTCATGCGTATCGTGCCTAACTCTAGTGAATCTCTAAAACAAGCTTTCCAAGCCTTCGAACAAAGAGCAAACTCCGGTGACCAAATCTGGAACTTGGGGCATGCTGTTTCGATTTCAAGCAAACACAATCATTCAGTCTCTAATCCACAATTAACTAAGCTTTAATCAATATACTAAGGTTCCACAAGACTTAAACTAAGTTTAGAGGGTCACCTACCTCAAGAATGGATAAGGATCGGCCCTCAAATCAACCGATCGGACCAGAAAATTGGTGATGCGGGGGGTGGTTTCCGGCGGCTTCGCGGGGTGTCTTGGGTCGATGATTCATGGAGGGTTGAGGGAGAGGTGGTGGTGACGTGGAGTGGTGGTTCACGGTGGCTCACGGCCTAGGCAAGCGAACGGGACGAGGGCGTGGGGCGGACGAGCGATCGGCGAGCTCTCGGGCGGAAGAGAAAATCGAGAGCGAGAGTTGAAAGGGAGAGAGCTTCGGGCAAAATAATGAGAAGTGTGAGGAGAGAAAGAAACCTCACCATCTTGTATCAAGGTTCAAGAATTTAAATTTGTGAGTGGGGTGGTTCATGGGGTGAGATGGAGTGTGTAAGAGAGGGAATAGTGGTCAAATAGTGTAGTTAGTCATGGGATTTATGCTTGTGTCATAGGATTGTCATAGGTTGTCATTCTTGTCCCCATTCATATGAAGCTCATTCAAGACCACTTTGCCCTCATAATTTCGGTCACATGAGGTACAAACCAAAGACCATCTTACCCTTGCTAATTCTTGAGGAATTGAGCATTTACCGGGATATAACGGTAACTTCCCGCTTACGGTCCCGATTTCCAACCTTTCATGATCAATTCACAATCTAATTAACACCGATGAGGCGACGTCCAAATTTCTATAGTCGGAATTCGTGAATCTCCGATGCCCAAGTTCGAAGTCTATTTCATGGCCAAAATTGCTCAATCTCGGTTTCGGTGTATCTCAAACTAACGGGCGGTTTTTTAGAAGTTACGCGTATCAACATGTGATTAATGTCACGTTTAAAAGTTATTCAAGCCATGGCGACTTTGGTTGTCATGTAGTTGCGAGGATCGGTCACTAGTTCCGAATGACGCGATCGTCAGGAAATTGGTTTAGGTTGATTTGCAAATCATACAATGGTCAAACGGAGTCACCCGCAAATCCATCGTATAACACTAGCAAATCGTTCTAAGATCAATTTTAGATCGGCTTCTAATGGTTCAAAACTTCTCCTCGGTAATCCTTATGGTCAAAGTACTAATCCATGATCGAGTTCTTTAGTCCACATAATTAAATCCTAGTTAGCCTTTCCCTTTTGGTTAGTTATCTCAAGAGCGATCAAGTCTAAATGAGGTTTGATTGA
This sequence comes from Rhodamnia rubescens, assembly GCA_021437795.1. NCBI lineage: Eukaryota > Viridiplantae > Streptophyta > Magnoliopsida > Myrtales > Myrtaceae > Rhodamnia > Rhodamnia rubescens. Next base: position 363,328 of record JAILYA010000008.1, read on the forward strand.
ATTATATCGATTGACATTTTATTTATTCCTAAGCTCCAAAAGGGTCGAAATTTAGAATGTCACAATTAACACCCTTTCCGTACCTAACTAGTTAATGTTCTTAAAGCGATCATGCATTCCGCTTATCAATCAAAGCCTATCGGGTATTAAATCGGTGTTAGATGATCATGCATAATAGTTTTATGTCATTTTCGTCCAATTACCTACTTAATTCGTACCCTAGTACCTAGGAAAGCAATTAATAGGCAATTTATCGAAATACGAGTTGTAATTAAACACTCAAGTCTTTACGAAGCTATCTACTAACCGAAAAGTAAACACATAAGCCAATCAATATAGGTTACCATCCCAAATAATCGAATTCGAGACATGATTGGGTGAACAACAAATCGGATCGGAATGGACATCGGGTATCCTCCGTCGCAAAATAAAGGCCTAAAAATGAAATTAGGCCAAAAATGCAGTAAAATTCGTTGTTTGAATATTCCAAAATTTTCTCATTTTTTGGAATTTTTCTATTTTTTATATTTTTGTGATTTTAAAAAAATATTTTTTTTTATTTAAAAAAGTGAAACGACGCCGTTTTACTCAACTTTAAACAATATCATTTGGCATTGTTGGTTTTTCTCTCTTTCGGGCATTTCAATGAACACCTCGCCTACCGAAAAGTGTTAAGAAATGACCTTCGAGAGAGTTTTCATGACCTTCAACCTTTGACCTCAAGCACAATAGGCGTGTACTACTACATACCGAAAATAGTACTAACTAAAAAGAGAACAACTAAAACGCACAAAATCACAATGAAAATCCACCCTAAAGGTCTGACTTTCTCTTAAAAATTTGGGTTTGAACCTAGACGAGCAAAACAGGTTACACGTTAGATTTAAGCTCCGATATTTCTCACATGCGGCCATACAAAAAAAAACATCAATCCAAGTGAAAGTACGTAACACAAGTCCAAAAACATGCAACGGCTCGAGAAATTATCAAACGAATGCCTCAAACCAGCCTCGAAATTGGCTTACACACATGTGTGGCCGGCCGAGATTTTCTTGGCTAGACCTATCGATCATATGGCCGAGAAGATGCCCAAGACTTGTTGTGTCTTAGTCTTCTAGGATTTGGCTAGGGTTTTCTACTACTTTCTAGAATATTTTCATGGGCGGACGATATTATAATTATCCATCTCTTTAAAAATGTGATATTTAATGTCGGTGGTTAGGAAGTGAGAGGTAGGATCTTAGCCATCGGATGAGACAGAGATCAACGATTATAATCCGAAAACCCCTACTAAATAAAGAGAAGTTATCATTCTCATTTGATTCATCCACTAAACGAAATAAAAAGAAGTTCCTCCTAGAGTCTCTCTCCCTAAGAAATGTCCTCTATCATGATATGGGTGAAACATTAAGAGAAGGCTTGGCTTAGGTGCTCCAACGATACAAAGGAAGCCTAAGTTATTGTGCGGATCGACCCTCAAGAGTTGGCCCGTGATAAGTGGTATCATAGCAATATAGAGACGAGCTGTTCGTGAGGTCGTAGAGTATCAAGCTGGTCAAAGCAATGTCAAACTTATATGTGGATCATGCTAATGCCGTGGATGGAGAAATTCCCCGTGAGCAAGCCTCATAGGAGAAAGCCCAAGAAAAATACAAAAGAAGAGAGGCATCATCGGAGGCATTGTCTACTCTCAACAAAAAGTTCGAAAAGATGAAAATCATCGTGTACGAGCTCCTAGATGGCCTTGAAGGCTGCGAAGGAGCAAATCACCGGAATGGATAGGATGATTCACGATGACTTCTCAAGCATTCTCAATGGCGCGGTGGCCCCTATACAAATGAAGGATGAAGCTGTGGAAGCGTCGGTTGAAGCTTTGAAGTTGGATGTTCGGGAGAAAGAAATCTCCCACAAAGTCAAAATAGAATCGCTGAAAGTAGAGATAAAAGAAACCAAGATGGAGTTAGTCTTGTGCAAAATAAGCATCGCGAATAGTGCAAACACTCGTGCAAAATGCGCCAAAGATAGAGGTGTCATAATCTAAAGAGTTCAAAGGCGAATGATCAACCATAGAGGTGGATAATTCCTTTGGAGCATGGAGCGATACTTTGAAGCCGTTGGTATCCTTCGAGATGAGACGATCAAAGTAGGAAACGCTTCTATGTTTCTCTATAAAAATGCCATACTTGTGGTGGCAATTCATGTATGATGAAGCCAAAAAGGCGCATCGATCTAATCGATACATGGGACAATTTTGTAAGGGAATTTGGGAGCACTTCTATCCCAAGTTTGCTCCACAAGAAGCTTGAAGGAAATTCCATCGTCTTGAGCAAAAGGGCACTATCCGGGAGTACATGAAGGAGTTCACCGAGCTCAAACTCCAAATTCCCAATCTTGGGGAGGAGGCCCTCGGAGCGTTCACGGATGGATGAAGCCATGGGTGCAACTCGAACTAAAGCAAAGAGATGTTTGAAGCATCAAGAAGGCAATCTTCGTGGTCGAGTCTCTCATCGACTTCTCTAAAATCGATTTGTCCAAGTCCAAGAAGAATGGATTGAAGTTGGATCGAAACATGGTTCGCAAGGATGAAGAAGGCGATTCCAACCGTAGTAGAAAAGACCATGGTGAAAAAGAAACGAATTGAGGGGAAGGATCATCTAAACTTCCCTACCAACAAGTGAGGAAATTAGCCCCAAAACACCTACAACATGTAATGGAGACAAGTTCAAGAATCCTCCACCTTCTCCTTGCTTCATTTGCAAAGATCCTCATTGGACCCAACTCTGTCCCACGGAAGAACAGGATCAACACATTCATCGCCAAGGAGGGGGATGGGGAGCCAAAAGAAATAAAAGAAAGGGTAATGCGACTCGGAGGTATCGAGAAACTCAACTCCACACGAACTTGATCACTATCGAAGAAATCCTTGAGTCTAGTGAGGCTATACTTCGTGGAAGTCAAGGTACGAGACAAGTCGCTCTATGCTTGATTGACACCGGGCGACAAACCTCTTTTTCTCGAGCAAAGTGGTGAAGTGGTTGGGACTTCGCGTGGATCCCACTCGAACGATGGTACAAGATGCGCAATTTCGATGACAAGCCATTGCTGGTATGCTAGAAGCGTCCCAATTCAAGTTGACGAATGGAAAGGAGAGCTCAATTTCAAGGTAATACCACTCGACGATTATGACCTAATTTCGAGCATAGATTTCTCCGATAGCGCTAAAGCGATGGTTGACCCGAGAACCAAGTCAATCATCATCACCGATATGGAATACACATCAATCGTGACCATGTTCATTGGGGTGAAAGAAACAGAAAACATCAACACAATCCGACTCGTGAAGAGAAAGTCAAGAGTTGAGACGCCAAATGAGTCAAGAAGCATGAAGATCCGACTTTTGGAGAAGCCAAAGGAAGAGTGGGAGTTGCCCACACAAACATAGAACAAAGATACCGATCAATGTGATGTTCCCGGAGAGCGAGAAGACATTGGAGCGGCCAAAACATGGAATGAGTCGTTGATGACTCAAGATGCGGTTCAAGTACCGAACAAACATCAAGTCCCAAAGCCAAAACAGAAGCGCTCTTGTGAACAAAAGAACAAAAATCGGAAGAAGTCATCAATCCAGGAGAAGGATATGCATGGCAAAACAGAGATCCACCCCGAAATGGGAACACAGAGGATGATGCTCAAATGGTTGGGGGAGAATGTAACGAGCTGATGTTTTCCTGGCCGGATGATTGATCATATAGCCTAGAAGATCTCCAAGACTTGTTGTGTATTGGTCCTCTAGAATTTGCCTAGTATTTTCTACTACTTCTAGAATATTCTCAAGAATGGGCGACATTGTAATTGTCCCTCTCTCTAGAAAGAAAGAAGTTTTTATATAAAGATGAGTCATCATTCTTATTTGATCCATCCACTAAATGAAATACAAAGAAGTTCCTCTTAGAGTTTCTTTCTCTAAGAACTCTCCTTTTTCTACGAGATTCGAGTGAAACATCAAGAGAAGACTTAGTTTAGGCACTCCAACGATACAAAGGAAGGCTAAGTCGCCGTGTAGATCGATCCTCAAGAGTCAACCAGTGACACATGGATGATACGGCCAAACATGAACAAGTGGGGATTGGCTAAGCTTCGGCTCAAGTTGCAAACACTTTCATGGTCCATGTAGATATTTAAAGACTAAACCAAGATGACCTAAACATCATTTCTACTCTCATATAACATGCATCAAGCTCACTAAAATAGATGATGCATGAAAAGGGGCATAACAAGACAAACATGTAGCGCTCTTGAAACCGGTCCAACACTTAGGAAAATTCTGGCATGAGAAATCAATTCTCTGAGCTGGTTTTTCTCTCTATTTTTCTTGGTCAAAAGTTGATCTAACTATAGAAATAACACATCTAGGATACTCACCTTGCTTCCTAGTTCTTTGTATCACGCGAGATCTTTGGAGAGTAGCCAAGAAAACATCTCCCAAAATCGCACAAAGTTGGCCTCTTCAAACCGGAAAGTGGGGGAGAGTTATGACGACAAGAAATTTTCATATTAAAAAATATGAAATAAAATAACATTTCATGAATCAATACATAAGTCAATGGCAAGTCGGTTTGATAAAGGATAAGGATGAATATCACTATCAACTTAGTATAAGCATGATGTCATTTTCAAATACTAAGGGATAAGATAAACTTTCATTAATAAAGTATTATATCTTGAATTGACTAAGAAGTTTTTTTCAATGCTATAAAATAAATAATAAATAATGGCAAGCAATTTGCGGAATGGACAAGACAACCAATTGATCGATGAGGAACCCGGAAGGGACGAGCAAGGGTGACGACCGGCCCGAAACGAAGCACGCTTTATTTATCTTTTAGAAGCTAGCTACTTAGCTACATTTGTAATGGTCTACCTAGCCATCTTCTAGAACCTACCTACTTTAATGTATATTAAATTCTCATTAGCTCTAGGGGCCGATGAGAAATCAGCTCTCTGGGCTGATTTTTCTCTCTATTTTTCTTGGTCAAAAGTTGGTCTAATTATAGAAATAACACATCTAGGATACTCACCTTGCTTCCTAGTTAGTATCACGCAAATGTTGGGTAGAGTAGCCAAGAAATCACCTCCCAAAGTCGCACAAAGTTGGCATCTTCAAACTGGAAAGTGGGGGAGAGTTGCGACGAAGAGAAATTTTCGTATTAAAAATATGAAATAAAGTAGTATTTCATGAATTAACACATAAGTTAATGGCAAGTCAATTCCATAAATGATAAGGATGAATGTTACTATCAACTTAGCATAAGCATAAATGTCATCTTCAAGCACTAAGGGATAAGGTAACATTTCATTAATAAAATATTATATCTTGAATTGACTAAAAAGTTTTTTTCAATGTTATAAAAGAAAAAATAAAAAATGACAAGAAATTTGTAGAATGGACAAGACAACAAATTGATCGATGAGGAACTCGAAAGGGACTAGCAAGGGTAACGACCGGCCCAAGAAGAGGCAACGCTCAATTAGTGGCCGGCACGAAGGCGCTCGATCGGTACGCGCCTGGCGGCACATGGCCGGACCGAGGCACACCCGCCGGCTTGCTTGATGTGGGGCCGCCACGCCCAGGCTATGTCGTCGATTAGCGTCGGCCACTACGGCACCAATTGCTCCATCCTCTACTCTATTTCGCTCCACCATCTACGAATAATTGATCGTCGATGCTTGTTTTCGGAAGGATCTAGAAGATTAATTAGGTTAGGTGCTTATGAGATAATTTAATTAAGCTAATGAGAATTTAATATATATTAAAGTAGCTAGGTTCTAGAAGATGGCTAGGTGGACCATTAAAAATGTTGCTAAGTAGCTAGCTTCTAGAAGATAAATAGGTGGACCAATAAGATGATGTTAGGTAGCTAACCTAAAACTTAGGGTAACACATATTAAATATAGAGTGCTAAGTAGCCTAACCACAAAAGGATAAGTGGCTAACTCAAGACTTAGAGTAACATATATTAAATATAGAGTGCTAAGTGACCCAATCAAAAAAGGATAAGTAGCTAGCCATAATTAATGATAATAAGGACCCTTTGCCTATAAATTAAGAATGGTCTTCCATTTTGGCACCACACATCATCATCTTCCCTCTTCCCCCTCTCTCACCGACCCCCCTCCCCAATCGACCTCTCTCTCTCATGTCGCCAAACCGCCGCCGCCGCTCACACCCCCTCACCGTCACGCCACCGACACACCCCCTCACTGTCACCTTTTCTTTTCATTTTGCTTTCTTCTTCGCCCGTTTGCACGTCGTAGAGTAAACTACTCGTTGTCCGAGCACATGTAAATGGGATTACTAGTTCTAAAGTGGTAATGTTTGTTTATTGCTTGATGAAGTGTTGCATTAAATGTGTGATTACGTGTGTGGAAATATATGCATTTGCATCAAGTTACATTGATTATACTTTGATGGGAGAGTCAAGGATGCCGAGCGAGGGTCGATCGACGATGAAACCAAGGCGAACGAAGGAAAAAACTAGGCCGAAATCCGGCCATCCAGTCTGGCCTGATCGAAACGACCGGGTCCGGCCCGGCCAGACCGGGTCGGCCCTTCGGGCCCGATCCGATTTTAGTTTGGTTCGGCCCTAGGCCGACAGCGCCGAGTGGGTTAGTTTGGGTTCCGCTAAGCCGACTTCGTCGGGCCGAAGATGGCTCGAGCGATCCCTTGCCCATCTCACTTCCATTAAACCAATCCCGCATATTTTTATGTTAAGAAAAGATGATAAATAGACATATGTATGCGGAAGAGTGTGTATGCATGCAAACATGAGAAATGAACGCTTACTCATTGTCGCCTAAGGAGCGATAAAAGCCGTAGTTGGCTTTTATATGGGAATTACATGGCATCGACAAGGGTCCGAGTTGGCCTTGTTGCGAGAAATGATTACAAGTCGTCATTTCCTATGAATGTGACAATGCGAATGAGATGTTGCCTTTTCTCAAACGACTTTGAGCCTAAGAGAAAGCATTCTCGAGTAACGACTACGAGATTACAATAATGAGTGACGAGCTCATGGCCCTTATGAGCAAACAAGTTACATAATGGAATTGATGCACGTGCATACTTGATATGTGTGGTACATGTCATTTTTACAATGAATCACGGGATAGATTTGCATTATCGGCATCACCGGCATCACCGCATTGAGTATTGGATTGATATTCCTACTTTAGGCCTAGTAATTTCATTTACTAGGCTGTTAGCTCATCCCTTCACTATTCGGGAAATTGAGATGGATCCACCGCATGGCCCGCTATTTGGTCTACCAAAACACATGGAGCTTTCCCAGTAGGAGGTAGTAGATATAGAAACAAATGTGGTATATGCCAAAGTCAATACTACTGTTTGGATGGAATTCGATTTAATGGTGTAGCTTCCCCTTACTTTTGCCTCCCGGTTCCAATAAGTTAACGGTATACTCTTCGGCCCTATACGTAACTTTGATAGGCCGCCAATTCTCGAAGTGGGATGACACCATAGGATAGTGCTCGAGTCATGATGAGGAAGGAGTCTTAGCGGTCTAGCAATAGTATGGGGAAGTACTGTGGTAGTTGTCGGGTAATCTTCCCAAATTTTGGAATGTACATAGAAATCGGGAGGTTATGATGTATTATAAAGTGTATGAGATGCTCATGCATAAAGATATAATAAAGTTCGTAAAAATCTTGAAAGCTGTTATATCTATTTAATTTCGCGTCAAGAGTAAAGGATGACAGAAAATAAGGATAAATATTTAAGGTGTGAGCTCGCGGGGTGACGTGTTTGGGATGTCACAACTTTTGTAGATGAAGCTCATAAACAACTTACTCCAATCAAATCATTGATTTCATACATCATGTATAATCAAGCCCCTCCGGCACAATGTCAAAACCAAATTCAACCAATGTAGTAGTCAGTGAAAGTGAAAGTGTAACGTGGACGTAAAAAAATACCCAGTGTGGGCTCAATACAGTGAATGCACTAAGGGCTTATTCGTTCAGGATTAAATCAAAGCAAAAGTATATTATCCAAATTTCAAAAAAAATTCATAGAAAATAGACATATGAATCTATGTAAAATTTAGATTATGCAAAAAGTAGAATGTAAAAGACTATCCACGTACGTCGTAAAATTCAATTAATTTGTTTTGTAATGCTCACATGATATCACATTAACTGGATTTGGCTGGATTTTGTGCCAAGGGGAGTTTGCTTTTCTCTCCATTCCATGGGAGACTCCTCTCTCGATTCAATCTGAGATTTTTCTTCTAACCAATTTATTGTGCACATCCAGTCCTCCATCATTTTCCATCACCCCTCTCTGTGTTTCCACCAACTTCACAACTCGTCGCTATAACTTCTTTTGTTGATGCTCCTCCTTTCACTCAACAAGTGCCCAAGAACATCCCTCCGTCGTGGCGTCTCTAGAACTCTGTCGTCTCCACCACGTCACGCTTCACCTCTGCTGCAGCAACATTTGTGTCGTTTGCTTTGTCATTGGTCCTTCTCCAGTGCTTGTCGAAATTCCCTCCTTGGCACTGACCACCTGTTCGACAAAATGCTTGAGGTTAGTATTCTTCCATTTAGCGTCTCTTCATAATTATGTCGCTTAGCCACCGGGTTACAAATGAAAATTTTGTGTTGGAATTGTCGAGGGTTGGGCACCCCCTTGACAGTTCAAGCTCTACGAGTTATGGTAGCCCAAAAAGGCCTAATATGTATGTCTTTTGGAGACTAAGAATCGAGAAACAGTTGTCCATCGTTTGAGGAGACAGTTGAATTTTCAATTCAGTTTTGTGGTGAATCCAGTTGGGATAGTGGGGGGACTAGCTATTCTGTGGAATGATTTAGTTTCATTGGAGGTGGAGTCAGCCTCAAAGGAAATGATCAATGTAACCTGTGAAGACCTTGAAAACAGGAAGAGAACGAAAATTATCTTTATCCATATGCCAAATGATTTCAGAGAGAGACTGATTTAATGGGATAGATTGAGACAAGTAAGCTTGATTGATGATTTACCATGGGTGTGCTTGGGGGACTTTAATGAAGTTATGTACAATTGGGAGAAAGTTGGGGTCGCATGGATGTATGGTTGCATTCAGGGATTGCCTAAATGTTTGTTCCCTGATGGAAGTTGAATGTAAGGGATGTGCGTTCACCTGGACGAATAATAGAAATGAGGAAAATTTTGCGAAGGAAAAGTTAGACAGGGTAGTTTGTGACATGGCATGGAGACTCAACTTTCCAGAAGCTAAAACTTATGCCCTTCCAGCAGTAGGGTCAGATCACAGTCCCCTATTACTGTCCCTCTATGCACAGCCTATTAAGAGGAAGAGAGAATTTTGCTTTGAAGCTTTCTGGGCAGAAGATTCAGAATGTATGGAAATCATCCTAAAGGCATCGAAGTCTCCTAATATGAATAAGGCAAGCTTAACTGAAAAGTTAAAATCAGTATCAAAAGCCTTGGCAATTTGGAGTAAACAGAAATTTTCCAATAACCATCAAAGGATTGGGAAACTCAACCAGGAAACCCAAAGCATTATGAACAGTAACGGCCCCCATTATGATAGAAACAGAATAGATTGCATCAAAGAGGAACTCGAAGACATCTGGAGACGTGAAGAGATGTAGTGGGGGCTGAGAGCAAGAATTAATTAGCTGAAATGGGGGTGACAAAAACACGAAATACTTCCATGCCACTACTATTCAGAGGAGAAGCAGAAACAGAATCTCTATGTTGAAAATATCGGATGATGAGTGGACTCGAGATGCTAAAATAATCAAACAGGAAACTGTAAACTACTTTCGTGAGCTTTATAAATCAATGGGTCCAAGAAAAATTCAACTTGTGCTTGATATTTGCCCTTGTATTGTTCAAACCGAGATGAATGAAGCGTTAACAGCAGAGATTACCATTCAAGAAGTATATGAGGCAACCTTTCAGCTGGGATCAACCAAAGCTCCAAGCCCGGATAGATTAAATGGTATTTTCTTCTAGAGCCATTGGGATGTTATTAAAAAGGATGTTTTTGAAACTGTGAAAGGTTTCTTTAGCTCAGGCATTCTAAATCCAAACTTGAATAAAACTCACATCACCCTTATTCCTAAAGTTCCTAATCCAGAAAAGCTTGAGAACTTTCGCCCTATTAGTCTTTGCAATTTTGTTTATAAGATCATCTCAAAGATCGTGGCTAATAGACTAAAGAGATGGACGCCTGAGATCATTTCAAAGGAACAGAGGGCCTTTATAAGCGACAGACAAATTCAAGACAACATTTTCATTGTTCAAGAGGTGTTGCACCAGCTGAGGGTTAGAAGTCGAAAGACAAAGTTTCAGGCAATCCTCAAATTAGACATGCAGAAGGCATACGATCCAGTAGAATGGGATTTCCTGGAAGCTTGCATGATTAAGATGGGATTCAGTGAGAAATGGGTAAGCTGGATTATGCAATGTGTTACAACTGTCTCTTTCAGTGTTAAATTGAATGGCAAGCCTCTTCCATTTTTTAAGCCGACAAGAGGCATCAGATAGGGAGATCCTCTTTCCCCTTACTTATATATCCTTGTGGCTAATTTTTTATCATCTTTAATGGAGAATGCAGTAACAAATGGCAGCATAAAAGGAATTAAATTGAACACTTTCTGCCCAACTTTATCTCATCTTATGTCTGCAGACGATTCCATATTCTTCTTAGATGGAACAGTGTTGGAATGCCAGAATATTTAAGCCATTCTGAACCACTATTGCTATGTTATGGGACAGGCGGTAAACCTGAATAAATCTGGCATTTGTTTCAGCAAGGGATGTCCTCAATCTCTGAGGGACAATATGGCGAGAGAATTAAGGATACCCGAGATTAGCCTTGCAGGCAACTATCTCAGTATTCCCTTAGAGTGGGATGCTTCGAAAAAGACTATGTTTGGCTGGATATTGGGCAGAGTGAATATGAAATTAGAAGGCTAGAAAGAGCATTTGTTATCGAAAGCACAAAAGGAAGTTTTAGTAAAAATAGTTGTTCAAGCTCTTCCTCAATATGCCATATCCATCTTTAAAACACCAATTTCAGTGTGCAAAGCAATTAAGTGGAAGATTGCAAATTTCTGGTGGAAAAACAATGATTCCAAAGTTGGTATTCATTGGAAATGATGGGATACTCTGAAGATGAGAAAGGACAAGGGTAGCATGGGCTTTCAAGATCTAATTTTTGTCAACAAAGCCATGTTGGGTAAACAAACATGGAGATTGACTCAAAATCCTGATTCATTATGGGGGAAAGTGTTAAAAGTATTTATTTTCCCAGACAAAACTTCTGGAGAGCTGACAAAGGTTCAAGACCTTCGTTGGGGTGGCAAAGTCTATTATCTGGCAGGGAGACCATTTCTCATTCAGTTATGTGGTCGATTGGCAATGGAGAAAAAGTGACTATAAGGAATGACAAATGGTTGAAAAGAGGTCTGATTGGGGGTCCAGAAAATAGAAACGATCCTGTAATGATTTCTGAATTAATAAACTTTGAACAGGAAGCGTGGGATATCCAAAAGCTGAAAGATCTCTTTGAGGACCAAATTATTCAGGAAATTCTCACAATCCAAGTGAGACCGAAGAGTACAGTGGATAAATTATGCTGCATAGGAACTAAATCGGGGAATAAAGAATGGCTACAACCTACTCAGAGATGCTGCAGAATGAGAACAAAGATCTGAGAAAGCTTCTTCTTATTTCGAGACCCCCAAATCATTATGGAAAGCCATATGAGATTTGCAGATTGACTCAAAGTTAAGATCTTTCTTTGGTCTTTATGTCAAAATGCAATACCATCAAAAGAAAATTTATGGAAGAGGAAGATTGTACCAGAACCGGTGTGCTCTATTTGCCGGAATAAAGTGGATATGGTAGAACATGTCTTCTTGCTCTGTCCTTGGACTCGCTTCGTCTGGTCTGATCCTAGCTTGAACATCCATGTAAATTGTCAGTGCATCTCTCGGTTCGAAGTCCGGCTGCAAAAATTCATGGAGACAAAAGCTAACTTACCGGCTTTGAAAACGGTGGCGGCAGTTCTTTGGAATATTTGGAAACCGTGCAACAACTCAACGTTTCGAGGTTGTAATCCAGATGCTCTTGAAACAATTAACTTCTGCAAATCTTCAATTATAGACTTTCAGAAAGTGGGACACCCAAAAAAATCAAAGAACGCGAGCGAGGTTTCTCTACCCGGAAATCAGAGCTAGAACCCCCTGAAGAAGGGTCATTGAAAATCAATGTAGACGGCTCGCTAGAAGAAGGGTCTTTCGACGGAGCCATCGTGGGTATCTGCAGAGACCACTTCGGGATCCCTCGTCGCGGGCTTTGCCAGATCGTTGAAAGCTTCGTCCCCAACGCAAATTGAAACTCTAGCCGTGCACGAAGCCATCCTCTTTGTCTCCAGAAGTACTTTCCAGTTTCCACTTTAACTCGTGTACTATTGAGTCTGATAGGTTTGATCTTGTGCAAGCGTTGATGAGCGGAAGAGCAGATCAGTTCAACTGGGAAGATAGACTACTTATTGTGGACTACTTGAAGCTCTTATCAGCCCGTCCACAAATCCGTCTGGCCCATTGTCTCGGGGCTTCAAATACAGTTACGGATTAGGTTGCGAAACCTCATAAGTTAAGGCTGCTGAGCATGATAATCATTTTATTTCAAAAAAATAATTTTAATTAAAATAATTTTTTTAATTCTGTTCCTAAATAAATTTTAAAGAATTAGAACGCTTTTAATAATTATGCAAAATTTCTATTTCGAAAAACTGTTTTTCTTTCTAATTTTTTTCATTTAAATCAAATAACTATGTAATTACTTTGTAAAATTTCATTATAAATTGAAGACTAATTTTCAATACACACTAAAATAATTTCAAAAATATTATTTTTTTTTAGCATGTCATGAATGAAACGCAAATTTTAATATATGATGTTTGAAGTTCGATCAAGCATGAGACATATTCCCATATTAAGGAATCATGTTTTTCTTTAAATATTGCGTTGTCCAAATACATACAAACATAGCAACCGAATAGCCAAATTATCCACTAACAAAAAAAAAATGAAATTGTCTTCCTTAATATGAAGTACAAATCCTTCACTATCATTTTGCAACTTCGTCCCGAATTCAAGTGGGTGTTTGGCTGCTCTATACACATTTCGGATGATCATTTCTACGAGTATATATGTTACCATCTGCATGTTAAATGCCTTCATCTTTTGTGACATTTTTTTTGTAGAAGAGTGAAATATATGAAATCTAGAAAATTTAGGCCCAAATTTATGAAAACGAATTCAAACTAACCTAATATAAGTTTCTTCTATTTTTAGGGATTTTCAAGATTTTTCATATTTTTTTTAAAAAAATTCAATTTTTTGAATTTTTTATTTTATTTTATTTTATTTTTATTAAGTTGAGGGAAAAGTAACGAGAAAATTTAAAGAGAAAAGTGAAAGATGTGAGATTTCATTTTGTTTTATTATTCTCAAAAGTGATTCTTTTTCTAAAACCGTTTTTTTCTAGATTTTGCTCTAAAATTGATTTTGATTCTCTAAAACCGATTCTGGAACATAATCGAATTAGAATTATTTACATTATCAAATAGCATTCTCATCTTTTACTATTCGGGGAACAAAATCGAGAAGCCGAGAATGGTTCTCATGCATGCGCCCTAAATTGTCTTGTACAAAATTGGCTTTGTTCCCCACCCCGAGCCCTATGGGCTTTTAACCTATTTGGATGCTCTTGAGTTGGGGCTTTTTTTTTCCTGGCTAGTTATATGACCCTACCTAGTAGTGGTCATCCGAAAATGACGTAGATTTTACTTTCCCCACATCACCTCATAAGTTGAGGGAAAATATTTTTCTTTCTTTCATCTTAATAAATACTCTAAAATTTTAAGTTTCGAGTTCAAACAAAGCAATTTAAAGATTTTACTCCAATCCATTAAAATAAATTTTTTTCCAACAAAAAAAAAAGAGGAGTGAATTTGAGAAATTGGAAAATACAGGGATTTGATTAAAAAGTAAATAAAAATAAAAATTTTCGAGGATGATAAATCTAGATTTAGTAGGTTCATTGAAATCGCCGGTTCCAGTTCCTAAAAAAGGTGGAACCGCCGGTTCCGAACCGGTTCCGATTTCTTAGTTCAGAATCACGGCCTCCTAGGCCCAACGGCTCTTTTCCCCGGATCTCTTCCCCTTTTTTTAAACTGGTCGAAACCGGCCCGGAACCAGCCGGTTCTGACAATTTAGAAATCGGAACCGGCCCTCAGGGCCGGTTCCGGGTTGGAACCGTGGGCCCGGTTTCGGGCCGGTTCGGGCCCACGGTTCTATTTCGCCGTATCTAGGTAAATCTGACAGGTGACGTGGAAACCCCGCAAGCAGTCCAATCAATAAAGCCAGAAACCCTAGAACGCGCCTAGCCCGCGGTAGAACCAGATAAGCAGAAGCCACAACACTCGAAGAAGACACAGAGGGAGAAGCACAGATTCAGCGAAGCAAAATGGAAGATATGAAGAAGAGAAAGCTTGACGAGACCGCTGGAAATGCCGATTCTTCTGATTCCGAAGAGCACCTCCGTTCGCTTCTCGAGCCCCTCGCTAAGCCCCACCTCGTCGAGCTCCTCGCTAAGCTGTGCGTTCTGCTCTTGTCCGCCTTTCGCTCGTTTCTCTTGCGTTGTATCTTTACCGTCTTCTCTTTAGCATTTCGATCTCGCAGTCCGCGTAAATTAGCAGTTTTGGATGATGGGTCATCTAGTTAGTTGGTCATCTTCGACGAATTTCGGTCGACAAATCTCGAGCAGTCGTGAAGGAAAAGATCAAGCCACGAGCTTGTTTAAATTTGATCAGCGAAGTGGGTGGGAGTGGGGCATCTTTTGATGCGAAATTTATCTGGTATTGTCATAGGATATTCCGCTTTTGAGATTTCATTAGTCGGTATTACTGAATTTTTCTGGGTAATCTGTTTCAGGACCTTGCAAGTTTCCTCTAGTACTAATTAGTTTGTCTGGTTTATTCGCCATGGCTGATTTAAATGGACTTGACGGAACGTGAGGTTAAGAGCTAATGCCCGATTACGTTGGCAGCCTGCCGCAAAATTTTTCTGAGGGGATACAAAATCTTCTCTTTTGGTTTTTCAATATGTGCCAGTAATGTCAAGAACCAGCTGCAGCTGCTATTTCTTCTCAAATATTTGTGGGTTTTTCAGTTTTGGCCAAACCAGGAGTCTCTGTCTCTGCTTTATCGATAGGGTCTAGCCATATTCGCGCCTCATTTCCTAGAGGGTGTGCTTATATTTTTCTGTTAATTTGTCCTAATATATCAATGTTTAGTGCTGTCCTTTTGATGGTAACATCAGAGCCCGGGGAGTCTAGTTCTGACTTGGCAAAATTCATTATTCAAACTAATAGAAGTCTGATTATCTGAAAATACGGTTGTGGCACTCCTCAGTTTTAACAATGCTGCTTTAGTTTTATAGGATCGGACCCTCCCTGATTCAAGCTTTTGCATAAAGTTTCATGGATTATAGCAAATGAGGAATGCTTCAGCTGGTAGATTTGCTCTTTCTGCTTATGTCTGCCTATTTGCAAGGGCACTCTTGTTTCCATACACGCTTTTACCTGAGAATGTAATGTTTGTGCTAGAGAACTGTATGCTGTGTGATTGACCCTGTGCATGTGTGTTTGTTTGCATGTTGACGAATAAAGAGGATCCCAATACCCTTCAATTGCCGAAGAAATAAAAAGTATCGCGAGTGCAGATCCAGTCCACCGAAAGCTTTTTGTCCGTGGCTTGGCCTGGAATACTACTTCAGAAACATTGTGTGCTGTGAGTGCATTGCTTGCTGCTTGCTGATTGTGTCCAACTGCCGTTGTTTTCGAATTCCCCATCGCGAGCTTTCACAATTGCGAGGGAGAGATATTTATTCCTTAAACATGCTTCGCTTCTAGATGATTTCTCCTTATTATTGAAGTTTCAGGAGAGGTCCTATGTATAGAGTTTTTATCTTGAAGCAATCAAGGACATTTTTTTTTTTGTTCCAGGCCTTTCAAGTTCATGGAGAAATAGAAGAAGGTGCTGTCATTTATGACAAAACAACAGGGAAATCGCGCGGTTATGGTTTTATTACGTACAAAAATATGGAATCGACTCAAGTTGCACTGAGGGCACCTAGCAAAATGATTGATGTATGTATATGCCAATTTCTCACTTTCTGCAGCTAAATGCTGTAGTGCTCCCCCCTCCCCCCCTCCTTCCCCCCCTCTCTCTCTCTCTCTCTCTCTCTCTCGCGCGCATGCGTTTCTCACTGTTTCAGCGTTTCGCCCTGATCCATGCACTCACACACGCTTTACTAAAGTTCAAAAACTCTCTGTTGAATGGCAAGATCAACTATGGATATTGCAGTATGGATATGATGTTTCTTAGTGAGTATTTATATCGTTTGATTGAAGACAAGATGGAGGACGTAAATCTTAATTTGTAAAATCAGCTTTTTCGAAATATGTTCTATGATAATGGAGGCAGTTTCTAAGTGAGATCTCACAGCATCATGATCAAGAAAATTTTTGGATAAATGCTTCGTAAATCAAATTTGAGGCATAATAACGTGCTATGCATTGGAAGATCATCTTACTGCTTAGAAGCAGATAAGTCTTTAAGTCTGTGCTATGTCATAATTATTTGCGGAAGCAATAGCTCGGAGCTTTATTATGTTCAAGGTGGTTTCCTCCTTTCGAAATTGACAAGGAGAATTTAATGACTATCTATTGTTAGGTAGCCATATCAGAATAGAAGCTAGGCTGTTTGTTGAAACATGTAGCACTTCCTCTTGAGGCTAGTTAATAATTGCAGTTCTTACAAACTTTTGAATTCAGGGAAGGATGGCTGTCTGTAATCTGGCATGTGAGGGACTGACCGGGACAAGTGGTACACCTGATTTAGCTCAGAGGAAGCTCTTTATTGGTGGGTTGTCACCAGATGTCACTAGTGAGATGCTGCTCAGTTTTTTTGGGAGATATGGTGATATTGAAGAAGGTTCAGTTGCATATGATAAAGATACAGCTGAATCACGGTTAAGTGTCTCTCTTCATCTTCAGATACTAATCGAGATTATCTCAGTTACTTTCCTGTGGATGGTCATTAAATTGGTCTTGTTTGCAGTGGGTTTGGATTTGTTACTTACAGGACATCCGAGGCTGCCAAACGAGCCATCGATGATCCACAAAAGCTACTCGGGGTAGGCAAATAATGAACTTATCAGCCTCTTGCATTTGTTTGATAGACATCATTTTTTTCCAACACTCAAGTTCTCGCATAAATGAAGCCTTACATGTCTTACTCGTCAATGCCTAATCTAAAGGCTTTATGTGATTGATGGAATCATCTGACCGACGCCTTATTGAATAGATGGATTCACTTGATGAGGCTACCTTTTTTATTTCAGGGACGGAGCATAACTGTCAAATTTGCAGATTCACATGGACGCAAAACGGCACAGCCACAGCTACCTGCTACAATGGTTCCAATGGGTGCACCAATGGCAGCAGGATATCCTCAGTCAGGATATCCTCAGACAGGAAAAGCTTATCCTAGCCCGGATCCTACTGGATATCCTTATTCTCAAGCTGCACCTGCTTACCCAGGTGCCACTTACCCTAGCCCTCCTGCGGTACCTATGCCATATGCGGCACAACCCCAGATGATTTACCCCCAACTTGCTGTGAAGAAGGACCAGCTTGGCGTCCCTCCGACGCCGCCTATGGGGATGGGTGGCTATCCTTATTACGGTGCCAAGCAGTGATCGACCCAGAAATGGTGTACCATGAACTCCCTCCGTCCCTCCCTCTCTGTGAATTGGAAATTCAAAGTTTTGAATGCTTGTTTCTGTATCATTTCTAATTTATTGGTGACATCTAGGCTGCTTTGATCTTTCTATCGAGTGCAATGGATTTCGGAGCAGGGTATATCTCAGGAGATTCTTAGTTCTCTTTCTAGACTAGTACTTGTGCGGTCGCACGAGTTTTTCAATATCTTGGCTGTCTTGTCCTCCTCGACGAGCGAACTGGAGAAGGTCGAGCACACCGGAGAAAATACAAATCTCGAGTTCTAAATGCGAGTCCAACCATACTACAAGTTATATCTCCAGCATCACCTCCCTGAAAAATTATCAACAAGAGAAGCCGATAAGCATGTAAGACCGTTCTAGCAAGATGAAAAGGGCATGAACAATCGACTGATGATGATCAAGTAATCCCAGAATAAAAAGAGAAAAACTAAAACAATCGCGAGGGGGAAATCCTTAGAAACTTGAACTTCACTTCATAGATTAAGAAGGGTCCATTAAGCTAGTCGGAAGATATTTGAAAATTTAGTAAGAAGCTTATATGTGGCGTCACATCGAAAATATTTTCGTCATCGACAACGATTTTTATGTGTTTATTTTTTCAAGCGATACAAATAGCTATATTAAGAATAATTTATTTTAAATTTTATATATATTTTTTTTTGCAAAATAAACGCTGCGCCCTAACGTATGAAGATTTTCCCCTATCTTATTTCGATTTCGCATAAATTTTTTCATAAAATTGTGATGAGGTCTAGCACACGACGAGCGGTACAGAAATGGGCCGGGCCAGGCACGCACTTGGCCACAGTTTCCGACGCTCTTGCTCTTCGTTCTCTCCACCGGTGGAAACGGCACTTTGACAACTCCCACTGTTCTTCAAATGAAGTGGTCACAAGAGCCGCCAAAAGCCACCATTAAAGCCGTCAACTGAAGCTTCAGATCACTGAAAAGCTCAAGAGTCGCCACCAAAGGTACGAGAATCATCCATCTCAGCTAGCGGGAACTCATTTTCTTCTTCTGCTCAGAGCTGGAAACTGACCCCTATTTCGTTCCCGTCTTCTTCACCGCACGGCAAAAAAAAAAAAAAAAATCGAATGGTCAATCATGAGACAATTACAGAAACTCGGACCATCGTCCATTCTCAAATGGGTATCTTCAAATTTTCTCGAAAACCACTCGCCGTCCTTAAAAATCCGATCTTGGCCTACTGGTTTCGTCCATGGCGCTCATGGCCCTAGACTCTACAGGACCAAACGGCCCGTGCCAGCAGAAGAACTTGCCTGTATAGGGGAATCTGTGAGTAAAATTCCTGTCGCTGTTCGTAAACCGGCGCAGGCTGCGTTATCGGATTACTTACATTCCACTAGAGGCCTACAGTTCTTGGACGCCGACCACATTAGTAGGAACTCGCCCTTCTTTCTTGGAAAACTTGTTAAGAGGATCGATGTTGAGGGCAATATCGAGGGTGATGTCGCTCGGTTGGTTTCGCGATTCTTGCGTTACCATCCTATTAATGAGTTCGAGCCTTTCTTTGAGAGTATGGGTTTGAAACCCTCTGAATATGGTCCATTCCTTCCGCGCGACATTATGTTCTTGAGCGATAGTGATTTGTTGCTGGAGAACTACCATGTTTTGTGTAACTACGGGATCGAACGCACTAAGATGGGAAACATATATAGAGAAGCGGCCGAAATATTTCATCATGACCACGGGGTCTTAGTGGCTAAGATTCGAGCTTATGAAAAGTTGGGGCTTAGTCAAGACACTATGGCCAAGTTAATTCTTTGCAGCCCCTATATTTTGACTGGGGATGTAAATTTGGATTTTGTTAAGGTGATAGAGAAGTTGAAGGTTTTGGGATTTGAGTTCAGTTGGCTAAAGGAGCAGCTTTCTGAAAATGGTTACTATAGATGGAATAGGATTCTCGAGGCTTTACTTGTATTGAGCAAGATGGCTTACACCGACGAGCAGCTTAGCAGATTAATTAGTCAGCATCCTGGACTTCTGTTTGAGGATTCAGGGAGTTGGATGATTTCCCTGGTCGGGTTGCTGCTCAAATTTGGATCTACAATGGATGAGTTGCATAAGATGTTTCTTCAATTTCCTCATATCAAAGTTGAAAAATTTGTTTCAAACTTGAGTCAGTGCTTCGTCCTTTTTATGGAGATTGATATGGAGGCAGAAGAGATCGACAGAATTGTACGTTCTCGCCCATTACTATTGGGTTCGTTGACCCTGAAAAAAGCCAATAGCTTGCTTACTAACTTGAATGTAGGAAAGAAACGGCTTTGTGAAATCGTCAAGGAAAACCCACAGGCACTGAAAAGCTGGGTTATTGGGTTAAGAGTCAAACCGTTGGCTAACTCTGTTGAGGCTGAAATTGAGCAGAAGACTAAGTTCTTGTTAAGCTTGGGATTTGTCGAGGGTTCAAATGACTTGAAACGGGCGCTCAAGCTGTTCCGCGGCAAGAGAGGAGAGCTTCAAGAGAGATTTGATTGTATTGTGAAATCTGGTTTGGACCGTACAGATGTTTGTGAAATGGTCAGAGTATCCCCTCAAATTCTTAGCCAAACGAAGGATGTGCTTGAGATGAAGATTGATATTCTTATAAATGACTTGAAGTATCCATTGTCAAGTTTAGTGAGATTTCCGGCTTATCTTTCTTTTAGTATCGAGAGGGTTAAGACTAGGATTCTAATGTATAATTGGTTGATAAAGAAAGGATCAGCTGATCCTTTTTTAGCATTGAGTACTATAGTTGCATGCTCAGATAAGGCTTTTGTTGAAATATATGTAAATCGCCACCCTGATGGCATTCGTGTTTGGCAAGATTTGAGGAAAACAATTATTCATGAGTAAGTTGTCATTGCTTGATACTTCTGTGGTTTTAGTTCTGTTCAATACGATGTCTCTGAGCTAATGTGAGACATTTATCAAATTGAATGAGGCTCATTCTTATTTAGTGTATCAGCTTTATAACATGCACACACAGACAAGGAAGCGTTGGATTCAGATACGGGATGTGTTTTTTGAGTCTCTATGTATTCCTGCTGTAAAGGTTACTCGGGGCATTCTAATGCGTTTCAGTTGGTTTGGTTATCTATTGTGAAATTTGTATGCTTTGCATGATAAATGAGCCTAGTGAAATTTTGAAAAATTTCCTTCGTACATGGTCTTAAACTTGGGAAATCATCTGGCATTCTGTTAAATGCATCTATTTCTCCTCTTCATTTATTCGTTTCATTTTCAGGTTGTCCAGATTAGGCTATAAAAATTGTTACACATTTTTGCAATATTTTTGCTTCATATGGTTGAATGCAAGGTACCAGAAAGAGATGCTTCTTATGTTAGTTGTTTGAAGTAGAGGTGACAAAGGTTGACCAAAACCCGATGATCTTGCCTCTCCCTTTTGAAGCTGACTTGATCCAAATCTGACAAGATTCTAGTTGCCAGCATGAATCGATAATAACCAAATTGGAACCAAATCCATCCGTTGCAAATTCTGCATTTCACCTGAGCCTGAAGCAACCTGAATATGATGTAGCCTGGATGCAAGAATATATCAAACCCACGAAGGATCTGGAATTTGAACCGGATCTGACTTGGATCTGAAGATGGAAATCCCTGGTAGAAATCAAATTCAAATTGTTGAATCTGCACTGGTCCTGTGACTGGAAAAAAGTTGAAATTAAACAACCTGTCGCTGAAACTGACCAATGCCCTATATAACTTGACAGCCTGTTGCTGAAGCTGACCAATGCCCTATATATAACTCAATCAAGAGCCAGTCCATGCCACATGCTATGTCTATTTTGAAGTGGGATATCATTTTGTCACATTAGTGTTACAGGCAAAGATTAATTTCCTCTGCCAAATATTCTAAGTTACTCTATCCGCTTGGATTTGTTTTTGTGTGTGTGTTGGGGGGGGGGAGGTGGTGGGTTTGTGTGTTTGGCGGTTTGGAGAGGAGGAAGGGAGGGAGGCCCTTGAAATGGAGAAAACTAAGGTCAAGGAAACGAAAAAGAGTTGGAAGGAAACTTCTGTTGTAGTTATGTAGAAAATTTTTAGCTGCAGGAGGAACATCAGGGAAGAACATGAAATTCAAAGCTTCCAAGAAAGTCCTCCTTGGGCATCCAGGTTTGCATATCAGATGATCCGTCGATGGCTTTACCCCCACTCTGAATTATACTTGATTCTGCTTTATCCCATTAGTTATGCTTTATTCCATTAGTTATCCAACCCAAGGCCCACTTGGTGGGAAAAAGGGCTTTGTTTTTGGCTGTTTTATTGTTTGCTACCCAGTTCAAGGATTAAAATGCGGTGGTTTAGGTTGAAGCTTGACAATAGTAAGTCTGCACTAAGACTGCTAATTCTTCTATCAATTAATCTGCAGGCTTCTCTGGTTTGACATATTGAATTCTGTAACTGAATCTTCTCTAATTTAATGGCTCTAGTCATATTTTTCTGTTTGATGGTTGACTTTTAGAACATGTAACTATATCATCACGTGCATAAGCTTCGCTTAATTGTTTGCCCCAAGGAAATCCACTTAATTTACCGGGTCCTCTGAATCCTCATGCCTCGTAGCTCAGTTTTGTGGAGAATTTCCTGTTGGTTTGACTATTCTTCTTGTCCTTCCGGTCCTGTTAGCCAAACTCAAGTCTCAAACAGTATCGACTTTTGGAGATTGACTCGTAATATCGAGCATTCTTATGTGTGGCTCCACTTTCATACTCGCTGTGTTGAAAAAGTATGTAAAGCATGACCAATGTTCACATGGGTTCTTGGCTGATGCTAACCCAACTGTGTGGAGTTTAAAGTTTCCATCTTGTTTGATTCTCCAAATCGCAATGTTCTTTTGAACACCATCAAGGCAATATCGAAATGTCATTGGAGCAGTATCCTTAACTAGATGCGGAGTTTATTGCCTCTTCCCTCTCCATTGAAACCTTTTTTTTTTCCTTAAGGTTGGTACTAATATTCGCTAGAACTGTTCTATTTACATCGCTGATGTGCCACATTGCAATTTTTTGATGTTCAAGAATGAATCTGTATCTTTCAAATTGTCTGTCTCCATTCTCTGCTGGCCCTAGCTGTGGAGAATCTATGACCTGAAAGTCCGAGTTTTCTAGCTTTTTCCATGTGGGTATTACAATATTCTTCCCGGTAGATCAGCTTGATTGTTACACTGAATTTACCAATTTAAGTGAAATTATTGACTTGCTACTTGTCAACTGTATGTTTAAACTCTGCATGTCATTTTATGCCTTGATGAGCCTTTTTCCTCTTCATATGTCATCGGGAAAGAGATTAAATGTGCTTTATCAGGAGCTGCCGGATAACTGCCGAAGTATATTCTTGGCAACCTGCCGACCCAACTGCAAAATTTGAATGAGTGCGTAGTTATTATTGTGGTTGACGTTTCTGGTGCAATTGAAAGGAAGGGCTTGCATGTATGTGGGTATACCATTAAAATTCCTGTTGAGGCTTCTGGTACCTTGTCATTACGAGGAATTTGAATTGTTGAGTTTGCTCTAGTTTGAAGAATGGGATATACCTTCTGCTTCCTTTTGCATTTTTATAGGACAGTTACATGCCCAGATGATGAAAGGGTACATCATGTCGTGATCCGTCCGGCTGTCATAGACCTGCTAGTTTCTGTTTTAGCATAATTTCTCATGGAAGAGTGCTGGGCACACTAAACTTTGGTTCAATCTTTACTAAACGATGTGGCAATACACATCAAGGCATACCTTTGTTTTTAGGATTTGAGCCTGAGACAGAGCGGCTGCCTTTGTTCGATTCATCACTTTGTCAAGTATGCCCTTTCGTCTATTAGTTTTTCATCTCCTTGGAAGTTAATCACCTTTCACAACATATTTTCCAACCATATTTTTCGGCAGATGTGATTTTCATTCTCTTTGTTTGCTGCCAAGCATAGTCGATGGCATTGGTCTGTCGCTTTCTGTTCTTGCAGAATTCAATGCATTGCCTAGACCTCTGTTGTGTTTTTCGATAACATCCCCCGGTTGCAGGTGATCTCCGAATTTCTGAATCTTGCACTGGTTAGAATCAGATGTATCGTGAATCTTGATGACTGAGAGGCAGCTGGTGTATAGAGGAGAAATGAGTTATCACTAAGCCGAAATTAGCTCTAAGCATGGTTCCAGGGTACAAACAGGAACCCAAGAACTAGACCAGTGGGAACCGGTCAGGGTCAGGTTCTAGTTCTAGGTTCTAGTGTATGCATGGTAGGTTCTTGCTTTCAAAAAATTAGGCAACCGATTCTGACGGATAAGCTTCAGGTTTTAGGTGGAATTTGGACCGACCTTGTAACCGCTCATTCCTGGCCAAAATGTTCGTAACTTTTCAGCCATCATGCTGGTTCTGGTCATTCCCTAACTGTGGCTGTGAAATCCGATTCTAATGGTCGTGAGAGAATGTTCTTTCATGGATAAATCTCTGTTTTGGACTGAGATTTCGTCGCTCATCAATGATTGCTTTTGGTCGATTGGGGAATTGGTTCTATTTATGGGATGTCTCTTGTCTGCAGCTCCTCATGGATTCTCTGAACTTCCTCACCAGCCTCTATCCATTATTTTCTGAGAACCTCATCTTGGAACTGACCTCCTCCTCTTTCTTTCTCTTCATTTATTCCTAACTTTGGGGCCGACGGGAACCCGCCATGGCAACCCCATTACTTTGATCAAACACGCCTAGGCGGGAATAGCCAACTCTTCGTCGGATGGAGCATTTCCGGCACCTAGAATGACATCATCAGCTACAAAATTGTTGAACTCTACTGACTTGAGTGCTGATAACCCATTGGATAAAAGGAAATTGAATCTCATGTTTTGTATGATAATTACTGGAGTGATGAACAAACTTCAGGTCAGAGGAGTTCAGGCACAAAGCTATGAAATTAATAAAATGAAAAGGACCCACTTGCAAAGTTAACTTTGCCTCGTCGTCAAGAAACGAACAAGACATGCATGATTAGAATTCTTGAAAGCATGGCCAAGCAAGGAAACCCTAATGCTTCGTTTTAGCATCATTATGATAATGATCTTTACCACACTATCAAACGTGCATGGATCAAATGGAGTTAGATAGGTAGGTTGGCTGCCGATTGCATGTTTGTATCTTGTGCGTGTCCATATATGTTTTCCCACATTTCAAGCCAAACTATAGAGATAATTAAAAAAAAATCGCCGCTCGACACGTGGCACATATATATGTACAATAATCTATTTCGTGGTGGGAGGGAAAGCAAGTTAAATCATTTGGCAGTTGATGGAATAGTGTATTCCGTGTTGACGATGTGAGGAAGTGCTTTGCAAGAAATGCTAGCAACTTGAAATTTGATGGAATTCTTTTGCTACAACTTGCACTGGAAATTTTGAGTGTCCAGATTTAAAAAATTGAGTGTGGAAGTTTGAAATGTCCGCCAACGTGCAGGAAATCATCCTAGTTGATGTAATTCCTGCTATAGAGTAGCTACATATCCAAACAAACTCCACAAGTCATGTTAAAGCATCCGCATTGCTTGTCTATGATTTTTATAAACTTCGAGTTGAATTTTCTAATATGGCAGTAGAATGAGGCTTTGCCCCGGTTTATGTCCCTTGTGACCCCTCATCTCCGGCAGTTTGTCAAATTTGACATGCCTTTTCTAACCCGGCTTTGCACGTGAGAGGGGCATTAAAATATCCCGCGTCCCTTATTTACGGCGTTTATATATATATTTTATATATATGTTGTCTTCATCCACTTATTAGCCAAAGTTTTTCTTTATTGGACTTTCTAATGAGGCGGATTCATTATTTTTTTTCCTCTCGGTTGCAAAGTTTGTCAAATTGATCTTCACCTATGGTTTCAAATACTTTGTCTTCTATTCCAAATTTAGGATGGTATACAATAGCTTAGCTAGCTCGTACTCAGAGGTAAGGGTTCCTTGTAGGACACGAGAGTGCGACTTGGACAAGACACGAGTTTACAATAGAAATGCAAACTCTGCGAGGATAAGACTCAACTTGAAATCAACACGAACAGACACGTTTTAATCATTTATAATCACATCGGAACATTTTCGTGGCAACACGAACTAATGGAATAACCGATACGATTATAACAAGAAAGAAAGAATTACCAAGCGTATAAGGTAGGTTGGACTTATTGAAATTGTGTTAAGAGCAGTCGAAATCAGTCAAATTTCAAGAAGGGAGACGAAAGTTTAGTGGAACATTGTACGACATTAAATGAACGAAATAATTTATGTCTAGGAAACAACTATCATCTTGTTTATAGGGTAGGTTGACTTATTGAAATTGTCGCTAGGTGGAATGTTAGTGTTAAAAGAATTAGCCCTGCAATTTTCTAGGGATCTTATCTTTCCATAGGTCGGGGTCCACAAAAAAAGACCAACTTATTTTTGTTTGTCTTGTGTCTTTTCCCCCGCCAACGAATATCTCTCGTCGAAAATTACATCCACGAAGGAAAGATAAAGAGATAAGAGGTGATGACAGACAAAAATAATCAATTTTTGGGTTGTGATTGACGAGCGATAGACTTAGCCAACAGTAGTAAAAATTGGTGAACAGGAGTAGTTAGATATCGATATCAACGTGTAACTCTAATAAATTTTTGGGCTCTTTTAGATAAGTATTGCTAGATATCAGTTATCTGGGATGAAGTCTTTAACGTCGATATTAACATACAACTAAAGCAAATATCAGTTATTTGGAAATGAAACCATTGACATCGACGAGTAGCGATATTTTCCAGGCTCAAATGTTGTTAGATAATATGAGATTGAGAAGTTATTTACTGATTTGAATTATGCAACCTCATTTGTGACAACCGATGATTGTAGGCTTTTAAATAGCCACATAATACTTTTGTAAAGGTTCTCTAATCAATCAAAGAATTTAATGTTCTCGTAGATTTATCCATTTTTACTTTTTCATCATTTATCTTTTTCGTAACTTAAATGTCTTTGAATTTCCATACATAAGTCTTAATTTCATAGTTCCATCGTGGATTAAATTCCGGTGTCATATCTCTCATAATCTCAATTTGTCGCTGATAAATTCCAACATAGTGTTTTGTATTTAGTTGTTGATTAAATTTCAACAAAGCATATCCGTTCCTAATTCATTTGTTGAAATACTATCCTACATCGCTTGACAACGGATCATAGATACACTTAATATTCATGTAGTCTCCCTCCACTTACAAATTTAAGCTTTTGTGTTGGACTTTCTAGCATGATATCGAAGCCCTTTAATAAATGTTTGTGGCAATATTTCACTTGTAGTCGGTAATAGGTCATAAATTCTTTTTTCCTAAGTTGCAATCTTTCCAAACCCCTTTTGTTTTCCCAAATAAATATTTCCATGCCCAATATTAAGCACACAAAAAAAAAAAAAGACCAAACTAAGCTTTTAGAACAGTTAATAGAGACGAAATATCTTTTTGACGTACTTTCCTCGACGTCTCACTAAAGAAACCTTCTTATGTTGGCCACTATGAAGAGATTATTTGAAGAGTACTGAACCTATATAACTAATTACATTGTGAGTCACATGTCAAACGTGATCAAGCTGGTCGTCATCTATGTCATGAACTGTGTTTTCTCGATGCAAGGATCGTCCAATCAACCACCACAATCCAATTCCAATGGTGACATGGTAAGTTCCTAATTCATCTCCATTCAATGGGAATAATCAGGTTGAATCTTTTAATCAATGTCGCAATGATAAGAATAATCGGGTTGACGTTGATCCACAAAACGAAATTGGTGATAATAATTTGGGAAACCAACTGGTCTATAGGTCACTCAATTGCCAAATATTGAAGATGTAAGGCTAGTTCCACCCAATGGGAATATTTCTATTTGGCCTAACATGCCGGAAAGACCAGCATTACCCCCAGGGGGCAAAATGGCCAACCAAATCCATAGTTGGCACCCAAAAATGATCAATTTTTTTGTGTTATGATTAAAAAGGGAGATATATTTAGTCGATAATAGCAGAGTTTAGTGAGCAGCAGAAGTCATGGATATCATATCGACACCGATGAATATTAATATTTTCAAGCTCTTTTAGATAAGTCTTGTTCGAATTAATTCATCGACATTGGTATGAACGTGCAATTGATGAGAGCAAACTGAAGTCATCGACATGGATGAAACTAATGAGTAGATATTTTCGGGCTCAAGTGTTGTCGAATAATGGGAGACTATGAAGTTATTTATTTATTTGAGTTGTCTAACCTTCGTTTGTAATAGTTGATTATGGGCTTTAAATAGCCACATCATATTCTTTGTAAAGGCTCTTCTCTCCAATCAATAAACTAATTCAATGTTCGCGCATTATTTTTATTTTTTCTCAATTTAAATATCTTTTAATTCTCGTACTTTAGTTGTAGTTTCATATCTTTATCACGGATTAAGTTATGTCTATATCTCTCTATCATCTCATTTTGTCATCAAATATTCCAGCAAAGTGTTTTGTACTTTTGTCTTTGATTAAATCCCGACGAAACATATTTGTTCATTTTGATTCATTAAGATTTCTATCCGAAACCATCACAAAACTCATATCCTCTTAACAAAAATTGAAGAATGAATTTCAGTAAATTTCATTGAAAATCCAATTTTCAATGAAACAGGAGGAAATAATGCTAATAATCCCCGAACATCGATTCAACATGTAATATCATCTTTGGCCTTCTAATTTGTTTATTGCGGTTTTTGAATTATTACTAAATGTCTAGAAAATTATTGAATGAGTCCTAAGTCTATTCTACATATGCTAATTCAGTCTTGAACTAAAAATCTTGTCAAATTAGTCCTAAACATTCTAATGAAATTTCAATGTAATTTTTTCGGTCAATTTTCGTCAAAAATTGCTAATGGGGTGATGTGCCACGTAGGACGATCTAGACCCCCACATTAGCTATTTTTGACAAAAATTAACCTAATTGACAATATTGGAATTTTGCACAGGTTTAGAATTAATTTGACAAAATTGAAAAGTTTAGGACTGATTGGCATATGCACAATAGGTTTAGGACTAATTTGCTAATTTCCCCCCTAAATGTCTAGTGTAATCCTTTTGTTCGATAAACAAAAAATTAGATAATATTTGATGACATGGAATATTAAATGTTAAATGGAACTTTTGAAATGATGGATTAATACGATATAAGAACATGTGATCACAAATTCAATTCTGTTAACTCAAACTAACAAAAGAACGACAATGAACTTCTTAGCATAGTCTAATGACTACATTGAACATTTAGTAATGTTTCAAAAACCATATTTGATAAATAGAAAAATCATGGATGGCATTGCTCATTAGGTCAAAGTTTAGTGTTATTTTCCTTAAAAAAGATTGTCATGTCTTACAATTTGATGAGACAGTTTCCCATCAATGTGCGAAGTGTAAATTACACTTTCAAATATATAAATGGTTTAGAAAGAATCGAAATACATAAAATAGACTACATAGAGAGATAAGTGAAATAGACTGACAAATTTTGAAAACAAAAAATCCCGATGAAAGGTAAAGAGCCTCTTAGTTACGGAAGAACGTATGAACTCTACATTTTGCACCAAACGTTGCTTTCTCTTGCTATTGCGATTCAACATGAACAACAAAATGTCATGTGCCTATATTGTCTGCAAATCATTATTTCTTTATGCAACCATAAAACCATAGTGCTATAATATAAATCACGAAATATGAGAAAATAATTAGTCGGTTCGAGAGGCGTAATATAACAACGTACGAGTCGATAAAATTGAAAGTTCAAATAGATTTGCTTATGATTCAAATTTTCTTTCACATTCACTTAGTAGATATGTATTCTTTTTCAGTCTTTGAATCGAATTGACTCATAACATAAGAATTAAAAGTCAAAGGCGCACAACTATACTTGGTAGATTCCTACTTTCAAAGCATTTCTCCCAAATAAGGCAGTCAAATAAACCAAAATAACCTAAACTTGCCCAGTTGTGGGAGATTCGATCTCATAGAGTTCAATTCCCGTTCTCTTGGGCGGTTAAGCCTAACTCATTAACCCCGCATAACTTATATAGGGCAGCATTAGCTCGAGCTTTCTAACTAAATATCCTTATCCGAGCTTTACCCCTTTGGCCTTATTGCCTCGAGTGAGTCACCGTGCACCCATGGATAGCTATACCCGTGATCGATCTATCAATTCGACTCGTAGGGCATTCACAATCTTACTTCTCTAGAGGGGTGCTCACAACCATGAATGATTATGTGACTGTCCTTATTTCACTGCGAGATAACAGTCTATTCGGGGAACCAAAAAAGATAAATAACAAATAATCAGAAATTATTGCGAGGATCCACTCATCCAAAAATTTGTGGCCTACAATTTATTATTACTCTTATGGTCATCAAAAGATTGTTATGCTAACAAAGTCCATTCACAATCTTAGCTGTTAAGATAAAGATCATTAGAAAGTACCTTATCTTCTCGCTATAGTACCCCAAAAAAAAATGAGAGAGGCCGTATCCAATCACTCGTGGCCTAGTTAAAGAGAGGGAGAGGGAAAGAAAAAGAGAAGCATCTTTGGCATCAATGACAAAATAACATTGGCCAATTCCCAATATGGCTTATCATCGACTCTTACATATTTGAAAAAGCATGCAAAGCAGAGTTGTAATTAAGAGTTCAGTTAAGTTTTTGTTTCATTTAATGGACGGTTCGCCTGCTTGTGGAAGCCGCTGAATCAAGTATCATCATCGCCGTACATTGTTTTGGACCGTACTCCCCAAAAACCTTCAAGGCAGCGCATGAGAACCGTTCTATTTGCCGATGTTCCTATTTTTCTGTTCGGAAAACAAATTTAGAATAGAAATCCGTTTCGTAAGGCAATTTCATTTTTCTATTTTCGAGACACAAATTTTACCTAGAAATAGGTTTGGAGCGAAGTAGAAATTTTTTACTTTTTTATATTTTTGAAACGGAAATGAAATAAGAATTCTTCTCGTTGCTTACTCCCTCTCTCTAACTTGTTATCTCCCTCTCTCGCATCCCTAATGCCGATC
The DNA here is from genome assembly GCA_021437795.1 of Rhodamnia rubescens. Taxonomy (NCBI): domain Eukaryota; kingdom Viridiplantae; phylum Streptophyta; class Magnoliopsida; order Myrtales; family Myrtaceae; genus Rhodamnia; species Rhodamnia rubescens. The sequence goes on from JAILYA010000008.1 coordinate 394,320, forward strand.
GCCATCCGTCGCCGCCGACCGCCGCCCGCCAATCGTTGATCGCCTCTCTTACGTCCTTGCCGTTTGCCATCTTTCGATTGTCATCCGCTAAGAGCCAATCCTGGTTCGCAAGCCGTTAGTCTCCAATTCTCGGCAGCCCAACATGTAGAAATTTTATATTGTTATCAAATGAATTTCTATTTCGAGAACAAAAATCTTGTGTTGTAGTCAAATGTGTCTCTGCTTAGAAATTCGTCTAGGGAATAGAAATTGGAAAAACTATTTCATGCAAGAAATAGAGCCCAAGAAAGAGAATGTTTGTCATTCGTGCCCTAAGTATCACAGGGCATAGATTTCAAGTGAGGCCGCTCTTTCTAGCTTATGGATGCACATGTGCCTACATCTTTTGTTTTTAGGAGTGAAAATTGCTAGAGAACTAAGGCTTCGTTTGCTTCGCCAAAAATGAATAATGCAGAAAATATTTTCCTAAAAACGATCGTTTATATCGCTTACAAAATGAATATATAGAAAATATTTCATAGTTCACACAAATATTTATGTACAGATTGTTGTCCATAGTGGAAATATTTTTCATTAGCTAATTATTTTTATCGATAAAAATAATCACTTTTAGGAAAATGTTCTCCAAATCATACTTCTACAAAGAAAACGGAACTATTTGATCAGATACGGTAGGATATAATTTCGTATTTTATATGATACATTGCGAGTATAAATATACAGTATGAGACAAATCGCATTTATAACATCTAGACGAACGTGTCGCAAGCTATTTCTCGACGAAAGGAATCTCTCCCCGGTCCCTCCATCGCCACCACCATCAATCCGTGTTGTTGTTGTCGTCCTTGCCGTTTCGTCATCTTCATTGCTTTAGCTTGCCGTCATCCTCTCACTCTCTTTGTCTCTCCACTGCGACGATCTTCCACCAGCCGTCGTCACCATTGTTGCTGTCGGGTCGTCGTCTCCACTGCAGCCGTCATCATTGCTGCTCCTTCGTCTTTGGTGTTGTGGCTGGTCGTCATCGACTTCATTGAGTTGCACGTATGAATTGTATGAAAAAATTCAGCATCAGAGACTTGATTTGAGGCGGAACAGTTAATATATCAAAATTGACAAATAATTTATTAGTCTAAGCATTTGAGTAAAAGTGAGTATAATTGAATATCTTCACGAGTTTGGATTTGGGCTCCCTATTGACGATTTTCCAGATTAAAGGTTTTGATTTTCGAGCAAGTGGGCATGGTCTCGATGGCAGCCTTCATGGTTCAATATAGGGGAGCAAAGCTAACTCATTGAAGAGTTGACCCATAACTTATCGATTAAAATTTTTTGAACGGAGGTGGATTCAATTGAATATGTTAACGAACTTTAATTTGAATTTCCTCTTTATGATCTTTCTAGTTAAAAGTATTAGGCTTCTGCTATACGTTTTCAACGATGTCCGCCTCAAACAAACCAACCCCCCCCCACAACCAAAGATCATTTCGATGATTACAGCAAGAGTTGTTCAAGTGAACAAAGGAGAACAAATAGATATTCATATCAAATGAAGATATACATATCATGATTCCTAAAAGAGGAAAACAGAAGATAATCTTGTGAAGTTGATTTTGTAGATGACAGTGGCTACATCATTCGAGACAAACTCAAGATCGATGCAACGCTGCAGATTGAAAAGTTCAGCGTTTGAACTTGGAAGATAACATATACGAGAGCTCTAGTGCTGTTGTGGATGCGGCCCTATCGGGCTGCTCGAGCTTAGGAGGGGGCGCAGGGAAAAGCCAAACTCCACATCTATAAATTTCTCCTAGATAGGCAAAAACTGCATCTACACACAACCTTTTGCAGACGTTGCAAAATTTCTTCTCGGTTACGTTCCAACCAATTCACCCTCTTTCTTAGTTGTTATATATGGTCCAAATGACAACCGGGCTAGGATGTGATGGCCATGTTATGAGGTGAGGGGTGTTGAATTTGTTAGGATTCGGCACACAATCGCAATGAAGTAAAGCTCAAAAAGCGAGAAAGAGAAATTGGAACACGAGATTTTATCATGATTTACCTTTAAACTAAAGCCTACTTCCAGAGAGAGGATTCTATTATAATCAACACCCTACACCTCGTTACATCAAGCAATTACGAGCGAAAAAAAAAGTATATAGCGCGTAGCTATTCATTAGTCCAAACTCAAACTACTAATAAATAATCCTAAAGGCCTTTTGGTATCCATGGGGCAATTTCCTCGGACCCCCGCTCGCTCAACGTGGAGCGAGACCTACGTACTTTCCTGTCGTTAGGAAGTACGAACCATACTCCAATAGAATTTGATTGTCTTTGTAAGCGGATTTTTTTTTCCTTCATATTTTTGCAACATATCAACCGCTTAAAGATAGAGAAAAAATACAACCAAATTTTATCTATCGCAATTTTTCTCGGACCACAGACACCATCGAATATCAAGTGAAATGAATTATCCTAGGATTTTGTCCACACAAGGGTCTTTTAGGAATTTGTAAGATAATCAATCGAGGAAATTATGCAGTTTCCAAATAACCCTTCTCATGTCGTGCCGTGGATTGTCGCTACTTTAAAAATCGAGGGTCTTTCTCTCTTTTTCTCAAATCCAGTATACTTGACAAATGCCAAATACGAACTTTAATTATATCCGGCCCACCGAACGCAACCCGTCGTACCCGGTTAGGTGTAGAGTCATGCCGGAGCTCTTTATTTGCACAAAACCAAGAGCTGATACTTAGCCCAAAATTGAGGGGAGGGTAGGGTAGGGAAGGGGGGAACTCATGCTTTGTGTTGAGAATTCAGCGCCTGTCAAACTTCTGTCCAGCTGTTGATCTCGTGCCTCTTCACTAAAAACAGTGAGCCCCTTCCCTCTTTCCTTCTCAGGTTTTTCTTCTTACAAAAAGAAGTGGGCGGTCAATCTTAATGGCTACTGACCAATAATAAAAATAAAAAAAAAATCTTGACGGCTGGCTCCATCGAATCTTCGTTTTACGTTCCTTAACCCAAAGGGAAAATGAACAAAGGAAAAGTGAGAAAAGGACTGAATTGCCTCGCAGCACAGCATGAAGTGTGAACCAAATGCCTCCCCCGTCCACACTTTATCTCTGTTTTTCTTAAGTATCAATATTACGAAAAATTTTAAATTGATATCACGTAACAAATTTATTCCGAATTGATTTCTAACAAAATGACCATAAATAGTTCTTGAACTTTGATATAATATATAATATAGTCCCATGAAATTTTAATTTGATCAATATGATCCATAAATTTTTTGAATATATTTAAGTTAGTCCCCGAATTTGAATCAATAAAAGGACTACATTGAACATCTTCTTATAGTTCGTAAATTAAGTTGAGTATATTTCAAAATTTCAAGAACCATATTGGCCAAATAAAAAGTTCATGGATCACATTGCACATTAGATTAAAATTTCGAGACCATATTGGTCAAATTAAAAGTTTATGGAATACATTGCACATTAGATCAAAGTTCATGGACTATTTTTATCATTATCCCTTGATTTTTTACCACGAAAAATTCCAAATTAATAACCGTGTGATAAATTTATTCTAAACTCATTTTTAACCACTTGTGACACTTATGAAAAATCTCAAATTTGTACACTTATGAAAAATTTGTCGTCCTTTAATTTCGCTAAATTGGATTAATACCCACTTGTGACAAACGTAAAAATCCTAAAATGGTACACTCATCAGTGTTATCTAACTCGATAAGTTGATAGTAAAATTTAATTAAAACTAATGAAAGATGATGTACAAATTCGAGGTTTTGAATGATTAAAAAATTAATTTAAGATAAATTTTATCATATATATATATATATCAATTTAAAATTTTTACGTCCCGCACACAGTTGTCGTGGAAGAAAGAGTCACATGCGACCCCTCCAAGCTTAACGTACCAGCAATAGACTCGAATTCAGATGATCCCAGAGACATGCCTTGGTATTTTATTGCAGTCGGTTTTCGTTTTCTTACAGTGAGCTTCGCTTCCACCCACGAAATCTCGCTTCTTGACTTCAAGCAAAGCATGGCCCCCCCTTATATGGAAAGAGAAGCATCTTTTTAACCCCTCTTCCTCTGTGTCTGCTGCGCTCTATGTAGAGCCTCTCATGCCGGACGAGACACTATGAAGAAGACACCTCAAAACTCAAATCTTTTTCGCTCGCCTTCCTCTAAAATCTTCATCTTTTCTTTGCTTTCTTCTCTCCTCTGATCCACCGCCTTTCTCTTGTAGTTATTGTTTGTGTTGCTTCTTCGGCAGTTTTCCCCGCTTCCATATCTCTTCTGCTGCTCCCACAGGTTTGAACCCATCAGAGCGCACACCCAGTTGGGCTTGGTGATGGGAATCGTTTCTTGATCTGGCACCCAGATTCAGCGGATCAACTTAGGATTTGAACGATGCGAAAAGCAGCTGTTTCCTCGCCCTCGTAAGGAAAACGGTCAGCTCTCTATCTCGCGTCTTGCTCTTCAAAATGGCTATGTGGGAAGAAAACATACTGAATCTTGAAGTTCATAACTTGTAGATCAAACCGATTTTGCTTTTCTTATGCTTCTATCTTGTGAGCTTGGCTCTAACTTCTACTAGGGTGTTTCTAACAGTTATCCACTTTGCCATCGGAGAGGGGATCGTTTCATTTGTGTTTTCGCCTTCTTTTGTTTCGAATGTTTTGACAGTACTTAGTTCTGAAATGACTTCTTGTTCAAGTTCTGCGATGAGTCCTCGGCTCTCCAAATCTCATTTTCGAATTGATTATGTGACTAGAACGAGCAAGAACCGATGGAGGGTTGGATGCTTTTATAATTTTTTTTGCCTTGATTGTGGCTGTTGAGAAGATGATTTTTGTCCATCAAATTTCGATCTTGATTTGTCTGATGGGAAGCTCATTTTGTGAGCAACATACACGAAGACGTTTCACATCCCTCAATACTTGGTGATTTGTGTCCGGGCTCCAATTAGGTCGTTCGTATTGCTTAATTAACTTTAGAATCTCGTGCTCTTTCAGTGGCTGGCAGCTTATTGCGAAGTGCTTCATCTTGCTTTTTTTTTCACCTTTCGTGGGATTATTTCGAGCTGAGCTAAAGTTTTATATGCCTATACATGAAATCTTGTACCTTTTGAGATTTACAAGAATGTTAATGTTCTCTTTCTTGTACCCGGTATACATCATGGCATTCGTTGAGTTCGAATGTGTCCCCTTTTCCCTGAAAGAGAAGAAATTGTGTGTTTATATGTCTAGTAGTGATGAGTGAGGCTTCTTCCTGGTTCTGCAGAAATATTTCAAGACTGGGTATTTGGTCCTGCTAAATTGTCTAATGGGTAGAGTCAGAGGTAAAGGGAAGAAGCAGACGCTGGTGACTCGTGAAGATCCTGGGAGCGGCGAAGAAGAAAAAGTTCCGACAATTAGAAAACGCGGAAGGCCACAGAAGCCAGTGAAGGATGAAGTTGAAGAAAACAGTCATGAAACTGATAAGGTGGAAGAGATTGTTGAGCTCACCAAAGATTCGCTCCCTGGGAAGGATGTGAAAAATGAGGCTGCCCCTGAAAATGGAAGGAAGAGGAGGAGGTCTGCACAAGCCAAAGACACTATAGATTCTGTCAAAGAGGAAACTGGTATTAAAACTAAACCCAGTGCCAATGATGCAGTCAAGTTCGTTGGATACCGAACAAATGGGAATAGGCGAAAGAACAAGCCTCGCCGTGCTGCTGAAGCTGGGGTTGAGTGCAAGTGAGATTATACTTGACTTGCTATAGTTTCTGATCTTCTTCCCAGATTTGAATTTTCGATTACTTTCATATGATTTTGTTTTATGTTTACAAATTCTCTTCTTCTTTTGGCTAATTTCATATTTCAGAAATGGATAATTTTGACTCTAAGGTTTTGGAATGGAGAATTCCACCGCTGCCTGTTTCATTGATCTATTCTACCATAGCTGTGCTTGAGGAGTAACTATCATATTGTAGTCCTGTCATGCACTCTGGTCTGCAACTTCGGTTCTTGACCAAGTGTGTTATCTTTCATTGGATTCAGTTTATTCATTTGTACGCATGAATTAGGAAGTGATTGAACTCGGGATTAATGACTTTAATGCTGAAATCCACTTGAATTTGCCTAGTCAGTCGTGATAGGACAATGTTTGAAGAAGCTTCTGGGCCAAATAACTGGCGTGAATGAGTGTCTTGACTAGAAGAAGGAATTAGAAAGTTTATGCCTAGAAGTGGAGTAATGCTGTTGCTGTTGTGAGTTCCTAGATTTTCAATTGCTTGCATTCTTCTTCTCGCGGACAGCCAAATTATTGCTTGAGGCGTTACAATTTCTTTTTCTCTTTTAGGGTGGACATGTTTTTCGGCTTTTGAATTTTTTTTCATGTGGCTATTCGCTAGGCAGCTGCATTCGTAGTTCCGTCGTGTACTGTCGCCTATGTTCAATGACATCTGAAACTAGAGTGTCTCCCATACTCGTTGAGCAAAAGACAGAATCAGAGGATTAATCGTGGCGCTTTAGCATAAATGTTCATGTCTCTTGCGTGATGTGAGGAGGATTACAATGGCCACATTAGATTTCCTCTCTCCAATGGGCTGAATGAAAGTGCTATTCTGATTGAAAGTAATTGTACCTAGTCGTGTTCACTTTACTATCTTGCTAAGGGGCTCTTTGCTTTCATGTGCTTTCTTATGATGAGAAGCCTGTGTTTATGGATTGGAACTCTCGAAATCACCCCACTGGTGTGGATATTCAGCAAGAGAATGTTTGGAAGGCCAGAAAACAACACATGGGATTAAAGGCCACTACTGAATTTGAACATGAGAGTGATGGGAATCTGCAGGCCGAGTAAATGCCTCGGAGCTCAGATTGCATCAGTTTGGTTTGTTGGTGTGTACCCTTTTTGGTGTACCGGTCAGATCCTCTCCTCAGATAGGGGGTCGAGTAGGTCGCCAATTGGCGAGATGTGGCAAGAAAGCACCTTGAGTTTTTGGGCCTCCTAATGTTTTGGATTGTACTGAGCAGTTGAATTGGCTTCATCCAGACAGAAGGTGAAGGTGAGGCAGCATATGATAACATGGACAAATGAAAACTGGGTAAGGACATAATACATGTACATGTATTGACTCCGACGGTTCGTATACGGGAGGAAATGTCTAGCATTGCTTCTACGAATCAGTTAGCCCTAGCCATGGGCTGCAGAAATGCAATGGTTGATGTTGCTTGTTTTGTGAGGACATGGACAGTTACCTGCATCTTGTTTCATTACTGAGTTCTCCTCATTGGATTTGGAGTGGGGCTAGTGTGTCGAGTACCCTTTTTGGGGATTTGCAGTTCGTGGTGCTGCAACTCCAAGGGCGCTGTAATGGCCGAGGTCTTCTTGCCGCCCTTACCATGGCAACATCGCTTGCTGGTAAGCACTTAGTAGTCACATGATTCTTCTGTTGCATTGGTTTGATCTGGTGCATGAGCGGGGAAGTACTGGCCTTGTCCATCGTCAGTGTTGCCAATGAGATGGATTTCTGATCTACCTGTGGAAATTGCAGATGAAGGAAGCAGAAACTTGGAAAACATATCGATGTTGATGTATCATTAGATCGAGAGTGCGAGGGAAGCATGGTCATATGACCGAGCCCCAGCGTCGACAACTTCCTTAAGACCGCTCCTAACCGCCTCATTCTGCGCTAGATCAGTCGACTGCTGTAAGAGTTTTCGAGGGCTCAATGTGCCAATCGATGGGACAAAGAGAAGTGGGGTAAAAGATTGGATATACGAATTATCCTTGATCCACTGATTGAACAGCGGAACTGTAACTTGGGCTTCAAATTTGACTACCTGAGCAGTCAACCTGCAAACCCATGCGATCAAGCAGGTGCCTGAAACTTGGATGTGGTAATTCTGTGAATGAGTGCATGCATGAGTGGGTTACATTTACCTACTCCTGATTAGTTTGACAAAATCTAAGATTGCCCTTGGCAAAGTGATTCAGCATAGTATGTCCCGTAAAATATTATTAGGTTACGTTTGGTTGTTCGGATTCGGATAAAAGTCAAGAGGGGATAAATGATCAGAAGTAGCCCAAGATAATTTTAACATTTTGCCCGTTCATCCCAACTTCAAATTCAAATGTTTGCATTCTGAAAAGACTCTCTCTCTCCTCCTCCTCCTCCTCCTCCTCTTCTTCTTCTCCCAAGAGAGATTTTCAACTTTTTAACTCCTTCCATGAATTCAGGAAAGTGAACGGTGAAAAAAAAAAATCAAAGAAAAAGTAAAGCGTAAGTGACACAGTTGTGCCGGCCCTCACTGATTCTGAGAGACAAATGAAAGAGGAAGAAGAGATGGAAAAGCAAACAAGATGTTTTTGGTGGGGTCGGGTGGGACCCACGTTGAACACCACTTATCATTGTGTTCCTCGAGTGTCCTGCCATTACCACATCAAATGTGCTACGGACGAAACATGTTAGCACTAAATGTTTGGAAATCTTATTGGATTAGAAAAATTTATTAATATGACGTCAGGGAAATTGCAAGTGATTTTTTTTTCCCCCAATTTTTCCACTTCGGCAATTCTACAGGAAACTTCACTTGATAAAAAGTCTGCTTGGGGTTCTAATAATAGAATTTACAACCGCGTTACCATGAACTTACATTGATTCTATTATAAATAAGGAAGATTTGCAGATTAAAACATGATCGATTTCAATTCAAATTAACATAACTTCATGAAAATATCATACCCAATAAGTGCATTTTGTTACTGTTCTGTACTATTCGACGAAGAAATAATGTAAGTATTTTATGTATTTGTGTGGGTACAAAGTTATATAATCATATTTTGTTGTATGTACAGGGTAATTGATCATTAATTGACTAATAAAAAGATATGAAAAAAAATGAAATATCAAAATAGATTTACCCGTGTATAATACGTCTTAGCTTTTATACAAGTACAATTCATTGTATTCCCAAGGAGAATGAGTATTTGTAAGATCAACAATGTAGGGGAGGCAAAATGTATCGGAAATTATGTAATGTATATTTTATGTAATATACGAGTATTTCACTAACAAAGCTTGTCAATCCTGAAATTATGAAATACAGGATTAAGGAGAGCTCCATCTCCCAGAAAATAACCCAAAAAAAAAAAATAGAGACAAAAAAAATTCAATTTTCTTATACCAATCAGTGCTCCTGTAGAAGTACACCCATCGACCTTAAACCAAAGTTGTATCGATCAAGACTCAACAAAACAAGGATCAATCCATACAAACCCTTCATTGATTGCAAAGATTTGGGAAAAATTATCAAAAAAAAAAAAAAAGTCCTAAAATTATTACAATTGTGACAATTCGGTCCTAAACTTTTTTTGACCAATTGAGTCCTAAACTTTTTTCATTTGTGCCAATTCAATCCATTTGATCGCCCGATCTTGACGTAAATTATTTTTAATAATATTTTAATATTTTCATTACTTTTTCTTTTTTTCTTCCGACTCGGCCGACAATGGTTGCCAGAACTAGCCCGGCATTATGATGGCCGCAAAGTCCTTGCCCGTCACCCGGGGCCACAAAGCCCTCACCGGCGGCCGATGAGATATGGGCATTTCGAGGGAACCCCACGGCTCCTCTCTCCAGCGGCCCTCTCCAAGCATAGGTCACCGACCACCATGGGAAGAAGGAAAAAAAAATAAAAAATAAATAATAATAATAATATGTTATGAAAAATTATTCACGTGAGCGCCAACGGGCTTAATGGACCGAAGTAGCACAATTACAAAAGGTTTAGGATCCACGACGAAAAAAAAAATTAAAAATGAATTGACATAATTATAACTTTTTTAATAATTTTTTTCCAAAGACCTGTGAGATTATATTAGGTGAAAGTGACCAGAATGCCCCCTAAGCAATGTGGTAAAAGTGATATGACCGTTACAGAGATCAAGTAAAAGCTACCCAGTTTTTTGGAAGGCCATTTTTGTCCATGGAAACCCTAACTTCATCTTCCTCCACAAATAAATAGATGGTTGCATTCCAATCCCATTTTTAATCCCATAAAGTCACCTTCAAACTTTTTTTACTTTCATGTCACCAGTGGCCCCTTTCTCATGCCACCTGCTGTGACCTAAGAGCCTCAGGACATGCTCCTAAACTTGCTTGTCGAAAGAACAGCAGGAAGAACAAATGGCTTCGAGATTCACATTCTTGTCTACATTAAACTCAATCCATTTAGAATGTTTCACCAACGCTTGGAGCCAGATTTGAGAGTGGTTTTGAATTAGAGGTGATCATTTCCTAGTGTAATATTTCACTTTTAAACTAAGAAGACCGTTTTTCAAAAGATTTTGTCATTTAAGTAATCGGGCGACAACTTTCGGCATTAAAGTGAGTGCCGTATACAACTTCTGCCACTTTTGATATCTTTCTCCCCTTTTTTTTTATTCCTTAAGTGTTGCTAAAGATTTCATAATTTAGTTATACGACACAAATGCCTCTGCAAAACCTCTGTACCTATCAAGGAAATGTGAAGAAGTGGGCGAAGCAGAGCAGAGAGCGAGAGAGAGAAACCAGAGGTATAGACGGCGACGGAAAAAGAAAAATACAACGATGCAAAAAAAAAAAAACTAAAAGGAGAGAATTATGATTTCTCAATCCAGTTATTCGGTTTGGTTCCTCGGTCCAGTCTGGTTCCACACCCAGGATCGGGATTCGTAACAGCACGTTCCAAAATTTTGGCAACGGGAACAGGACTATAACCAGCTAGGTAGGGTCGGTGCGGTGCGGTTTCAGGGTCTACTGTGGACCGTTGCTCACCCCTACTTCATGCACACTTTCAGCACTAGATTGAGACATTGATCTTTCATCCCCTGGAGGCAGGATCATCCTTTTTCTGGGTTAGAACTCAACTCCTGATTATTGTAGTCGTTAGCTTCGTAATCCAGCGGCAAACGTCCTTCTAGGAGTTCGGCGAGACATTATATCCTCCCATGGTGGTTAGCATAGAAATGTTATGTGAAATTTTGCTGGGTAACGGTAGCCAGAAACTCTATGTTTCAATTGGTAATTAAAGTCCAGCCGAGGGTGATCGATGACTCGTAAAATTTTTAAATTCGGCTTCGAATCTAAAATAAATCGATTCTAATATGCCTTGAAGTCCGAAGAACTTTTCAAAATTTGAATTACCAACGACACGCAAACAAACAATAAGTTAAACAAAAATGATAAGGAATTTGAAGGTGAACCGCTAATGGAGATTGATAGAGTAATTAAATATTGAATCACGCATTCATCTAAAAAATTAAGCTTTTAGAACAGGTTGGCGGTGATGCCATAAAATTTCATATAGTATTAGAGAAGGAGGTCCCGAGTTCAAATCTTTCCAGCACCTCACTTACCTCCCCAATTAAATATCTTTTGACCAATACCAAGCGTGTAATTAAATAGTGAATCACCCCCCTTAATCTAATCTGATACACTATGAACGATCTTCTCATCTTCATAACTTCAGAGTCAAAATACTGGTTTTGGAGATGACTGGTGTGTTCTTGCGATCTCATGGTGCCTGCTGTTGTGGTTTCGTGATGTCTCTCCTTGATTCTTCTCATCTTTAAATGGACCATTCCCGCTATGCATTCTGAATTTCTTCTGCAAGAATCTTTGACCATCTTGGCCTAGATAATTTGCAACTCTCCTTGATTTCTTGTTGGACGGTTTTCCCCCAATCGATTGGTCCTCCTTATCTTGGTCTGTTAACTCTTGGGTCATGCTTCATGTTTGCTTTCGGAAACTCATGATCGATCAGTTCATCGGGCATTCCACCGATGGGTCGCGTGGTTCAAGTGAATTGTCACAACCCGATTTGGCCCCGGTTTCGGGTCTGGTATCAACAAATATATTCAGGAAAAGTAAAACAACCAAAGCAACTCTTTTCTCGAGCATGATCATTGCTTCAATTTGGATGCAATAGCAATAGCACACCCGTATAGTGCATGGATGCCGGTGTCGGGCTCGTCGGAGCTAGCGGCGAGGTTTGGTGATGTGGAGCCGTGGGCAGAGGGAGAGAGGCAGAGAGAGAGAGAGAGAGAGAGAGAATTTGTTCCGGTCGAGAGTAGCTTTTGTCTGTTTGAATCAGGCACGTCGTGTTTGTAATGAGCCAACTTTTCCTAGGAGAACAACGGAGATGAATAAGCTCGAAAACACCGTGTAAGGTGAAATCATGTGAACATGAAGAGAGTGAACATTCAAAAATTAAGATGGCCATGAAGCGTTTACATGGACAATTACTCGATTAGAGTCATAAACATATTTTAAGAATGTCAATTCAATCCTAAATTTTCAATTTTTTTCATTTTAGTCTTAAGACTTTGTGCGAGACTTCAACTGGAAAAATTATGCAAAAATTCCTAAATCTATTGCACTTTGGCCCATGTAGTCATAAACCTTTTAATTATGCCAACCGAGTCATAAGCCTTTTAAGAATCTATCAATTTATTCCTTTCGATTAATTTTGATCGAAAATTGCTGAAGTGGATGTCGAGCGTCCTACATGGCATGACCGATATTGATGTGAAATTTTTTGAAATTTTTATTATATTGTTTCTTGGCTTTTTTTATTGTTAAGGGCCGGTGGGGGGGCCACCGACCACCGACCCAATGCTCGGCGATCGCCGGCCGCCTCTCGGGCAAAGGCCATGAAGCCCTATTGCACAATGTCGAGGGCCTCGGCCCTCACCTAGTGGCCGGTGTGCCCGAGCCGACTCTTAACAATGAAAAACAAAAGAAAAAATTTCATAAAAATGCATTAAAAAAAAAGTTCACGTACGTATCGATCGTGCCGCATAGGATGACTAGCATTCACATCAGCAATTTTTAGTCAAAATTAGTTGGATGGACAACATTGACAAATTGTTAAAATATTTAAGACAAAATTGACAAAATTGAAAGGTTTAGAACCGAATTGACAAAAGTATAGTAGGTTTAGAAATTTTTGGATAATTTTTCTGATTCCAAAGTGTAGTCCTTCCGATTAACTTTCACCAAAAATTGCTAATAGGGATGTCGCCATGTTATCAATTTTCGACGAAAGTTGATCGGAAGGACTCCATAGAAATTTCTCACATAGGTTTAGGACTAAGTTGATAAAATAAAAAAGTTAATGACTGAATTGGCATCCATATAATAAATTTAGAGTTGATTGGACGATTTCTCCTTCTAATGAAGATAGCGGTCATTTCTTATAATTTATAGACATTTAATCGATATTGGATATTCCAAGGCAAGTTTAACCCGACATGGAAGCTTAGGGTGCGCATAATAATATTTCTACTTCTCAATTTCTCTGCCATAAGTTAATTTGGCAGAGAAATCCGTTTGGTAAAAACACTTCGAAGTGTTTGGTAAAAAAATTGACTTATGGTATGATTTTTCAATTTTGATAGGATTTTTCACTTATGATAGGATTTTTTGCCAATTTTGAGAAGTAAAAAAATTTCAATTTTGGTCCAACTTCTCGGTTCAGTAATCACTTCTTGGACCACACTTGCTTCCGCCGACCACCGCCGTTGCCGACCGCCACCGCCGCCGCCCAACCGCCGACCATCGCCGCCGTCCTCCATCGTCGCCCATCGACCGCTACCAACCACCACCGCGGCCGCCCCTCGCCCATCGTCGCCCACGACTACCGCCGCCGACCACTACCGCCGCCAATGACCACCGCCGCCGAATATTTTGTTAATAATGTTTTAAAAGTAGAAATTTTCAATGATTACCAAATATCAATCTACAATATAAGTAGAAAAATCAACTTCTGTTTTTGAGGAGAAGTAGAAAAATCAACTTCGATCATAAGTTAATTTCTAACGGAGAAGTGTTACCATGCGCGACCTTAACCATTATTGTTTTGTGCATGGTTTTCCGCCCTTATTAGTATTTTTCATTTCTTAAATGTGCATAAAGCTCGTTTCAAGGACAGATCTTCATGGCCCAACGTAAAAGGAACTATCCTGGTTGCACTGGCCGGACAGTGATTTCAAAAAGGAAAAGTTTTGTCTCATGGGAACGAAACAAAAGTTTTTGTCTTTCTCTTTTCAAGTATTGTTTAAAAGAGAAAGTGGAGAATTAGATTAAAGGTTTGACTAAAAAGAAAAATTAGAATATTGATTAGCATCGAGGACGAGCATGAAAATCACAGTTTTTAATAGATTTTGAAATTTGAATAAGTGCCCATTTATGAGTTATATGCTTCAAAAGGAAAATTGTATTTTGAAAATAAATTTAATAAGGATTATAAATATATTGGGGGCACTTTATTTTAGTATTTTTCTTCCATATTGTGATCTTTTTGAAGGGCGCGGGCTGCTATGGATTCCTTTCCTCTATAATGAGATCGATAGCCGTGGGAACAACCTTTTGTTATAATTGCAAAGACCCTATAATTTTCAACCAAAAAAAAAAATAAAAAAAGAAAAAAAAAAAAAATAAAAAAAAAAAAAAAAAACCCACAAAAAAACCCCAAAAAAAAAAAAAAAAAAAATAAAACTTCTTTTTTTTTTCCACTATTGTTGGTGGTTGCTTGGCCTTGGCGTGCCCGGGAGGCAGCTCGCGATGTCGGCGGGGCCCCTTCGCCTTGACTTTGTGGTGTACTTAGTAGCTAGTTTCCAAGGTGACGCCTTCATTAGTTGGTTGAAGACCCAAGAAGGTCTGAATTTCAAGGAGTAAAAATTCTACTCGATCTCATGGATACATATCAAATTCCGGAAAAACTTTTTTTTTTTTTTTTTTTTTTGAGAATTGTCTCTAGAAGCCGTTGTTGTTTGTTTGTTTGGGTTGTTTTGATCCAATTACCATCGTTCCTTTTGGAGCACGACCCCATCATAACAACAAAGAATGTGCTAAACTATTAGCAAAAGTAGAAACTGTCATGGTATTTTAGTAGGTTGTTCCCTAAATTAAGGACCTTTCTAAATTAGGTGTTTCGAACATTTAACATGTTTTAACTCTTTTCCAAGAAATGGAGAAATTTATTTGCTTATGAAGTATCAAATATATAATTGGAAAAGATGAGTTTAGTCTAATTTTTCGGACTTTTTAAACTATCTAGTATTCCGACAAAAAAAAAACTATCTAATATGTGATGGAAATGTAATATTCCTCGTGTTTGATAATGATATTATAATCCATCACCTAACATTATGTTTTTTTTCATTGATTTTAAAGGGGTCTCTCATAGGTAACCAACCCAATAAATTAGTAAAAGAATCCAATAAAGAAAATAAAGTCACGAAAATGAAATTGGATTTGAAGTATTAGTTAAACTCTATAAGTCCATTTTCTTGAAGAAAAAAACATTTTATTATCTTATTTTACTAGAGTCCACCAAAAACTTCAACTTATGTCCACCGTAACAAATTTATCTTGAACTGTTCTCTTGTGACATTAAAAATTTCAAACGTTGTCAACCGTAACATATTTACCCTGAAAATTTTGTCGTGACATAAAAAACGACAAACTTGTACCCCGTATAATACATTTACTTTCCATCTAGGTCTCGTTGTATGATTTTTGGCTTAATTCCCTTGGAAAACCAGCGACTTTACGTCAAATCTCGGCCACAAGCTTTAAGTCTAGTCCTAATTCTGTCTCATTCTTTTCCGTCTAGAAGAAAATCTCAAATTTTAAGTTCAGTCCCAAGTTTGCTCCAAACTTTTTTTTTTCATAAAAAAAAAAATTGCTCGTTGTAACGGAACCTTGACAAAGGATGATAAATGTGTCACAACGGACATAGCATAAGATTTTTTGTGACTTTTTTTCCTATCTTTATTCGAACTAATCCGTTAACAAGTTTCATGATTAAAGTAAAGTTAATGTGCAACTTGCTTAAAGAGTACAGAAACTACTATTTTGAGAGTACTTAAATATGAAAACGAAAAAGAAAAAGAGTACTTAAATATACTTCGTAAAGTTTCCTATTAGTGATTATAGTAGCACATAATAGAATAATCATACTTTTGATCTCAAACATTTCCTTTGAAAAGGAGATAAAAACGAACGAAAAAAAGATAACAATCGATGAGACACTCTCCTTTTGTACGAGAGGTGATTCGAACCTTTTAATCATTTTTTAAGACGGAGTAATAGGACCTCCTAATCTTATATTAATAAAAACCCTCGAGCCCTTCTAAAATCCAACTTTTTTTAGGGCCGGGGTCTCCCCCTCCCCCATCATCCACAACCTACAAAAGTGAGGATAATTACAAAAAAGTCTTCGACCTACTGTACATGTGTCAATTTAATTTTAATTTTTTTAATTATGTCAATTTAGTCATAAATTTATTATTTGAGTAATTGGTCGAAAGGACTAAATTGATAATTCATTAAAAGGTTTAGAATTAAATTGGCATAAATACAATAGATTTAGGGCTTTGTTGATAATTTTACCTAAAAGTGATATAAATTTATTTTACATAAAAGAATTTTGATGGATAAAATCAATCATAATATCGAAATTTATGTGGGATTCATATACATTGCTCGAAAAGCGTCCACGAAACACACGTTGAATAACGAAACAAAAGCAAATTAATGAATTCAAACGAGAGAGGCGTGGCAGAGCAAAGTGGACAGGACACTTTGTTTAATTTGGGTCCTTAATTGTTTCCTTAAATGTGATTAATCCGATCTGTCGAGGGAGGGGGACGACTGTTTTCTTTCTTTTTCTTGAGAGAGAGAGAGAGAGAGAGAGATCCGTCCCACCAAGAACGGGAAAACGATAGCTTCCCACGATTTTCTCTCTGTGTTTGTGGGGGTTAAAGCCAAAAAAAACAAAGTGTTCCTCTTGTCTACTCAGTTAACCCTTTCTCCTACCGCACCATCTCTCTCTCTAAGTCGGCTTTCGTCCCTCCATTAAATTTTGGAGCAGACCGAGCAGAGCAGAGTCCTCCCTCTTCCATCGTTCCTTCCTCCCTCAGCCTGTCATGTCCCACTTCTTGTCCTCTCTACCTCCACTGCCATAACAACTGTCTCCCTCCCTCTCTCTCTCTCTCTCTCTCTCTCTCTCTGACACCCGAACCAGCACAGAGAGAGAGAGAGACGAGTGATGACCCGATAAAGCCAACAAACCATCCCCCCCCCATAAATGGATGGGCTCGAGTAGTCCCGGTCCTCCTCGCTGCTCATGCCGAATGAGTTCGAAGCGCCCTCTCACCCACTCAGCCTCCTCCTCCTCCTCCTCATCCTCCTCGTCGGCCCCGGCCACTCCCAACACCAACGGCCCCAAGTTCGGACACGGAGAAATCCACTTCGGGGACGTGGGCCCTGGCCTGCGGGCCAACCCAGGGGGTTCCACCTCCTCGGGGACGCCGCCGAAGAAGGCGAGGGCGGCCGACGGCAGTGGCGCTCAGCAGCCGCCGAGGTGTCAGGTGGAGGGATGCAATGTGGATCTGAGTGACGCCAAGACCTATTATTCGAGGCACAAGGTGTGCGGGACGCATTCCAAGTCGGCCACTGTCGTCGTCCGTGGCCTCGAGCAGAGGTTTTGCCAACAGTGTAGCAGGTCTCCCCCACTCAGCGCTTCGGTCACTTCTATGTTTGGGTGGCCTTTACATCCTTTATTTCTTTTCGTTTGGGTTCTTCTTTGGGCAAAATTCGTGGGAAAGTTAAGTTCTTGAGAGACCCTGTTTATGTGCGTGGGTTGTGTTCATCAACTCACTTTCTTCTTTGAAGGATGGTTAACTCTTCACAAAAAAGTTTTACTTTTTAGTAGTATTACTTGTTGCATGGGAGGTAGCTGAGTTTGTATTTACATTTGGATCATTTTGGGCATTGGGAGATTCTGCTGCTTCTTAATTGGATCAAGTCTCATGAATAGTTGACTAGTGTTCTTCATGTCCTCTGTGTTGGTTCTGTTTGGCCTGGGCTTGGGCGACTCTTCCTTCTTTTTTTCTGATTCCGGTGCTTGTTTTCAATGTTTTGTTTCTGTTTGTTTGGGTTCTTGGGATGGTTTTCTTGTTAGATGGGTGGATCTTTTCTTGGTTGCTAATGGTGATTTGTGTGCAAAATGCGATTGTTTCTTGGTAATTGTTTTATCCTTTTTCAAGAGTGAACTGCAAATTTTCACTTCGGCAGTATGATGAGCTACCCTGTTTCAGCTATTGGCTTGTCTGGATTTCAATCCTAAAATGTGATGCTGCAGAATTCAGTTGTTAGTGAAATTTGTGCTTTACTCTTGTGTTACTGTATTCTCAAAACGTATACGAGCCTTTGTTTGGTCGGTGGCTTCTGTTTACTGAACTAGGATTGCTGCGCGCTAAGGTGCCGGAAGATATGATCTGAAGTGTTTTAGCCTTCTACTCTTCTGCCGTTGCTGATGGGAATCTGTCGGCTTCTAATTCTGGCGCATTTAACAGGTTCCATCAGCTTCATGAATTTGACCAAGGGAAAAGGAGTTGCCGCAGACGGTTGGCCGGTCATAACGAGCGTCGTAGGAAGCCACCTCCCGGATCATTACTCTCTGCTCGCCACACTCGCTTCTCTTCCTGTATTTATGGTCAGTTATCCTCTCTCTATCTGAGTGTTGGATGAGTTTATCATCTGTGCTTATATTTGATGCTTTGCAGATCACAGCACTGGAGGTGCAGGGTATGTGATGGACTGCCATGCATATCCGAGGCCTCCTCCGAGGGAAGCATGGATCGCTGCTCAAGCATCCAACCAGGGACCTGGAAATCAGACCAACCCTGGCCGAGAAAATCTCCAGTTACATCCTCTGTGGCAGAGCAGTCCCGAAAATCATCAGTATGACCTCTTCCTTCAAGGTCCGTCTCCTTCGGTGGGTGGCACCAGCTCTTCCGGTGCAGGGTTTCCTCCAGGAGCAAGCATTAACCCCAGCTGTGCTCTCTCTCTTCTGTCAAACCAACAATCGGACTCTGCAAGTCAAGCATTGGGTCCTGCACTTAACAGCGATGTCCCGAGTCCTGAAGCGTCAGTCAGGGCTCAAGTAATAAGTCCTCTTGATGCTGCTGTCTGCAATTTTTCTAGCGGCTCATGGGCTTTGAAGGTAAATGAGGCTCGCAGCAGTGCACCCGATATAGCCCCTGATCTTGGTTTAGTTCATGTCTCACAGCCTCTCGATGGTCCGTTCTTGAATGGCCTCGAGTTCTCGCTGCAGAGCAGGAGGCAGGACATGGACCAAGATCATTCTCAGGATTACAACTCTACTCAGCAGATGCACTGGTCGCTCTAAGGACCCAGTTCTGCAGAATTTGCAAAAATCAAAGGATATTAAAGAATTCGACATGGTTCCTGCTTTCTGGATTTAGCTCATCTTGTATTGACGTACCTTGTTTTTTCTGCTTAAGAACGATGAGATACAATGTAAGGAAGTAAGAGGCTGGACCGTTCAGTCTTGTTCAACTGTCATTTTGCTGCAACTGTTTCCAGTTCTAATGCGAGCAGAGTCAATTCTGTGTGACTAGGATGTAGTTGTCACTAGATAGCAGGCAGCGAAAATTGAGTTCAATGCCAAGTACTTTCCAGTTCTGAATTTGAAGCTAGCATCCCTTAACTGATCTTGGCACAGTTAAACAGGATGCTCATCAGGATAAAATACTAGGGTTTTTCTGCTAACCAAACCTAAATTCAGATTGGATGCTCATGATCATGCACCATAAATCTTAACACCAAAATTTGAGTGCCAATCAAGAGAATTAAGCTAGGTCCACTTTGTGGTATATACATACGACTGTTACATGAGTAAGATGTCGACTGATTACAAGAAACCTATTGGGAAAGCAGTCTGAGGCTCCAACCGAATGGAGCATGTGAGTAGAAATCCTAATGACCTTTCTTCGCCTGCCTCGAACAAGGCAAGTAATCCAACAACCAGGCATAGTCGCACCACCTCCGATCCACGTAGCAATCACGGATATAAGGGGTTTCGCAACAGACTAGCCGTTGCTTCTTAGAGGTGCATCAGAGTTATAAATCCTATTAATCCACCAAATAAATCGATCCCAAAAATCTCTGATTAGGAGCAAGTTTCTTCCTGTCTTTTCTGTATCACGAGCTGCACCACTCAAGTTTGTGGCAAGTGGACAGTCATTTTGTCCCGGCATTCTAATGGTCATCTTCTTCTGTCCCCGGGCAGTCGGATAACAGTTCTTCTTTGGATCCATACTGAGAAGAGAATTGTACCCAAATGTTAACCATACTAATATTCAATGCCCGACTACTGAAAGTAGCATTCCAGCTTACATTGCTGGCTTACAATGTGATATGATGTACTCATCTAATCCAACAGTAACCACATGAAACCACTAGATGATGCTAACTCACCCGACATCCACAGAAGAGGCAGTAGTTATACTCATCTCGTAGTTTGATCAATACAGCCACCAAATCCTGTATACAGCAGAAAGCAGTCGGTCATTCATAACTGTAGTGCCACTTATTCCATGAGTCATACTAAAAAAGATTCAACAATGAACTTCGCAAACACATGCTTATGCAACATTTTGTATCGAAGAACTTGAGAGAAATAAAAAAGGCAGAATCTGAAAAATTTTCCTCACAGATGAACTTCCAAAAATTCTGTTTTAGGATGAACTGTAAAGATAGGCAAAAGCAGTTGCATAATTAACTGAACCTCCTCAATCTTCAATCTGATGAACATAGTGGGTGACAAACTAATTTCACGAGTTACGAAAAGAAGCATTCAATTGCACGGCATAATGAAATGTAGAAAATCCTCTTAATGATCACACTCATGCACTGCATCACTAATTCACTGTCATTTCACCTACATTTCACTGCCATAGAACCAAGGACGCAGCAAAAGCATACGAAAGTTTGACACTAAAACCTCACTCCATTAAAACAACATGTTTCACCATTTCTAGGAAACAAAATGAATGAGACAAAGCCAATTAGATGTAATGAATCAAACCAAGATTCAAAGAGAACCTGGATTCTGGTATACAACGTCAAAGAACATACCTCTTCCGTAATTTCTTCTTCTTCCTCTTCATCCTGCTCACCCTCCTCCTCATCCTCATTCTTCTCGGGCTCTGGAAATTCCCTGTTCTCTAATTGATCCAGTGCAGCCTTTGCCTTGTGAAAATTTACATATATCCTCCGACTCTGCCACTGTGATTTTTGCCAGGATCCGAACTCTTCCATCAAGGACTCCTCTGTCCTTCTCTTCTTCACTGACCTTAATTCTTCCTGCTTTTTCTTCTCTTTATGTGGGTCCTCCCTTCCAATACCAGCTCGTGAGCGCCGAATCTCGAGCCCCACAGGTTCAACCTTCCCCGCACCCTCCTTCCCCAAGGCCGAACCAGGTGTGTAGCCCATTTGCTTCAAAAGCTTGAATCCAATGTTGGATTCGGGGATCGGTAACTCGATTTTGGATAAAGTCTGCTCATCCTCTTCTCGTTGCTTCCGCTCTATCTCAAGTTTCCGTCTTTCTTGCCAGTTAAGGAACTTGGTTTTCTTATCGGAGGATTGAACAGGCAAGGGTTTTGCATTCAAAATCTGCCCCGAAGTCCAGAGCAACAAGTCATTATTCTTACCAACCTACTACTCAATGAACACCAACAACATATATCCGAAAAAACACAAACGACCGGAGTGATTGTGTCACGATAAGCGGCTAATCTACATGGGGGAACTTTCTTTACGTAGAAAAGGAAAGATAACATCATTTTCAGCCCGCAACGAATGTCGTCGGAGCCGGCCGTTCATGAAGTTGCAATGTTAAGTCAGTAACGTAGAGTTCTGCACACACATTCTTAAGAAATTGCACGCCATACCATCGACTTGGCAATACCTAGAGGCAAACCGGGGGCGAGGGAGAGAGAAATACAGAGAACAAGAGCAGATCGAGGGTCGGGGAGGCATTGACGACTGAGGAGATTCTATGCCTCGATCGCTGGCTAATACAACGCCGAAGGAAACGAAGTGGGAGAAAAGAATAAAGAAACTTGGACGCCAAGTAGCGAATGAACACCGAGACGAATCGTGATCGACGAGCGTAGATGGTTCGGGGAGAAGAGAAGGCCGTACCTTTTTGGAGGAGCGTTTAGGAGGGTCAGGTTCATCGGAAGGAAGGAAGCGAGAGAGGTCCCCCATGTAGTCTGCATCTCCTTCATCGTCTCTCCCGTTTCTACTCGCATCCTCAGCTGATTCCGCCATGAAAGGGAGGAGCGAGCTCTCAAATCTTTAAGAAACGGAACTCGGCAGGGAACAGAGGAGGAAGAAGGAGAAGAAGTAAAATGAGACGAAATGGGCCGCCATTTGGGCTTCATTCAAGTGCAAACCCAAACCGGCCTTTGTCAATTTTGAATTTTAATTTCCTTTTTTTAATATAAAAATTGAATTTTTATTGACCCTTCAGAATTTTCTCTTATCTTCGGTTATTTCACATAGTTGATATCTTTTTTCCTCCCGTGAACGTGGAGAATATGCTCCCTTGCTTTTGGGCCGGTTGTGGCGGTAGAACTTCAACGCGGCCGCGACAGGTAGCCCCCCAACCCTGCCACCGGGTAGTAAGTATTCGGCCCCGTTGGAGTGGGATTTGAAGCAGCATCACCACTCCGCAGATGGAAGCCATCCTCTATGCTTTCTTTCATGTGCCGCTTGAACAGATTTGTTTCACAACCGATCCACACACAGGAACCATACAAGAACATCATGCAATCGAGGCTTCCGCAGTGCGTTGAGAGAATCCCGAGTCGAAAACTCTTAGGTAAGTTAGGAGAGCCACTGTGCAAGGAATCTTTTAATGAAGAAAAAGGGGCAAAGCTCCTTTCTTTCGAGCAATTACTCGAGCATATAGACACGCAAGCAAGAAATCAAATGTGTAAGTTGCAATGGTAAATGGTGAAGTATGTAGTAGAACCTCTGTGAAAAGGTACCACAAAGAATGCTACATTCTAAAAGAAAGCGCTTCCTGACACCTAACTGAAGAGTTCCACTTCACGCTCACGACATCGAAGCCTATGCGCCAATTCCAGTATTCAACAAGGTATTGATCTCTCCGATGATGTTAACAGGTCTTCCGTCGAACAAGGATGAAAGTGTAGTC
This sequence comes from Rhodamnia rubescens, assembly GCA_021437795.1. NCBI lineage: Eukaryota > Viridiplantae > Streptophyta > Magnoliopsida > Myrtales > Myrtaceae > Rhodamnia > Rhodamnia rubescens. Next base: position 417,421 of record JAILYA010000008.1, read on the forward strand.
TCGCAAAGTTTCTTAAGCTCCCTGGTTTTCCGAAGAGCAGCTTCCTGTAGTCAACACCAAAACCACTCAGAATTACTGGACATCTGAAAATCTAATTTCGAAACACTCAAAAAAAAAAAAAAAAAAAGAGGAGTTGGGTTCACAACATGCATCAGTCAAGAGACAAACATTGGAATGTCAATGCTAGTCACTGTTGACCAAAAAAAAAATGCTAGTCACTGCATATGGTACATGCATGACATCTCCAGTCTATACCTGTTATCTGACCAAACTAATAAAAGTTCAACAGTTCTGGCCAAAAAGGAAAAAAAAAGAAAAATGCAAAAGAAAGAAAGTCTACTAGAACAACGGAGTACTATTCTTTCAACACAGGCCGAGATACTTACAATAAGATAATTCATGTTCAAAAGTCTATCATGCAGCAATTTTCCCCTCATAAGACGAGATATCACCCAAGAACTTACTTGCTTTGGCCAGGACGAAGATAACGAGTTCTGGAGTTCCATATGTTTTGCAGCTACGTCCTTCAATCCCTCTTTCAACTTAACTTCATGGTTCCTTTTTTCCTCAAGGGAACTCACCAATCGGTCCAAAAATCTATGATTCGTAGAAACAAAGAATTTATTAAAGTATGTACACTTTGAACTATAGGAAATAGAAAGTAGAGCAGCAACTCTCCAACTTCACAAAGTGAAAGTGAGGAGCTTTATACACTTTCAAAAACTGAAAAGAAATTGCAATGGATAGACCATCAATCTGAAAGAACATCTGAAAGCACCTTTTGGAGTTCAATATCATGATTAAGTCTCGAGTCTTCCTGTTTGTCAACAGAGAAATGGCCAATGAAACGTCTGAAACCATTGTCTCGATTGCATCAGCAGCAAACTGCTGAAGGACAAAGGGAGCAACTGACTGGACTTGATGCTGCAAAGATAATGTCTCTTGATTCCTCAACTCTGCTAACCGCTGATAGAGAAAGGCTTTGATCTGATGAGAGTACCAAATTACTTAAGAACAAGAGATGATGTTCCAAAACAATGTACAGAAATAATCTTTGCAAGAGACGATAAATCTGGGAGGTGACCATGAGAGAAACATAAATTGGGAAAGAATCATTGAATAAGACAACACACTAAACACTACCTCATAGAGATCATCGAGAATGTTATTTCTATACTCTGTATCCAGAAGCTGGCTTCGACCTTCCTCTGTTTCTGCAGCTTGTGCAACAGTTTGTGAATTAACTGCAACTACATTGGGCAAGCTAACATCATCAATGACATCAACTTGAGGTGTTTCAACGCTAACATCCCAAGATATCTCTGACACCAATGTGTCCTGTCCAGCATTGCTTGGTTGATTTGGATTAGGTTCGACAGCTTCATTGACCTCACTTGCTGTGACTATTTCATAACTACCAAAGCCATTACCACTTTCATCAGTTTCTTCCACAGTCCCAATATCCCAATCAATTGCAGCATTGTCCATCGAGATATCCCAGTCAATATTATCTGCAGTAGCATCCACATCACCTCTTGTCTCATTGAAGCCTGATTGAGCATTTGCAGAGTCTGTGATATCAGAGACAGCAGAAACGTTCAAAGATGGTGGATTTTCACGAATGTCTATCAAGTGTGGTACGACACTCTTAGGACATATCTGCAAACATGTTTCAAGAAATTAATCTTTAAAATCAAACCAAAAACCAATCAATGGATCTTCAATAACTTCTAATTTACTGCCTTACATCCTTCTCTGTGTGAGCATCTTTCACAAAATTTGAGTAATACTCAATAGCTCGAGACATTGAGTCACTGTTGATCACTTCCAGAATTCTGCTAAATGTGCTTGGAAGTGATTTTGCAGTTTCCAAAAGTTCAAACCTCACATTTGATCCCTGAAAAGCAGACATGGATGCCCTTTAATCCTATCTCAAGAAAAGGTTGCTGCTACTCTTTAGCTTGGTAGAAGCACAGATTCAAAAGTTTAACCTGCAAACCAAGCTCTTGACAAGCCTCTACATATTTAGCTGCTGACAGAGCTGCATTTCTTTTGATATCAACTTCTCTACGCTCTAGCTCTGCTAGTTGCTGCTGAATCTTCTGAACTTGTTTCTTCTGATAGGGGCTGCACATGGTATTACTTATCAATGACATGATTATGCCTATCACAGAAAAACTTATTGCAATGTACCCTATACATCCAATGCTCTGAGCAAAACATATCAAGAAATAGACTTACATTTCATAATTGACATTTTGGATCATTATCTGAGCAGCTTCACCTAGGAATATATGATCTTTCTCGAAAGAACGAACAATTGTTTCCCAAGAACCCTGCCAAAGTTATAAATAAATCCAATCCAAGAATTATTCTTTAGATCACAGAAGAGTGTGCGCACATGCTGCGAGAGAGAGAGAGAGAGAGAGAGAGAGAGAGAGAGAGAGAGAGAGAGAGAGAGGGGTCTTACAGCAGCACCTGATAGCCGGCCAAATATGTTCCTGCTCTCTGGAGTTGACTTTAAGAGAATATCATATATCTGTTTGGCCTCTAAGTATCCAATCCCTGAAATGTACAGGCTATCATCACACAATGAAACAGAAACACTCCTTCTCAAGCATACAACCAGAAAATTGACAGTAAATGAAAATGGGTTTCATGATCACAATCACAAAATTCCCAAAGAATACTCGCTAAATGTTCCAGATTCAATTTGTACACAAGCATAAAAGTCACATTATCATTCAAATGTCAAAAGAATACACGTCCACAAACTTTAGTGGTGCTATGTAGAATCATGAAGATGTGCTTAGGGGTGCTTTTTTGAAAGCTCACTTCTGCTGCCAGAAGCCAATGGTGCTTCCAATATAATGTTTGTGCACTCAAAAGTAGAAGAAAGAATTTGAATTATTAAAACTTACACGGGCACTTATAGGAAATAGTTGCAGCCCCCATCTTTCCCAATTTTACATTACTTTTGACATTTGAAGGTTCCTTCACTTACAATAAAAATTATTTATGAAGATCATTATCACTTATCAACAACCTATATTTATTATTACATTTGATGCATGAAACTTTCACCTTATCAAACTTGGGTATACGAAACATTTAAGTCACCTTGGCACCCTAAGTTGATTCCCGAAATGGCTATGGAAGTCATAGCTCCAACTATATATGGAAAACTACAACAAACAAATCCCAAAGCTCTACAACAATGCTAAACAATGCCAAGCAGATTGGAATCTGACAGTCAGAGAGAACCTTGAACTAAAAGTCTTTTCGCGTCATTAAAAAATGTTGCATGCATCTCCAGAAAATTTGATTCCTTATTGTTATATAACAGCAGAAGGTCGAGCTAAATATTCAGAGACACAAATATTTCATTTGCTAGATAAACTTAATTTAGACTCAGATAAATTGCAGGTAATATGCTCACACAGATGAAGATTTGTCGACCAAATGCTTCCTAAACAGAAAGCTACAATGCTCAATTTCAAACTTTTCACCTATTCCCATGAAAAAATAAGCACATTGCCAGGACAATTAATTGACTCTGATGGTTTCTTTATAAATAGGGGCCAGGACATGGGGAGTCCATGAGTGCAACAGACCATCTCAAGGTTCATCTAGAGACCTAGTTTCTTTTCTGTTCTTATTTTTCTTTTCTGCCACAGGAAGAGTGGGAGGTATTCTTAGATATGAGAAACTTCCTCATGTTGTATATTTTTCAATGACCTAACTTGGCTAAGCTCAATTAAGATGTTTCCCACAAATGGGTTTCCCGTTGTTTTCGGTTACATCAATATTGCTGCGACATTCTACATTTTGCAAAGCCACATCCTGCAAAGCCTTGTCATGACTAGATTATAACTAGATAATGCAAATAGTAGCTTCCACAACGATCATCAATAAGATCACCTAGAGAATCATCACCTTGCTATGACTATATCAGAGCACATTGCATCAGACTTTGACAACACGCCCACAAGCTTCTGTTTTACCTCCAGCATAAGGCCACACCGAAGCAGCAATAATGAATGTTTTTCAATCAAAAACAGTACAAATAAAAGATCGCGCCTTTGCCACGTTGAAAGAGAACACAAAATGAAAGAACAAAGGCACAGTCTCATCCGGTCATCAGAGCACGCCAAAATATACCACCGTGCACTCAATTTTTACATGGAAACCACTTAAATCAATGGTTCAGTTAGCCCAACGGTGGAATAAGCCGTCCACAGAAAAGAGGAGACATCGAAAGCAAACCTTCGGGGTCCAGGGTCTGAAAATAAGGATCCACATCCTTGGGAAGACTTGGGAACTGCTTAGAGACGAGAGCTCTAATCGCCGCCAGCCGCTTCCGCCAATCCGCCGGTATTCTCTTCCGATCGACCAACCATTCTACACCGCGAACGGCGAATCATCAGGGCACAAGACAAAAAGGAACCCCGGAATCGACTAAAACCCACATGCAGAACGGATTTCGAATCCAATTCACAATTCAAACCCGCTAAGAGGAAGAAAACAAAAACAAGGAAATCGGGTGGATTCTAAACGAACAAACGAAATCGTGATCGAAACGAGCAGAACCGGAGCGAGGGGAATCGATTACCTCCGAGACGAGAGAATGTGATGTCGATCGGGAGGTTGCGGACGTCGTCTGGAGCTTGCATTTTCTCCTCTGCGGTTGAATTTCAGAGAGTTCGAAGAGAGAGTTAGGAGGAGGAAGAAGAAGAAGAAGAAAGTTGAAGTTCGTATTGGAGGTGGGAGGGTTCACTTCTCGCTCAGCCTCTTCGATTCCGAGCGTTGCGAACTTACGGCGGCGTCTCAAGAGCTGACGTCTGCTCACGCCATTTATTTTTTCTTTTATAAAAAGAGAAAATGTTTATACCACCAAAAATAACATTAATTTACTTATAACACTTTTTGTTTCAAATTAAATTTTTATTTGAAAAATTTCAGGATTAATATCACACAACACATTTATTGTAATATTGAAAAAACAAAAAACAACAAAAAAAAATGCATCCTTTTACTCATAATTATCCATTATATTATCCATAAAATTTGCCTTTTGAAATTGACACCGTTGAAAATTTTTATCACATCGTGGTCGGATCGATGATTGTGTAACAACTCTGCGAGAAGCCTCGTAGGCAAAGAGTTCATTGGAGGTACTTAATCTCATGTTCAAAATTGCAATTAAGATTTGAAATTAAGATGATGTAATCGAATGATAAGACTTGCTTGCTTGTTTATCCTTTTTGTCAACAAGATTTAAGTTTTCTCGAGCAATATTAAATTGCAAATTGCACTATCTAAAATAGATTTAGAATTTAATTACATTTTTCAATTAGCAAAAAAATTATATTGTCATTATAATAATTAAAAGGCTTGTTACCCAATCACTCGCATTATTTGAACGGTTGAGTTTAAGTACACAGTCCGTGCACCTCGATTTCAAGATGCGATTGCATTAAATTCTCTAAAAGTATCTCAAATGATTATTTTCAGTATCCATGAATCAAGATTAAGACGGATATATATTTCGAACCCATTCTAGAAAAATATTTTAGATGCACCCAGTGCATATAAACGAGATAGGATCTAATTAATAATAAAGATTAATACTACGAAAAACTTTAAATTGGTATATATATACAATAAATTTACAATAAACTAATTTTTTTATCATGAAAAATTTCAAACTATTATATTTGTAATAAATTTACCCTAAACTAGTTTTTTTATCATCAAAAATCATAAATTAACATGTGACAACTTTTACTTTGTTAAATTGGGTTATTACTACGAAAAACTTCAAATTGCAGACACCGTGACAAATTCATCCTAAACTATTTTTTTGCCCATAAAAAAAACCTCAAACTAACACACACTTGTGACAAAAATATCCCGAACTAATTTTTGACATCCGAAATATCCAATTGATATATCTCGTGATAAATTTATCATCTATAAGTTTCCATTAAATTCGATTAACGTCAAGAAAAATTTCAAACTGGAGAGTAAAAATCTCAAATTGGTACACTCATTAGCTTCCACGTGATACCTAACGTAGTAATTCGACGGTAATATTTAACAAAAACTAGCGGAGGGTAAATTTATCAAAGTTGAACAGGTTCGAATTTTTGATTTAATTTAGAATAAATTTATCGTAAGTATATCAATTCAGAGTTTTTTCGTAACATTAATTCAAGAATTTATTGTAAATATATGAGTCTGTGGATCAAAGTTGTACCGGTTTGAATTTTTGGTTTAATATTGAAACTCGGTACTTATTTCGACCCCAGAAGCTATTAGAAGCAGCACGCGGAGCGCACGTGGGCCCGCATCAGCACCGAAATCACAATCATTTCGAGGAACATATCCAGCCCTGGAGCCACGTGGCAGGAGCCCATTGCCCCTCCCAAATCTTCTCTCGGGCTCACCCGTGGCTTCCGAGACCCAGCAACCTCTTGGCGTCCCACTGAAGAGAGCGCGAGAGAGCGAGAGCAGAGAGACATCCTCCAAAGAAGAAATGGCAATGGCAGGGACATGTTCATTTCTCTCTTTCAAAAGGTAAAGTTCTCTCTCCCCTTCTGTTTTTTTTTTTTTTTTTTTGGTTGCCCATCCGGACCAACGGAAGTGCTTGCTTAGTTTGAATTTCTATTGCCTTTCTTGTTTCCTCAACTTGAAAGTGTGAGTGAATTGTTGGCGCTCTTGAGGGAATTAGGGAGTTTCTTGCTTTCCTTGCCATGGAGGGTGTGGTGTGCCTCTTTGAAAACTGGGTTCCAAGTTGAAACCCACTCTCTGTGCACTAGTCTGGTCTTAGTGTATGTCTGTCTCTAGGATGGTCTCATTGCCCAGTTGCAACCACTGAACTTGATGATGTAAGTACTCTTCATTCAGCGCCTCGCTCTCGAAGAGGCGAATCCGGGCTGTCTGCAAAATTGTTTCCTGGTTACAGAGAAGTTTGGGAAAGGTGAAAGATGAAGAAGATGGTGAAAGAAATCACAGTCCTCTCAAGTTCCGTTCTTTCTTTGCTTTTGAAACCAGAAGTGTCACATAAGGTGACTCGGGGCCTAGGCTACCAATATGTTTGGTTTTGTTAAAAGCCGGCCATAGTAATGTGCCAATGCCACATTGCTTGATGTTCAGACTTTGTAAATCGTTCTTACAACATATGGCATCATTCTTTGATAGAAAAGCACCCTGAGGGTGCATTCGGAAAGTTACTTTGCAGTTTTCATTGCATTGAAGACATTCCTCGTGATGTGTGTAATCCAAATCTATGCTTTAGGGATCGAGTACTTTACTCGGTAGCATGCCTGATAACTGCCTTAGGACAATTGTCAGCACGACCAAATATCTCGTGAATCGCAACACTTTAGGCTTTGCATAAACTGTCTTTTCCCTAAAATCGTTAGTCAAAACTAAGAAGAAGTGATATGAGCTGTCTACTGCTAGAGCCTGCTGCTTTATTGGGACTTTGAATGGGAGGATCATCATGGAACTAATATCATTTTCCTCATGTTATGCATGTATTGGTACATTTTGATAGTTATTGAACTGATATTGTACAGTCGAGTATGTGCGCAGTACTTGAAACTCTACTTTAGATTGACATGGAGTAAAGGATCAAAATGTCTTTTCAGCAACTTTCGGACATCTTGGTTGGTCTTCGACACTCGCCGTGGAGGGAATATGTCAGGAAAACCATTCAAGAGGAAACATTTGGCGGTCAGAGCAGAAGTGAACTTTGTGAACGCGGAAGAGGCGAAGAATCTTATAGGTGTAGAGGGATACACAGTTCTGGACGTGAGGGACAAAACTCAATTTGAGCGAGCGCGTATAAAATCCTGTTATCATGTGCCTCTGTTTATAGAAAACCAAGACAACGACTTTGGTACTCTTTCTTGCTTTGCAACTAAATGGCTTGTACTTGTCTGAACTCCTTGAAGTTTTAGTTGCATATGCTGTATTTTGTCTCTAATTTGATTGCATTAAGCTTGTTTTTTCCTCACTCTTTCTTCAACTTGTTGTGTACAGGCACAATTATAAAGAGACAACTGCACAACAATTTCGCAGGATTGCTCTTTGGTTTGCCATACACCAAACTGAATCCTGAATTTGTGCAATCTGTCAAAAGCCAGTTTTCACCGCAAAGTAAGATCTTGCTGGTTTGTCAGGAAGGTTTGAGGTTAGTCCTAGTGTCTCCTTTTCGCTCAGGCTACGATTGAAAGCAATACTAAAGAACTCTTTTGATCATGCCAATCTGACTCCTGACTGAGATATTCGATTTGAACTCAGTGCAATGGATACATTGATGGCTTATCCCATCTAATAATGTCAGTTACATTCAAATGAAACTGCCTGCCTGTACTATTTGAACATTTGAACCGGCGGACGCACAATACTCGAACCCAGCTTTGGAGATCATAGCTGGCAACTAACGTACACCATAGCACTGATGATCATCTGAGTCATGACCTTTTCTGTGTTCGAAGATGCTCTTCTCAAAATTCTTTCAGAAATATTTCATAATCTATATCATTCCTAATCTATGTAGAACGAGAAGAGCTGCAAAAGGAACCGATGCTCCTGTCCTTCACAGTCTTCTAGTCAGATTATGTTTGTATCTTCTGTTTCTACTCTTGTCAGGTCTGCTGTGGCTGCTAATAAACTTGAACAAGCCGGTTACGAAAACATTGCATGCATAACATCTGGGCTACAATCAGTAAAGCCGGGTAAGTTGGAGCGCATCCCCATTTTCCTAATTACCCTTCTTATCAAAACCACAAACATGGAGGGCGGCAATCGTTGATTCTGCAGGGACGTTCGATTCGGTAGGATCCACAGAGCTGCAAAATGCAGGAAAAGCGGGTCTGGTCACAATTCAAGGCAAGATCTCTGCAGTTCTTGGAACTGTGCTAGTCTGTAAGTTTCTCGTGAACACTCTTGAGCCGAGCCCTTGAACATATGCTTGACGTACTTGCTGATGATCTTCGTGGCTCGCTAGGTGCATTTCTTTTCATAACCTTCTTCCCGGACCAAGCAGAGAAGCTCTTCCAATTGGCCCCTGCAAGCTAGCCCAGAGAACCCGAAATTCTGCAACTTGTCTGTACACTTTTTTCTTCGATGTAAATTGTGATTTGCATATTACCAATGACAACACTGAAGTAGTGATTCTTGTCAATGTTTGTAAAATAATCTGGTCAATATGATGTCTCGCTTATATATATGCATTATCTTCGCAGATTATATTACAAGTTTGAATCTGATGTGCTTCTGTTTGGCGTGGCGCGCACAATTTGGATGACCTAATTCTCGGAGATTTTCATTTGCCTCCGCCCGCACCTCATTACCAACACCGGTCCTCAGAGTTTTCTTACTTTGAGCCTCTAGAACGACTAGCCAAAAGACGATTCCAGTTTCAGATTATGTAATTAAAGACGGGAGCAAGCTGACTTTCTCTGCCCTTAAGAAGTTTCTGACCAGTTTCAGAGGTGTTGTGCACAAACGCATTCTTCCCAAGTTGGGACTCAATAGACCCTTCAATGACCTGCCCACTCACCACAAATTTCATCCTTTTTCTCTGAGCATCAATAAAATGACATCTGACCAAAAATAAAATAAAATGACATGCCATTTGCCTCAAGTACTCCAGAATTGGCACCGTCGCCATCACTGGCCTTACATCTACAGGGTCAAGTCCGTTCCAAAAAAACTGAATCAGAGCATAAGTCTCAGAGAGAAAGTTAAGGCTATTCTTTTCTTTTCCTGTGCTCAAACCTTTGCTAGCACACAAAATTACTACTTTGATATCAGCTCATCAAATCATGTCTAGGGATCCAAGGGAAAAATGAAGAGGAAAAGATAAAAGAGGAGAAATTGATGGGCACGAGGAAAATTCCTGTGTGCTCTCCATAATGACAGACCAATGAATTCGCTGATCTACTGTGGAACAAGACCGCAAAGGGATAATACTTTCACAAGGCACAAACCTCATTTGACCAAATATTTAACAAGGATTATTTTTCCGAAGAAAAAATTTTACAATGAAATGAGCGAGTACAATCCTATTTGCCCTGTATGCTGACTGGGACAATGCATTAGAAGGTGCACTATTCTGAAGTAAGATGAATTAATCCTAGCTGCCAGCGATAATGGCAGAAGCAAAGAAATTGGTGAAAACACGAAGCGTAATCCAAGAGCACCGGTATTTACTTGCATTAGCGATCCACTTTCACCATATGATCAATCACCTTGCAGGCAATAAAGCTGACGGATGTTTCCTGAAGCTGCAAGGAAACACGGGGTCAGTTACTGTTAAGCGAATCTTTGAAGTAGTAAACATCAATGAAACTCACTATTGAGGAGGTATTTGGTTAGAAAGTTTCCAGTCATCAACTTTGAAAAAGTTTTTGAAGACCAAAATACTGATAAGACAAGCTTGGTAACTTGCCTTGTTTACGATTTTCAGCATAGTAAAAACAGTCTCACAGAAACCTAGAGAATTATCAATGGTTGCCAATTGGAATAATAAGAGGACTAAAATGATAAGAAAGTTTTCATGACCGACTTCAAAACAAGATAGGACAAAAATCATGAAAAGAAACTATACAACTTGTTCCAAGAAACTGAAAAATGTTGCAAACGAAAATCTCATTTCAGTTAAAACAAAACTGAAAATGTTCTTTGAAACCAAATGCACGTAATAAATGACAAACACCACAAAGGTAAGTCTGGTTATCCCTTAGCTTTTAAAAATAGACAAGAAGGTTTTCATTATGGATAAAGTATCTTCGGCTCTAGAATGAGTCAGTTCAACTTGCATGGCTAATGCACCTCATATTTAGTAGCATATAACACCAAGTACTCAATTTTCCATCAGAGGCATTACCATACAACCAGTCTTTGAAGAATACATGAAGGGCACTAGACAATTCGCGTTTCCGATTTTCTTCAAGAGGCACTTCCCTCAGCATTTGCTTGATCTCTCCTAAACTCTTGTGCTGAAAAAAGTGTATATAGAGAGTTAGATGTATCAAAAATCAATGCAAAACTGCTAATAAAGCTTAAAGCATCTCTTCCATGGACCAGAAATGAAGACTCCATAGGCTACAAATAAACTCTAGATGTCCATGTCAATTGGAACACTCTCTGAGTGCACATACATTTCTCTGCTGAGAAGTCATGTAAGTATCCGGCAATGGAAATGGATTGTCCTTTGTTGATCCAACAGATTCACTATCGAACCAATTTGGAATCTGTCCATCACAGATACAATAAGCGACAGCAAGAAGTTATTAAAATTTTGAATGGCAATAGAGCAAGTCTGAAATTACAAAAAAAAAAGAGTGAAAATGAAGCATAAGCTAGAAAATGAAGGCAAGGAAACAAATGCAAGGTTATTTCAAGAAGTGATATATTAAAATCAGTACATCCTCTTATTTAATATTGAAACGTGCATAATATGTCGTACCAAAAAGTTTGTAAACTGGTCAGGATCTAATCGTGCGGCTGATTCGGCTTGAGCATCAGACACACCAGCTGGATGAGATAATGAATCATGTGGATCAACCATTCCCAGTGCAAGGGGCTCATCCCATTTGTTAATAGTTGCTTCAATGCCAGCTTCAGTCATGTGTTCCTCCAACTGTGAATAAAATGTATTGTATGGCGCAACCTAATGAAAATCGAAGACTTAATGTTATCCTCGATTGATGTTGAACACTAATTTAAGAGGGAAAAAAAGACCATTAAAATCATGCTGGAAAATGCCAAAAACAGAATATCAGACTCGTGTCTTCTCATGAAAGCCAGGATACCATCCATGTAATTCGTCAAGAGCATAACAGGTTTATTATGTATCCCCTCAAACTCATCGATAATTTCGTCAAGAAAGCAATTCCCTCCACTCCCTTCTGCCACGTGATGAAAGTCGAAGAAATTCTTCAAAATTGCCACACATGGTAGGAAGCATAAGAGTTCAGAAGATAATCAATGTACCGACCTGCAGCTTGTGATTATCACCCACAATAAGAGGTCGCTGGTTCACTCCCAAAAAGAACACACACTCACGACAGCTGGCAATGCAAACTCTTTTTGCTGCTGCAATAACATGAACCCTCTCACAGTGTTCTATTCTTACAGCCTGTCCAAAAATATGAAATCAACAAGTAAGAAACCATTCTCGCTAAACGTTAAAGAGAATTTTGCCAACTATCACACTTGAGTTTGCCTCAAGCTGACATATGAGATGTTGAGATTGCTTTTTTTTTTTTTTCTTTTTATAGATCAGAGGATGAAATTGTTGTGAGAAAGCACCCATAATTGTTCTGCATAATCGGTGTATCAAATCTTTAATTATAAGGAAGACGCAAATACCCTTAAAGCACTATATCAATCCTTTAAAACTAACTTCAACCTCCTGATATAATGAAATAGTAATTTCATTAAAGTTTATGATGTCTGTCCTATGCTAGGAAACAAAACTGACGGCAGAAAACTTTTCTCATAAGACATCAATCCCAGGCATTTTTCGCAATGGAAATAACCATCATTCTAGTGGTTTGTAATAGAAAAAAAATATGACGAGCTTGCCTGATCCAGAAACTACTTTGATTTCTCGTTATGGCATATTCTTAAACAAGGGGGAACCTTTCTGAAAGCAAATTAATAGAGCCGATTTTAAGAATCCCACTTGTAATTAATGGAGACATCTACAAAATTAAAAACACTACAATTCATTTGTAATATTACCCAATGACTCTGAATGGTTGGAACAATTCACTGCAAGTCACATAATCATTTTGGACTAACTGACAACTGCTTCCATTAATGAGCTAATTATTTTCACCTGAAGAAGGAGCTACATGCCATAACATACAACATCGGCATCAATGGAAAAGAAACCCAAAAAGGAAAAAAAAAACAAAAACAAATAAATATACCACTCCCATTGGAAAATAAATAGTGTTAAGAGCTAAAACAAGTTAAGAAAAAGTTCTTGTTAACAAGTGCCCTCGCAGAATGTGGTTACAAACGTACCGTTCATGATTCCGTTCATGATTGGAATCATAAAAAGCAATCCGCATGAAGCAAAAGTCAACTAGTGTCTGATTCAGTTACTATTCATGTATGATTCCATTTGATTCACCATTCATGGATGATTAACTGAGTCAATTAATTTGTCAAATAATTCAATCAAGCGTAAAAGTGGGATTCATAACAATAAAATCCCACTTTGGGTAAAATCATGAATTTTGGGTACATTAACTTATTGAACCTAATGACTTGCAATACAATCTGTAATTGAACCTAAGTAGGATTCGATTGTCAAATAGACTAAAACCAGACCGAGGCACAGCACTAGTTTTGGGTACACTAACTTAAACATTACGCAATATTACTATATCCATTTGAATTATCAAAGGACATCTTCTCTGTTTTAATCTTTGTCTTCCAACTCTCAGTTATTCTTTAACTAAATGAAGGAGTGGGTGATATTAACTTCGTGACTTACCATAACAATAAGAATTACAAATTCTATACTATAAGGAAAAAAAGAACAGGGAGGGGATAGGTTGGAAGCATATAATTAGGGAAACGGGAAAAATAACACTGCGACGATAATTGACTTTATTTTTTGTGAGGTCAAATGCATTGATTGTGATGGACATTGGACAATGCACAAGATTTTCAACACCTACATGGTGTAATGACCAAAAAGTAGAGCGACTTAATATTGTAAATAGATACTAGAATTTTCTTTTACACATTTTTTATATCAATACCTAATCCAATGACTTATGCCACTATTCTGGGCAATTCTAGGACTTGTTACTGAATTGACAGATTCACGATTCCATTGAACACTTAGTCAGCATACTTTATAACGGATGTTTTGATTCCCAAAATGTTCGATTACACATAGAACAAGAAATGTATCGCATAGGAAACTATATATTCCTTTATTTTGTTGCTTAATAAGTGCTACAGGGTCTCACTAAAAAACCTTAAGAAAATATAAATGCCTCCTCATCACATTTTCGTCCTTCTGTACCATTTCTCCTGTATTCCAAGCTCATGTGACGAAGTTAATGCAAGCAACAACTAATGATGAAGCACATACTACAATCTTCAATGTTACCTTTCCAACAGCTCCAAGGACAATAGTAGCATCCGAGCATCCATAGATGGTGGCATATTTTAACGGTGATAAGATGTAAATGACGGAATCGTGGCAATTTAGAACCTGAATCATTATCAGAAGAAGATCACGTCAAAAGCATCCATAGGAAGGAGAAATGGGTATTGTGTTGACCATCTTAGACATATTGTTGAGCATTTTTCAGTTTATAAGCAGCAACTCTGGGTGATTCTAATTGCAAAGGTTGAAGCAGGTACAAATTCCTCTTCTACCACCATTGATGTTTCTCAAGCAAATATATATAGATGAAAAGGCTGGATTTTTCTTTCCTTTTTCTTGGGACAGGAACATAGGCCATCTGTTAAAGTTCAGATCAAACAAATACCTATCAACCTCCAAAAGGAAAACGATAATCAAAAGCAAAGTACGTACAGGGCCAGAGATACCAAGAAATCAAGGAGGAAGCACAAACAGCAAAGGGAAGGTAATGGGTTCTTTGGGAGAGCATTTTGCATGGTCTTTGAGCCCATAAGGAAACTTGACAGAAAGAAGGGTGTTTGTTAAGACAAATTCGAAGTCCTTTGCTCCAAAGTTCTGTCTCATAAAAATGATTTAGCATCCTTGGAATGCTAGTGGTGGTAGTTAATGAGTACTTGGATTTCCTATCTGCCCTTGTGTTGCCCCTTAAAACCGAACCGCACTCAGTGATGGTTTCGGCAAACAACGTTTCCGGTTCCCTTGGGATTCAACAGAGACACTGCCGTCACCTTAAGCTATAGCTGGTCAATGACAACTAGCAATGCCACCGACCCAAGTCGTGCACGAGGATAATTGATAGATGGAAAGATATTATATAGACTTAGTTTATATAGAAAGACCACATCATAGCCATTAATTGTGTGAATCCCACAGTAGAATCCGCACGATCAACAGTTATGATGGTGGTGGTCTACATAGGCTAAGTCTATTTAATAACTTCTCTGGTGTCAATAGATAATACCGACAATTGAAGAGCAGTCCTTTTCCTTTTTAATTATCAGTCAATTAAACCATATATTTTGATATGAAATATGTATTACTCGTTCAAAATTTACCTTAATTCTCTTTAATTACAGCTAAAAATATCAATCTATAAAATAGCTTAGAAAAATCAACAACCAAATTGAGACGACCAAGGAAATTTTCAAGAATAGTTTTAACCAAAAAAATGTTTCGATAACTTTGAGTCGAACCCTTTCTCTGAGTTGGCTTTGCAAATGACAAAGCATTTCTAAACTCACTCATGACTAGTAGGAGTTAAAAATCCCAAGGAATAGCATAAAACCAGGCAAGACAAAGCTCAAGGTCCAGAAACCAAGACATAAGCTTGATGCCAAGGGGTAGTCCGACAGAGCACAGACATACGATATTAAACATAACTAACATTTGGATTTTGCTAGCTTGAACAAGTTTATCTATATTTTAATGTACTTGAAAATGTATAAAGGTCACTTTCCATATTTCGATATCTTGCGAGATATAAGAATATTTTATTTTACTCATTCCTTCAATGTCTCAGAAACATAAATTTGTATAATATAACTAGCTTTAACAAGTGCCACTGGTTGACAAGACAAGACCCATAAAATATTTCTATCTCAAGTATACATTAGATAATTCGGACAGAACAAATAGAAATATAATAGCTGCAGGTTAAAATGCTTCAGCTTATATCTTGTTACCAGTCCACAAGCTTGAAAATGTGCTCAGTTCTATCACCCTGGAAGAAACAGGGCAGTAAACAACATTTCTCAATGGAAAAATAAGGTGACATATAAGCTAACCTTTACAGAAGAGCCTTTAAGGTCAGATGCTTGTTTCACAAAAGATGATTTAGATATTCCCTCAATAAAGCATGCTCCCCTACCACCTGGTGAGGACTTGATTGAAGCAGGACATGCCTCGGTCATAGCAACATCTGGATCAGTACTATTAGCTGGACCATTCTCTTTCGGAGATACTCTTTCCGAAATGATTTCCAAAGAGGATGAAATATTCTGCAAAATCCAATCATGAACTTGTGTGGCTGGAACAGGAACAGCAGGCATGTCTGGGTCTGAATTTGCAAAAAATGGAGCAGCTTGGTTTATGGGTATTCCTTCAGATCCTTTATCACCAAACTGAATCAGCAATCCAAGGTGCTCGAATCTTTCCATGGTAAAAACCTAACACAACAATTTCACTTAATGTAAGCAATATCCTTACCCAATCTTAAAGAAATGTAACGTTCAAAATTAAGATAGTATACAGCTGAAATCAAGGAAAGTATGCCAAAAAAAAACTGCCACTAGCATTAATCAAGGACAAGGAGCAGCCAGAAATGACATAAAGCTGCCAGTTCTGGCCCTGGCCACTTCAATGAAGACTCTAAAATGGACAATGGCTACAATCTAGACATATCAATGGCTGTTTCAAGTTTAACTTCATCGTTAAGCTTTTGAAGGAGCAGAACAAATTAAACGTTCATCCAATGTAGGGCGTAGCTGTTAATAATTAAATAGATAAACAAACAAAAGGCCTACAAACAGTCGAGTTGACTGAATTGTACCCACTGAAGTAACATATACAGCAACCACATTTCCCATTGACAGCAAAATGGCAATTGGATCATTTGAGTAACTTTCTGACAAGTTAATTGTGATTATCAAAGGACTTCCAATGTGCACAGATACTTGTTGATAGGGTGAAAAGGTAGACAAACAAATATGAAGCCAGAAAGTTACCAAAGCAAAAGAGATGCTCAAGCATACAGAAGAGATTTTGCAGTAATGCTGACTGCTTTAGTCAAGAAACCCGTTGCCACTTTCACCATCATTATAAATAATGTTTAAAATCCACAAGTTACATTATAAGGAGTCATTTTACATACCAATGATTCTTCTCCTTCCCCCTCCACAGGCTCTGCCAGAAGAGAGACTATGTTTGCCAAGTGCTTTTGCAGATAAGATAGTTGATGAGTCTCCTCATCTGCCTGAGATGGCATAGATCGCCTGCTATTGCTACGTGCAAGCTGCAGGAGCAAACAAAAGATCGTCATTAACAGTTAACCAAGCACTTAATTAAGAAAATCAGCGTGCTTGATTTGTCAAAACTGCAAACATGTGGGCATAAAAAAACTTCCGCATGAAGCCCAGAAACAATATAAATGCAGTAGAGTGAAACCGAAGTGAACAAACTTATTAAAGCAGGACCGAACCAATAAAAGTTGGTGTTAAGATGTCGAGATAAATTTCATCAAAACCCTTGGAAAAGATAGATACTAAGTAGAACAACGTGCATTAAGGGAACTCAAATTTCTAAAGACCAAAATTCGTTATGTACTCGAGTTTGTTGTTCTGGAGTTGCACTATAGCAGTCAGAATATACATGCATATGTATAACACGAACTTAGGGAATGTCTGCGCATCTACAAATCAATATGAAGTAAGCATCAGAGTTAGCTGGATGCTCGAGCAGGATTCACAAAGTATCATCAAGGTCATTGCACTTCAGCAGTTGAGTCCGACAAAAGAGTTGGCCCATTGATGAGATTCTCACGCCCTAAATAATTTTGCAAAAGCATCCATTATGGCACCACAATTCAAACTATTGAATATACCCTCATCGTGAAAACTCTCAAATTCCTCCGCGTTAGATCAACAACACCTACAAGCACAATATAAAACGAACACCCGACCAAAATTGCAATCCGCTGTTATGGACACGTCGAAAGGTGTACAGCATCACCTGCAATGGAGACAGGGCCGACAAATATCCGTCGAACGCGGAAGTGGAGGGCCAGACATCGGCAACCGCGGCGGAATCCTTATGCGACCTCGGTAGCAACTTCTTGTACGATTGGATATACAAGAAAAGGACCAGATCATTCACGTCGGCGCCGACGGAGTCGACCTCGTCGGGCTTGGCCCTGACGAGGGGGTCGGAGTCGGAGTGGAGGACGGAGGCGAGGGTGTCAAGGATGAGCCTGGCGTGATCGGGCGAGATCTGGAGCGACTCGGCGAGCGAGGCGGAGGCAACGCGGTGGGACGGGGACTGTCCGAGGAGCTTCTGCTTGAGGGGGAGGAGGGCTTGGATCGGGTCGGTGAAGACGAGCTTGGGGATCGGGAGGAGGCCGTACTCGAAGGGCTCGCGGCGGGGGTGGAGGAGGGAGCTAGGGTTCGGGGCGGGCTGCGGATCGCGCTTCGACGTCGACGGGTCGGGCGAGTCGTCGGCCATGGCCGATGAGATTGGGAGGTCCGCAAGTTCGAGAGAGATGGAGATCGAGAGTTGCAGATCCTTGGAAATGATGAGAGAGAGAGAGAGAGAGACAGAGGAGGAGCGAGCAAGTAGAGAGAGGAGAGTGATGGCTGTGATCGTGTGTACCCGGGTATATTGGGTTCAGGTGACGTGGCCATCTTCTATTGGGTTTCCATTGGTGCACTGAGAAAAAAAACGGAATTAAGCCGATAATAGAATTGAATCCCTGGGTTGCACCGGACATTGTAATGTGACTTATTAATTAGAATAAATTAGTTATTTTGTTCATATTTATATATTTTAATGGAATTAAAAAATAGGTCAAAAGAAAACAACTGAAAATGTCACGCTAATAAATCTCATTTATACCATTTGGCACTTGAAAGGATAAGATATCTTGTGGAGAGCGTTCGTTTTTACGAAAAATAAATGATCTAAGAAATATTTCCTTGAAAAAGACAGTTCGTATTGCTTTAAATTATTAGTCAATAAGCAATATTTTCGTTATCGACAATAATTCACGAATTAACATTCACGCAATCGATGAATTTTTTTTCATCTTAATTTTCCTAAAAATCGTTGCTTGTATCACATACAAAACTAAGATTGAAAAAAAATCCATCAGTCACGTATGTGTTTAGTCATAAATTATTGTCGATTGTCGAAAACATATACTCTTTCACTAATTATTTAAAGCAATACAAGAGATAGTTTTAGGAAAATATTTTTCAAATGCGTGGACCTAATTCTCTGAAAATAGTTGTAAATGTCTCATTCAAAAAGACTAAAAATATCTCAAAAAATTAGGCATGTCAATTCTAGAGTGAGTTCCGACCAAAAAAATAAGTAAACTCTAGAGCGAGTTGTTTTAACCGATTAGAAGCGTCGTTAATGGTTTTGCATTCTAAAATTCCAAAATGGAGTCACTATTATATTCTCAATTAGATTGAAAATTTTTAATTGATCCGAAGCGTCATTAATTTGTAAGGGAGTTAATTTCTTTTCTATTGAGCGAATAAACGACTTTGTCTTATTACACTATTTGTTTCTAACTCGCTGGCTGAAAACTCAAATTTTCACATGAAGCATATAAGTAAAGTATTAACATATATATATATATATATTTTTTTCATGTTCTGATAGATTAAGTCAATCGCATACTTATTCCACAAGATGAAAGCCGAGAGTCTCTAGTAATAGTCTTGAATTTATTCGAAAAGCCAAGCCGCCACTTCTAACTTTTGACAATTCGGGTGCGGCAACATTCACAAACAGATTATGACCCTAACGGATTTTTGTTTGAATTTAGTTTTAACTAGATTATAACTCGCGCTTTGACTAATTTTCAATTAATATTTATTTGTCGTATTTAGTTATGTTTTTTTTTATTTTTTTGTTTAGGCAGACCTAATTTAAACCAGGCCCATCGGGCCTGGCCCAGCAAATCAGGAGAGATTTCTCATGCTGTTCCCCCAAGACATGCTTCATTTACCAGCTGCAAAAATCAAAAGTGATCCCTCTCTTGAGCTGAGCAAGATTTGGTACTAGTTAGATCCTTTAACAAAATCAACTGGGTAGAGAAGATTTGGGGTTGAGTTTATGGGTTTTTGTTCTTTGTCTTTTTTTGGCAATTCGGATTCAATTTCGAGGGGTAACCATAAAATAAGTTTCCCGGATCTTGGATCGCAGTGAGACGATCCTTTTTTTTTTATTGTGTGTGTGTGTTCTATCGCAATACTGGACTATTGATTGATGAAATACGCGTTCGAGTTTGGCCTTCACATGTGAATTGGATGAATGTCAAAAATAGGGTGCAGCCATAGTCTTGGTCCCAAGGGATTATGGGCTTGACTATTCTATAGGCTTGGCAGAGCTTTATTTTCTCATTAGCATCATTATTGACAAGCACCTTCACCGTCGCCTATAGGCAAAGATTGACAAAAATGGGTCCATAACCTATTTTTAAGCTCACATTCGATGGACCGAATTATATAGAGGTTACAAAAATGTAGAAAAAAGCAGGTTCGCGCCGAGATTAAGGACCCAATTTAGGGAGGGAGAACGAGGGAGAGGTCCGATGTCGCAGTCATGGGTGACATAGCGGGGGCCTCGGGCAATGAGTCCGTTCTAAGAAACGGCCGACCTTTACATCGGAAGTCACCAAACGAAATAATCTCGCGAGGCTTGTTTTGGAGCCGGTGCCCCCTCAACTTGAGGGCACAAAAAAAATCAAAGAAGATGCTAAATATAGCAAAAAAAAAAAAAAGAAGAAGAAAGAAAGCTGGCTCACGAAATTCCACGCCTAATCTCCAGTTTGACCTTTTTCATTTCCCAATTTGGAGTTGCCCATTTGAATGCTTCACCATCCCTACAAGAGGCAAAAAAAGAGAGGTGGGGTCGACAGCCGGTGTTCATTTATCTTCTTTCTCATTGCATTAATTTGTTTCGGTCGTTTAGCGTAACAAATTTTGCCCTAGGAGCACATGGACGACGGCAAATCTTTAGAATCTAGCTAGAAATAGCTTTCTTATATTTATTCTTAACTATTTACCTAATTGAATGGACAACCTTTAGATGGATATGTTCAGACAAGATTCTATATGTACGATTATTTTAGGTAGTAGTTTGTTTTAGTAAAGTTAACCATTTTCTTTAGGTCATTCGACTTCATCTTAACTGTTTTTACCTACTATTTGAGCTCCGTCTGCATTTCGCGAAAAAAATATTTTCTTGAAAAACGTTTTACCGAATTTCTAGTGCTTGGAGACAGGAAATATGTGGTCAAGAAAAATGTTTTCTGATCAATGAAAAATATCCTTCTAAATCTGAGGAAAAGGGAAATCATTTTCCCCTCTCTGTCTTATGCTTCACTCTCTCTCACAGAAAGGAAAATCAAATTTTGAAATAAAAAATATCTCTCTCTCTCTCTCCCTCTTCCTTCCTCCCCGTTCTCTCTTTCTCATAGCCTCTGCGACCGTTCTCTCTTTTTGAGCACGAAACCTAGATCCATGAAGCTCTTGAGCTCCTCAAACTCGAGCTCCGACAGGCTCTTGCTGTTCTTGCTCGTCTTCTTCTTCCTCCACATGTTCCTCGATTTCTTATTGCTCCTGTTCTGCGGTGACTCCTCTGTTTCTCCATCGCTCTTGGTTGTCGGGTGCTCGCCCTTGAAGTCTGACACTTCCTTGCCGGAGAGGATAGTCTGGAGCTTCGGAGCGGCCACGAGGAGGACCGAGTTCGGAGAGAAGGGCTTGATCTCTCTCCTCACCAACCTTGAGCTCGGCTAAGCCCCGCAGCCTCGTTCAAGGAGGCGAGGCGAGCCTCGAGCTCATCGACCTGTGGTGAGGCTTGCCGTGCTTGGTGGCTATCACATGAAAGAAGAAAGGAAAAATAAAAAAAAACAAAAGAAAAGAATATAAAAAATAAAAGAGAAAAAAATCAAAGAAAATAGTTAAAGAATCAATTTAAAAAAAGTATTAAAAGAAGTATAAGGTGAAAATTTATTTTCCTTACCAAATGGCGAAAAATATTTTCTAGTTTGTTTTGAGATTTAAGCCAAACGTCGGAAAATATCATCATTTTTTCGAAAAATAACTTCTTGAAAAATAGTTTTTAGAAAAGTCCATATTTTTCACGAAACAAATGGAGTTTTAAAGGTGACGAGTCCTAAGGTGGGTCAATTCTCGGCATTTTGCCGGGAACTAACCTCATGACCTCTGGTTTCGATCTGGTTCTATTTGGGAACCGGCCCAACTTTGATTTTTGTCTACTGTTTTTATGAAGTTGTTTGATAGGCAATTCGCTAGCTTATTCATCCTAGGCTTGAGCTTGGCCAAATTTTTATAATAAAATATTAAAGTTGTATCATTTAATTTATGAATACACCTTTTGGAGATGTGACATATAATTATCATGTTGAAGTTTACGGTTCATTTCTTAATGGTTGCAAAATTTTTCTTTTAAAGAGGATTCAATTTGAAAACAAACTGGTTGAAATTTCCGATGTCTCAATTTGGCCATGGAAACAATTGAACCTGGTTGAACTTGTTCCTAGAATCAGCCTTTGACTAATTTCGCTAGATCTACACCGATTTAGTCCGATTCACAAGTTGAACTAGAGTTGGGCTCAACCCTAGGGCTATGTATACTGTTATACGAAGTAAATGGAGCTTTATAATCTTGAGGGGTCTCAATCACTTTGTCTTTCCAAAATACCAAACTAATTATTTTGCAAATATTTCATGCTACCGGGAAATGTGAAAATTAGGGGTTCCATTTTTAACTCTCACAGAGTATAAACTATTCGAAGATGAAATTTATAAGATTTTTACCGTCGAATAAATATTTTACACACTTTCATTTTCCTTAGATTGTGTAGTTTTATTAATAATTTCTTTTCAGTATTTAATGTTTTGATATTTCATAATAGGAAGTGAATCTGCTTGATCTTTTAACTTTCCATTTCTTGCACGCACACACACTACATATGCATGTTTGCTAGTGTCACGGGTCGATACTTGAGGTCGCATCACTTGGGATCCGAAATGACTCATTCATCCCTTACTTCTTTTTTGGGTCATATTTCATCCCTTTTTTTAAATCGAAATCCCTTACTTGAGTTGCCTTACACCTTTTCAGTCTTAAACCTTTTCAATTTTTGCTAATTCAATCCTATTGATAAGAAATCACTAAGGTGGACGTCGGGCGTCCTATGTGACATTGCCGATGCTTGACGAGAATTTTTTTAAATAATATTTACGTATTTTTTATTTAGTTTTTATTTTGTTTTCATTTTTTACTTTTTTTTTTCTCTTTTTCCTCATTCACCCGCCCTCAACCTCCACCGGCCTTAGGCAAGGGCAACCCTTGCCGGATCCGGGTTGCCCTCGCCCGGGTGGGTGACGGGCGCCTTCACCCGGCGCAGCAAGGGTTGTCCTCGCCCGGTCCAGGTGAGGGCGGCCTTATCCTAAGCTAGTGTGGTGGTGGAGGGAAAAAAGGAAAAAAAAAAAAAAAAAAAAAAAAAAAAAAAATAACAAAGGAAAAATTTTAAAAATAAATAAAAGTATTGAAAAAATTAAAATATTAGTAAAAATTATCCAAGTCAAGCGTCGGTGGTGTTATGTAAGACGGTGAGCATCCACGTCGGCGATTTTTGACCAATAGAGAGCTGAATTGGGAAAAATGTAAAAATGTTTAGGACTGAATTGACAAAAATACAAAATGTTTAGGACTTTTGACAATTTTCCCATTTAATATGCGATGTCATCCCTAAACTTTTAATTTATGATATGTGTCTCCGAACTTTGGCCCATATGAAAATGCCATCGCTAGGCTTTTAACTTGTTAAATGGTGTTTCATGAACTATTGATAAATGCTCAATGTAGTCCTTAAAATATATGAAAGTGTTTCAAAATTTAGGAATAAGATGATCAAGCATATAATTAACTAGCCAGAAGCTGAAGCTTCTCTGTCTTCGGTTTTTGAGATTTCTTTAGTTGCCTAATCCATTCCCTCCACCAGGACAGGAGCAGCTGGTCTCACGTTATGCACTATAGAACCTGGACATAAGAGTTGGGTCATCTTGAAAAGAACCACTTTAGCCTTGCTACCATCTGCATTACATCCTGTATTGGTTGAGTGGATAGAAACATGCGCATCTTCAAACTACTTAATACATGCTTCATCAACATAAACAAATTTCTGTTGTAGTGAAAAGGATGTGAATCTTAAAACATGTTTAATGAGCTTTGCCTAGGTGCAAAAATCGAGTCAATTGTACGTCGGATGGGAAAGTTATGTACGGTTCATGTAATCATTTCGTTAATCAATTTTGTTTTTTTATAAAAAAAACATCGGTACCACGACTTTTTTTATATACTGAAAATTGGAGGAGTACCAAAGTTTATTGGGAAGAACGAATAAAAATCATTAACTGAGTCTCTAGCTGAATACACTTTTGTCCTATTAAATTTTTTTGCCTAAAAAGTTGTTAACAAATATAATAAGGACAATTTGGTCACATAAAAAAACGCGTTTTAGAAAAAAAAAGATATGAAAATAGGGTCACCCAAAATATACTATGTTCATAGTTACGACAATTAGATCCAACATAGAAATAAAATTTGGGTTTCACCTCTTTTGGTATCGATTGGATGATTACGGGGTAATTTTGTCTTTTCATGGAAAACGATGTAAAGTTAGTCATATACAGAGTCAAAATTGCCCCCTAACCTTGTTTAAAATTTAAAGAATTTGAATAGTAGAAGCAAACTGCATAGAAAATCTTTCGAATCAATCTGGAAGACCATGGAAGGATCAAGTTAGCTGCAACCACTTGGTTCTTCGGTCTCCTCCCACGTGCTATAGCTAGACATACATGCACTTCGGTTCATTTTGACTTTATATTTTATCATAATGCACATTAATCGGGAAAAATTCTAAATAAGAGCTGAAGTCTTTCTCATTTTCTCGTAGTATGAAGTGGACATTTTTTTTTTCAAATAAAGAGAGAGAAAATTGGAAAAAGAAAAGGAAAAAGGGGAAAACAATAAAATAAAAAATGAAATCACGAAGATGCGCTTTGATCATGTCCTTCTTTGAAATAAAGAGGGCATTTGGAGCTCTTATGTGAAATAAGGTCCACTTCACCTTTATTTAAGAAAATGAGAGCATTTCGGGCTATTGTTTGAAATTTTCCCTTTTAACGATGTCTTCCTTAATAGTGCTTTTCCAAATTAGTCCAAAAAAGGAGGGAAAAAAATGTAAGGAAAAATGGAAATTAGTGCCTCTCCCCAAATACAATATTGAATCTATCATCAGTCCAAGCTCTATCAACACGGTCATTGGTGGATTATGCAGAGGAAATAGATCAGCCCACAATTTAAGAATTTTAGCATATAGTAGATGCAGAAAATGCAAGTCAAGGGCATGCGGGTCTGCATCAATAATAGTTTAGCTTGGAAGACGCATGGCGAAATAGATTTGAATTTACCAGAGGCAGAGCAAATCATGGCCGCACACATCATATATATATATATATTTAGAGAGAGAGAGAGAGAGAGAGATATCTGGTCTGTTGTTTATGTAAAATTAGGGTTTCGATTGGCCAATGGGTGTCACTATCAAAGTTGGAAATGTCAACCCAGCAAATCAGCAGAGTTGGTGCGAAACCCTAGCTGCTCGGATGGCTCAAGATCAAGGACAAGAGGGCCATTATATTCGCCACGTTAATCAAATCCATTTGCTTCTTGTTCATGTCATCTGGTACACCTAACCCAAAATTTATTTGGTTCTTTGTTCTTTAAACATTAATTATCTAGCTTTGGTTTTTTTTTTTTTTTTGCAAAAAAGAAGAAAGATTCAAGTGGGAAACGAGTATTTTGAGAGCTTAATTGTGTCTCTAATTAATTATTCTCTAGTTTTAAATCGATATCTGGTGACCGAAAAACGTCTTAGATAGGGACAGTGGCATATTAAAAAGGATCAGTACTTAACGAATTTTTTCCATTAATGACTATGGATTGCTTATTCAGCTAAGCACAAGAAGTCAATGCACAACGCTTGCTTGGATAAAAATTGCAAATGATTACCTCAAGATTCGTGGACCGGATACATTGCTCATTGACCCCCAACTTTTTTCAATTAATTTGGAGGACACCCGTTATTAAATATGAAAAGTGCTATATGAATTTATGAATGGATATCCCCCACCTTTATGATTGTAAGGATGATTGACTTTGGGTATGATGGTTGAAAGTGCATGATTCTATTGTGCCATTCATTGGAAAATGGAAGGAGATGCTCTTTTTTTAGAAGGAATAGGACCCTATGATCCTACACACTTGGCCAACGCATGTGGTTGGTGAGTAACATGCTTGAAAGATTGGAGCTCTTGATTTCAGATTTAGAACAACAAAAAAGTTTAGTCTCTCTACATAGTCTTTCTTCCTCATTTGACTTCTTTCTCTATACATTTTGTGGAAGTTTAGTACACCTTTGGCCTCGAAATGTACATTGTATTTGAATCCTAAAATTATGATTTTGATTCCATAAAAAATACACCTTTTCAATTTGTTTGTGAAAGTCAAACTTTTACTAGCGGACTATCTCAAAGTTGACTTCTTCCAACATTTATTGTTTAGCGATCCCTAGGAATGCATGCCTTTTTCGCATCTAATTGGGAGTGTTGCAACATTTCCAACTTTGGAACTAGAGGTCACTCATTTAAACCTCACTAACTACGTGCAAACCGTAAGGCTACGAATGTGGCACACCAGGAACACCATAATCGGAATTTGAAAAATCTAGATGATAAAAGAGAAAAATTGGTGCAAACTTGGAATCTATCGCAACTTGATATGGAATGTCGACGATTTTGAACTCGGGCGCTTCTCCTCTATTCCCTCTCCGAAACACTAGCCAAATGAAAAAACCACCCAAGAAACGAAATGATACGTTCTTCTTTGTGCATTAGAGGATTAGAGGAGGGACTTGAGCCGATTTATAGAGTTTTCCGATCACGCGCCCTTTCATCACGAAGTGGACTAAACTCGGCCCATACTAGCTAGCCTATATTAAACTAATTAAAAATATGTATATCATACCTTAATAGACCAATCCCATCAAACGGTCAACATTAATTACTTGAGCCCACATCGGACAAATTCTTACATTCTCCAACTTGGGCTATATTAATTGAAACCGCACTATATATACATACGATTATATTGGTCTTGTGCTTATTTTTAATGGTCAATCCTTTCCCATAAAGTTTCAAACACTAAATCATGGCTGTAAATATATCAATAGATATAGAGCCTTTCATAGTCACGAATACCTTTAACTCTACTTATGTGGATGCATATGGTAGTGTGGTAAATGGATAACACTTCACAAAAGAGTGACACTTTTTGTGTTATCCCCTTTGTGAGTCACATTTTCTCTCATTAAGTATCACAAAACTTGTTGTGTCACTAGAGAATATCCTTATGATTCTAATGAACCTACATATGTCATATTTTTATAGTTAACTTCACTTTACATGTAGCAATACATATCCTTAATGCTAATATATGAATTCTCCTAGCTTTTACTCAAGGTTTACACAATATCTTGAGATTTTCACCAAATATATGTATTCAACTTGATAACAATACATTCGCTAGTATTTTATTGAATGTAAAAAAGTTGATACATATCAAAATATTATAAAATTAACCAATACAGATGTCAACATTATTAGAGCAAAAAACTAAACATCTCACACTAAACAATAGCATCCCATGATGTTCCTAAGCCCATGCTAATGACATGTCAATCAAATATACAAGGGCGAATGGCTTTAATTAGTAGATCTACAACCATATCTTCTTTAGAAGCATGCTCTACTACAATGTCGCCATTTTGAACTGTCTCCTTTATAGTAAAAAAACATGATCGCCAAATGCTTAGACCCTTTGAGACCTATATTATTATTGATAAACAATATTGTAGAGTTATTGTCACAATACAACGGTATGGGTCTCTCTACAAAGTCACATACAATCTCTTCATGATATTATGCCTCCTACTAACATAAAAGATGTATCATGTTGTCGACCTCATGTCATCTCGACGGTCAGTAAAATCAACATCCGAATAGCCTATTAGTCTGTAAGTCCCGAACATGTCTCGTAAATCAACTTATAATTCTTTGTCCTCTTTAAGTACCTTAAACCTTTTTGGTAGTAACCTAGTGATCGTGTCTTGGATTTGATTTATATCTCGCCTAGAAGTCTCGTTGCAAAAGCATTATTAGGTTTGGCGCGAACTTAAGAATACGTGATACTTTCAAGTACATTAGCATAAGGTACATTCTTCATTTGGGTTTTCTCAACATCAAAACGAGAACACTGTGATAGACTCGGTTTATCACCCTTAGTAATAGGAGCAATTCTTGGCTTACAATCTTGCGTATTGAATCTTTCCAAAAATCAATCAACATATGCCCTTTGAGATGAACCCAACTGCGACGAGAATCATCCCCTGTGGAGCTCAATGCCAAGGACAAAGGACACTTCACCAAGGTCCTTCATGTCAAAGTTCTTTAACAACATCAGCTTTGTCTCATGTGTTGGGGCTAACAATGCAACATAGATGGGATGAATATGTTGTTTAGAAACTTTTTTAATTTATGCAAAAAATCAAAGGTGATATGAAGAAGATTGGGTGAGCAAATGTTTATTAAAACGATATTTGGTGTGTGTAAAGTTGAGTAAAGATTGAGTGAAAAACAAGCACACTAGATATATAGTGGTTTGTCTTATATACCAAGCCTACGTCTATTCTACACAACTAATAACCATAACACGAATCGGAATGCACTAGTAAACCGCTTCACAAGTTACAAATAGTAAATGAGCCGATCTTTCTCACGATAGATGATTTTATCTTGATACAAAGCAAGTACTACTTAGAGATGTACAATTGATTTTGCAAAAACAAAGCACAAAAGATCACAAAATCTTTCAACAAAGATAAGCTTTTCAACAAGAACAAATTCTAGATTGATTCTTGGATTGAGGATATATTTGTTACTCTCCTTGGCCTTCAAGATATTCCTCTTTTATAAGTAGCAACAACATTACCGTTGGAGCATTCTTGGAGAAGCAAAATAGTCATTGGAAGTTAATTGGACGTCTTATCTTCAAACTAGAGTTGCCTATACTGCTGATTTTTCACGGGCGGATTTTTCAAAAATAGGTGTATAGCTTTTGTTCCACACTAACATCTTTTGCTAGACTTTGACGGGAGCGGAGAGCGAGTTCCCTATGGAGGCTAGAGTTTTCCCTTCATGCTTTCCCATCAAGTAACGGCTACTTTAGCCATTCTTTCACAAATATTAGCTTGTTTAGACTTTAAACAGCTCCACAAACTTGGTCTTTCAAACTCGATATCAATCTATCAATGACCGGATTTCTTGTGGTCCTCAACCGATGTTTTCATGAAACGCTCCAGACTTCATGTGATCTTTACCCGATGATCATCATGTGAATTTGGGCCATAGATAAAACATATGCACACCAATGGTAAAATAAATACAAAAGGATAGTTTGGAAATCATCAAAATATTTTATGAGATATTTCTCAATATCATGCAAGTAATCCAAGATCACTACTCGAGAGCAAGATATCGTTTATATAAAGTATAAGAAAAATAAATTTCCTCAAATTGACCTTGCAGTATGTACACTGATCTACTTTGTTCTCAACAAAAATAAATGAAGTGACAACACTATAAAACTTTAAGTACTATTATCTCGAAACTTGCTTGAGACCATAAATTGCCTTTTTCGGTTTATACACAAGCTTATCATTTGTTGCAAAATATTCGGGTTGCACCATATAGACTCTCTCATCAAGGTCTCCATTTAGAAAGGCATTTCTAACATCCATCCGGTGTAACTCCAAATCAAAATAAGCTAGTATTATCATGATCACTCTGAAAGAATCTTTAGAAGAGATTGGTGAAAAAGTAGCTTCATAATCTACTACTTCTCTCCGAGCGAAACCATTGATTACTAATCGACTTTAAACTTCTCAATCTTTCCCTTGGAGCCCCTTTTAGTCTTGTACAACTATTTTCAACCGATAGGCTTCCAACCTTCAAGCAATTCAATAAGTTCTCAAACATTATTATGTTTGATAGATCGCATCTTATCTTTCATTGCATCCAGGTACATGATCGAGGACAAGAAACAACATCCGTATAAGTCACTGGATTAACTACGGAACCAATATCGTAGTCATGCTCTCTAGATAGACTATATAGTTTAATGGTATAGCGGATCATCTCTCCCTAATGGATTTCCCGAGTGGACCTGTAACAACTTCATCCCGCTCCGAGAGGTTTGAGGAACATCATTAGGAGTTGTCTTAACAATAGGATCCTAGACATCAACATGTTCGGCTTGTGGTGTGGGAGGCTACATTATCCTCTCGTATAAGAAAGAAAAAGATATAGGAAGTACTCACCATACTATTATCTTTAATAGTCCGTGAGTAGCTACCCTTTTTAGCCACATCAAACTCTAAAAACTTCATTGTATGTAATTCAACAATTCTTGTTCCTCCATTGGGATTATAAAATCGATATCTTTTGAATGAACATGTAATATATGAAATAACACCGAGTGGCTATGGAGTCAAACTTACACAAAGTTAGATTATGTAACTTCACTTTTGTAGGACGCCCCAAATCTTAAGATGGTTCATGCTAGGTTTACGTCTAGTCCATAACTTAAAAGGAGTCAATGGAACAACTTTGGTAGATACACGATTTAGAATGTACATAGTTATTTTCAAAGCTTCACCTCATAGAAAAACAGGTAAATTAGTTCTACTAATCACACTCTTCATCATTTCTTAAACGGTGCGATTGCGCTTTTCGACCACACCATTTTGTTCAAGACTCCTAGGTATAATAAACCGAGCTACTATTCCAAAATCCTCCAAGTACTTGGTAAATGACCCTTTAAGCTATCCAATATTGTCATGCCTGTCAAAATACTCACCACCTCGGTTTGACCCGACAACCTTTATGAATTTTCTTAACCGTTTCCGACTTCAATCCCAAAAATCTTGTACTTTTCAAGAGATTCAAACTTTTCCTTAATCAAGTATACAATGATAGCGTGAATAGTTATCAATAAATGTGATAAAATAAAATTTTATACACAAGGTTGTTGTATATGGTCCAGTGAAGTTAGTGTGAACGACCTCTAATAGCTCGGAACTACTGATCGTAACTTTCTTTTTTATCTTAATCATCTTGCCCTACAATAGTCCACACAAGTTTATAGGCCACTTTCAAGAGCAAGCAAGATGTTAGCCTTTCCACTCTTTTCCTATAAATGTGCCCAAGATGTTTATGCCACAATGCATAAGACTATTCCTTAGGTAGAGACATTTTGGAAATAATCTTTTCAAGTAGTGTAAGCGACGTATATATTATCGAGAGTTATACACAATCTATACAATCCATTGGACATGTTACAACACCCAATCTTATTTGAATTAAACATAAAGAAATAACATTGTCCTTTATTTTAAATGAATAGCCACACGTGCCCAAACATAACACGGAAACTAAGTTTCATCTTAAAGTAATAAGGAAACTAACCCGCACGAAAACGTCCAGGGGCATAAGTGGAAGACGACAATTAAAACAAAGGATGGATTTGACGAATGGTTGGTTATGCTTTTCGAATTATGCAATGCACCTAGTACCTTCACCATTTATGATTCCAACCGAGAAGAGATAAAAGGGAGAAATAACAATGATTATCAAGGAGAACCATAAAGTTAAAAAGAGCTTCTCAACATCAAATTAAAATCAAAATCTAGGATTAAAATGGCATCTCCCACGAACTCAACGTATACTTTCTCTTTGTTTCCTACGGTGAGCTTTGACTCATCCTAATTTGGTTTCCTTTGATTCATGAATTATTGTATGGTAAACGCAATATGATTAGTTACACTGCTAACTAGCCATCATAAACTGGATGGGGCTTCTAATAGGTTGAATTACCCGTAGGCTCACGCTTGAACAACCAAGCCTTAAACTTTTCATAGTATTGGCAATATCACTAATGTAGTGATTGTTAGAAAATCTCCAATCTTATTTTGATGATAATAAAGACAATCAAATGTTACTAAAGTGTATTGGTTGAGTTATACTAGGTTATATATATACAAGTCGAAATGCAAATGGTGTTATAAAGATCACCGGATGTTTCGAGACAAAGATATGCTCTGCCATTATTTGGGGTGCTCGCCAATCCTTAGGGTTAGTAGACAATCTCTAAGGTGAACAAGATATTGGGCGGTGAAGATATTTATGAGCTAGAAGGATCTTCGGACAAGGTGAACATCCGGAAGGACTTTGATCAAGGTAAACAAGTCAAGAAGAATGAGAATATTCGTGATGGCTTGAAGGTACAAAGATCGAGTGAACAATGAATAGACCTTGGTGATGGTGAACAAGCATAGAATGAGGATGTTCGGTAAAGCTTGGAAGGACCATGAAGATGTATAGCTTGGAGGAGTCGAAATTGCTAATATTAGGAAGGACTACAAGAAAGATCAACTCTATCGAGTTGTTATATGAGCAATATATCTTTGGAAAAAAGCAACTGCCTTATATAGATTAGGTGGAAGATCGGGCGAATAGTATCAACATGCTAGTAAAGATTTGGAGGTCTTGATTATAGGTAAGTGATCATGCAGATGTTTACTCCTAGAAGGTGTTGGTGATTTGATCAATCGATCGATTTTTGGTCTTGAAGAATATTGCGGTTATAAGGATTGTGATGAAATCAATGACCTAAATTCAGGGAAAACTAGGTACAAGGATGAAGACCTTGACAAGGAGGAGAACAAATCAAAGATGACGATGTGTTCATGATGACTTGGAGGTACCATAGTCAATCTATCATCAAGGTGACGTCTTTGGAAGTTAGGATACTCAAAAGGGTCATTGGATAATTGATCACAAGTCGTTCCCACGCTTTTTCCTATAAATGGCACCAACGAACTAAAAGATCATGTGCGATAATATTTATGCCGACATTAGATTTGGTGATGTTTGAACAATAGATATGTGCGGATATTTCTTTAGAAGAATATTATAGCCGTTGGTAGGTGAAAAGATCCGCAGAGAAAGATTAAAAAGTCTATCGGGTAGATTATAGCCTTTGACATCTATTATCTTTTTTAGAACAATGTTAGAACATTAGATATTTCGGAACAATATAAAAAACAACAATTGTAGTATTTTCAACATGTCTCTAACGATTAGTTGGTCTTCTTAAGCCTCTCTAATGAGAAGAATGAAGATGCCTATATAATGGAAGACCTTCAATGCCAAAATATTAGAGAGAGAGAGAGAGAGAGAGAGAGAGAGAGAGAGAGAGAGAGAGAGAGAGAGAGAGAGAGAGAGAGCATAATATAGAATGCATATATTTCTTGTGAGCTACTTCTTTCTCGATTTTTATTTGTTCTCCCGAAAGGTCTTCTCTGGTAATCTTTTTGTGCGGTAATTTTGTGAAAGATCAAGTGTATAAGAGTAAGAGTAGCGGTTGAGTCTTGATAGTGTGATCTATCAAGTGAAAGGATCAAGTACTTGCCAATTGTAATTTGTTGAGCAGATTTTTAGTAGATTTCGGCCCAAGTTGTGGCTATTAGTCTTGAGAGTGGACAGGTTTAGGGATAAAGCCGAATCATTATATATCTTGTGTGCTTACATTTTACTTGATCTTTTGCTCGTCTTACACATTCTTAGATATCGTGTCGTGAAACATCTGCTCATCCAATCTTTTTATATCACATACTTGTTTTGTGCGTTCTTATTTCTTATTATCTTTATACACTTTAGCACAAAATCTTCTCATGGTATTTCAAATATATCTTGACTCGATTTCTATAATATCTCTGTAGATGTTTAACCCGATGTTTGAAGTTGAATTTGTTATTTCGCAAATATTTTTCAAAGTCCTAAAACAACCTCTTCACCCCTCCTCTAGATTGTATTGTTAGCCCAACACACATCCTTTTTTATATGATTTTTTTCTTATACAAGAAGCGACGGTTACCATCATTCTTGAAGGATATTTTCTTAAGACCCAAATTATCAGAATGTCCGATGAATTCAAGAGTACCTTTATAAGTATGTTTTCTTGACCTCTTATTCCTCTTGTTGCTTTGGAACTTGAGGCAAACAAGGCAAGGTGCCCTATCGACCGGAGTAACCTGTTAGAATTATAATGGCAAATTATAACTCCCAAGATGAGACTTGGTTAATTAATGACCTAATAGCTAGGATAGTGGCAGAGGAAAAGAAAATGGCCGGTCCAACAAGTTACTCCCGGTCCAACCATTGATGGTCCAACCGATTTGATCGATCAATGGTCAATCGGGTCGGGTCAACGGTCAATTGGGCCGGGTCAACAATCAACCGGGTCGGGTCTCGGGTTAGCCTAGATCGCGGGCTAATGACGTCAGCACAACGGTTGACAAAAGTTAACCAATGCGATGATTCATTACTAAGGCATATGGCCGCCACATGCCATTGCCATCCGGGAGCGTGAGCCCCTGTCCGGCGACCCTGAGGCGTGTGACAATTTGAAATGATCGTCTCAACGAGATATATCTCGACTATGTGATCAAAACTTTCACCGAACAAAAACACACAAAAAGAACCTAAATAGTAATGTTTTGTTGTGATCGTCAAGCGCCCTCTCTATCGTGGAGCGTGTCCGCGTGTGAGGCGATTTTCGACATTCACCGGAGGCATGCAATCACTCAAAATTCTTGTATTGACGAGATGAGTGTGAATATGTAATCAAAAATAGTTTTCATCGAACGAAAATCCCAAAAACGTGCCAAATTTAAATGGTTTGTATTCTTGGTTATGGTCGCTTTGATACCAAATGCAAGGCCATAAATGGGGCACACCCAAGAACACTATAACTAGAAATTGAAAATGTTACATGATGGAAGAGAGGAATAGGCCCACACCTAGTTTGAAATTCATCGTTACTTGATGCGGAATGATGACGGTTCCAAACTTAAGCGCTTCTCCACTATTTCCTCTCCGAACAGGCCGAATGAGAAAACTACCCAAGAAATGAAATGATATGTTCTTATTTGTGGGGAAAATTATCAAAAAAGTTCTAAACCTTTTAACAACTTGCCAATTCATTCCTTAACATTTCAATTATGTCAATTTAGTCATAAACCTTTTAATGATGTCAATTTAGTCTCAAATCTTTTGAAATTGAGCCAATTAGTTCTAAATCTTTTGAAGTTTTGTCATTTTAGTCATGAATTTATTATTTAAGTAATTGACCGAAATGATTATTGACAATTCGTTAAAAAGTTTAGGACTAATTTGGCAAATCATTAAAAGATGTAAGACTAAATTGGCATAATTCAATGGTTTAGGACCGAATTGACAAGTTGTCAAAAGGTTTAGGATTAAATTTGCATAATTGAAAGGTTTAAAATCGAACCGACACAAGCGCATTAAGTTTAAGATTTTTTGGACAAATTTTCTTTTATTTTTTGCGTTAGAGGATTAAAGGAGAGACTTGAGTCTATTTATAGAGCTTTTAGCTATGAACCCTTTTATCACGAGAATGGCCGAACTCGGCTCACACTAGCCAACCCATATTAAACTAATTAAAAACATGTATATCATGGCTTAATATACCAACTCTGTTAAACTATAAAAATTAACTTCAATTAATTTTGCCCACATCAGAAAAATTCTTAGACAGATGACTCTGATTAAGGCTACATACATAGTCCAAACGTATGGACTTAACCTATCCATGGACCTCAAGAAAAATCGGGCCTCCGCCCCCCCGTTGCCTCGGATAATTAACAGGGAAAAAGCATTATCAATTTGTTAGAAAGGAAAACTTTCCTTAATGTAATTCTCACTAGAAATTGCAAGTTCCTATGCAGATCGGGATTCAGTCAAATGTGTAGTGCAAGTTCCAAATTTTCTGGCGGAAAGCCAAAAAGTGTAAGTTTGGCAAGTTTTTTTTGTGCGAAAGTTCAAGTCTTTAAGTGAAAAGTGACATCCAAGACAAACGTGATGCCTTCAACTTCTATTAGGTGTTTTAAAAAAAAATTTAGTAAACGAAAGAAATTTCGGGGTACTCCTTTTATTCCATTTACACAGATATTTATGAACAAAATCGAGATTGCTTAGAGAAATTATTCAACAAAAATAGAGATTTATCTTCTTTCGTTCCTATTCCTTTGTTTTCTTTCAAGTGACTAAGCTATACTCAGTAGAAGACAACTCCTTGCCCTAACCCCCTGTCTGTGTCTCTATCTCTTTCGGGGATAGAAAGGTTAACTAGAGTTGGTGAGTGATAAAGAAAGAAAAGTGACTTAGACCCAAGGAAGATGTTAGTCAATTTGTCATTTTCTCATTTTCTCATAAGATTCACTACAACCACTTCTCTATGTCTCATGTGGCCACAAAAAGGATTCAAGTAACAAGTCAAAGCTCAAACTAGCTACCATTTTGACCCAAGGGCTCTTCATCGTTTTCTCCTACATTGACTCTATAGCTTGAAGAGAGTCAATAATCATGACTAATCACTGTTTTTTTTTTTTGTTGAGGAGAAGTGTCATGTAAATTTGGTACAAGTGAAAATAGCTGGTTCGAAGTTATGCAGGCCGTATCAAATCTAAATTTTCGCGAGATACATATAACGATCTAACGCCCGAGATTGCCAAACGAGACACGGCAAGTCGTGATTGGGACACGTCGACCCGTTGATCTGCCGGCGAATGGCAATTAATTGTGGGGCTCAGCTAATTTGGAATTCTAGGTGCGGCGTTCTCGTCTTTGATCTTAATTTCCAAGAGTGGTTTGAATGACGGGGCTTATGGCTGCGGCATTCCAAGAACAAATCATGGTATAGGAGAACTCCTGGTCAGTCTATTCTGGGTAATTATGCTAATTAATTACTAGCTATGCTGACTTGAGGGATGATTTATATGTTGGCTCATTCAAAACATGATTGAAGTATAGATTAGTAGCTGACATCCTCAGTTTCTTACGGTTTTTTTTTTCTGACTTTGTTGTGCAATTGTGTAA
The DNA here is from genome assembly GCA_021437795.1 of Rhodamnia rubescens. Taxonomy (NCBI): domain Eukaryota; kingdom Viridiplantae; phylum Streptophyta; class Magnoliopsida; order Myrtales; family Myrtaceae; genus Rhodamnia; species Rhodamnia rubescens. The sequence goes on from JAILYA010000008.1 coordinate 454,504, forward strand.
TCTAACTCACTCATATATATATATATATATATATATATATATATATATATATATATATATATATATATGTATATAACTTTGATATGGATCTCTCCTTCTCCTCCCCTCTTTGTTAACTGATTTAGTTCTCAATTTCTTTTTCTTGCTTTCCTTCCGTTTGTGGAGCTATTTCTTTCAATCTAGCCTAGACTTGGAAGCTTCTTTCTCCCATTTCGGAGAAATTTTTATCCCAATCCAGTCTATATTTTAGGGTTTTTTGTGTGTCTATTTGTTGGGATTTCGTTTTTCTCGGATTTCGTCAGTGTATAAGTCTAGTTTCGAAGGACATTGGATGAGCTTCATGAAGGTTCCGCTCTCACCGTCAAATCCGTGCTCGTTCAATATTCTTATTCTACATGTCAATGTTGTTGGGGACGCCGGTCCGAGGTGCACACCGCCAAAGGCAAAGCCGTAGTAATAAAATTGAGATCTCGGTGCGTGCTTGTTATTGAACAACGATTCGGCGATCGGTCGTCGATTTTAATTTGAAGAAGTCATAGATTTGCTTTTTGAGTGTGTGACTCATAATTTTTTTTTTTTTGCCAATTCATCTTGTTATTTGAATTTTATTTTATTTTGAAGTTGTATGTGATTTTTTTGATTTATAGTTGAACTGCGTTATTTCCTCTTTATTTTTCGAAAAAAATGAGGGATACTATAGGTGGGGTTTCTCGATGACCCGTATGGGTTCGAGTGCCCACCCTAGGAGAAAACGAGACAAAGGATGAAATGGACGAAGGGTGGTTTGTAATAAGGACTTCGTGTAAGAGACGGCCGCCTCCACCCCGATCGACGTGTAGGTTTGCATGAAATTGTCAAGGCGGGTTAGTCTCGTCATTTCATGCTAAGGCGACGACAATAAGAAAGAAGGAAGCTCAAGCAAGGAATTACCCGAACGCCCGTTTCACTTTCACACTGGTTTTAGAGAGAGAGAGAGAGAGAAAGAGAGAGAGAGAGAAGGCTCTGTCTGAAAACTTGGTCGCCGGTGAAGAAAGTCGCCAGCTTCTTTTGTAGAGAGAGAGAGAGAGAGAGAGAGAGAGAGAGAGAGAGAGAGTCTTGTCCTTTCTCTCTCTGCATTCAATTCCGAGTCTTGCAATTTTTTTCCCCCTCATCTTTATTATCTGCAACAAAATCCACCGACCCATCTCTCTTTCCCTCTTTCTCGAGCCGGGAACTATGGGCATGATCTCGGAGGAGGAGGAACGGAAGGTCCTCTCGCCATTAATGGGAGGTTCTCATCAGCTCGGTGCTTGAAAGACTTCCTGCTGACAAAGCTCTTCCTTCTTTGTCAAGAGTTGGGAGTTCTATCAGTTTCATGGCCACTGATAAGGAAATCACCACCCGACTTCTCCACCACCACCACCAGCAACAACAGCTTCAGCATCAGATGTCTTTCGGAACGATGCAGTCCACGCCATCATCATCTTCCTCCGTCCCCCAGAATTTCGTGTAACTTGTCTCAATCATTCCACTGTCTTTTCGTTTCCTGTTTCAAGGAAAAAGAAGGGAATCTTTCGCTTCTTCCCTTTTCATTTCCGTGTAGAATCTCGTGGCCTGAAGCACGTCTCGATCTCTCTTTCTCTCCTTATATGTGTATGTATCATCATCGATCGACGATATTGATAGCTTTTTTCCTATTTTTTCTTTGTTTGTGGCTTTATTTCAATCAGAGGCAAAGAAAATAATGGAGCTTATGACTTGGGGGAGCTGGATCAAGCACTATTTCTGTATCTTGACGGTGGACAAGAGATGCCGAACGTTCATCATCATCAAGATCAAAGGCGTGAGTCTCTCCCTCTGTGTCTTGTTCTTTTTATATTCGTGTGTTTTCTCGACATCTATGAAGGTTTTTTGTCTGATCTTGTCTATCTTGATATATATTTTATGCTTCTGTTGGAAAAATTTCATGTCGCAAAGTTTGATCAATTTTGATTAACATGAAAGGCGTATGGAGAATCCGAAATCAGAAACGTCTCTACTTTATTTTTTGCTCTTTGACTTTGGAGGTATGATTGAAGAACTTCAGTGCTTTCATGATAAAATTGTCTTGCATATTTTATCGCATTCTTCGGCTGTTTCGTTTCTTCTTTTCCTCTAAAGCTCGGACCGTGATATGCAACAAACTCAAGATCACGATTTTTTCTCTTCCCTTTCTCTCTTTCAATATGGAAAATTTGTGGGCATCATGTTCATAATTACTCTCTTTTTGTTAGAATTAATGACTATTGCCGATAATTGCGTTCACGGAAACAGAAAACACCGGGATGATGAGACCTCCGACACTGAACATTTTCCCTTCTCAACCTATGCACGTAGAGCCATCTACCAAGGTACAAAGTTTCTATATGTCAATGTCTGACTGAAAATTAGTTTATCATCAGAATGACATATGTTTATGTTAATTCAGTAATGGGTTTAGTAGTGAAGTGCCCTTTCTTAATGCGGTAGGTCAATGCTGGAATAGTTTCTCCTTCTACAAGTGTTCCCAGAAGGCAATTGGAGCATTCAATGGAGTTAGGTGACCCAAAAAATGATGTCTCAACTGGTCCTGAGCCAGCTAAACCCATGAAGGTAATATAATAAGCAATTAGAGAATACCTAAACAGTTTTTTGGGGGCATCGCATTCTGACCGTAGCATTGCCATCACGAAAGAATCAAATGAACTCCGCTCACGCAATTGATCTTGCTTCTTTTATATATTCGTTGCAGCGTGAAGGTAATAGAAAAGGATCGACGTCGGGTTCTTCGGAGCTTGAAGGACCTAAAACTCCAGATCCTAAGGTCTGAATAATCCCTTTTCCTGCTCTAATTTTCAGTAACATTTCTCTGTCTTTCTTTCTTCTTCTTTCGTTTAACATTTAACAAAATGGTAATGATCAAGCGGGGAATGATGACTAACACTTCCAAAACGATGTGATGCTCAAATGACATGCAGACATTGAGAAGACTTGCTCAGAATAGAGAGGCAGCGAGGAAGAGCAGGCTTAGGAAGAAGGTCAAACATATTTAAATCCGTTCACCTGCATTATATTATTGCTATGTTCAAACAAATCACATTTCATAAGAAAAACTGCTCCTCAAAATGCTTGATGATAATAAAGATTTTCTAGCTATTTTAACATTTCTTTTTTCTTTCGCAACACAGGCTTATGTTCAGCAGCTGGAGACCAGCAGGATGAGACTAAACGAGCTGGAGCAAGAGATACAAAGAGCAAGAGCTCAAGTGAGATGTTTATCTACCTTTTCTATTTATGTTGTTACAGCAACATTGATCTCCCTCATCGTTCTTCGTTTTGGTCCCTTGAAACCGAAGCTATGAATGTTTAGATACTAGGGTCTCTCTTTGTTTCAGGGCATGTTTCTTGGAGGAGCAGCTGCGGGAGGAGATCAAGGTCTTCCCGTTGGAGGAAGCAACATCAGCTCAGGTAGTTTAGTTCATCACAATCAATCATGGCCAAATAAAGAAAGTTATCCACAAAAAAAAAAAAAAGTTGTTATTACATGAATTTTCTTGAAAAAAGAGGGACTTTATTTTAACTTTAGGAAACATCTGAAAATAAGTTCATCACGATTGCACGACATTGGATGTTTAATTATTTAAATGCGAATGATTCCGAATGCTTAGTACTCAGCAAAGGTCTATTTTACAAATGTACCTACACCAAAGGCCATAAGTTAGGATATTTGAATCCGTATATGTTTCTTAAGGATTTGACATATTTCCTAACCCTCCAAACTTAACAGATTTCTTCATTAAAGAATCTGCATATAACGTTTCTTAACATAAACATACTAACTGTCCAAAATCGTCATTAAAATAACAATGGTTTGATCAATAGGCTAAATAAATTGTCAAGAGAGTAGGGTATTATTTGCTTAAACCTAATATCGTAAGTGCCGTGCCCACTCCGAAGATGGTCAAGAAAGAAGTTTCTAATCATTGTTGCATCATCGTAACAAGATTCCTGTCTCAACTGATTGTACACCAGCATGAAAAGGACAGATACAAGCTAAGGAAATCCATTGTAGACCAGAAAAAACCTTTCAAAGCTTGAATCTGACATATTTCTCGTACTATTGTTGACGGTGTACTGTTTTCATGTCGATACACATGCAAATATTGCCTCCTCTTCATGCAACGCTAAACGTACAGACGGTTTTTCGTTCGACAGAGGCCGCGGCGGTGTTCGACATTGAGTATGCGAGGTGGTTGGAGGAGCACCACCGCCGCATGTGCGAGCTCCAGGCAGCAGTCCAAGAGCATTTGCCGGAGAGCGACCTCAGGCTGTTTGTGGACAACTGTGTGGCTCACTTCGATGAGGCGATGAACCTGAGGGCCATGCTAGCCAAATCTGACGTATTCCATCTGGTGTCCGGCATGTGGATGACTCCGGCCGAGCGGTGCTTCATGTGGATCGGCGGATTCCGTCCCTCTGAGCTCATCAAGGTAAACATTTGATGTGCTCCAAATAAGATACAACATAGAAACCCTAAAAAATCCTAATACAAAACAGAAAACTATACAAGACGGTTCTCCCGACCACGTTTAGTAATATGGAAAAGGATTAAATTGTCCCTGTCCGCAAAGAATTAACGCACAAAAGCTACATTGTGAGCGGATGTTAAAAAAAAAAAATTATCAACCTCAGCGGCTTCCTTGGGAAAGTATGGTTTTCGTTCTTCATACTAGAATGCAGCACATTTTCACTCGATTTTGTATCTTGGACAATTTTTCATTCTAGGTCATCAAAACAAATCTATAGAAAACGACACAAATAGTGTTTAAATTATGTCTCAATGCGCAATGTCATCAACGTTTTTTGTTCAATGTGCTCCTTGAACTATTCATAAATGTTCAATCTAGTTCATAAACTTTCGGTTTGTTCAATCTAGTTTCTTAATTTTTCACATAAAAATTCATAATTACATAATTGCCCAAATATTAGGATATTTTTTCATTGCAATCAATTTCCTAAATCAACAAAAAATTTGCTATTTTTTCATTACCTTTTTAGCATTTATAATTAGTATTATAGTTTTATTAAAGTGAATTTTAGCTTAAGATCTTTGCAGTAGTAAAAATATAACATCATTTAGGGTTATGAACTTATGAGGGATTCATATTCCTTTTAGTTTAGAATATTCAATTACAATATAAATTACTATACCGATTTTTTGTACTTAAGTTACTCTAAATGCTGTTTCTAATTTTTTAGGCAGACAAATTTTCAAGCTTTTGTTTCCCGTTTTCTTAATAAAATTTAGTTAAAATCTGTAAATTAGAAAATTAAATTAGCAGGCTACCAGCCCAATACAACTCTAAATGAGATTCTGCTTCACTAATATAGGGTTATAAGCTAAAAAATACGTAGTAGGAACTATGATAATATCTATAAATACCAAATAGGTACTAGAAAGATAGTTTTTTTTTTGTTGGTTTAGGAAATGGATTGAAATGAAAAGACATTATAAAATATGTGAAATGGTTAGTTAATTATAAAAAACTTGTGAATACTAAAGAGTGACTAATTTGACTTTGTTATAGAAAGTTGAGGGACGAGATTGAACGTATTACAAGTTTTCAGACTAAATTGAACATGAAAGAATAGTTAAGGGATCATACCGAACGAATTAAAAGTTCAAGGAAGACATTGCAAATCGAACCAAACTTTAGAGACTATTTGTGTCATTTTTCAAGATATAGAAAGTCATGTCCTCAGTATTAGGATTGCATAATTTCTTCCCTACACTAAAACACTTAGTTATACGAACATAGCTTACCGGACATCATCTTGGGGACGACAATGTAATATGAGATTAGTGGGCAATGGATGATCCAAGTGGTGATCTTTAGAATGATGTTTGGACCCGTTTCTACGCGGCTTGTGGCAGATGGTGTTCAGTCACATCGAGCCACTGACGGAGCAGCAGGTGATGGGGATCTGCGGTTTGCAGCAGTCGACGCAGGAGGCGGAGGAGGTGCTGACTCAAGGGCTGGAGGCACTGAATCACTCCCTCTCGGACACCATCGCTTCTGATCCGCTGACTTCTCCACCCAACATGGCCAACTTCATGGGCCACATGGCTGTTGCCATCAACAAGCTCTCGGCTCTCGAAAGTTTTGTTAGGCAGGTAAGTGCAGCATTGCTTGATTTCATTCATCTCTGCCTTTCCTTTTTTCGCCGATAGAAATATGAGATAATGACACGGATGATACATGAACTTTAATTCAATATGATCCGTGGACTTTTGACACATGTTCAACTTAGTCCCCAAATTATATGAAAATATTCAATGGAAAGATAACTTTGAACATTTTCATATAGCTTAGGGACCAAATTGAACATGTGCTAAAAGTTCAAAGCAACCACATTAAACAAATTAAAAATTCAAGGACTACATTTACATTGGGTCACGGTTTTGGGACCACAGTGAACAAAATAAAAGTTCGAAAACCACATTGTGCATTTGGCCAAGGTTTATAGATCATCTGTGTCATTTTTCCAAGAAATATTGATGTGAGAGTGGGACCTTGGTGTCCGGCTTGATTAGATAGATTGGGCCTAATTTGCTGGCCAACTTGTTGTTGCAAGCGAATAGTGGTGTTTTCGTCATCTTTCGGTCTTTTCGTCGCTGAATTAAGGATTGAGCATACCGCCGTTGGCAGAATAGTAGTGTGAGAACTAGATAAACAATTCATGATACATTTGGAGGATCGATAGTAGTTGCCGTCACACGTGAGATTCACTCGGGAAATTCATGGCCCACGAGGACATGCCTAGCAAAATCTCAGTACGTTTTACCATAAGCTTTCTCCAGGTAAGTTCCAGTAGCCATGTAAGCCTTTCTGCCTGTAAGGTTCTCCCTTATATGCAGGAGGTCTTTGACAATGGTCGCATTGTTATGAGTGCATCTCCTAGGAATAAAACTAGCTTCAAAAGGGGTTGATCCAGTCATTGAGAAAGGTCTGAGCTTGCTGACAAGTTAATTTTCTTATCACTACAAAAACTGATCTATAGTCTCAGGGTTTCGACAGTTTGGGATTAGAGCTAAGAAGCTGTCATTAAGGTGGAAAGGATTATTAGCGATGCAAGATTGCAGAAAGAGCTTCTTACAACAATCTAGTACTTTAGCAGAAGGCAACATGAATACCGCCAGTTCCCGTGGCGTGATAAGGTTTTGAACTCCACAAGGCATCCGATGATGCACAAATCCACAAGGGGCCTTAGACCGGGTTGATCTCTATGTAGAAAGAATGTGCATGCCAAAGACGAAGAAAACCCCCTAGATTTCGCGTAGGAAGACCTTCCTATGCTTAAGTAAGGACGAGTTACAGAAGAAACAGACGATAGAGAGAACAGAAAGAGAGAGCAGGAGTGGGAAACTTCCAGATCTCAATTGTATGGAAGTTGGTTACCAGACTGTGATTCTTCTCAGTAGTGGACAGATCCCTTGCAAGGGGGTTGACTTCTTTAGGAAGAGCTTTTGGGATGCCCCCAATCACTCCTAATATTTATCAATGAATGGAATAATGCTCGATGCACGGGCTCAGTTATTCTTCATCAAAAGGTCGAAATCTTTACCCCTGATCAATCTTCTTTTGGCAAACTTACAGTATCTACGTCACATCTAGTGGCAAATCCTTGCTTGTTGTGAGTAAAACACTGTCCAAGAGCTTAATTGAGGGGAAATATCAGATCTCAGTATAGATACAGCTCAACTATGCCTTGCATTTTGCCGAGGTTGATACCATCGAAGGGCGAAGGGCAGAAATGGAGCTTTCTTCTGTCAAAATGAAGCTAAAGGGGTTGTCTTTATAATGCTTGTCAGGCAGATATTTGCCTACCATTGCCTTTAATACCTATTTGCAGAGTCAATCTTGTAGCAGAGTGACATATGATCGTTATAAAGTATGAAAGAGTTGGTTCAGACCCACCATAACCATCAGAATGTGACTATAACATCTTATATTGGCCCACCCCCCCTTTTTTTTTTTTTTCCACTTTTGTTTGATTTAGAAAACTTCAATTTTTTAAGACGTGCGAGTAATTGCAGATACATGTTTGCCAAATTATTTAGAATGTCGTTAATTTTGCAGGCAGATAACTTGAGACACCAGACGATTCACCGATTGCATCAACTCCTCACGACATGCCAAGCAGCGAAGTGCTTCTTGGCCATTGCTGAATACTTTCATCGCCTCCGGACTCTCAGCTCCCTCTGGTTGTCACGCCCTCGACAACAAGATTAACCATCACTCTTAACATCTATGACTCTCTCTCTCTCTCTCTCTTCCTTCTTGATCATCAAACTTTTGATGGCACCAGCATATGTTTTTTTCTTCTTTCCTTTTCTCTTTTCGCATAGAGATGTATAGACAGATAGACAGAAACAGAGAGTTTAAAGCTAGAATATTATACATCTCTCTCTCTCTCTCTCTCAAGCTAAAAGTCTTGAAGATTGACTCTGACATAATGCATACGAAGTTACTTGATTAAGTAAGGGATAGACTAGTTCACAAATTTAAGACAAGACGATATGGCAAACAATGAGCGAGCACTTAAACAAGTGGAACATATCTAAATAGCTGTGTCACCTTTTAAACAAATTTTGCAATCAAACTTTTGTATCTCTAAGAATTTTTTTTTTTTAGAGAGAGAATTTTATCTCCAGCATTTTCCACCAAGAAATGAGGTTACTTCCCTAATTCACATGTGACTAATAAGACTGACCAAAATAACTCACAGAACCGAGAAGTAGCACTATCAGGAGCAGAACCACCAAATGGACCAACATTTATGCCACAGCAGATTGATCAAATAGAAGAATGCGAATACAAGCGTCAGCCCCGAACTTAGTCTAGTTTGAGAGAAACGAAAAACAGAATGAGTATTCACAATTTACCGATCCATTTCCGCAACCTCAGTGGGAAGTTTTCAGGTATCATCTAATTTACAAGTTCAGTGACAGTTTGAGCCAATGAAGGCCGCACAAAGAGTAAAATGTAAGTACAGTCCCCCAGCTCTCCAGGGCAGGTTTCCAAGTGTCACAAGGGATTCTCCTTCCACTGTAACCGATTCAACCCATCGACAATTGCCTTGCGGAACTCGCTATTGTGGAGAAGGAAGGATGAGACATGGCCACCAGTCACCCATCTCACTTCTGAACCTGGCCAAGCCTTTTGGAGATGCAGCACCGAGTGTTTAGGTATGTAACCGTCATCCTGAAAACAGGTAGCAATGCTATATGAGATGACTGGAACAATTGAATAGTTAGGCAAAACTACATGAAAAAAGATACATAGAGAGGCAAAAGACCACACACAAGAGAAGTCACGTTACCGACATCTTCAGATAACAATGACACGAGATTATACAGTTTTGCGAGTATAAATACAATGTCGGAGACTTCTAAATACCGATGCATAGAAACTTCTTGGGGTTACAAAAGATGCAAATCTAGCTACACCAGCCCACAAAACTACATTTCAAAATAAGAAGCATAACAGTCATATTTTGCAACCTGGAAAGAATACCCTGAGGCCATAAAACTCAAGAAGCTTTGTGTTGTATAGGCGGATAATAATTAAAGCAGCAAATAAAAAGTAAATGGCAGAGGTGGGGGGCCAATTAAAAATCTAGGTTCTTATCATGTATTAACAAGCAGAATCTTCCCTCCACCAGCATAGTGTGCAAATATGCACTAGGATGAAAGCATCAGGAAAAGGGACCGACAAACCTCCAAGGACCAAGAGAATTGAAGTTTACTATTTGCTATCTATTCACATTCCAGTCCCAATCTAGCACTTACAGTTGCGGCCACAAATATCACAGCATTTGGATTTTTGGGAATTGGAAACCGTGTGACATCTGTGAGAGAGAGTACATTTCGCATCCTTTCTCTCACTTCCTCGAGAGTCATTGCAGCTGTTTGTGCCGCAAGATCCTCTCTCAGTACCTCCCATGCAGTTCCATGCTTTAATATCCCATCACAAAATGCCACAACTGCTGAATGTGGGGAAAGAAAAGGAAGGGTTGCAACTGGGGTAGGGTGCAGTGAACCCACCATTGCAGCATGAACTCCACCTAAATAAATTTTGAGAGGAAAGGATGATCAAACTGCAGATATGACTCCAGAAAACTGAAACTAAACATTGCCATGAAATATTCAGCAGTGGCCCAAAGCAGCTTCAATCATTTCACTCGTGAAACGCAACGGAAAGGTGAAAAACATAACCGATAGAACAACATCAAAGCTACACTAGAACTCTTATATTAATATCAGAATATTACAGAAATCATAACATATCTTACCCATGCTAAGGCCACAAACTCCCATCTTGCCAAAACCTTCCTCATTTTCTAACCAGTACAATAGACTGCGGGCTTCTTCAATAGTCACTCTTCCTAACAAGAGAAGGTCGCTCACACACAAGAGTTTTGCACCATACTGCAGCATAGGACGTCTTTGTCCATAGAAGGGACTGCAGTAAATTTTTTTGTGCCCTGAATTAGCTTAACAAGCTACTTGAAATGGGTTTTTCAGCAGCTGTAAATGATTTAGAGTGAACCTCTCAAGCACCATGGTGGCAATATTCTCCTTCAGTAACGGTCCACCTAGACGCAATCTCCTTTCAAAAGTGTGATCTCCAGTTCCTGCAGAACGTTTTCAAGTTGCCAACAAATGAATCATTATTATACCACAAAATGTTCATTAAATTGATAATTATAAATGACTGGATAACCCTAGTATAATAAAACCAATGAAATCATTGCTGACTTGTCCGATGTCAAAAGAAGGCCAAGTTGATAGCTTTATCCTAAATCAATGTACTGCCAGGACATAAGAAAAAGAAGAAGCAATCAATGGCAAAAATTTGTATAGTGAGTGCTGGGATTAATATGCAACCACAACATCAAATATTTACTTCCAAGAGCCTGAAAATGTAAATTAAAGGAATATTTATGGCAAGCAATATGGTAAATTATCCACCATCCACCACGTGGATATTGCTGCTAGATCCGCAATAAGTGAGACCAAGCTGAAACTAGAAAAGGACATCCTATTTATCTAAGAAAAACCTCTATTGTGACTTTTCATTTGTTACCCTCTATAGAACTCTTAATTAAGATCGTAACTATAATATCTAACAGAACAAACATCTGAACTATACACGTTGATATCCTCCCAGTAGGACAAATCATATTCCAAGACCCATGATGCTCAAAAGGAAAACATCTAAAACCATAGGCAGTGTGATATGAGCTCTCCACAATGCACAAGTGCTTCATTTAGTTAGTACAAACTCACTGCTTTTTCCTAGTCTCGTTTTTGTCAAGCCAAACAGGATAATTCACAATGCAGGCTCTCAGCTACTCAACATTCACATTATATTCAGCCAGAACTTTGTCATGCCAGCATTGCAACTATGAACGAATCAATAAAACCACCTCCTAAATGTACCAAAGTATTTCATTAAAAAAAAGAAAAAGAAAGAAATGTACCAAAGTCCACAAAATCATATGCTTGCCATACCTGCAAGATGGATCACACAGGCCATGTTTTCGGGTGGCACCAATTTCGGGGTGAGGAAGGCGACTCGAGCAGTATGACTCTCGGGAGGCAATGCATTCAAGAGCTCCTCATCACAAGGCGTGCGAAAAACGCCTTCTCTCAAGCAAGCCGTCCTCGTTTCCCAAACAGTCCTCCAGATGGGTTGGATCAAGAACGGAGGCCAGTTTTGGCCCGTCGCGTCAGGGAACAGCTGGTTGATCATCCTCTCCAGCAATTCAAGCTTCGAACCGCCCCATCCTCTGGAGAAGAAGGGCGGGGTTATCTTCGCCCGGTGCATGAACGCACCGTATACATGGTCCAGCACGAAATGGAGCATTCCCAGATTCACAGTCACCATCGTCGCAATCCACAAAATTCCTCACAATTGGAAAAACAAAAAAAAAAATCGAATCTCGATCTTATTTCGTGTATGCGCTCGCTATCGAGAAGCTACCCATAAATCCATGAATAGATGCACGAGTACCCGAACGAGAATGAATTGGAAAAAAATCCGAAGCTCCACGAATGTAATCTGGTTTCTATAATTCGCGCGGAGACAAATATCACACTCGAAGCAATAGAACGAACAGGAAATCCACAAGATTATTCACAGAGATTGGAAATCGATCTCCGAACAGCTGTGAAGAGAACCTCTCGGGCTCGCACAAATGCAGCAACGAACTCGAAGACTCTGCGGGTCGGGGTGATGGGGAATCATCAATCTTCATGAATTGACGGGAGTCGCCGTCGGCATTGGATGAGGGTATGCAGGGGATTTCACGACAAGAAATGGGTCGGATACGACGGAGGAAGATTCGCTTGCGAGAGCATCGAGGTCGGGTCAGATCGGTTGTGTGAGGGGAGAGAGAGAGCGCACCAAAAGTATCAACAAAACCAAAACAACAGGCAGACAGAGGGAGAGAGAGAGAGAGAAGAGAGAGAATGATCTATCCGATGACATGGTGGAGTGGGGACCCACGTGCGCATCCTGCCACCTCAGCGACTTGGGTACCAAAAGGAGTAAAAAGAGCAAATTCAATTGAGATTCACCATTTTGACAAAAAAAAAAAAAGAGATTCAGCACCCAAAATTTTATTTTTTCGAGATTGAATATTAATCGATTTCTAATATTCGAAAAGGTTGTTGTAGGAGAACCACAACACCCCTAGATAGGTTATTTCCCTCTTATCCAATGTTTGGTTCGGCATTTATATTCAAATATGCCATATGTTTCGAATCTTTAAAAGTACTAGTGCGATAAATCCAAATATGATTTCTATTATCTAAGAAGAAAATAAGATAATAAACGGAAGGACTTTAACTTTTTCACAAATGGCGGCCATTATCACAGTCAACGCCGGTTGAAGGTGGGCGATGACCGCTACTCTAGAGTGTTGCAATTGTTCTCGATTATTGGCGCCATCCTAGAATCCCTTTTCTATCGGCATAGCAACAAAGAACCTTATGATGATCGCATCTACATGGTGACCGCTGTGAGATGGTGCTTATTCTTGAAATAACGGCCTCTCGTGGTGCATTTCAGTGTGAGTTTTGTGTATGCGAGTAGTCGCTAATCGTTACACTATTGTGATCATCGTCGCCGCCACGATGGTTAGTGATTGAACTGCCTAAAGGCTAAGTACGGTCCTGGTTCAATTTGGAAACGGACCGATTTCAAGTCAGTTTACCCTAAATCGAGTGGCCCATTTGACGTGGGGAATGCTACCATCACATCACCAGTTAAAGCTCGAGTCCCATGCTCCAAAAACTCATCGGTGCAATGTAAGGGTCGTTTTAATTTTAAGAGCTAAAGCCCAACCCGTACAAACCAACCTTAGCATTTGAGTTTGGCAATGCTTTGACTTAGCGAAGTCCTTTGGATTCACGTTGATTTCATTCAAACAAATAGTACTTGACAATCACAATATGAAATAAGTATTAGAAAGCAGCTTTTATAATTGGAATTTTTTTTGTTAGGCTCTTACGAGTGTCATGGTATTCTTACACACTCATCATTATATTATGGACACGTGAAAGAATTTGGTTATCAATTTGATTCAAACAATTTGTTATCAATTTGATTCAAACACACATGTCGCTAACCCAATTATAAAATGTGTAAGTTTTTTGTTATAGTGGCATTGGACCCTTACGATTAGGGCTGTCAAAATGGGTTACTAATCTATGTTTTAACCCATATATATTAAAATGGGTGATAGATGGGTTAGCTCAAATTTGTCATATGTGCTATAATGGGTTATGTAAAGAAAAGTCCCAAATAAATGGGTTTAAATGGGCCCGTAGTGAAACTCACATTCATCCCATATGACCAAAAGAGTAAATTCAAAAAAAAAAAAACAGGTCTAGCCCATCCTCTTCGCTAGTCTCCTCTCTCTCCCACTTCGATTCCAACTATCCTAACTCGTCGTCGCCGCCCACCTACTCTCTCTCCTCTCCTCTCCTCATCGACCAGGCCAACGTTGTCTTCCTCAAGTCAAGCGACTCTCGCCACCCTTCCTCTCCATGCACAGCATCTCTCATGGCGATTCTCTTGGTCATTCTCTTCCTCTCCGACACCACCTGCCTAGACGCCGTCGCCTTCAACGGCCTTTTTCTAGCTTCGCTTCTTTCGTCGCCCGAACCCACCCTCCCCTTTTTTTGAAGAGTTGAGGCTTTTGGGTCTCTGCCCCAATGTGTGCACCTTCCATTTACACCAAAATGTGATCGACTTTTGGTTATTATCGACAAGTGATAGATTTAGTCAACGTGGACAGAGTTTGATGAAAGTAATTACCAATAACTTGAAGGTCAAGACTCTCGTCGATAACTCCACGTTGTTTTATCGATGAGAGTCTTCAAATTTCTCAATAAAGTCATCGGTATCGATGACTACCAACCGATATGAAGATAACTACCGACACAAAGATAACCGTTAGTTAGTTATTCGTGAAGTAACTTCTGGTAAACACCGAAAGAAAGTTAGTTGCTCTTTCAAATTTAGTAATCGTCTTTTACAGGGGTCATAAATATTCCAAGTGTACTCTCTCAACGTATGAGAAATACCTTCTATTCTATCAAGTGTTCGATTTTGGAAATTAGATTCATAGAGAGTGGCAACGGGACTTCCAACAAGAAAGCCAAACTTTTGTTTTTCCATTCTTCACCGTCTACTGCCCCAAATGATTCAAAAGGTAATCTTGCCGAGCATTAAGCAAAGTTCTTTCTTATTTTACCAATAGGGCCTTTTTTTTTAATGATTTTTGCTGATTGGATTTTTCCAATGAGTTGCATTGGCCAATTTATGATAAATTAATGATGTGTCGGGTTTTTGGGCCACACAAATCACCAATGACATTTAGGTGAACGATTTTTAACTAAAATAACATTCTAGTGAACGAAAAGAGAAAGTTATGCTCAAGTGAGCAATGCACGAAAATGATGACACTTGTGGTGTCCTATGGCATCTTCTATTTAAGAGAATGCCAAGCCTAGTGTCATAAAGCTTAAGTAGAATCTGATGAGTAATTTCTCAATTATTGGTAGAGATCATATCACAAACCACTCGTTTCACATTGAATGGTAATTAGAATTTGACCAACTTTAGGATTAGTTAAATTTTACGTTGGCCACCAGGTTCACCAATTGCATACCTAGAAAAAGCACCAAAAAATTCATCCATTATGTTGGAATTGTTGTTGACGTGAGCGCAAGTCGTTCTACGTGGCATGACCGACTATGATCCGAACCATTTTTTTAAATTTTCTTAATATTTCTTTTTTTTCTTTTTCTTCATTGTCTGTCTTGGCCTAAGCAAGGGTCGGCCTCACCCTCGTCGGTTATTGCCTGTGCAAAAAGAAAGAAATTAATTAAAAAAATAATTGATTTTTTTTTGTAGAATCTATAAAAAAAAAAATGCCCACATCGGTGCCAGTCGTGCTATGTAGGATAACCGACGTCTATTTCAACAATTTTTTGGCCTAAATTGGCTAAATGGACTTAATGGACAAAAAGCAAAAATATTTAGGATTAAATTGATCAAATTGAAAGATTTACGGCTGAATTGGTGTCAATGCAATAAATTTAGAATTTTTTTGATACTTTCCCCCATGTAACATTTATATAACATGGTATATGTTGACACATATGTCTTTACTTAATCAAGCGTTTACTTATGAATGAATTGCTACCTTTGATTCCATATTATTGAAAAATCAAGCATTTAAATTGAAATGATTCATCTTAACATGTCATGGGTGACGTAAAAAGACACGAATAGAAATCACTAAACGATATGCTTGACAGGCTTTTCTTTTCTAGAGCCAATTTGTTTTTATGCACCTAATTAACTACCCCTCGCAAATTATTTTAAAGCAACATGTCATGAGCTGACTAGGCGTTCATGGGACTGAAAGATCAGACGTGATGTATTTTTTGGGTCAATGTCATAATCAGAAGATTGATGTCCAAATCTCTGGTAATGATTCATATTCATCGTTAACTTTAAAGTAATAACGATTCGATAATGATGATGAGCAAGATTAGTTAAAAACAAAATGCTCGCAAAGTAAGTTTTCGGACATTAATAAAAAACAACGGAACAAAGATTCGATTTTGGGTGGGTAAGTAAGTAATTTCCAAGTTAGTTTCCGCATATGATAAGGCGAAATAAAACATAAATGCAGTATTATTGGCTGGTGTAAACTGCCCCTGTGAAACAGAAAACTCAGGAAAATTGTTCAATCAATCATAATTGTACAGATGCTAATACAGTCCTATAACTTTTCAATTTTATCAATTAAGTACTAAATCACCGCGTGAAGTTTTAATGTAGTCATTCCGGCCAATTCTCGCAAGAAATCACTGCAGTGACGATGTGCTACATAAGATGGCCGGCGATTACTAGACCGCCATGTTAGCCAATTCCAGCAAAAATTGGCCGGAAGGACTACAATAGACTTTCGCAAAAAGATTCAGGTCTAAATATTGGCAAAATTGAAAAGATGAGACTGAATTAACATTTGTTTGATAGGTATATGACCGGTTGGATAATTTCTTGGAAATTCTCGGAAAAATCAATATGTAGGATAGGATTAGGAAGTGATCAGTGTGAAATGAAGCATGCTTCAGTCTTTGTCATTCACTTTATACGAAGACCTTAGTAGTTCCACGGTGATTAGGATGTTCGAGTTCAAGTACGACAAGGTTGTCGTGAGGCATCTGGTACTCGGTTTCCTCCGTGGAATCTCCGTATGTTTCCAAGCTCTCAGCATGCTTTTGTAATTCCGTCAACCTATTGTGATTGGCTATAGATGAGTCGATGTTTGTACCCACGCACGCCAAACTAATCGAGCCAAACGAGAAATGACAGTAATCCTGCCTAGAGGTGAGCCACAGGGCCTGTTCAATCTGGGAACCTGTCCGAACCAGCCATGTCCAGCCGGTTCACAATGGGAACCGCTTCGGCCACCTGTTCTTTAGTCTGAACCGTCGATTCTATCGGAGAACTGGTTTTTGAACGGGTCTACCATTCCTAGATTATCTCTCCTCAGTTCTCTTCTCACTTCGTTCTCCTTTTTCTCACTTCTCACGGTCTGCGACTGTGCTTTGTCTCTCTCTGCCGCATCCGTCTCGTCTCATCGATGCCGTCTGGTCTCGTCTCATCCCTCTCCCAGTCCTGTGGGTTGCGGCCTTGCCTTCAGCCAAGTACTGTCTCTCGGTGTTCATTTCGTTTGCAACTTCTTTGTTGGGTGTTTCGATTTTGGTGTACTGTGATTTCAATTCACTTGTCGGTCTTCTTACTTCTCACTCTCACAACCAAACCACCACCCCAACCCCCAAAACACCCCTACCCACCCCACCAAATCTAGGCTCTCTCTCTAGCGGCCTAGCGTTCGCTAGGTACTCTCTCTGGCTCTGAACAAGGGCTTCACAGCCCGCACCAAATCTAGGTGAGGTCGGCGATGGCATTGGGTGAGGGCATGGTGGCCCTCAGACAAAAAAAAAGTGAAGAAAAGGAATAAAAGCCATAAAAATACATAAAAACTTCTAAAAAATTATTAAAATATTATTTTAAAGAAATATCCATGTTTACACCGATTGTGCCTTTTAGAATGGCCGACATCCTTATAAGCTATTTTAGACCAAAAGTTAGTTGGATGGACTCAATTGGCAAGGCGTGACAATGCTTAGGACCAAATTAGAATAATTAGAAGGTTTATGATTGAATTGACATAAATACAATAGGTTTAGGATTTTTTTGGCAATTATACCATGTTGCCGGTGATGATGGCGAAGATATTCTTAATGTTGACTTTTTAAAGTGATGGAAGATCATTCGCTCAAAGTATAAAATTTTATCTTTGACGGCTCGTGACGTTTTGGCTGTTCCCATAATTATGTTTTATTCAGAGTTGGTTTTAGTATATTGGGTCTTGTGCTTAATGATTTTGAAATTATTTGACTTCTAGAGCGGTGGAAGCTTTGTTGCACTCAAGATTCGTTAAAAGTCATTCCCAGATTAATTCTAAAAATTGTATAGAGATGTTGAAAAGTTTGAGTTGGGTGAGTTATGTATATTTATTTTTATTTTGTAATTGCTTTGTATAATTAACGAGTGAATGCTTTATAGAGAAAACTCTTTTACTAATGAAGTTTGAAATATCAAATGTCGGAGAAAATTTCAAATAAGAACACGAAATTGAATGTTTTCTCGACGAGAGCAAGAATAGATTTTGTATTAAATAAAGGCCTTAAATGATCAATTTAGTCTCAAATAAAGTTTGACTTCCCCAGCCAACCAAATCTTCGCCGGTCTAGCTTGCAAGCATAACTCACATGTTTATTCCGGTGTTTTCTACTTGGACGTCTCGTCTTCAATCTCACACCAAAGTATCTCTCAAAGCAGACATTGTGGATCTCCTTCTTTGCTTCCTCTTCACTGTAGTCATTTACAAACAAAAAGCAGCATGGACAATCAACAAAATCTTCCAAACGAAAAATGAAGTTGATCAACTTTTGGCTATAAGTTGATTTTTCTACTTCTACTTCTACTTCTAAGTAGAATTTGATATTTTTACTTCGGAGAGAAGCAATTTTGTATTTACTTCTTCAAGTAGCTCTAAAATTATTTATGGAGCAAAAAAATGTTTCGGAAGTCGAAAAATAAAGTTGCGTATTCTTACGAATTTCTGCTCCAAAAGTTGCGTCACCAAATGGATTTATGCTCCATAATCACTTTTGGAGTAGAAAATCTACTTCAAAATTGGTGTCATGCGTGCCTAGTGTAAATTCGATTTTAAAATTCACAATGCAGAAGAGGTTGAGAAGCGACTTTCCAATATTGAATACATTCAGAATTAATAAATGGACTTTTTGAGGATGCTACAACTCCAACTAACTCAGAAAATAAAAAGAAAATGCAATTGTCTTCACTAGCATGCCAAATCATCATTTTACTATTCATCACAATTCCATTAAAGGTAACATAAGTGGATAACTGCCCCCATCGTTCGTGGCCACTACGACCTCGCCGGCATTCTTCACTATAGTGATGCCCGTCAACGAGCTTATAGCATTATTTAAGATTAAGTTAGCCATTTCATGACCTAATTTAAGTCTTGGTCCATTTTGATTTTTTTCCTTCCTTAGAGGACCAGCTACTCTATTATTGGGAGTGTGCGAGAAGAAGTCCGATACCTTTATCCGCGGAGATAACCAAGTGGAAGCTCAAATCCAATCCGTTAATATAATCGGTTAGATCCACCTTCATTCAAAAGCTTAAATCGGTGACTTGTGGATATTAACTCGCTCCACACCATACTAATTCTCCAATATGAGACTTGTTTAATATAATTTGCATATTAATCTCAACAATCTTCATCTCACTTGTGAGCTCAGTATTAGGTCCGCTCTGTTGGACGGGTGAAGCCAAAATTTTCTATTACGGGTTTTTTTTTGTATTTTCTCTTCTTTTAGCTTTTAGGTTAAAAGCTATATCTCATGTATCAGCATTCTAGAGGTAGTAGCCGTCAATGGCCGAGAGAAGAAAATAGAGATCGGAGAGAAAAGAAAAGGGATGTCGTGATGGTTTTGTGAGTGTTCTCTATCTTTTTGTGTCCTGATATTCTTAGAAGATCATCGATTATATTACTACTTTCTTCAAGTGTAGTGGATTCGCAGAGCGATAATGTGCGGAGACGCAGCTCAAATTTGGATGAGTCTCGATAATAAGTTTTTTGGTGTGTTCTTTTGATTCTATTTTTATTATTATTATGTTGTGCCAATATGAATTATTTATTTGAGTTAATTTTTCTGAAATCGGTGTGCGATTTCTAACATAGATTCCTAACACCTAACTCAGGCACTTGTTTCAAATTTTTTCGCAAACAAGTTTAAATGGCAATCTCGAAAAGTACTTGCCCCATGTCAATCAGCTAAACACTTTAGCAGAGACAGGAGATGGTTGTATTATCATTATTGGTACAATGTCAAAGCTAAATAGATCTAACGTCGGGGAAAATATTAGTTTTCCCAATTAGTTTAATATTGGCTGCGTCTCCCAAGGGCAACTCCCATAGCCGAGTAAAATATTTTGGAAGCGTTCTGACTTGTCCTCAAACATAATTAAGAAAGACAAAACTGGTTGAAACAAGACAAGGTGTACCTTAAATTCAAATCGACCAGCGATGCATCCGCCGAGACAATATCCTCCATTGGATTAAGAATTGCAATATATAAAATAAAATCCAACTGAGGATGCATACGCCGGAAAGGCGCCCAGCGAGCCCACTCATCAGTCACCGTCACCACTGCTGAGTTCAATTATGTATACAGCATAGATTGCTTCATTTATAACACATCTTACCGGTACGAGGACATCAAGAACCATATTACTTCCTAGTGACACGGCTCCATTGAATTGACATGCACGATAGGGTAGCACACGAGCGGCTTAGCCATCTCCTCTGCGAACCCTGGCGCTTGGCTGAAGGCGACGGCCTCCTTTCCCTCCATCATCTCCCAATCGAAGCACTGCACCAGCGACCTGACGGCTACGTGCGCCACCAACATCGCGGGTGATGCTCCTGCACACCCTCGCCGCCTGCTCCCGAACGGCAAATACCTAAAGTTCTGACCCTTGAACTCCATCTGGTGCTCCCCGATCTTCTCGTCTGAGCTCTCTAGGAACCTCTCGGGCGCGAACTCATCAGGGTCCGTCCACATCTCCGGATCCCTCGTGATTGCGTAGACATTGACGATGACCCTTGAATTGGCCTTCACGAGGCAACCGTTGACCGAGCAGTCTTCTCCGCCCTCCCTGAGGATTATGGGCGCGGATGGTGGAGCATTAGGGTCGCTTTGACAACGGCGTGGAGGTACAGAACAACATAACTAAAAGGAAAGTGGAGGGACCTCTCTCCTCTCGAAGGATTTATTTGATTTATATTCGGACAACCGCTGCCTTGCCCTTCACTGCACCGAACAAGTCCATTGGTCTTGTTCAAATTGTTTCTTTTGGGTAGGTGTCCTAAGTAGGAATTAGCAGCTCCAATCAATAGGCATGGCCATCGGCCGGAACCAACTTGTTCCGGTTCATGGCCATGGGGGAACCGGAACCGAGCCCTCAAGGGGCGGTTCCGGTTCCGATTTTGAACCAGCGGTTTCGGGCCCGATTTTGGTTCAAAACCGAAAATGGAACAGTGCTTTTTCCAATTTTGAATTTAATTTTTAAATAATGACTTATGAAATAAAAGAAAATAATTAATTATGAAATAATAAATTATTAAATACAAACTATAATCAAATTGTAAATTATAATCAAATTTGGGAGAGAAAAAAGAAAGGGGGAAGGGGTTTGAACTTAATGAATTATCATTAAACGCTTACATATTTTCTTGATAATAGAAAAATCAAAGTCAATGTAGTTCTTTTACCTTTGATAATCCCATACTTCATCGTCAATCATTGTTACCCTTTCCGCTACCGGTACCCGTGGCGGTAGTATCTCCGTCATCGAAGAATTCGGTTTTATTGTTGTGATCTATCTCTTGTTGTTGATATTGAACCTTTGTCCAATTATCGACACAAGTTTGAGCCTCCACCGAATCCAGAGCTAATCTTGAACGTCATTTGTAAAAATATTGCCTCTAGCGTTAAATGCTTGTTCAACCGCAACTATTAAATAAGGGATTGCTAAAACTTATTTTGCAATGAGAGCGGGAATTACGTATTGGGTTGAATGCCTTTTCCACCAATCTAATATTGTGAAATCTGTGCTGCCTTCGTATTCATAAAACTCAAAAGAAATGATTAGATAGCTCGCTATTTCAGAAATATTTCATATTCCTCCCTTTTGCTTTTTTTGTCTATTCAACAGAAGTTTGTACCCTCCACTAATTTTACCTAGGTCTCCGTTTTGTATGTCACTAGGTTGAGAAGATTCACTATTACCTATATTTTATTTACTACAAAATTCATTATATAATTCCACTATAGTGTTTTTAACCATTGTTTGTATAGCTCTAACATTTACCATTTCAATTAAATGTAAACATACATAATACGTATTCAAATAATCACCTAAACCATCTAATTTGAAACGTAGATAAAAAACACAAGCAAATAAATAAATAATAGGAATTTCGCTATAATAATGTAGCCATTTTGTTCGCATTGCTATAAGGTATAAGTTGCATCATTAAAAAATTTTAAAATATGTAATTTTTTTTTGCAAATATCCCACCCTTGTGGGTATAAATTAATTTGAGTAATATTATCCGAAATAAATGCACATAATAAATCTTTACATGCAAAAGATTCATTAAGTAACTCGTAAGTAGAATTCCAACGATTTGGAACATCTCTTGAAAATATTTTTGATGTTTTTCCATTAATTTTATAAAATCTGCACCATTCTTTCATTATTTGGAAATGTTTCCATAAAAATTGCATTGCTATTTTTATTGGGTTGAGAAAAAATATCAATATTTTTTAAACCATCTTGTACACATAAATTTAAAACATTACAAGCACATCTAACGTGAAAAAATTATCCACCAAAAGCGGGTTTACAAATCTTTTCTAAATCGGCAATTGAATCGGTATTTGTCGCGGCATTATCAAAACTAATTGAATTTTTTTTTATTAAGCAAATAATATTCTTCTAAAATTTGCCTAATTATTCTATAAATATTATTTACCGTATGCCTATCATCAAAAACTCTAAATGTAATAACTATTTTTTGAATATTCTAATCATCATCTATCCAATGACATGTTATACCAATATAAGAATGAGTTTGCCAATGATCACTCCAAATATCGCTATCTATATGCACACGTCCATTAAAATTCAAAAAGGGTTTTGTAAATATTTTTTCTTTTTTATAAAGATAAAAAACTATGCATTTAAGTGTATTTCTAGGAACACGTTTTGCTTGAGGAGTACATGCATTTTGTATGAATTTATTAAAATCAAATCTTTCACCAAAACTAAATGACAAATGTTCAATGGAAATAAATTTACCTAATTCTTCTTTATAATTTTTTTCATTATAACAAAATAAAGGAGAAGCGTTAGGATTGGCGTACCAGAAATTTGTTGTTGCTTGGTGTCAATTCCCGCTTGGGTTGGATGTCTTGTCTTAAGATGCCGTTTAAATGTTCCATATCCGGCTCCACCTTTATATTTGTATATTTTCTCACAATTTTTACAAATTACATCATACCTTTTTGGACCAATATCAAATCTTTCCATCTTCCTGAAGTGGTCCTATACATTGGATGTAAACTCCCATTTTGGCTCCTTTGTTGTTGACATTTCTTCGATACCGGTAAGAGGATGAATACTTTCTTGTATTGGGATGTGGTCCATATTAGGAATAATGTTGATATCATCAATATCGAATTCTCAATCTGCATAATCACGAGGATTACCAGGATAATCGGATTCCCCCATCTTGTTCTTGTATTTGTCACTAGTTCTACTTCCACCTACCATTTTTTGAGAGAATTGAGCGGAAAGAGGATTGAGAGAATTTGAGAGAAATTGTAAGAAAAAAAATGAGAGATGGAAGGGGTATTTATAATGATTAGGATATAATTTACAAAATAATAAAGAAAAGGGGGGGGGTCCATTGCAAGGCAACGGTCAAATAGGGAAAGAGCCATTTGGCTCTTTTCCCTATTTTATTTTTTATTTTTATTTTTTTCTACCCTTTTCCGGTTCAACTTTCTAAGGGACCCGTGATCGGCCTCTATGGCATAGGCCCATTCCGATTTGGAACCGGCGGGTTCGGTCAATGGGTTGATTATAGGTTTGACCTAGGCCGGTTCGGGACCAAATCGGCCCATGGCCATGCCTACCCAAACAAGCCTTCTCCATAGCCATTATGAACCCCTCCGTCGAGTCTATACCGAGCAATCCGTGATCCACCGTCGGTCCATCCGCAAGTCAATTGGTTCGAGTTTGAATTTGGAAAGTTCATCCGCAAATTAGGAAATATTCTTGTCTTTATTGGTTTGAAATATTTCATTACCTATTTGAGCTATATCTTCATCTAACGAAATCTTTTGAGCTAGAGGTGATCAATTAGGAAATATTTTCCTAATCCGCAATCGCATACATTAAAATAAGTTTGTCTATCGGGCTTTAGATGGAATTATTTTCATAGCGGGTATTTCTAATTTTTAGAGTCGATCTATCGGGCTTTAGATCAAAACTTGATTAGAAAAAGACTACGAAATATTCAAGATGATTTATTTGATTTTCATATTTAAATTGAAGTGATTAGATTGTTATCTTTTTTGCAATATTTGAACGCATGTTGAAAATCTCTAAAAAATATTGCTGTGTATAGATTAGATTTACATATCATTTTAGATAGAATCACATGTTTAAGATATATTGCATCATTAGGATACGATCACTTAGATAATTTGCATAGTTAATTGATTTCCATAGTAATTTAGATTAGATTACATTCTAAGATAAAATATGCATGTTAGAGTAGATTTTTATGCCTTAAATAGCTTATCTTTGATAGGTTAGGGTTTAGGTTCATTTAAACTCTAAGATATACAAGGTCACTATTCCTTTGGCATAGTTTATTTTAGGGTCATAATTAAATCGAAAATAAGAAAATGTCATATGTGCCATGTCATCATGCATTTGTCATATCATTTTCCACGTCATTTGCCATGTCATTAGTTCATCATATGGAATTGCATAGTATGGTCTTCAATTAATTCAAACCACGTAGTCTATTTAATTAGATTTAATATTATTTGTATTATAATTTAGTTTAATTGCATGTTTAGAATAGTCATGTATATTAGATTAATTTCATATGCATTCATTCATGCCATTGCATTAGATTAAAAGTCATGCATTGCATATCGGTTAGACTTCATTTACAAAAAATAAAAAAGAGAAAACAAAATTGCTTGGCGCATGCTCCTGCATATTATTATGAGTTTTTTGGATGTCATTTAATTGATTACGCACCCGCATGATAACTTATGTTAGTGACTTAGGTTAAAATCAATTAAATTTGCTTGATCAAATTTTTTCATGAAATAAAATGGTGCTGAAAGGGCGTTAGAGTAATCTAGCGCAACCAAGTTCGTGTACCCAAAATCTCGATTCGTAGAAATAAAATAGTCATATCGCTATTTTATTTAGATTCCTAATCCACCTACCATAAATGATTAGTGGCGACTCCAATTAAAATTTTGGCATGTTAACTACTTGACCTTAAGTTGCAATTGGTAGTTGGGGAGAACTCGAACTAGGTTAGTTAATTTAATTAACTTAGTAATCCATTAACCTGAAAATTTATTTAGGTCACGACAATACCGACTAACTGTGGAGAAAAATAGATGAACTCACTATTTAATACGGTTACACACCCATTCTTAGGACTAGTACGATGGGAAAAACCAAACTGAATTTACAACTCCATAAGCGATTGCTTCGTTCAATAATAGGGAAGCGTCTTATTCTTGCATCATAAATGTTACCCTATATATGCCTCTTAAATCATGCCCTGAAGCAATTTTTTAGAGATTTCCCATCCAACTCGTTAGTATAGAATATCTTCAGGTAATCCTCGACCTTGAATTGCCCATAAACCGCGGGTTTCTCCGGTGATACGAGCTCCGGGAGAGGTCCGAACAGGCTCTCGCAATTGCTTGGAAGGTAGAAAGAAGCAACCGACATGCGTGATTCTCGGCTCGCGTTGGCCAGCACTCGGTGGTCCACACTTTTATACTCGTCGTTGGACATTATCTGCGTAAACCCGAATTTATGTTAGTGCATATCTCTATCCTCTATAGAGATGAGGTGATTGTTAAGCTGTCTTGAGCACAAATTTCCTTAGGATGCTAATTAAGTCAATCAACTTTGCAAAAAGCGAATTTGAAATTTAACTGGAGCTTTAAAACTTCCATGAGTGAAAGCTTACCTGGAGAAGGTCGCCGATGTTGATGACGAGAGCACCCGGAATGGGCGTCACATCCACCCACTCGTCACCGTGCTTCACCTGCAACCCCCGATCTGGTCCTGGAGGAGCACCGTGATCACGCTCGCATCAGTGTGGGACCTCAACCCAATCGTCAGATCCGGCTGGGGGCAGCTCGGATAGTATTGCCCCGCAATGTTTCTCTTCTCCAAGCACGTCAAGTTTTGGAGCTTGCTCGCGTCCAATCCTAGCCCCTCGCTCAACAGTCCCATCAGGAGGCCTCCTAACCGTTGGATCTGTTGGTTCCACTCGATCACCTCATTTCTACACACCTCCGGGATCTCTTCCAGGTCTGCTAGTTTAGGACCCGACCTTATATTGAGCGTGTCCCTGCAAAAATCATTTCGTGCTTTGAACTAATCTCGTGTTCTTATTCTTCACCCGAATTATCGCACATGGAACTTTAGGGCTTGTTTGTTTGTGATCTTTACAAAGCAAGGCTTCTTTTCTTTTCAAGTTTAATTTAGGGTTAATACCACAAAAAACCCTAAATTGATACACATATGACAAATTTACTCTAAATTATTTTTTTGATCATAAAAAATCCCAAACTGGTACACTTTTGACAAATATACCCCAAACTCGGTATACTTGTGACAAATTTACTCTTCATTAGTTTTAACCGTCAAATTCTTTGAGATAGAAGGCACGTGCCGGTTCATGATTGTATCGGTTTGGGGTTTTTACCCTCTATTTGTCACAAGTGTATCAATTTGAGATTTTTCGTGATAATAACCCAATTAATGAAGGGTAAATTTGTCACAAGTGTACTAGTTTGAGGTTTTTCATGATTAAAAAAATTATTTTAAGGTAAATCAGAACAAATGTATTAGTTTAGGGTTTTGATGGGCAAAAAAATAGTTTGGAGCAAATTTGTCATAGACGTACCAATTTGGGATTTTTGTGAAAAAAAATAATTTGGGGTAAATTTGTCACGATGTACTAGTTTGGGGTTTTCCTTGGTATTAACCCTTTAATTTACTATGCAAATTTCAAAAGATTAAAAAAACTATGTATGAACTCACGTGTCAATACTAGTATGTTATGAAAATTATAAGTGTTTGAATTAAGTACAGATCAAAATAAATTTATTGCCAAATATAAATTAATAATAAGGTAAAACAATCTCCAAACACGCACTTAAAAAGTAAGAAAGAGTTTTGTAACGATATATGTACAAATCTGCAAAATGATTAGAAACGTTTCTAAGGAAATGAAAAATAAGGTTTATACAGATGGATACAACAAAGTCATGTCAATTTCGAGTCACTCACATTGGTATCGTGTCTTCTCGACATAGAAATTGACATTCCTATGCCTAATCAAACTAATTTCATTAATCAGTCGAAAAAGTAGATAAGGCTATGCATTTGTGAGTTACCTCCAGCCAGCCGCTTTGGAGTGAAGCAAGTCGACGTTGGAGAAGAAGGCAACGCCGGTCTCCGATTCCCTCCTATAGATCCTCGCCTTTGCCTCGGTGGACTGCTCATGGAACGCTTTGAATGCCATGATCGTTCGGTCGAGGACCTCCATAGGCACGCCGTGGTTGAGGATTTGGAAGAAGCCGAACTCGCGAGCGGCGCTTGCAACCTCCTCGACGACTGAGGGTCGCCGGTCAGAGTCAAGGCTGGAGAGGTCGATGGTTGGGATCAATTTGGGCTTGGCCCCGACGGGTTTGAGGCTGGATAGGACGTCGGGCGGGTGGATGAAGAGGGGAGGGAGGGAGGTGAGGCCTGAGTCGAGGAGGCCTTTGACTCCGAGCTTGGAGTCTTCGAATTGCTGGGCTTCTTGGGCTCTGTCGAGGGCTTTTTGTTCATTGGCGTTGGTGGCACCCATGGTTTTTCCAGCGATTTCTTCTTCCTCTTCTTCTGAACTTTGCTTGGGTGTGTCTTTTGGAGATGGGAGGAGGGGGGGTTTGATTATAAGGGGAGAGAGAGGGGACCATGGCATTCGAAAGATTGTGTACGGGGTAGAAGTTGTTGCAAGCTAAAAAGATGAGTTGGTTCAGTCAGAGATAGGGGACCATGGCATTCGAAATATTGTGTACGAGCCAGAAGTTGTTGCGAGGTAAAAAGATGAGTTGGTTCAGTCAGAGAGAGGGGACCATGGCATTCGAAAGATTGTGCACGAGGTAGAAGTTGTTGCGAGGTAAAAAATGAGTTGGTTCAGTCGCACCTCGTCTTCGTCTAGAGATCTACTTGTTGCGAGGTAATAAGATGAGTTGGTTCAGACCCACCTCGTCTTCATCTAGGGAAAATTTTAATGTCTCCAGATAGGTGGCTGCCAATTAGTCCCATAGTATAGTGCTCTCTTTGCACATCATGTAGATCTCTAGTAGCTTAAAGTAGATGTTGCAGACAAAAATGGAGATCTCTTTTTATATCGTTTGTAGGTTCCAAATCAATGGAGATCAGAAGATCCAATGAATTATAAAACCAAGTCTACATGAATTTCAAAATTACACGTAAGAATTCTTCTTATTTTTCTCATTTTGCAATGATAGAGGGAAACCCTAAAATCAACATGGCTCTTAAGATTGTGGACCCATTCTGGTTAAGATGTTTTATTGCATTGACGATTATTGAATTGACGATTTTCCTTTTCGATAGTTGCGTCTATTAATGTTTTGTCCGGCGAAATTCCTTTCACCAGAGGTTTATCATCAGTCTTTTCTTTTAATTGAATTCGGTTCAAGTAGATTGGGCAGCAAGAATTATTTTAAACTAAGGGCGCCTTTGTTTTGTGGAAAACAAGTGCTTCGGAAACATTTTTTTTCAAAAATGGTCGCTTCTATAGTTTGAAAAAATTAATTAATTAAATATTTTTTATTTTAATTTTCATTCATTTTTTTATGTGATATAAGAGATTATTTTCGGAAAATATTTTTCGATTTACTCATTATCCTCGAAATAAATTCATTCTAAAGGAAAGTAATTGCAGATACTAGAAGACCAAATTGAGACTTAAGAAATACATAAGTGCTTGCATCGATGATCATGGATTTTTTACAATAATTCAACGAGGCCTTATATAGCCTAATATAAAGTGTAGCCGCTCATAAGTGGTTCATATTCAAATGGATAGTTACAACCGTTTCATAATTTTAGGTTTCATGATTGCACATCGACCTTCTCTACAAGCCGTTACAACTCCTCGGTTGCCATTGGATATAACCGTCAATTGGTATCTTTAACTTGGCATCTTCATTCTGTTTTTAGTTTCTGAATTCAACACTAATCTATATATGTTAAGTATCAATCGTCAACTAATAACCACCATATGTGGGTAGTTGCATCATGGTCATTTACCGGCATCTCTCCGAAATTGATAAGTCGTTGATCATGTTACCATAACCCCCGAAACACATTGACGCCACTTCGATCACAAAGACTTGGTCATTTTTTGGTGTCAATAAGAAGCAAGGTTGATGGATTGCTAAAATCTTTGTTCTGAAGTGGCAGAAAATTAGTTCTCAACTAGTAGCGATTAGCTAAATTAAGGATTGTTATAAAATTATTGTTCACACCTAAATTTTAACCAACCTTTTAATCATTTATTTTGCATAAAAATCAGGAATTAAATTTTAGTTCCTACAAAAAATAATTAACTTAATTTTCATAATTGTTTTAGCATACATTGCATTCGCATTTTCATCGGATCGACGGTGGATGGACTTAATTCAAAGTTTTGAACTTAATTGAATTATCTCGAATTGATCTTGTGCCGAAATTTTTAAGGACTATGGCTTGATTTGAACTTAAATAAGTGTGATTAAGTCCTTCAAGGCTTAATTGAAAATTTTCTTTTGATTCGGGGTCTATTTCATAAAGAGTCATAAATTAGAACTCCTAACTTAACCTAATTTTTCCTATATAGGCATGCTTATGCTTCACAAACAAGGGAGGCCAATAAAATTCCACATACGGCAGATTTGAGAGGCTATATAAATCATAATTCACGGCCATTCATTATTCACGTCGGATGGAAGGGAGGAGACGATGTGAAACAAAAAGAGAGATCCTCTCTCCGGGGGCTAAAGAACACTAAAGTGCCAAAACTTATGTACGGCGCTCACTTTAGTGCCAAAACTTTCAAACGATCACTTAAGTGCCAACTTTTTTAAAAAAGATCATTTAATTGCCAACTTCTTTTAAAAATGATCACTTTGGTGCCAACTCCAATTTGAACCGACGTGGTTTGCCGGAAATCCGACACGTGCTATTTTTTTAATTAATATTTGAGCGACGTGTCTCGGTAGAATTGACTTGAAGTGATCGTTTTTTTTTAAAAAAAATTGACACTTAAATGATCGTTTTTAAAGAAATTGGCACTTAAGTGATCATTTTGAAAGTTTTGGCCTTGAAGTGATCGTTTTTCAAAAAAAATTGGCACTTAGGTGATCGTTTTGAAAGTTTTGACACTAAAGTGAGCGTAGTACACAAATTTTGGCACTTGTAATATACTTAAGCCTCTCTCTGGGACTATCTCCCATGAAATCCAAAGCCACCGATTGAGAGAGAAAAGGGTCTTCATTCACACTTCAAGGGAACATACAGCAAGAGAAGATAAAAAGAAGAGCAACCTCCACTCTTTTGGTGCGTGTGAACATCCACAAGGGACAAGAAGAGAAGTTTTCTTTTCTGGTTTTTCGTTCTTTTTTCTTGATTATTTACTGTGCTAAAGCGATCTTCTTTTGGTTTTTCTTGGCAAGGTCATCGAGGGGAAGACAATTTTTGTTCAGAAAATAATGTAAAAGTGGAGAGACTTAGAGAAGTTTTTGTCACGGTTTTGGAGCTTTCTTGCAAGGTGTCGTCTGTGTCCTTGTTGTTGGCGAGGATTTTGCTCCTCCCCAAAGTCTTCATCTGATTCACGGTGCACCACCACCCAGGCGTCTTTGCTGTCCAGTCCTAATGCCTTGCTGTTTGGTGTTATATTCCACCAATTTGGAGTCCAATTCAGCTCCTGCTCAAGCCAAATTACTGCAACAACTCACCCTTTGATTTCTTGTTTCATCGGTGCCCAAAAAGGTTCGATTTTTCACTATTATTCAGCGCAGGTTCTAATGCTGTTTGGGGCACGAGTACTCCTCTGTTTTGGCCTGATTTGTGCTGCTGTTTGCCGCTCAATACCTCACGGTTTGGCCGCAAGTTTGTGCTCCTGCCAAGAAATCCCTACTGTTTGGGACTTTTTGGTTGTTGTTTGGGGTCCAAAACAATGCTGTTGTTGGACATTATCACCAATTATTCAGTGCAGGTTTTGGCTCATTGGTCAAGATTGATTGAGCCGAAGCCCCCCTAGGGGCGCACGAACCTCCAACCCGTTGGTCCATTCTTCACGTTTGGTGCGCAATCCTTGAACAAAGTTCAAATTAGGAAATCGCAATCGCAAGATAGGTAAAATTCTTTCCCTTAGAATGTTAAGATTATCTTGTTTTCCTAATTTGATTTGTCCGAATTATTTCAGCATATTTACAAGCATTTAATCGCTTAACCTGAATTGTCGAAATTTGAAGCAAGTTGTCTCAAGCATATTTTCGAATTCATGGCATGATTTTGGGATACTTGATTTGCCTTGCAGTTTAAATTTGATATAATCTGAATCTCGATCATTATCTTAAAAGATTTTGCATATTTTTATGGGATATTCAGATTACCTCGAGTTTAAATTTAGAATATTTTTGGATATTTCAAGCATATAAGATAAGTCCATATCTCACTTGTATCATATCTTTTGAACTTGGGAAATTATCTGATGCACTTTGAAAATTTCAAGAGATAACTTTCCTATTTTTTAAAAGAGATGTGATCCTTTGTGGATAGGGGCTTATCTCTTTTAAAATTCAGCACCTATCCTAGTTGGCCGGAAATTCATTCCTTTTTATATTTTAGTCTAAATCAAATATTTTTATAATCTACCTTGAGTATAATACATGCTCTCTTGTACCTTGTCTCTCGAAATACGTGCATTATGGATGACTATTTGACTTCATCCTCGAAGTACGACGTCATCCGCACAATGAAATTGTCTAACCTATCCCATAACTTTGGGACCGGACCGACAAATTTCATAATACATAAATTCACTATGAGACGTTATGGGGTCATAAAGGTGTTGCTTAACAAAATTGGTCAAGAACCCATAATTTAACCCTTATTTAAGAGTGTGGGTAATACATGAGTTGTTTAACAAACTTAAGTAGGTTATAGAGAAAAGTACACTTTTAGTACTAAAAGTTATGTACGGAGATCGCTTTGGTGCCAAAAGTTTCAATCGGATCACTTTAGTGCTAAGTCGGAGACAAAAGGATCACTTTAGTGCCTCCGGTGAGAATTTGCGGCCAAAATTGCCACGTGTCATTAATAATTTTTTAAATAAAAAATGACATTTTAAAAAAAAATCCACGTAGGCTACCACGTGGACTTACGCACTTTAAAATAAATTAAAATAAAATAAATTCAAATTTAAAAATTAGCTAAAAATTAAATTCATTTAAAATACAAACTTTATTTAAAATAAAATTAAAAATAAGCTAAAACATATATAAAAAAAACCTTAACTTAAAATAATAATAATAATAATTTCGGTGGAGAGCAAATAAGCCCTCGCCACCGCCGCCCCCGCCCCCACCGACCGCAGGTGAGGGCATGCGAGCCCTCGCCCGGATCGAGGCCCCACTAGTGGTTGCCCTCTGCCGGACCTAGGCTAGGGCCTGCGTTGGTGGGGGTTGTCGGCCCTCGGCCGGGGCTCGACGACCCTGTTGGCCATGCCCCACCACTGTTGGCCATTCCGGCGACGTAAGCGGCAGCGGTGGCGTGTAAGCCCTCGCCACCTTCAAGTGTTTACCCTTTTTTTCTAAGTTTTTACTTTTTTTTAAAATTTCAAATTATTTTTAAAAAAAACAACTTTTATTTTTTTTATTTTTGTAAGATAATTAATTTTTTATTTTTTTTTAAGTTTTTTAAAATTTTTACCTTTTTTAATTGATGACTGGACCTCGTTTGTGCTACGTCGGCTTCAAATAATAATAAAACAATGCCATGTCGATTTTCGGTAAAGCAAATCGGACTTGCCACTAAATCGATCGTTTTTAAAAAGATCGGTACTAAAGTGATCCGATTGAAACTTTTAGCACTAAAGTGATCTCCGCACATAACTTTTGGCACTAAAAGTGTACTTTTGCCGTGGGTTATAAATGGAGGTTATAAATAGGTTAGCTAGCTAACTATCTTAAGTGAGTCATAAAAATATTTTCTAAATTTTTTTATCTTCTTATTTTATTTTTATTTTTTATTTACTTTTTTCTTTCTTTCTTTCTTTTTTTCTTCGATGGGTCGGATAAGGGTCATCGGCCAACCCTCGCCGACACCAAGCGAGGGTTGCAAAACCCTTGCCGGTTCTAGGGGAGGGTTGGGCCCTTGCCGAACTTGAAATAAAACACAAAAATAAAAAGTAAAATAAAATAAAAAGAAGAAAAAGAAAATACAAAATACAAAAATAAAAATTAATTATACAAATTGTCCACAATGTTTTAGTAATTTATGAATTTTTTAATAATTCATAAGTTTTGCTAAATTGAATTAAATATAAAAGTATTTTAGTAATATAGATCGGGTCGGGTATGTGTTGGGTGAGGTATGGGTCGTTAGATTTGTACTACATGAAAATAGGTCAAAACTTTGGAAAGGAAGAAACGTAAAGAGGACGAATTGCTTTGTCGAGGCCATATGCGAACACGTTATCTAATCATCGCTATGACTTGCTCACCGAGATGAAGTCCCGCTAGAGAAATATGAAATGCCCTCGACTTCAAGTATAAAGCGGAAGAGTAAGGTACGAATAAATATCCGATTGCTAAGTGTTTTGACTTCAAGTTCGTTGATACTAAACACTTGTTGGAGCAAGTCCACGAATTGCAAGTATTGGTCAAAAAAATTCGTGCTCTCAAGATTGATGTTCCGAATCTTTTCAAGTTGGAGCAATTATTGCAAAATTGCCTCCAAGCTGGAAAGATTATGAAAAAAGGATGCTTGCATAAATCTGTGGACATCACTTTGGATCAAATTCGAAACATCTTCGAATTGAGGAAGAGTCACGTTTACGTGATAAATCTGTTTTGTATAATACCAAAGTGAATTCTATGGAGAGAAATGGATTTTAGTCCCAAACCCACCGGAACTTAAAATGCAATAGAAGGCAGAATTTTCGAAGCCGGAGAAGAAGAAAAAGGATTGATGCTTTGTTTGTGGCAAGGAGGGTCACTATGCAAAGGAGTGCGGACATTGCAAGAGCACATTTAAGGATAAGAACATTTCAACAGTGAAGGCAAATGTAAACATGGTTGAAGAGAACTACGTGGCCATGGTTTCAATCAAGTTTTCGAACATGAAAATTTCTAAGAAAATTCATGATTCCGTGGCCATGAATTCTCGAAGTCAATTATGCCACTTGTCGAATCTACTTGGTGGGTGGATTCTTGTGCAACTAAGCACATATGCAATGATCGATCAATGTTCAAGCAATTTGAAGAGATCATTGAAGTGAATCTTCAAGAGGTGGAGATGGCAAATAAAGCTCTTGCAAAGGTTGCTTGGCAAAGGCACGGTGATTTTAAATTTTACTTCGGAAAGAAGGTTACCCTTCTTAATATTCTGTTTGTACCCAAAATCGAAGAAATCTGGTTTCTGTTTATTTGCATTGTAAAAGGGGGTTTCGGGTTTTGTTTGAGTCCGATAAGATTATCCTGTCGAAGAATGGGCGGTTTGTGGGAAAGCGTAATGCCAATGATGGCATGTGCCAACCGAGTATTAATAATAATATCACGTCTTCTATTTATATTATTGATTCTCCTCATTTATGGCATAGTAGATTAGTACATTTAAATTTTCGCTATATATAGAATATGAAAAAGTTAGACTTGATAAACTTTAATGGCGAATTTGATAAATGTAAAATCTGTGCTAAGTCCAAATTAACAAAGAAATCATTTCTTACTATTAAGAGAAATTCAAATTTTTTGGATTTGGTCCATAGTGACATATGTGAATTCAATGGTATGTTAACACGTGGAGGTTAAAGGCATTTCCTAACTTTGTGGATGACTGCAGTAGGTATTTATATGTCTATCTCCTAAGATCAAAGGATGAAACATTTGCAATGTTTAAGAAATATAAGGTTGAGGTGAAAAATCAATTAGAAAGGAAACTTAAAGTCCTTCGTTCGGATAGAGGAGGAGAATATTTCTTAAATGATTTTTCAACTTTTCGTGAAGAACATGGTATTATTCATCAAACTTCAGCACCATGCACTCCACAACAAAATGGTTCGGCCGCAAGAAAGAATAGGTCTTTAGGAGAAATGATCAATTGTATACTCTCGAACTCTAAGCTACCAATTAATCTTTGGGAAAAGGCATTGCTTACTGCATGTCACATTCATAATAGAGTACCATCCACAAGAAATAATGTCAGCCCCTATGAATTGTGGAAAAGTAGAAAACCAAATCTGTCATATCTTAAAGTGTAGGGTGATTAACATATTACGTGAGTACCTAACCCTAAAAGGACGATTCTTGGTCCTAGAGCCATCAAAAGTGCCTTTATTGGATATACTAAGAAAAATAAAGATTATAGGTTTCTTGATTTAGAGTCAAATGTCATTGCGGAATCAAGAGATATTGAATTTTTTGAGAATAAATGTTCTACGGATTCTGAATTATTGAGAATAATGCTCAAATGCAAGATACGAATAATTCAAAATCCATAGAAATACATGTAGATTCTCATGAGAAAATAACAAATGATTCTGAAGACATGATTGAATCTAGGAAAAGCACAAAGCAAGAAAAGCGAGGATTTTGGTCGACACCTTATTACTCATGTTTTTCTTGTTGAAGGAGATAGAGATAATAACGTGGTAAATAAATACCCATTAGTATTAAATATAAAGGACGATTCTAAAATTTTAGAGATGCTTTTTGGAAAGAAGTAATAGATGATGAAATGAACTCAATTATGTCCAATAATACTTGGGTATTAGCGAGACTTACCAAAATGATCTAAACCTATTGGGTGCAAATGGGTTTTCGGGAGAAAATACAATTCGATGGTTCTATCCAAGTTTTTACGGCTACATTAGTAGCCAAGGGCTATAGACAAAAGGAAGGAATATATTATTTTGATACGTATTGTAGCACGTATAATATCTATTCGAATTCTTTTTGCTTTAGCATCCATTTATGATCTTTGCGTTCATCAAATGGATGTCAAGACTACTTTCATAAATTGAGATTTAAATAAGAAAATTTACATGGAACAACCGAGATGGTTTTGTTCTTCCTGGAAATGAGATGAAAGTATGTAAATTAGTTAAATCTCTTTATGGGCTCAAGCACGCACTAAAGTAGTCACATGAGAAATTTAATTCAGTCATATTGTCCAATGGTTTCAAGCATAATAGTGCTGATAAGTATATTTATTCTAAATTCACTAAAGATTATGGAGTTTTAGTCTGTTTATATGTAGATGATATGCTTAGCTTTGGAACTAATATGACTGGAGTCATTGAGACTAAGAGATATCTAACTTCAAACTTTAAAATGAAAGATTTGGGTGAAGTAGATACTATCTTAGGTATTAAAGTTAAAAAACATAGTGGGGTTATTCTTTAAATCGGTGTAACTACGTTGAAAAGATGTTAAATAAATTTAAACATCTTGATTTCAAAGAAATGAGTACTCCATTTGATACCAAGTGTCAAATTAAATTATAATACTTGGTAGAGCAATAGCGCAACTTCAATATGCGAGTGCTATAAGATATTTAATGTATGCAATGCATTGTACTAGACCCGATATTGCTTTTTTCATTTGTAAGTTGAGTAGATATACTAATAATCCAAGTATAGAACATTGGGATGTCATGGTCAGAATTTTTTGTTATCTTAAGAGAACTAAAAAAATTTGGGATTGTTCTATAATAACTATCCTCTTGTATTAGAAGAATACGCCGATGCTAGTTGGATTTCTAGTATGGGAGATAAATATTCCAGTTATGGATGGATCTTCATGTTAGATGGATGTGTTGTTTCCTGGGCAAGCAAGAAACAAACATGCACAACTCACTCAACTAAGGAATCTGAATTTATTGCTTTAGCAGCAAATGGAAAAGAGGCTGAATGTATAAGAAATTTGTTGATGGACATCAAATTATGGTTTAGTCTTATGCCTCCTTTTTTAATTCATCGTGACAGTCAAGCTACTTTAGCAAAGGCTTATAGTAGTATTTATAATGGTAAGTCTAGACATATCAATCTAAGACATTAATACATGAAACAATTGATTCATGATGGTACCATAACAATTATTTTTGTGAGGTTAAGCAAGAATCTAGTGGATCCCTTTACAAAGGCTCTTCCAAGAGATGTACTAAAGGTGACCTCAAAAGAAATGTGGCTGAAATCGTTCGATTAAAATCACCAGTAATTGTAACTCGACCCGATACTAGCACATCACTAGTTATAAGGTTTAATGGGAAAAAACAAGTTCTGAAAGTGATTGTTTGATAACGATATTAGCACGGACATTAGAAGTCACTATCGTCTATTATGTTTTAGAGGCTAAGTCATACTCTTAATGAAGTATAATACGATTTAGTAGCATGTTTTTTAGTAACGAAACACGTGGTGATACTTCACCTATATGGGCTTGGAAGTGGTGTTGCTTCTTACGAAAGGTAAGGTTACTTTTTAGAGAGCTCATGAAATAGGAACAAGCACAAGGCCGTAATAGTGGGGAGTAATTATGAACTTCTCACTAAAACAAGAGGTTAATATATGTGCAGTATGTCCGATTCTATTATTTAGAGTAACAAGTTTAAAACTAAGCTACTTGTAACTTTGATAGAGTTTTGAGATACTTGCACTAAATAAAGGTTTAACTCAAAAGAGACCTTTACCTAGGTATATTAATCTCATGAAAATGTTGGCTGTATTTTTTGAGAATTTTTTTTAGTTTTGTTTTACAAACAAAGTGGGGGATTGTTGCTAGTTTTTTTGTAAAATAAACGAAGAGGTGCCTTGTCCCACTTGACAGTTGTTTTATTTGTTCAATTGATGAAAAGACATGAGCATGTATCTATTCAATTGACAATTATTTTCTAAGGCACTCTTATAACCTTTGAAAGATTTTGTTTATTCAATTGGCGGTTATTTTCTAAGGTATTCTTATAGCCTTTGAAAGATCGTGTCTATTCAATTGATAGTTATTTTCTAAGACACTCTTATAAACTTTGAAGTGATTGTGTCTGTTCAGAAATAATTACCGATTCGAGACATGAAAAGAAGTGATTGAGTGTACAATTTCAAACATGAAGAGGTATGTTTGAACTATAAGTTATTGGACACGAAGAGTTGCAATTTTTTAAACAAAAATTGTTTTCAAACAATGAAAAGGTATATGAGAATTAACACATTTTCGGACGTGAAAAGGTGTGTTCTTTTCTCATTATATATTCAACTATTCTGCTCATTATTTATAACTTTTTCACTTTCAATTTTCATTCTTGAAACACAAGAAAGATACAACCTTCCTTTCTTATTATTTCCTAGAGAGTTTGTGGAGAAATATTAGAATTGTTATGTAATATTCTCGCT
Organism: Rhodamnia rubescens; assembly: GCA_021437795.1. Classification (NCBI taxonomy): domain Eukaryota; kingdom Viridiplantae; phylum Streptophyta; class Magnoliopsida; order Myrtales; family Myrtaceae; genus Rhodamnia; species Rhodamnia rubescens. The sequence continues at coordinate 493,264 of JAILYA010000008.1, forward strand.
TGGGACTCTATTGTGTGCTGGAGGAATTTTGTCGGTAATCATTAGCAACGTTGTGGGGCAAATAATTCTTTAAATAGAGTACTATCACGCCTTAGAGTCGATTCCTTTGTTCATCCTATTCGACCATATTTTACCAACATTCCGTCCCCTCAAGCTCTCGATCACCGACTCGATGAACATCTCGACCTCCTCCTCATGGACATCGGGGAACCTCGGAGCCGAGGGACGGCAAGGAGCCTCCTCATGCATAGCTTCTTCATGAACCGCCGGTAGTCGCCGTACGGACCCATGATGAAGCGCGACCCCGTGTAGATGAAGGAGTCTGTGGACCTGAATTCGGGCCTCGATGAGAAGTTGAGCTCTTGGATTTTGAGCATCTCCCTCGCAACGGAGGTGCTCGAGGCGACAACGCACGAGGATGCCTTGAGGCAGAGGCGGATGAGCGGGCCGTGGTTGTGGGCGAGTCCTTGCAAGGATTTGGTGAGGACGGGGGCTGATCAAGTGGAGGTGGCCGAGGAAAGGGAGGGAGAGAAGGCTTGGTGGTGGTGGGATCTTGGAGCGGGCCTTGAGCTTGAAGCATGATTTGATGAGGGAGTGGACTAGGAGTGCGGTGAGTAACCAGACGAAGAAGAGGAAGAAGTAGAAGACATCATTTGAACTGACTATGGCCATGATGATATATGAGAGAGAGAGAGAGAGAGAGAGAGAGAGAGAGAGAGTATTTGAAGTCTGAAAGTAGAAAGCTACTAGTGATTCTATATTATAAGATGCGTGAGAGTAAGCCTACTGCCAGGGCAAATGTGAAAAGCACTTAAAACCGAGTTACAAAAAATTGATATAGCACTTAAAAGCACATCCATTTATTTCGCAAACCAAAAAAAAAAAATTATAAAGACCGAGTTACAAAACTGATATACTGTTCATATGTTATAAGCGAAAATAACCTTTAAAAGATTAAATCTTGATTGTTATATTATATCACCATCATTACATGCAACATAAACCGCTTAAGGACACTACAAGTGTCAAAACTTGTGTACGGCGCTCACTTTAGTGTCAAAACTTTCAAAACGATCACTTAAGTGCCAATTTTTTTAAAAACGATCACTTCAATGCCAAAACTTTCAAAACGATCACTTAAGTGCCAACTTTTTTAAAAACAATCATTTAAGTGCCAATTTTTTTAAAAAATGATCACTTCAATGTCAACTCCACCGAGCCATGTCAACTCAAATATTAGTAAAAAAATAGCACGTGTCGGATTTCCGGCAAGTCACGTCAGCTCAAATTAGAGTTGGCACTAAAGTGATGGTTTTTAAAAGAAGTTCGCACTTAAGTGATCGATTTTTTAAAAAAAATTGGCACTTAAGTGATCGTTTTGAAAGTTTTTTCACTAAAGTGAGCGCCGTACACAAGTTTTGGCACTTCTTGTGTACTTTAGCTCGACATAAACGTTACGAACGACACATTTTTCCACAAGCTAGAAAGCAATTTGTTTTTTATAATTGTCGCATGCACTATTAATGAGAAAGCTACATGACCCAAAGGTGACATTCTGCATCATGGATTTGCTGGTAATAACTGTGCACTCTCTTTTGAACCATCATGCTGGAAATTAATAAGGCCGCTTTTGGGAAAAAAAAAATTTGCTGACAGGGTACGGAGGATAGTTAATTTTCCCCAAACTAAGAAATCACTCAACTTGTCATGCCTCTTAGCCTTGTTAAAGATACTTCTGAAGCCGGGAAAAGAGAGAGAGAGAGAGAGAGAGAGAGAGAGAGAGAGAGAGAGAGAGAAATTCACCAAAAAGCTTAAATGTAACTTGGATTTGTTTGTGAGCTTAACCCGGTTTAAAAGTTAAAAGCTACAAGTGTTAAAATGTGTCCCGTGTTTAAGCCCTGGAGATGAAACCAGATCCAAATTGAATTGCGCATAAACTGGGTACGTGGAAGTTCATAACCGGATCTTCTAAAATGCGAAAATTGCATCGGTGTTGATGTGGCGATCGAGAATAAAGATTGCTTCAACGACGGAGTCAAGGTCAACAATGGAAGATCCATTATTGGGTAGAAGATTGGGCAACAATACACGGCATTGACTTTCCTGTTTGAGGTTGGCAAAAGAAATTCTCCACGTTGATATAATTATATATTGAGAGAGTGGATTCTTCAAGTGCAATAGTTGATGTGCCTACAGAGGGGGTTCGTGAATTTATCCTCCATTCAATTGGAACTTCTCCTCGAAGAAGTTACCCGAGAGAACTAATTAGAAGTGTTTGAAGCCATGACAATCTTGTAGTAAGATTTGTTAATTCTTTTGTGATATTAAGAGATTATTTCGCGAGGAATTATTGGGTTAAAAGCTCTGTGAGTTATTGGGTGTAAATGGGGGTTGAGAAACATTAAAAGTGTTTGAGTGAATCGAGTGTGATTGTAATTTCCATTGTATCGCTTCATTTATAGGGAAATTCTTTTCGATCTCCATGTAGACGTAAGTCACATTGACCGAGCTACATAAATCTCATGTCTGATTTATTTTATTGTTTTATCTATTTTACTTGTTCGATCGCTTGTTTCTACAACAATTAGTATCAAAACTAGGCTTTGTTGACTTGAAGTAAATCGATGAAGACAGAAGAATGAAAAGTGAGAATCAATATATTTGATAGGAAGGGTTTTGATTTCTAGAAGATGTAGATTGAGAATTATCTATACCAAAGAAAACTACACTTACCCCTCTTTGGGGAGAAGCCAGATTCAATGAAGCGGGCTGAATGGAAATTATTAGATAGACATGCATTAGGTGTTATTCGGCTGACGTTGCTTGTCACGTCGCGTTTAATATCGTGACCACTATGGGTTTGATGAACGTCCCTGTCGAATATGTATGAGAAACCCTTTGCAATCAACAAGGTTTATTTGATGCGACATTTATTTAAATTAAAGATGAGTGAATGTGTGTCAATTGCTAATCATATGGATGAATTTAACATGATCATTAGTAAATTGAGTTCAATTAAGATTGACTTTAAAGATGAGGTACGTGCTTTGATTTTATTATTCTCATTTCCTGGAAGTTGAAATACTATTGTTACTATTTTAGTGATTCATTTGAGGAGACAAAGAAAACATATAACGTAAAGTGCATTCATTATGAGGAGCACGCGTGATATATTGACTATGGTAGTCCTATATTGTGGAAGAAATAAAAAAAGTACAACAAGTATCCTCACAATATTAATTTGAAGCAAAAATTGTTTGCAACATGTAATGTAGATGTGCTTGGCAAGGCAGGAAGAGATACCAATATTGGTAGTGTTTTGGCGACATGGAAGTTTGATCAAGATTGTTGTATTGTCAACACATTGTGTTGTATTGACTATGGTAGTTCTATAATGTGGAAGCACTAGAAAAAATGCAACAAGCATCCTCACAATATTACTAAGAAGCAAAAATTGTTTGCAACACATATGGATGTGTTTGGCAAGGCAGGATGAGATACAAAGATTGGTAGCGTCTTGACAACTTGCAAGTTCGACCAAGATTGTTGTAGGCATATCCTTACTCGGATAATCATAGTAGTTGATGAACAACCTTTTTCCTTAATTGAGCATGTTGGATTTCGTGATATTTTTACTGAGTTACAACTGCTTTTCAAACGACTTAAAGCGATCGGAGATTCCATGAAGTTGTACTTTAGTTGAAAAACTAGTTTGGAGAAATAATTTGGTTTCACAAATTATGGGATCACAATAAATGGAGTTCCATTCAAAATCTAAACTATTTACGTCACATTGCATATTTATTGATGAGAAGTTGAAGTTAAATAAAAGAAATTTCAACTTTGTAATGATGTCTAGTCTCAAGGTAGGGAGATTGGGAAAATGATTTTGGAAATGCATCTATGAGTGGGGAATATAAATGTCCATAGATAATGCTAGTTCGAATTATGTTGTCATAGCGTCGCAACCTTCTTAGAGTTGAACCACCAAAGGGAAAGCTAATGGACTACCAACCGGGAACAAAGGTTCCTCTCACAAAGGAATCGATCACGTTTAGCATAGACTCCTCTCGCACCCTTACCAATCACATCTTGGTACTCAATTTAACATGAAATGTTCTTACCTTTTGAAACCCTTACTAATTAGATAGGGTTTATTAGAAACCCAAGTAAAATGTGGGAGAACATTTTACTTCTATGAAGAAGATTCGATTCATTTGGGAACATGATTACGCTGTTAAGAAAACCTTCCTTCCGAATATTTTGATTGAAAAAACTATAGTTATTTGGAAAGAATCTATTTAATGCAAATAAATTTTATATTTCAAGAATGAGCAAGTGAACTAACACTTATATTGTTCCCAATCCGATGTTCGGACTCAAGTGATAGTCGTCACGTATTTGCTTCTTAAGTATTTAAAGTCTTGTATTCGGATGGAGGAAGATGTTGCCTCTAAAGACTTGATCTGAAGAAGATTCATGTGATACATCATCAAGGGCTTTATTGAAGCTCAAAGTCACTGTTTTAATCTGTTTAGATTCGGAGAGTCTTTACTTCAAGACCGCTTCGAAACTATGTTCAAATTCTGCAATATCTTTCGCATGCATTATAAAGACCCACGTTTGGCATGTTTTCGGTTTGACCGCTTTATTTATGGAAGTCTGTAATTTTTTATTGACAAGACTATTTTCCAATCGGATCAAGAGAATATCTCCAATTGGATATTACCTTCTAAGAATAAGTTTTATTGAAGATTTGAATTAACTCTACTTATGGAAACCGAGGATTTAGTTGTATGAGCGATCGAATCCGAAGAGTTCGAACTCAACTCCAACTGCTACTATATCTTTTTAGATACGGTCTTGTTCAATCACGATTGTTGGCGTCCGATCAATGATTGAAGAGCGATCCTTTGAAAACCTATCCAATGGCTAGTTTGGGGGTAAAGGAGTATAAAAGGAAGATCCACGGTGACCGGCCGAGAGAGATCGAACATATAATCCAAAGTGCTTGAGTTGTTCAGTTTTACATGTTCTCGAGAGCTGCAAGTCTCATCCTTAAGAGGTTTTCTAAGAGTGTTTGATAGTGATATCTCTTGTAACCTTTCATTGATTCATATAGTGGAATTCAGCTAATCAGTTGTCATCGTGGAAGAGTGGACGTAGGATTGCTAAGCCGAACCACTATAAACTTTGCATGCAATTCTCTCTTACCATAAATTTTCTCTACCGTGTTTAGATCTCTCGCACGTCCTATTCTAAACTCATATCTAAATTGTTTCAGTTTGGGTTTTGAACTTGTTTAAATTCCACATTAAGCTTCAAAATAGTTCGGAATCACCAATTCACCCCCCCTTTAAGTGATATTGCTAGATACAACATATGCTACATTAACCCATCACCCTTTCGGAACATTTTTTTATTTTGAAAAATATTTTTACCAGCAATCTCGATCCATTCTAAAACCTAAGCCACTAACATATGACTGGTGTTCATACTAGTGTGCAATCGGATAATGTAACACTCAATAATCAAAACAATAAATAAATCAATTGCAAGAAATAAGGTTAACCTCAATGGAATCCACAACCTTACAATGATTAATTTTCAATATCTGCAAGAAGTTAATTAAAAATGCATGCATAGCCTAAACATGGCTTCTAAATGATTGTGCGATTCTAATTTGTTCTTTTTCAGTTTTCTTTTTTTATGAAAACTGAACTATATGCAGTTTTAATCTAAGTTTAACATACATAAATTATTAAACTAATGACACATAACATGACCTAATTTGGTGACAAGTAAAACTAATATGAATTATTCTAACATGACATGTGATCTAAGTTTTATGACCCTAAACATGTAATCACTACATAACATAAAAATTATGACATGATGACATGGCACGAAAAGATAGAATGGTAATGATTACGTGGCAAGTGATGACAAAGCAATGTAATGACATGGAATTGATGCAACTAATTCTCTATGCTATATGCATATTATTTTTGTGATTTTCTTTTACGATTAATATAGGAAACTAACAAAAATATGATATTACCTAATTTAAATTAAGAAGTAATTAAATTAAATTGCATGCCAAATTAGGAAATTTCCTAAATTATTATTTGGCTCCCAGATATGCAATTCAAAATTAGGAAATGAATCTACCCAATATGCAATTAAATTCTTTTATATTTAAAATTAGCAAAGTTCTATAAATTAAAGCATGTAATATAATGAACCCACATATACAAATATTCACCATATCCAAACAAAAGTCTGGGAACCTAATTTTTAGGTCACATCAGAAACTTATCATGACCAATCCAATTCCACAGAATATCATAAATATTTGTCAGTGTCAATGGGATTGAGATGTCATCTACACGTCTATTATGTAATCTAAACAATGGGAGAACCTCAAACTATACTTTAGGTGATATTGATAAATTTCTCTTTCTAGGTTGGATAATTAATTATGTATTTCATGATTAACGAAGGGAATGACTGATATTAAAAAAAGGCTGTAAGAGAACCGCAAACTAACCTAGGTGGGATAATATTTCTATTATTTGATGTTTGGTCAGACATTTTTTACGGGATATATTCAATACGTTATCAGTTTCAAATCTTTAAAGGACATAGTGGGATAAAACCTATTAGGATTTCTCCTATCTAAGAAGAGAATGAGATAGTAAATAGAAAAACTTTAACTTTCTCCCGAACGGCGATCACTGCCATAAGTCATGTTGGTCGAAGGCGGGTATACAACGGTGGCTATTGTGCTCTCTGTTAGAATTGCAGTGAGAATCTTGTGACGATCGAATCGACATGGTGACCATCGTGAGGTTGGTGCCTATTGACGTACGTCTACAGATCGGTTCTAGTTCGGTTCATCAGATCCAAGTAGGATCGGTAGAGAAGTCTCGAACCCGAGTGACCAATTCGATGTGGAGAATGTCACTACTATTTCACCAGTAGACGCTTAAGAGTCCCATATACCAATTATTCAGTGGTAAACCGTAAGAACTAGGGGTGAGCAAAAAAGACCGCCCGGACCGGACCGGGACCGATAGTCCTGTTCCCGGTTTTAGAGGGATTAGGTCCGGTTCCCCGTTCCTAAAATTGGAACCGGTGATCGGGTGGTCCAATTCCTAGTTCCAGGGCCTAGGACTGGTCTTTTTTTTATTTTTTTTTTAAAAGTAAACCTAATGTTTACTTATTTAGCATTGGCTTTTTGAGCTTCCAATGTTTCTTGTCCAATGCATTGTCCATAATGCGTCCATCCCCATCGGATATCGTGAAATGTTATTGAATTGTTATTGAGATTTTACCATCACATGTGCATAATTTTTTCACAAACACATATTCCTTAGAATGACCCGGAACCGGCACGGAAGGTCCCGGTTCCCTAAGGTGGCCGATCCGGTCCGCATGATAAAATTGGGAATCTGGACCACCGGATCGGACCGAAACCGCTCACCCCTAGTAAAAGTCACTTTAATTTAAAAGTTAAGGCCCAGCTCAGACAAATCAACTCTAGCATTTGAGTTTGTCAATGCTTTGACTTTGCATAGCCCTTTGGACTCAGTGATTTCACTCAAAAGAAATAGCATTCCACAATCACAACATAAAATAAGCATTAGGAAGCCACTAAAAAAAAAAAAAAAGAGGAATTTTGTTAGATCTACTGCGAGTGTAACGATAAGTTCAAACAATCACCCTTGGATACTCAATTTAATTCAAACACACATGTCACCGATCCAGTTGTATATGTGTAAGTTTTTATGTTATACAAACCTCCGACCTAACAATGATAAAAGAAACATGGAGAAGGGGCCCACCGATTCCTTCACCTAACCCACCTACTCACTCGTCAATCACGGTCAGCATCGCTGAATTCAATTATATAGTAATTCATTCATAATAACAACATGATCACCATATAGATTATGGTTTTGCTCTTTATTTCTAAACTTCAAGCCATATCATCCTGCTCAAATGGCCACACATCTTGCTAGTACGACCGCATCAAGAACTAATTTACTTCCTCGTCACATGGCCAAATGGATTAACACCCACGATGGGGTAACACACCAGCGGCTTAGCCATCTCCGCCGAGAATCCCGGCCCAAGGCTCATATCGACGGCCTTCTCTCCCTCCATCATCTTCCAATCAAAGCACTGAACCAGCGACCCGATAGCCGGGTGCATCACCAGCATCGCTAGCGAAGCTCCGGCGCACCCTCGCCGTCCGCTCCCAAACGGCAAGTACCTGAAGTTCTGACCCTTGAACTCCATCTGATGCTCCCCGATTCTCTCGTCCGAACTTTCCAGGAACCTCTCGGGCACGAACTCGTCAGGGTCGGTCCATATCTCCGGGTCCCTCATGATTGCGTAGACGTTGACTAGGACCCTCGATTTGGCCTCCACGAGGCAACCGTCAACCGAGCAGTCCTCTCCGCACTCCCTGAGGATTATGGGCGCGGATGGGTGGAGCCTCAGGGTCTCTTTGACGACGGCTCGAAGGTAGGGCAAGTTCGGGACATCCGACTCTCTGACTAGCCGTGTGGGCCCGACGACGGAGTTGATCTCGTCCCGCAGCTTCCTGAAGGCTTCCGGACGGTTGATGAGCTCCGCCATGGCCCACTGCATGGCGGTCGACGAGGTATCTGTGCCCGCCATGAAGAGATCCTGCCGATTAGAGGCATGAAAAACGATAAGGTTAACATTTATGTGATAGTCAAATGTTGTAAATGCATATATGTAAACTGTGCGACTACTTGTTTAAGTGTAATTGGTGTCATATCATTGTTATCCATTCAACACCGATTACTGGTACTCACCAGGATAAAGGACTTCATGTCCTTTCTAGTTATCTTCATTTCAGCAGTTGGATCGTTGTGTGTCTCCAACAAGATGTCCATGAGATCCTTCCTCTCTGTAACTGATCCACTGACCAGCTTCTCTTCATGCTCCTTCATCACCTGTTCGACAATCCGATCGAATTCCCACAGCGCCGCCTCGAGCTTCTTCCCGTTCCCAGAAAAATCGAGCCACCTGAGGGGCCCCAACACATCGCCAGCGCTCAGCTTCCCTGCAAGCTTTAGACACGTCTTCACAAGCTTGTGGATCTCCTTTGCGTCGTTCGCAGTCCCCGAGCACCGTGTGCTCATCACCATCCGGCAGATCACGTTGTTTGTGAAAGTCGTAAGCTCCTTGCTCAGGTCCGTTGCCTTCCCTCCTCTCGCGCTCTCGATCACCGACCCGACAAGCCTCTTGACCTCCTCCTCGCGGACATCGAGGAACCTTTCGAGCTGAGGGACTGCAAGGAGCCTCGTCATGCTTAGCTTCTTCATGAACCGCCAGTAGTCGCCGTATGGCGCCATGATGAAGCGCGACCCCCTGTAGATGAAGTGCTCCGAGGACCCGAACTCAGGCCTCGACGAAAAGTTGAGCTCTTGGGTTTTGAGCATCTCCCTCACGACGGAGGCACTAGAGGCGACGACGCAAGAGGACGCCCCGAGGCGGAGGCGCATGAGCGGGCCATGTTTCCTGGCGAGTCCTTGCAAGGATTTGGGGAGGATGGGGCCGATCAAGTGGAGGTGGCCGAGGAAGGGGAAGAGAAGGAGGGCTTGGTGGGGGCGGGATCTTGGAGCGAGGCTTGAGCTTGAACCATGCTTTGACGAGGGAATGGACTAGAAGTGCGGTGAGGAACCAGACGAAGTAGAGGAAGTAGTAGAAGACATCATTTGAACTGACTATGGCCATGATGATATGGAGGAGAGAGAGAGAGAGAGAGAGAGAGAGAGAGAGAGAGAGAGAGTATTCAGGGTTTGAAAGAAGAAAGCTAGTGGTGATACTACATATAAGTCCGAGTTACAAAATTGATATACTGATCACAAGTCATAAACGAGAATCACCTTTAAAAAATTAAATCTTGATGGGTTTGTGAGAAAAGAACTCTAACAGTGTACGAAGGAACTATAGTTTTCCCTGAAATAAGAAAGCACTCGACTTGTCATGCTTCTTAGTCTTGTTACAGATACTTCTGAAGCAAGGAAAAAGAGGGAAAGAGAAGTTCAGCAAAAAGCTTAAATGTAACTTGAATTTGTTTATGTTTAACCGCTTAAAGTTATAAGTGTTAAGATACGCCCGAGTTCAAACCCATTAGATGAAACCAGATCCAACTTGAATTAGCATGAACTGGGTACAATAAAGTTCAAACCGATCTTATAGAATACGAAAATTGTATTTTGTTGAAGTGGCAATCAAGAGTAAAGATTGTTTCGATACATGGAGTCAATTCAACAATGGAAAGTTCATATTGGGTACAAGATTGAGCTAACAATGCACGGAATTCACTTTGCCTGTTTGAGGTGGGCAAAACAAATTTCCACGCTGATATAATTATTTATTCAAAGTGTGGAGTCTTAGTGCGTAGTTGATGTTCGTAAGGTTCATTTTTTTTTGACTTTTTCTTCAAAAAAGTATCCGAAAAATTAATTAGTAGTATTTCTTGAAATCTTCTTAAGATTTGTTAATTCCTTTGTAAGATTAAATTTTTTAGGAATTTTCGCAACAATAAAGACGACCATAAATCTTCAATTTGATTTTTTTATTTTATTTTTTCTTCTTTTACTTTTGGCGTTGTTTTCACAAAAAGACGCAATTTTATTTTTTAATATATGAGTCGTTTTTGCATGTCTTTATGAAGAGGACATTAGTTAACAGATTGGCAGTGTCCGTCCATCAATAGATCAAGTGACTATTGAAAATGTTACGATCAAGGAGACCGTGTGGAAGATAGTCGAGGAGAATCAGGACAAACATGCATATCTTAGGAGTCCTCGCATATGTCCTATGAATTAGTAGTGTGTTTTTGCTTCACTAGAAAAGTGAAATATCGTTCTCCAAGAAGGCAAATTTTTTTCCTTCCTGGGAAAATGGTTCTTTGCCAATCTTGAACACGAAAGCAAATGGTAAGGAATGTAAATATCTAAATTTTAGGAATAATCATTACGTGTAAATGCACATAAAACATAGGATAGGTTTCAGGATTTATGGTATGCAAGTTAGGTTTTAGGTTTCGGAAAATTGAGAATCGGTTCTTACGGGTAGATTTCAAGTAGAACTTGGGCCGACTCTGAAACTGTTCATCCCTACCAACACTTAGTCGCAATTTGCCAATGCTCACTATCGATAACTTTGTCAATGGCTTGGTCGATCAACTCTTCGGTCTTCCTATTGATTAAACTCCATTCGTCAGCAAAAAAAACAGTCGGTTATTTTGCGGTGTTAACAGGTCCTCATGCATCGACAAAGCCCTATCGCAATAGATTAATCTCCAACGTATGTACTAGTTACTAAGCCCGGGAGAGCCTAGACAGTAAAATCAACAAAAGCTTGAAAGTTTGAACTTTTTAAAATCGGAGAAATCGAAATGGTTTTCTGTTTTGTATATGGAGGTTCCATGGCCAGACAGATTACGTAGCAAGTGGTTTTAAATCCACATTTTAGGTAGTGATGTTCTTAGTAAAATAACTAGATTTCATATCTTCGTCCGTGACAATAATGCAGAAAGAAACAAATTGCAAATATAAAGAAGTTGGTCCACGATGATTCCTCTGACGAGGCGATGCAATCAGACCAATGATATCTCAAGAAGGTTGCATCTTATGCTTAAGAACAGCCGAGCCTAAGTGTCAGGAAGCTTAGGGAGAATCCGATGAGTTATTGTCAGAGATTACGAGCGAAACCACTCGTTTCACGTGGGGTTGGTGGTTAGACTTTGATAATTTCAAAAACTCAGACAGAATCCACCAAGAATCGCTCGTTCCTGATTAAACTTTAGGATTGCTTGACCTGAAACGAAGCATGCTTCTGTCTTTATCGCTCTCTTAATGCCAAGACCTAAAATAATAGGATGGATAAGCATCTTCCTGTTCAAGTACGACAAGGCTGTCGAGAGGCATCTAGTACTCCAGTACATGAGACGAATCTCCGTCTCTGGTTTTTTTACTACTCTCCTGCTTCTGCCGTCGTGACAACCCGTTAATGTAGACCATGTCGGATGGATGTTGATGTGGGTAGCTAGCTAGGAAAGTAAGTGTACATAAACGAAGAAGAAATCATCAAAGTTAGGCATTTTGGAAAAAATGACTGATCCGAAAATATTTTTTAAAAATAATCGTTTGTATCGCTTACATAAATAACGAAAGAAAATATATTTTTACATTTTAAAAAAATATTTAGACATAGGCATATATTAATACTAAAAACTATTGGAGCCTTAAACGAGCTAAATAAGGAACGGCCGCCCCCTTTGTCATACCTTTTCCATTTAAAGTTTTTTTTTGTCAGAAGCATCATTGCAGTTTTTACGGGTTTTCTTTGTTTCTGTAAATTTTATGTTGCCTTAACTAAACAAAAAAAATTAAAATAGTCAATAGACATGCAACTTTACTAATAAAAAGATTAAAGCTGAGGAAATGCTAATATTATAAGTGTAGGGTTCAAATAAAAATCAGATAGAAAAAAGTTAAGAGAAAGAACAGACCTAAAACAAAATACTGAGATGCACGTGCGCGGGAGTTATCACACGTGATGCGTTGAGGGTACGCAAGAAGCAAATAGCCCGAAAAGGTGAAGCGGCACTTCCCGATACGAGAAAACTTCAAATGGAAAAGTTAGACGGTGGGGCCCACCATTTTCTTATTTTCTGACAACTTTTTCATGTTCTTCGTTTATACTTCTCTCGTGTATGATTTTATTCCAACAGCATCAGAAATTCACAGGCCCAATACTGAAAAAAATTCTTCAATTTTAGTATTTATGATAATTTTATCCAAAAAAAAAAATTTTATCTCATAAAAAATTTTCAACTTTTACATTTATCTCAATTCTACATGTCTAGTACCAAAAAAAATTCTCAACTTTAACATATATCCTTAATTATATCCGAAACTCTTTTTTTATCTCATAAAAAATTTCAACTATTAGTTTTGTTCCAATTCTATTATCGTTAGTCTTCCGTCTATAATCACCATTAGTTAATCATGTGTAACATTTCCACGTTGTTAATGAATTATATCTTAATAAAGTCGACATGAAAAAACTCCCTAAACTTCTCTTATGTAATTTACTTTCCCCACATATTGCCAATATATATAAATCATTCAAGACGGCACATTTTATATTTTTTTCGGCACTCTCGGCAACCCAAAAAACGACTAGATGTTAAGATACTTGGACTAACGATCTAAAAACATCGTTATCCCTAAAACCTATTGCTTTTAAATTTCAAAGATTTATTGGTAAGTTCGGCGAAAAAATTCAAGCCACATAAGATTAACTAAAGGAGATTATTGATGGAAGACTGACGATGGTAGAATTGGGATAAAATTAAAAGTTGATTGTTTTTTATGGGACAAAAAAATTGGATATAATTGGGACATATGCTAAAGTTAAGGATTTTTTTAGGTAGTAAACCCGTAGAATTGGGACAAAAGTAAAAGTTAATGGTTTTTTATAAGATAAAAAAAAGTTTTGGATAGAATTGTCATAAATGTTAAAGTTGGTGTTTTTTTGGGTATTAGGCCGAAATTCACATGTTACAAATCTTCACTAATTCTCCGGTACCTACTCAACCGCCAGCTACTCTGGTCAAAAAACCACTAGAAACCTTAAATTATGCCAACTTTAACATATCTATCTCAAAATCTATTTTGTGACATAAAAAATCGCAAACTTGTACTCACATTTACGTTAAATTTGTATCGATTGGGACACATTTATCCCAAATGAAGATAGAGTCAATTGAGTTGGATCTAAATAAATTGTGCACCAACTTATGATCAATTTAGGACTCATATTATGTTTAAATCCATTTATACAAATTTACTAAGGATAACTAACTCATATAACAACTCATTCTCTTAATACATATAACAACTCAGCTCATAATATATAATTAAAAAATGAGGTAATGACCCATTTTGACAGATTTAACCTTGCTTAGAGATAATTATGTCGTAAGCGGTTGAACTTGTCTCTGAATATTCGATGAAATATCCGAAACTTTTCTTCGTCCAATCAAGTACATTAACTTCTCATTCACTGTGATGTTTTTGTTACTATTGCCATTGTTAACCGTTTGATACAGTATGGCGTTGGCGGAGTGCTAGGAGAGAAGTATACACAAATGAAGAAGAAGTTGCCAAATTTGAGCTTCATTTATTTCGCGAAAAAAATGAATGATAAAAATGACAGTTTATATTGCTTTACAAAAAATATTTTTATTGTCCATAAAAATATTTAGACATAAATTATTATCGATGATAAAAATACTTTTCATTGATTAATTATTTCAAGTGATTATTTCTAAAGAAAACATTTTGCAAATGATGTATTTTTTTTTTTTTTGCAAAATAAATGGATCCTTAACTAACATAAATAACTAATGGCCACTTTTCCGTTTGAAGTTTTCTCCTGCCGAAAGCACCACTTCAGTTTTTGCAAGTTTTTTCCATTTCTATAAATTTCTCTTTTCCTTAAAATAAATGATCTTTTAAACAAATAAAAAAGAAAATGGCTAGCAAAGTGAGGCAGCACTTCCGACATGAGAAAACTTCAAATGAAAAAGTTCGACATTGGGGGACTATTGACACCTGATTTTTAATTATTTTCATTTGAGAAAATTAACTAAAAAGTAAGAAAAAATAATAAAAATCAAAAATAAACTCTAGAACCCTTGGCCAAGCACAAAGAACCATTTTTGAGTAAAAAAATATTTTTTGGGGTATTTTTCTATTTTCATTTCATCTAAAAATAACCAAAAAATTAGAAAAAAACATACCATACAATGTTGAAAAATAGGGGAAAATAGTTGAAATTTTTCTTTTTAATTCCTTTTGCGTTTAGCCACTTTAGATTTCGAGAGTTAGGTTTGGGTCATAGGAAAACCCCGATTCACACTTGGTTTGATCATAGAGTTTGGGGGTCTTCACGAAATTTGGGGCCAATTGATTGAGGTTGCTGCCATGGCAAGGTCCTAAACGCGATCCGGGATAGAGGATCCCTTTTTATCTTCACTTAAATCGGTCTAAAGCGGGGCGAGTCAGCCCAACTTTTGTTCATCGATTCAATCAAATCGGATCGGTTAGACCGGTCCCGGTCCAACCGAATCGGACCGAGAAAAGACAAAACGCAATAATAGAGCACAGAATGTAAAGACGGGAGTAGAAGCGGAAACATCCAAGCTTCCTTTCACGTTGGCAGCAAGTCCAAAGGCCAAAAGGATGCTAAGGAGGAGTCTAGTCTTGTGACCTCCCGAATTTTCCCCACACTAGAAATAATTAGAGAGTAAAAGAAATTCTCTCAACCATTCTTCAAGAAATTTTTAGAAGAGGTGATTCCGTAGCTTCTCGAGAAAGTTATTTCGAAAATTCTTAAGAAAGCTATTACTTAACTTATCCGGAAAGTTTTTCAAAAAATTGTATTATAAAATATAATATGAAGTAATAGTTCTTGAATTGATATTAAAAAGAATAAGGAAGTCAATTTTGTAAAAGATAATAATAAAGTTAATGCTAAATCAATTAAGTCAATGGTAAGTCAATTGTTGAATAATAAAATAAGATCAATGTCATTTTCAAGCATTTAATTATAGGATAAAATCAATGTCATTTTCAAGCATTAAATGCTAAGATAATGATCAATAATAACCATACAAATGGACCAATCAAATAAGGTTACATAGCTACTTTATAAACCTAAGGTTAATAGCCTAAATAAATGGACCAATTAAACGTCGATAAGTGGCTAATCTAAGAGCCCGAGATACCTAGAGTTTAAGGTGGACCAAATGGGATTTCGATAAGTAGCTAATCTATTTTAGGATGACATATAGGGTGCAAGATGGCACAATAAAATGGAGATAAGTAACTACTCTAAAGGTAGGATGACATAATGAATAATAGGCTTGCCAGATAGTCTAATTGAAATAGGACAAGGAATATGTGCATTAATGGTATAAAAGACAAAAAACTTTAGGCTATAAAAAAGAGGACGGTTCCTCATTTTGGAGACTACGAAAGCCCCAACATCTTCCTCTTCTTTTCTCTCTTTATCGCCGACTCTCTCTTTCTCTCTCCCTCACCTCACGCCACCGACGCCGCTGCCTCAACCCGCTGTTCGTCATCCCCCGTCCACCGCCACGTTGTCCAGCCATGCCACACGTTGTCCCACCTCCACACTGTCGTACCTCGCCCCCACACCGTACCACATTACAAGTATAATTTTTAAGTCTCGACAACCGGTAAAGGTAAATTACTAGATCTAACGCGGTAACGTCCGTTTGTTACTTAAACGAAGCATTGCATTAGATTGACATGAATTGTGTGTATTGTGTATAAAATACAAGTGTTATTGTATTAAGTCACGACGATATTTTCTTGCATTAAAATGATTTAAATCATGCCACGGCAATATTTTCTTGCATTAGAATGATTGAATCATGCGCCTACAAGAATGTGTTTGTGCAAATCATCCGAGGAACGACTTATGACCGGATATGCAATTATTATGGCTCGGATAAGCAATTATTATGACTCGAAAAGGCAATTACGGCCCGAATAGGCAAACGTTCCCCGAAAATCTCAAGTATTTGTATTGTGGGTATAATGAGCTGTCATTCCCGTGAAGGTGATTATGCGAGACGTTTACATTTACATAACTTTGAACCCACAAGTAAGCTTTCAATGGATTTCACGAGATACGACCTACTAACTATGGCCCGGATAGGCAATTACTTATGGCTCGGACAGGCACAAATTGGAGCAGAGTGCTTGCGATGTGACATGATTTAGCTTATTTGGCCAAGAGTGCCGTGTCGATGTGGATTACATGAATTGATGTGTTCATGGCATTTGAACAAAAGTTATGTTGTGGATTCCACACATTTGATTTGCAAATGAAGAATTCATGCTTATTTTTACATTGCATTACGGAATGGCTTTGTTTAGTATAAAGCTGATATTCCTACTTTAGACCTAATAATTTCATTTCTTGGGCTCCTCGCTCACCCCATTATTTTTTAGGAAATTGATGGACCTACCACAAGTTCCTTTGTTCGGTCAACCTACCCACATGCTTAAGCACCAGCGTGATGTTATCGATATGAAGTCCGGTATTGTACATACTAGAATCAAGGTGTTCATCTTCATCAAAGTAGGATTGTCCATACCTCCGACCTTCAAGTTCGTATCATGGTACTAGGATATAGATTAAATGCTTTTGGGCCAGTTAAGGAACTATGATGGACCAATAGGGTTCAAAGGAGGAATTTCACCTTGAAAAAGTATGTCTAGTGTTATGAAGGGGATTGTCATCTTGTGATGTGAGAAGTAGTAGCAAAGAGAGAGAGTATGAGAATGGGTAGATAACCTCCTTCATATTTTGTTTATACAATAATAAATGGGAGGTTATATGATAGTGTAAGAAATATTAATGCATATATAAAAACTATGTGTGTTTATGTATGGAAGTTGCTATGATTACTATTTCAACACGTCCACCGTTAAGAATAAAGGTTGGCAAAAAATAATAAATGAATTAGATAAAAGGAAGAATAACGGGATATAATTCCTGAGTTGCTTGCATCCCGTTTAAGTGATATCGAGCCTAGGTTTATTAGTAGATTGGAGTGATAATGATGATTTAATTATGTCGGAGTCTTTGAAATAAGCGATGGAAAAAGCATATGGAGTGGCACGCCAATAGCTAGACTCGTCGATGAGGTATGTACATTCAATTGCATGAATTTCTAATTGTCGTATTATTGATTTTGTGACTTGATTGTTATTTCTCACATCATGAGTCTTAAGGAATAAAAACATTTGAAAATTTCCAATTGTGTTCTCGGCCCTCAGATTAGAAATTAGAGTTATAACTTAGGAAATCATTAAAAACATTTAAAAATACAAAAACAATAAAAAAATAAACCCTAAATGGTGTTGTTTTTGCCTTCTCGAACCCCAAGTGGTTTGGGTCAAGTGCTTGAGAAGCGCGACCAGGTCAACCCTATTCGGAAAATATTTTTCTAAAAAAATAAAAAAGGAAATTCGAAAATAATTAAAAAAAATAAAGAATGATTAAAAATCCAAAAATTCCTAAAAATTCCTAAAAATTTTCAGAAAAATTCCAAATAAATCATGAAAAATAGGTCAAGCTAGTCAAATGGCGATTTTGTCCTTTTGGGAAAAATTTTCCAAATTACAATCCAAACTCCTAATCATACATTCTCTAAGCCTTTAGGGCTACATTAGAGCTTGATTTGATGTGTTTTATCAGCACATCTTGGTTCCTTGATTTGCGCATATAACATACCTTGGATGTGACTAATAGGATAGACTCACACTTGCACGATCACATTTAGAAAAACACCCAATTTCTATACCGGAAGGGCGTCGGTGGGAACACCAAAGCATAACCAAGTTTCGGGATCCTTAATCTCTAGTTGCGTAGGATTGAACTACATCTCCCAACCGATCGATGAGGTTTTTGGTCTATTGGTGAAACATCTTATAAAATATTTTTGATGATTTCCAAATTACCATTTGATACTTTATTTACCTTTGGTGTGCTAATGTTTGATATCTATGGCTAAGGATCACATAATGATCATCACGCAAACATCACATGGTGCCTGAAGCATTTTCGTGAAAACATCCGCCGAGGACCACAAAATATCTGGTCATCGATTGTTTGATATCGGAGCTTGAAAGATCCGGTCAGCCTTGGTGTTTGAAGTCCATACGTGCTTGGTATTTGAGAAAGATCGGCTAAAGTGACCAACGCTTGATGGAAAACGCTAATGGGAGGATTTTGATCTTCTCAAGAATAGTCCACTACTTTGTCAAAGTCCAGCGAGAAATATGTCGGCATGGAACAAGTATGTCCAATCAACCTCCAACAGCTCTTTTGCTTCTCCATGGATGTTCAAACGGTTAGAATGTTGAGGCCTATGAAAGGAGAAGATCATCAAAGCCAAGGAGGATAAGAGGACCAAAAATCAAACTTCTCTATTGTCTAAAGTTGCTCTAGAATTTGTTCTAGTTGAAAAGCTTAATTGTTAAAGATCTTATGATCATCTATTGCCTTGTAATCTTGTAAAATCAAGTGTACATTTTTTAGTAGGGAGGTTGTATCAAGATAGTATGATCTATCGTGTAAAAGATCAGCTTACGCACCTTGTTTGTAACTTGTGATGCAATTTACTAATGCATTATTTCAGCCCGTGTTGTGGCCGTTAGTTGTGTGAAGTGGACGTAGACTTGGTATATAAGCCAAACCACTGTATATCCGATGTAATACTATTTTACTTTCTTTATCTTCGTGCACATTCTCATATATCGTTTTATCAAATTTTTGCTCACTCGATCTTTTCCATATCCCTTACTATTTTCCGCATAACTGCATGGAAAAGTTTCGAAATAACCTATTCACCCCCTCTAAATTGCATTGTTATCCCCAATAATTGGTATCAAAGCTTTGTTATTTGTTGCTTGAAGTGTATTTCTTCATAGCATAAAGACCTTCATCATGATTGACTTTAGTGGTTTTCTATGCAACGAATCCACAGCACCTAACAAGCCTCCATACTTCGATGGGAGCAACTACAACTATTGGAAGAAAAGAATGTTTGCCTACCTTGATGCCTGTAATCAAGCTATGTAGGCCATAATTTAAATTGATGTAGAAGTTCCGATTCTTTGCTGCTTTGCCGCCGCCTTCACGGAGAACCGGCCGTTGATCCAATTGCTACCGCAATTGCTCGCCTTGAATAGATTCGAAAGAGAGCTACTCTCAACTATAAAGCGAGACACCTTCTCTATTGTGATTTATCTCCATCTGAATTTAATTGTGTATCTTCTTATGGTTCAGCTAAACAAATATGCGATTGCCTCCAAGTTTTCTACAAAGGCACCGATCGCGTGAAAGAAACCAAGATGAACATCCTGCTTTGTCATTATGAGAGTTTGTGATGAAGTCGGATGAAACAAAGAGGAGAAATATACACAAGATTCACTAAGATAGTGAATGGCATGGCCAGTCAAGAAAAGATCTTCACATATGCTGAAAAAGTAAACAAACTCCTTAGAGCGCTTCTAGAGGAATGGAACACCTTTGTAAAAACCTTCGTTCGAGAAACTATGAGGATTCAACTATCACCATGGATGAACTCATAGGCACGCAGATGTCCTATGAAGTTGGAGGAGTAAACAAGCAAAATCTATCCAAAGGTAAGAAAGCAATTGCTTTTTATGCTAACAATAAAAATGTAGGAGGTGTGACATCTACTAAAGAGGATGACGATAATGAAATGGTCCTATTCACTAGAAGGTTCACTAGAAGGTTCAAGACTCTTACGAAGAAAGGTGAAAATTTCAGAGGAAAAAGGAATCCAAGATTCTCTTAAGAAAAGAGAACTTTCAAAGCAAAGGAAGAACATAAAGGTAAAGATATTGTATGTTTTGAGTAGGGGAAGCATGGTTCCAAGGGTAGAGGCCGAAAAATAGAACACTGGAGTCTGTGAATGTGGGGATCCAGCAGGTTTAGGTTCCAATTGTTATTCATGATATGAGAGTTCCAGGTTTCAAAAATTTGAAAGCAACCTGTTGACACGTCTAGGTTCCAGGGTTCCACTACCTAAAACCCGGAACTGGAACCCTGGACCCTAGATCCCGAAATACAATTTTTATATTTTTCTTGTTATATGTTTTTCGTCACGATCCTACAAATGTCCTATGGCGTCCCGATGATGAGTATATCAATATAGAGCTCAAACAAATATTTAGGTTTCACGGTTCCAAAAAATGATAAACTTGTTCCAATGGATTGGTTTCGGTTCTAAATATAATCTGAGACCCGGAACCTCCAAAACCATTCACTTCTACTTTCTCTTAGATGTTGTAGCGTTCACTTTTATTTTGCTTAACTAAAAATGAAAAAATAAAATAAAATATAAAGAAATTGATAGGTTCTAGATCGCCGAGAACACTTGAACCTCCTTTTGCGTGGTCCGGGGGGGGGCGCGGGAAGCGGATATGGGCCAAGGGTGAGGGGTGGGTTGTGCCCGGTTGACACCAAAAAGCGTCGAACTGGGGGAGTATGACGGAGTAAGCAGGGAAGGGAGGGGGGTTCGGTGGGTTCCATGTGGAACGTAAGGGAAACTGAACCGCTCACCCCTAGTTTTGAGTGTAGAAAACCAAGGCACACCAAGCCTGAATGCCCACTCCTAAAGGAAAAAAGAGGAAGGTTCGAAAAATAGATCACACATGCAAGTCTATGAATGTGGGAGTCAGCAAAGAGAATATTAAACCATACAACTAAACCGTCTATTTCTACATGATCAATGAGCAATCAAATAGTCACAGACGCCTAGACACACAAGGTCGAACATCAATCCCGTGACACGATCTAGCTACATACCTTATTGGAATACCTACATATCAATCAGGCAAGATAAAATAGAATGACCAACACCACAAATGGCCCCAATACCTCACGGCCGAAAGCATATATAGCCCCAATCCTTCAAGTTTCTTCGACTCCACTTCCAACACGAACGGTCCAAAATTTCTAGTTACCGAGCCTCCTGACCACTAAATCAAACTGGGAATTCCCTTTACAAGTCACAAAACCTCTCAATTCAGCCGTTAAGGCTCACGGCCTAACACCCCTCTTCAACTCTCCCATCTCTGATTCAACTTAGTTCGACGATAATCTCGACGATCAGCTTTCGTAACTCAATTACCCATCTCCCCGAGACCCCGATTCCTCAAACATATCACACATGCAAGTCTCTTCGTTCGTCCTTTCGAAAACACCCACCACTTGACACGAACTCGACCCATACCTCTACCTCTCATGCAGACCAGCAACAATAGATAATTTAGTAGTAAGGGTTAGTAAACTACTTGCCTGAGAAACGCATACGAACAAACGGAATCTAGATCGCCGAAGAAACAAGCTTGAACCATCCATTCTTTCTCCTTGGCCGCGTGGGTCACCACGAGCAAGAGGGAGAAGGCAGGCGACGGGACCAGCGGATATGGGGCCAAGGGTGAGGGGGTGGGATTGTCGCCCGGCTTGAACACGAACAAGGAACGGCAGCGTCGAACTGAGCAGAGGAGAGTATGAGCGGAGTAAGCGAGGGAAGGAGAGAGACAGAGTTCCGGTGGGGCGGTTCCACGAAAGAAAAGGGGAAAATGAGAGGAAAGAGAGAGTCTTTGTATCGGGGGTGGCGTAGGTCCGTTGGGGGTCTTCGCGCTCTAATTTTAAACCAATTCAACCGGATCAAAACCTAATCTCGTAATGTCGTCCACAACTCAAAATCTCAGGTGATATAGCATTAAGTCTCAAAATCACACTTCATCTAACTTCAAATAACTCCTCATTTGCCACATAATTGTCATTACAAAATCGTTTTACTCACTAATTAAACATACAAAAATTCGGGTCTTCACCACCATTGCCGTCCACCACCACTCGAGTCCGACTCCGTTCCGTCTCAATGCGTTCAAATGAGAAACATAATATTATATTTGAAATAGGTTATTTTCATTATCTTATTGTGATGTTACCTATTTTTGAAAATATTGACATCTAATTCTTCTTCTTGATTATGTTTCCTAATATGAATAAATTTTGCATATTTTCTAGAATATTAGAAAACTAGTTCAAGTTGAGGAATTTTCCCTTATCGGCAACATGCAATATTGGCGGTCCGATCTCAACCATGAGATAACATCCCTTATAGCATGAAAAATCGAACAATCCCATCCACAACCACGTGGATACGATTTTTTTATTTTGTTCGTCGATTTGAACTAGAATTCTTCCAAAAAAATCATGCATGTCTTTTCATTTTTTTAATGCATAATTATTTTGACTTGTTTCCCAATCCAAAAACCCACAAAAAAAAATGCTCTTTAATTTCAATGCATTAGCAAGATAAGATTATTTCTAGAAATCTTATCTTATTGATAGCATTATATAGAAAGATAAGATTTGCTAGAAATCTTATCTAATAGATTAGGATAGCATTTTAAACAATTTGCATATAGGTTATGATTGCATCTGCATATAAATATCATTTAGAATTAGGGATTAGATTTCCTAGATAATATTAGGATTTAATTCAAATTATTTCATTTAAAGTTTAGGATAGTTTTAATTTCATTAATTTATAATATTGATTTTCAATAAAATACTAAAAAAAATCTCATTTGCTGCGTCATTAATGTAACATCATCATTTGCATGTCATTTAGTGTACATGTCTAGGTTTATTCATTTATTATGCATGTCTAGGCTCATTGTCATAGTTTGTATAATTAAGTCATATCATCTAAAGTTACATGTCATTTAGATTAGATATCATTTTTTGCATAATATATAGTTTTGCATGCTAGGTTAGTTCATTGCATAACTAGTTGTATGTCCTATAACTAGGTCATTTAAATAAATTCTTTACATGTCACATTATAATAATTATCATTTTTGCATGCCATTAGAGTTAAAATATTTAAACAAATGTCTTGCGTGCCATGTTAACGGCATAACTCATGTCACATAATGCATTTAAGATAGGTGCTTTCATGCATTGCATCTATCTTCGCTTTAATTTAAATAAGTGAAAACTCAAAAAAAAATGCATTAGTCTAAGTCTTGCGTTTGAATAAAACGCTAGGGATTAAGTTGCAGCATCCAAATACGTGCATTTTCTCTCTATCCTTCCAATTTATTTAACGCTTTGATTATTCCGTGTTAAATAATGTTTGTGCACCAGCATGCACATCTCACACGGAAGAACTTTAGTTAAAGTAAATCAAAGTTATATGCGTAAATATTTTAGTAAAAAAAAAAAAATACCGAAAGGGCATTAGAGTAATCAAGGGCCTGTTTGGCAACACTTTAGATTCTCTTATTTTTGTTTTTTTGTTCCTAGCAACAAAAAAGAAAGTAAATCTATTTGATAATGTTTATGTTCTCAAGAACAAATCTGCTCCCGGGAACAGATTTGGAATAGAAACAAGAAATAAAAAAAATTGTTTCTTTGTTCCTAGGAACAATTTCTAGAAACAAGTTCACTCAAAGAGAAACGATGTTATTTTAGAAAAATAAGCGCGTTGTAACTTAATACTTGTCTTTATAACATCAAGTCAACCGCCAATCCTCTCCACCGCTATAGGTCATCGATCACCACCGGTCGACGATCGCCTATTGCCGCTACCACTTCGCTGGTAATTTCCGCTAGTCTCCTCCACCCATCAATTGCCACTAGTCTCCACCATCACCAATCGCCGCCGATCACCGATCCCCACCGCCGATCTCCACTACCGGTCCCCGTCGCCTCCACTCACATTCTTATGAAAAAAAAATTAGCAATAAAAATTTTTAGAGTTGTACCAAATGCATTTTTGTTCTTTTTCTAATCCAGGAATATAAATTTTGTGTAATTATCAAATGCATTCTTTTGCTCAAAAATTATTCCTATGAACGAAATTGTTACCAAACATGCCCTTTGTATAACCAAGTCCCTCATAATCTCTTATCCATAAGAATAAAGTAATTCTCCCGATACTTTATTTAGGTTTCTAATTGACCCACCAAAAATTTATTAGTGTCTACTCCAAGTTGAAATCTTTTGTATGTTAACTATTGAACCATAAGTTATAATTTGATATGAGCTTGAAAGAGCTCGAGTTATGTTAAAAATTTAGTAATCCATTAACTTGAACTGGCAAAATTTGGGTTGAGACAAGGATGGCTTGTGCCGATTGAGATAATTAGTTAACGATAAATGTTTTCATTATCGCCTAAATTATTTTTCGGTTGCTTCTTTTTGTATGCTATACAAGAGGTCATTATACGAAAATATTTTTTTAATTATTTATTTTTCACGAAATAAATGGACTTGAGATTTGTCCGTGGCCGATCAGACGGTACAACTGATGAATAAAGTCAATCTTTTTAATCAAATAAATATCTCATGTGTCCACACGCATTATTGTAAAATTGTACTGAAAATTGACGGAAAGTTTTATATGGATAAGCTTAGTGGACGCACACAACCATCGTCAATTAACAAAATTTTTTTTTTGTGGATTACTTCTTTTTTTTATTTGGCCACGTGTGACTTACTTATTCAGATCAAATTGGACCCTATAAAAATTGCCAGATAATTCGTTTATTATTTCCTTATATGACGTTAGCAGGAGGCATGTGAATTGAAGATTTGCCACGATCTCTAATTTATTTCTTGAACGATACGAAGTCCCAAGTGCAATGTTGTCAAATTGGATACGTGGCATTATCTCGTCCATGCATTACGCATATAATTTTCTGCAAAAGCCACATATGGAAGGCGAAAAATATCATCGGTAATTCTTTATTGAAAGAAAATCGTAATACTCCACTAAAAAAAATGCATGAGAAAAAGTAAATCGAAGCAGAGCAAAGCGTATATTATTACAAAATGTAGCAAAATCCAGAAAATAAGGAGGATCAACAAAGCATCAGGGTTATGCACACATTGGCTCCACAAGAACGAATCGTAGACTGGGTGTCAGTCACTGTATCTCGTATCATTGCCAATGACGAGCACGTGCCGTAAATTCTTTCTTCAAGTAACTCCGGCATTGCCAGTTGGAGACGCACTCCCATATTCGATTTCCTCTATACTATCATTGTATGGAAAAAAACCAACACACGTTAAATAAATATAGATCTAACATTTGGAAGAGCAAATCTTATAATTCGGCGAGACGCTAGAGCTCCTGCGATCAATACTGAAACCGGAGGCAAAGGATTTGTACATGGACAAAGCACGGGGTATCGAATCCTCACGGTCATTATGAAACTCTCAAATAGAAATCGGGAGAGGATAACTCCTAAATCCAAAACTAAATTGGAAGAGTTCGCATTATCAAATTTAAAACTAGATCGAGAGAAGAGAGCTTACAAATCTAGATCGGAAGAGAAGAAAAAATACGAAACAAAATTGTCTCGGACTAAAAAATAGTTTTTCCCTTGTAAAAAAGAAAATGAGTTGAAAGTGAATATTTTCTAGAACTATAAAAAAAAATCCATTGTTAGTTGGGCTTTCACTCTCATCAGATTCATTTCCACATACATATTGAATCTAAGACAAACCGTATATAACTAAACCAACTAAGTAGGGGGTGCCAATTGATTATCACATTTCTCACAGTAGTTTGTCATTTCGGACCCGCGTTTGTATTTCGCCATGGCAAAATCCTAACATTAAAGGTGATTAGCATAGAGACAAATTACCACAATGATGCAATCGATCCGATGGTTCGAGATTTGATTTGCAAGTCGGAGGTCGCATGTTCAGTCTCTAGAAATCGCGGTTGGTCTATGAGGACGGGCATGGGGACTAATATGGATGGCTGGTCTCGGGCTTTCCGGCTCGAAATTGGTCGGGCTGCGGTGACGAGCTCGCCTAGGGGGCGATTGGTCTCTTAAACCGAACATTTCATCGGCGGCCGAGGTACTACTATCCATCATCATCTACGTCCAAACGCGTTCGGGGTCGAAGGAATTATGTGGGCTGCATTGGACGCACACTCTCTCTCTCTCTATCCTCTTTCGCGACCTTTGACCGCAACCCAATGGCCGTACCTCCTCCTTCGCTCCTCCAATCAGCTCTCCGTTTCCTCTTCCCCGTCCTCGCCGTCACCCAATGGCAGCCGCCCACGTCGCCGTGGCTCCAGTTCCCCCTCCCCGGTCACGCCGCCGCCTCCCTCTCCGTCCGAGACTTCGGCGCCGCCGGCGACGGCCTCCGCTACGACACCGCCGCGATCCAGGGCGCCATCGACGCTTGCCACGCCTCTGCCGGCGCCTGCCGCGTCGCCTTCCCCCGGGGAAGTACCTGACCGCGACGGTCCGGCTCAAGTCCGGCGTGGTGCTGGACATCGAGAGGGGAGCGACGGTGCTCGGGGGCACGGAGATCGGGGACTACCCGGCGGAGTTCGACCGGTGGTACGTGATACTGGCCGAGGGCGCGAGCGACGTCGGGATCACCGGCGGCGGGGTGGTGGACGGGCAGGGGCTGAGGTTCGTGAGGAGGTTCGAGGAGAGGAAGAACGTGATGGTCAGCTGGAACGAGACCGGGGCGTGCCTGGGCGACGAGTGTAGGCCGCGGCTGGTCGGCTTCATCGGGTGCACGAACGTCCGGGTCTGGAACGTCAGCTTGAATCAGCCCGCTTATTGGTGGTCCGTCCCTCTCTCCCTCTCTCTGCCATTTCAGTTTGTCATCCTGGTACCTTGCGATTGTGGGTTTGTTCAAAGAATTTGATTACTGATATTGAGTTCGTGGTGCATGAAAACTCCTCAAATTGAGTGAAGTAGAAACCCAATTTGGCAATTATGTTGGCCTCTGCAGAAGAAAGGAACTCCCAATGTCAGATTCCGACCTTGCTTAATTGGCAGATAACTGAAGAACTGCCATTGAAGTGACACTGTCTGCGTGCCTCAGTGCTTGTCATTCTTTCGCCTTGAAGTTTCAATTTTTTGCAAATACGGCTATTACGGTATTTTACATAGCAGAACCAGCAAGTCAGCTTGGAGAAAATTCCATCTTTTTGGCAAATTGCCCGGGATTGCAGCTCTCTGCGATCTTCTAGATTAAAACCACCAATGATTAGTGTGGTCTATGGTAACCGAGATCATCTTGTTCAAGACAACTACCCTGTTTCTCCCTTCTGTGTTCGCTTTGCATTATACCTCTCCAAGATCTTTTATGGCCTGCCACTGTATCCCGTTTTACATTCGATCTGGATTCCAGTGGTTTGCTGATGAAACGTCACTGCTGATTGCAGCTTGCACATAGTACGTTGCGTGAACACGTCGATTCATGATGTTTCCATTTATGGAGACTTCAACACTCCTAATAACGATGGGATCGACATAGAGGATTCGAATCACACGGTTATCACGCGATGCAAGATCGATACGGGAGACGACGCCATCTGTCCGAAGACGTATACGGGTCCTCTGTACAATTTAATAGCTACGGACTGTTGGATCCGAACAAAGTCCTCGGCAATCAAACTTGGTAGCGCAAGCTGGTTTGATTTTAGGGGTCTGGTCTTTGACAACATCACTATAGTAGATTCTCACAGAGGACTCGGGGTGCAGATACGTGATGGAGGTACAATATTTGTTCTTTCTTCTTCTGCTGGTGCTGTAGTTACGATTCTGTATGGGGAACGCTGATATCTGGTTCTCTAAGTTCTCATTAATAGGATATTACAGAACTGCTTATTAGCCACGGCGTTGTCTGCGGCAATTTTTCCCCAAAATGGATTGTTTTTACTGAGGAACCCGTTCTTTGACTTAACAAGGGCGTTGTCTTCCTTCAACTTCTCTCAAATCTCTATTTTAGGTGTGGCAACAGGTAAAATGGCTGCTGAATTTTGAGCTTATCTATGCTGTCTCTGCAGGAAATGCAAATGACATCACCTTCTCAAACATCAAGATCACCACAAGGTACTACGACCCATCGTGGTGGGGAAGAGCAGAACCGATCTACATAACAACCTGTCCGCGCCAGTCCTGGTCGAAGGAAGGCGAGGTTTCAAACATACGCTTCATCAACATCACTGCCATTTCGGAAAACGGTGTGTTCCTCTCAGGTTCCAAGGGTGGGCTACTGAGCAATCTGAGATTTAGTAATGTGAACGTGACTTACAAAAGGTGGACAAATTATGAGGGAGGATTGGTGGACTACAGACCCGGATGCCAAGGGCTGGTGAAGCACAGCATGGCCGGGATCATCATGGAACACATCCAAGGTTTGGAAATTGAGAACGTGAACATGAGATGGGCTAATGGGAGATCTTGGGAGTGGGACAATCCTCTGGATTTCAGGCCCTCAACCGTGAACGGCATATCTTTCCGCGACTTCCGCTCGGATTTGTACAGTCGATGATGTGATCGGAGGGGCGAGAACCACAGCTCGACCTTAAGAATTTTTCTACTCCAATCGTGTACACTGTGCTTAAAGGATTGTATAGCAAGGATATAAATAGCTTGAGATACAATGGTTTTCGAAAATGCCATCCTTCCGGAGGCTTTTGGTTTGGTCTATTCAGGCGAATCTAGAATTCTCTCACTGTCTATACAGCTTGCTTCTTTCAAATCCACATAAGTAGACTTACGACACTCAGCGGTAGAAATGCTTTGAAAGCAGAATCCACACTTACGACACTCAGCGGTAGAAAGGCTTTGAAAGCAGAATCCACACTCAACTCATTAGGATCGTGTATAATTCAGGTCTGTTATTAGGATAGGACGAGAATAAGTATAATTCCTTGCATCATAGGTGTTGCTGCGTCCCTCCGTGTGAGACTTCTTAGGATCATGTATAAACTGTCAAGTACCAGTATCGCAACGGTACCGGCGCAAAAGGATCACTCGTAGGGGTCCGTACCCCCACAAAGGGGGAGGCAGTCGGATACGACTGGCTTTAGCAATGATGAGACTGAAATCCCGTTCACCATTCGCCTACGAATTTCTCCGAAAAGGGCTGCTAAATAAAATATGTAAATGAAGGAGTATATGTGATTTTGAACAAGTTGTTGGTCCCGAAGCACACCATAGCAATCAAGAGTATACAAAGCCTAACACGAGCAGAGTTGCAAGCATATAAGGAGGTTCATGCCGATTATACACGAGGACTACACATCGACTGGCAAACGAAAAATGAAATGGCCCTCTTCCGGAGCATCCGAAAAACACAGATGGAAAAAATGCCTCACATATTAACAGAATACCACCTATCTGGGTGCCTCAGAAAATCATGACAAGCTCATCATTCAGTCCTTCGAAAGCTAGATTTTGTACCTTAATGCTCAAAGTTTCCTGTCAACTATAAGCCTCTGACCAGGTTGACGTTGCCGTGCATCTTGTGCTGTAGTTACTCCCTATTCGGTATAAGTAACAAACTTCAAGGAATTTTGGACAATCAGGAGTAGCAATTCCAGCCAAAAAGCAGAAGTTTGGACTCAACGTTGGACATGATTCTACCACTCAGCTCATAGAACCATGAAGAAGTTCGTGCATCAGACAGCTGAAGTTAAGTCACTTCTCAACAAACAGAACGATCCCTTATCCAACATAACCACTAGAAAGGCCATGTGAAGATGCAGATGGACATATACAGATTGACATATGCACCAAAACAACGCAATGCGAATTCAGTGAGGAGACCACCTTTGAAAAGTCAGAACACAATCTCATTTATTGCAGATTGATTGATTTGAAAGCCAAACAGCTAGAAATTCACGTTAATAAAAGCAGCCACAATGAAGTCCAGCAAACCGACACCAATAATGACTTACACACCCAAGCCAACAACGGAATTACCGCCAATCACAATGAATAAGAGAGTTCGCGAGGCCGCAAGCATGCCCCCCAGTAATGTGACCTGCAATTTCTACCAGACACAGGAGGGCTAAGACAATATGCAGCCAAACTTATGTATTCAACATCGCGGGTAGGCGAAATGCAGCGCATTTCCAGTAGATAAGCCGTCTCTATGCCCGCGAAATCTTAGATCTTGTCGAGCTTGTCAGCCTTGACAACAGGGTTGGCCCTGGCAATGGCGTATCGAGCAGCAGTTCTATAATCAAACGGACAACCATGTTTGTCGGAGTAGCGGTGGACTGCACAGAAGAGGCTGCCACACTTGCAGCTGAACCCGGTCAACCCCACCCGCTTTTGGCAGGAGGCACACCTTTTAGGACCCTCATTTACTTTCACCTCCACATCCATACTTGAAGATGAGCCAGCTGAGAGTTCAGATGAAATGACTTTTGCGTCAACCGAGCCAGCTTGCAAGTCCAAAATCTCACTTGCCACAGGATCTTTACCATTTTCACTGGAACTGCCCTTCACAATGCTCTCAAGAGACGATGCGGCTGCTTGTGCCTGTTCCTGCTTCAACATCACGTCCTTGTGGCACTTCGAGCACATATTAGCGGTCGCAGCACTTCCAAAGAAGCCACAATTGTTAATGCAGAGGATTGGGCCATTTGGAGCCTGGCATCCTGTCTCATTGTGAGACTCCATTGTCCTGATCTCCAGCAAATAGACTGCCTATAATCCCTCATACAAACAAAACCAGAGATACAGAAACATAAAAGATTTCACCAATCAACGTAAACAAGCACATATACATCAAACAGCATTCACATGAACAGGAAATGATCATGACCGCTGTACACAAGATTTAGTAAAAAGCACCAACCCAGTTAGTTTGAGATGTCCATATCACACTCCAAATTTCATTCCTCAAATGCCCACCAATGGTGGACCAGAAAGGAAGAAACTCTCGGTTCTACAGCTCGGCTCCCAAAAGAGCATTTCAATAGTCTCAGTTCCCCTAACCCACCAGCAAGTTGACAGAACGACTTTGACAATCAAAAAGACCTAGTCATCGTCCGAAAACTACCAAAGGGAGGGAGCCATTGTCACCACTAGACATAATTGACACACCCAAAGGAAGTGACAAGAGATGAGAGTATCCCGGATTGTGAAAGACAGACAGACACACAAGAGCAGTGGCAGTGCCACCCAAATGACCGCATAACAGCAGAACAATCGGCACCACGACCCAGAATAGCACGAACACAAACTATCATACAAAGTCACCAAGGCAACTAAACCCCTTGCCGCCCGCCCCCAAAAAAAGGAAAACCACGAGCCGCTTCAACAATATGTCCCAATTACCCTAAGAAGGCCGGACCCAAAAAGCAGTGACTAAATTCAGACCACCACAAACCCAACACACGACCAGTCTCGAATACGGGAAAACGAATATCTTCAAACAGTAATTCCACGGAAACGACCATCATAAGCCCGCGTGACATAAGCTAGTATTTGTCAAAACTACGCAAACAACGGACATCGAGAGAGAGGGAGAGAGAGAGAGCAAGCCTCGCCTACCCGATTCGGCTGATCTCGCCCCCACAAAATCGAAACCAAAATCCAGTTCCCACGAATCGAGAAAAGCCCAAATTCAATATTCGCAACCCGAGAAAAGCAAACGAAAATCAAATCGTGCCCCGAAGAAATCTAGAAAATGAAAAAAAAAACAAAAAAGGCAGAACTTTCAAGGAGAAGAAGATTACCCGGAACGATTCAGAGGATGCGATCGAAACAATCCGAGAAAGCGAGACCAGCCCAGCGAGAATCGATCGAGAGAGAGGGAGAAAGAGGGATGCTTGTGAAGAGGGGTCTTCTCCCTCCCTCTATCGTCTCGATGAGTTATATAGGGATACAGAAGAGAGAGAGCGAGAGCGAGAGCGAGAGCGAGGAGGACTTCTCTTACTTTTTCTCTGCCAACAAACGCTTTCCACCGAGTCGGTACCGCCAAACGTAAATGCCCTCGCCGGGGCTCGCCAATCACGGTTTCGCCACTGCCTCCCGATGACGTGTCCGCTGCGTGTCGAGTCCCGATTGGCGGTCGGCCCACGGGCGCACGTAGCCTCGGCCGCGGCGAGGGAATGGCTATCGCCGACTTGATCGATTGGAATGGCTAACACAGAACACGTCCCATATTTTTTTTCTTTCGTTTTCTCGTGAGGAAAACCCTTTTTTTTTCCTTTTTATAAATATTATTTTTGGCCTTTCCTTTTTCTCTTACGGCTGATTCCTCCTCTCCTGCCTTTATAATTTACTTAAAATATCTCTGACCAAAAAAAAATATCTACTTAAAATATCAACCCACTATACGATGAAAATATTTTCCTGCCTTTATAATTTTCCATTCATTAACGAGTAATACCAAGAATCATTTTCGGGACATATTTTTCAAATCATTCATTTTTCGCGAAAATAGTTTAGGAAGATATTGAACCAAATCGAATCGAATAAGATCGGACCGAGACAAGGACTATCGAATACGATTCGTATCGGACTCGGACTAAAGTAGAAGCTCCGATTGTTTCGTGAAAATGGATGATTTGGAGAAAAAAAACATTCGAAAACGATCTTGTATCGCATGCAAAATGAAACAACGAAAAATACTTCCATCATCAACAAAAATATGGATATTTAAATTGTTGACGATAACGGGAATATTTCTCGTTGACAACACTTTCGTGGACGATGAATGCATTTTTCATTTGGTCATTTTTTTTATGCGATCCAAGCAATCTTTTTTGAAAAATATTATTTAAATCATTCAGTTTTTTGCCAAACAGATGAAACCTAAATAGACTTATTGCGTCTAATTAACAATTTTCAATATAGACAGTTATTAAAGGGCGGGGCTATTTTCAACCCCTCTATGACTAATCCACCCCTGTTTTTTTTTTAAAAAGTCAAAAATAACTGCAATCATTTAATTGCAATTTGTAGTGCTCACCCCATTCCTTCTTTTGTTTATTCATTCCTATTTCTAAGGATCTAGTTGCCATAATTGAAATGCAACATTACCCACACACAAAAAGGCACTATTTTTTCTTTTTTATTTTCAGATTTTACTTCTATAGAAATAAGTTTTTCAAAAAGATAAACTTTCAAGGAAATGTATATTACCTCATCGTAGAATTTGTCTCTTTTCATTACTATTTTCGAAATATTTCTACACACGTCTACGTGACATTACAAAAGTATCAAAAAATACACTAAAGAAATCGACATGAAAAAGTGATGCGGAATGAAGCATATTGCTATTTTTTCGTAAACATTTATCGGATGATGTTAATTTGTGTCCATCCAAAATGATGAGATCTCACTAAAATTTTTAAAAAAGAAAATCTTTTTTATGCAATGTTTTGATTTAATTAAGTTGCGTAATATTGGAGAATGCAATAAAGAAAATTTTTTGTTTCATCGTGTCATCCCATTATATCTATATGTGTATAAAAGACAACCGATAAGAAAAGGATTTTACGTTGATATGCACAACAAAAGTGAAATTTTATAAGCAAGTGATTGTTTTACAAAAAAAGCATATGTCAAAATTTTTCTAGATAGTACATGATAATTGTTCCTTTAATTTGCTTAACAACATAGAAAAAATTAATTTTTTTAATTCTTTCTTTTGATAAAACTAATTCTTGCAAAAGTAAATTCTAACAGCAAAATAATAACATAGTGCTTACAATCAACAAAACAAAAATATGTAAAACTCTTAATTATGGCAATTAGATCCTACATAGAAATTGAAAAACTAAAAAGGAAGGAAAGTAAATAAATTTAGGACTATTGATTTAAACTGCAATAGAATGATTGAGGCTGATTTTTATCTTTTTGGTGAAAAATGAATAGATTTAGTCATAAAAGGGGTGGAAATAGCGCCGTTATTTAAACATAGGGTTAATACCACAAAAATCTCAAATTGATACACCTGTGATAGATTTATCCCGAACTATTTTTTTTTACTAAAAAAAAAACCCCCAAACCGATATATCCGCAATAAATTTACCCCAAACTATTTTTTCGACCATTAAAAATCTCAAATCGGTATATTTGTGATAAATTTACCTCAATCTAATTATTTTGAACATAAAAAAATTCAAATTGGTACACGTGTGTCTAATTTACCCTCCATTAATTTCCGTTAAATTGGATTATTGCCACGAAAAAAGAGGGTAAAAATCCCAAACGTATACATCCAAAGAATTGTTATGTGTCATCAAACTCAAGAATTTAACGATAAAATTTAGCAAAAAGTAATGCAAGGCAAATTTGTTATAGGTATACCAATTTTGGATAAATTTGTTAAAGATGTCCGGTTTAGGATTTTTTATGGTCAAGAAAATAATGTGAGGTAAATTTATCAAAGATATATCGGTTTAAGATTTTTTTTATGGTATTAGCCCTTAAACATGAGAGCCCAATTATTTATTACTCCTGATAGACTATAAACAAGTTGCTCCAGCCGAACAAATCAACGATTTCGAGTTATTGTTCAACAATTTGACCATTTTAGTATTCACCCTTGTGTAATTATAATAGCAAGGCTTATTTTATTTTGCTAAAAATAAATAATTTAAAAAATATTTTTAAATAAAATAAAGGCTTGTATAGCTTTAAATAATTAATTAATTAATAAATGCGCGCCCATGCCATATAGAACGGTCGGGTCCACGTTAGCAATTTCGACTTAACGAGGACGCAAAAAATCAAATTCGCTTTTCCATGCCAAACAACGGAAAAATATTTTCCAAATCATTTTCAGGTTTTAGCCAAATACCAAAAAATATTGTTATTTTCCTATAAAATAACTTCTCAAAAAATATTTTTTAGAAACGTTACATTTTTTGTAAAACGAATGGAGCCCAAGAAATTGCTATTTTTTTTTTTTATGCCATAGATACTCGGTCGAATGACCATCTCAATATATTTGATAAATGCAATTAGAAATGGAAAAAAAAAAAAACACAGGAGATTCAATAATTACGAGAGAGGAAGAGAGAACCGAAACTAAATGATTTGAGTTATAAAATGTGAAAATGTTAGTGAAGGAAATGAACGGAAGGTAACACATATCAACTTAATGTTCTTTTCTATATAGTGAGATATGAGAGTATCTTGAAAATCTTAAAACTTTGTAATGAAAGTGCAATTAAGTACTAAAACTTTCAAAAAAGATAATTAAATCCTAAAACTTGTCACGAAAGTGCAATCGAATCTTAAAATTTTCAAAAAGTGCAATTAAATTCTATAATTTTAATGAAGAAAATGGACGAGAGGTACTACATAGCAACTTAACATTCTTTTTTATGTATTGAGATACGGAACAAATGTATTGAAAGTCTTAAAACTTATAACAAAAATCCAATTGAGCCCTTAATCAAATTCTAAAATTTGTCATGAAAATACAATCAAATTTTAAAACTTTTAAAAAGTTCAATCAATAAAAGGATTTGATAAGATCAATTTAACAAGTTTTAAGG
Source organism: Rhodamnia rubescens (assembly GCA_021437795.1). Lineage (NCBI taxonomy): Eukaryota > Viridiplantae > Streptophyta > Magnoliopsida > Myrtales > Myrtaceae > Rhodamnia > Rhodamnia rubescens. The sequence continues at coordinate 529,268 of JAILYA010000008.1, forward strand.
TAAAAACTCAATTGTACTATCGTATCAAGTTTTAAGACTTAATTGCATGTTTTGAAAGTTTTAATACTAAATTGCACTTTCCTAACAAGTTTTAAAACTTTCAATGCACTTATCCCATTGAGATACAAATAAAGAATAAAGGCATGAGAAAGGAGGAAAAAAAAAATTAAAGCTCTAGAAGTCTTCATACTTGAAAATACAGTTAAATCTTAAAACTAACAAAAAATACAATCAAATATTAAACTTATCAAATTGATGTAATTAAATCTTTCTTTTAAATCTATCCAACTTAACTAATAAAAAATGCTGATGTAGCTTTATTTAATATTTTATCTCTATGACTTGACTTTATTTAATATTTTCTCTCTATTCGCCCTGTTCAATCTGAAAATAGTTGAAAAAGATTCTAGCAATTCATCGGTCCTGCAATTTCCACTCTTTTCTGTCTTGACGCAATCATTAAACCAGGAGCTCTCAGACATCTCAAGAAATCTTCCACGAGAAGTTTTGAAGAAGAAGCGACATCTTAACAGACGAGCATCTCAGGTTCCCAATAGACCAACATAACTACAAGCAAAGACTGCAAGAATTCTCACATATGCACCAAGGAGTTTAGACTAATGCCAGCGCGAGCGAGGAGGAAGATGACAAACCCGACAGTCGCAATACCCGGCTGCAGAATGACTGGATCACAAGCCATACAACTAGAAATTCATATCAACGGAAGTAGCAACGATCGCATCCATCAAACTGACACAGACTAGTGACTTACACACCCAACCCAACAGCAAAATTACCGCCAATCACAACGAACAAGAGAGCTCACTAGGGCTGTAAGCAATGCCCTCGAGTAATGTGACCTGCAACTTGTACCAGACATAGGACAGTGAAGACATTAAGCAGCCAAACTTATATACCCAGAATTGCCCATAGGTGGACGCAAAGCGGGTTTCCAGTAAATAAGCCATCTTTTGAGCCCCGGAGATCTAGATCTTGTCGAGCTTATCGGCCCTAACCACAGGGTTGGCCTTGGCAATGGCGTCCCGAGCAGCAGTTCTATAATCAAATGGGCAACCGTGTTTATCAGAGTAGCGATGGACTGCACAGAAGAGGTTGCCGCACTTGCAGTTGAAGCCGGTCAAACCCACCCGCTTCCGGCAGGTAGTGCACCTCTTAGGACCCTCATTCACTTTCATGTCAACATCCTTGCCTAAAGATGAATCAGCTAAGATCTCGGTTGAAATGACTTTTGTGTCCACTGAACCAGCTTGCAAATCCAATATCTCAGTTGCCACAGGTCCTTTACCATTCTCGCCAGAACTTCTGTTGACAATGCTCTCAATCGAGGAGGCAGCTGCTTGTGCCTGTTCTTGTTTCAATATCACGTCCTTGTGGCACTTTGAGCACATATTGGCGGTGGCAGCACTTCCGAAGAAGCCACAGTTGTTAACACAGAGGATTGGGCCTTTTGGAGCCTGGCATCCTGTCTCATCGTGCGACTCCATTGTTCTGATCTGCTGCAAAAGAGAACATTATGTTCTATTACAACGAACAGAAGAAGAGGGACAAAAATCCAATGAAGAATATTTAATTAAAAAGAGAACAAAAACATCAAACAGCAATTTCAAGAGCAGAAAACAACTGCAACCCTTGCACAAAATGATTTTGTCAAAAGCAGCAATCAAGTTGGATTGTGAGGTTCAAATCACAATCTACAGCTTCGTTCCGCAGAAACCGAGAGCAATAACAACCGGAAGAGGATCGAAAAAGGAAGAATCTATCAGCCCAATCGCTTGGTTCCAAAAGATGCATTTAGACATCCTACTACTATAAACCACAACCAAGTTGAGGTAAAGCTTCAACTGGTTCAACGACCTAGTCAGCGTTTGGTAACAAGAAGTATCCTGAAGGGAATACTGTTCAAGCAATAAATTTAACACCATTAGACATAATTGAAGCACCCAAAGGAAGCAAACGGTGAGTCTTGAGACTCGTTCATTCCAACTGGCCCAGCTTTTACCGCTGGCTTGGCAGACCATGTCATGGGTTCATTTTCAAATACATCACTGTGAAGTACATCCCCAGCACACATCTCAAGTGACTCAATCCATCGCAATACCACAAAAAAGAACAAGAAAAAAGAAAACCTACGTGGCCACATAACAGCAGAACAATCAGAACCCAAACTCAAGAAGAACACAAACACATAAGTTTTCCCCGAAAATGTCACCGAATCAGCTAAAAAACCTAGGTGACGGTTCGATAGTATGTTCCAATTACCCTAAGACTTCACTATGCAAACCACCCAAAAGCAGAGAGCAAAATGAAGACCGCGCACTCCTCCGCAAAACCAACACACGAACAATCTTGAAGAGGAGAAAACGAAACATTTCCGACCACTAATTCCACAAATCAATCATCACAAGGCCTCGCAACATAAATTAAAAAAAAAAAAAAAACAGCAAACTACAGACTTCAAGAGGTAGAAGGAGAGAGGCCTGGATTTACCTGATTCGGCTGATCTCGCTCGCTAAAAATCGAAACTTAGGTCCAATTCCTGCAAAACGAAAAACACCCAAATTCAATTTGAGCCACATAAAACGGAAAAAACGAAACACCAATAAGAAAGCTAACAAAAGTCAAATCAAACCCCGCAAGAAACTGGGGGCAGAAATGAAAGAACAGAAGCTCAAACAGATGATTACCCCGAACGATTCTCCGGATGCGATCGCGAAATGATCAGAGGAAGGCGAGACCAGCAAGAATCGAGAGCGCGATTGAGAGGAAGAGAGAGAGTCTCTCCCTCTATCGTCTCGATGAGGAGTATATAATAGAGAGAGAGAGAGAGAGAGAGAGAGAGAGAGAGGGGGGCAGAGGAAGGCTTCTCATACTTTTTTCCCTCTGCCAACAAACGCTTTCCACTGAGTCGGTACTGCCTAACTCAATGACCCCGCATTTCTCTCTTATTGCGGTTTTGCCACTGGTCCCGAGTCCCGACGGAGCTACAGCCCTGGCCGCCGGAGAGCTGCATCTGAACCGTTGGATGTCACGTCGTGGGACCCCTCGTCCCGCATCCGACGTCGCTAATCCGATCGGACGACGCAGATGCGTTGGGCTCCCCATGCGCACGGTCGGCTCAGCAGATTGGGCTTTGGGCAGTCTGTGTGTGTCTGGCGGACCGGCCGACACGGTCCGGCGGATAAGCACGACCTGGTTAAGGTTCACAGGACATGCTACTGTCCTTTCTCGGCTATTTTCCATTTTTCTTTTCTATATTTTTGTTTGCCTTTCCTCTTCGGAAATTAAAATAGAGAAAGATTATTCAGGTGTTTTCTTATTTTCCCCTCTTGAGGGGACCATTCATGGTTGATTACTTTCTTTCCTTCCTTTTCCGATTGACTAATGTATGGACATTAATGGGCTTTTAAATTCGACGCGAACAATGGGGGTCTCGGCCCTCCAAAGCCAATAGGCCTTCACCTCTGGTTAGCGGGGTTGCCAGCCTTCACCGAGGCACCGATGACCCCGATAGCCATCACTATCGCCTTATCGATGGTGGGGCAACGGCCACAGACGAGAGGGCAGCCTTCTCGCTTGTATTTATATATTTTTAACTTGTAGCTTTTTTCAATTTTAAAAAATAGAAAAGGAACTAACAAAGAAAAAAATTCAAAAAATTAAGGCTCGTTTGTTTACGGAAAATATTTTTTGGAAAACATTTTCCCAATTTCCGGTGTTTGGGGGCGGAAAATAATCGGTCAACGGAAAATATTTTCCGGTCAACAAAAAAACCTTCTAAAACCAAGGAAAATGATTTTCATTTTGAGAAGAGGAAACATTTTCACACTTTTCATTCCTCCTCTCTTTCAACTATTTTTTCTTTTTAATTATTTTTTTCTTTCTTTTCGTTATTTATTTATTTTTTCAAACTTGAATATTTTAAATTTTATTTTTTAATTACTTTCTTTATTATTTTTTTCTTTTTTGTCGTTTTTTTTTTTTTTTTTTTAGTTTCCTTTCTGGTCGCCGACCTCAAGCAAGAAAGCCTATAGCGAGGAACAAGCCGTGACGTCCCTCTTGAACTCCTTGTGCTCCACGCGGAGCTCGACTCGCCGTGCGGGCGACATCGGCCTTCCCGATCTTGAGGCTCATCGCCGCAACGTAGTTGACGTCGACGAGTGGGTCGGCGAGGCATTCAACGGCCAATTCCGTGTAGCGAGGGTGGCCTTGAGGAGGCGCTCGCGAGACCTCCGATAAAACGCAAGCAAGATCGCGGCCGGGCGGCGCCAAACTCAAGCACGTCGATTTCTCTCTCTATCTCTAGAAACGCGAGCTTCAAAAAGTAGAGCGCTACATTTTGAAGGAAAAAATAAGATGAATTTTCCTTACCAAACGGCGGAAAATATTTTCTAAAATTTTTTAAGTTTTTGCCAAACATCGAAAAGGAAGTCATTTTCCTGGAAAATAACTTCCCGAAAACATTTTCCGAAAAGATCATATTTTCCGCGAAACAAACGGCATAAAAAGCAAATAACAAAAATGCCCATAACTAACCGGTGAGTCGACCTTTTTTTTTAACTTTAGGCCATTATTTGAAATGATTTTTACTTTAGGCCTTTATTTGATAAAATGATGATACTTTAAACTTTCATTTGAGAAAACGATGACACTTCGGGCCCTTAAATGAAATTTTTCCAAAATTTTATGTTTCCTATATATGTAATTAATTTCAGTTACTTACTTGATTCATTTGGTGCAATATATTCATTTTTATGGCCAAGCAAAACCATTGATCAAGTCATAATTGCAAGCATACTTAACTGGATCGAATCTATTTACTATTACGTCACGACATATTACAACAAACAAAGGAAATATGGAAAAAGAAATTCAATTTATCTAATGGTTCAGACCGAACAACAAGCTATCGAAACAGAATCGAACCGGCATTTTCGGAATTTCCTCTCTTTTTTTTTTTTTGCATTTTTATTCGACAGTGTGATTTTTTTTTTTTTTTGTACTCACCTCCACTTTTTTTTTTTTTTTTATACTTGGAGCATATTTAGTCATTTGGAATGGATTTGATTGTCAAGGGAGCTTTCATAGTTTCACTAAGTGCGACAAGGGGGGTGCTGCTAAATTGTGTCTCTTGATTCCTCCTGTGTCCCGGTTGGCTAAGACATCTTTTGGCAAACTTGTCTGTGATGGCAAGGTGCAAATCCAATCCGCTGATTAACGAGGACAGAGGAAATTATCAGGCCCAATGTGGCGTATGCACTCATGCAATCACTAAATTAGATTAAGCCCATATCATTATTCTTTTTTCTCTGAGTGTTACGCTATTTTTATCTTAATAAAATTCGATCCGGTCCGAAGTTATATTAATGGAAGAAATAAGCCTCCGGTGACTTGTCTAATGCTAGAATGTCGTTTACATCATAAGATTGAAGCCCAAGTCATCTTAGCTCTTTGAAGCACGCTTCGTGCATGGCAAGGCAACCCATGCCTCGGGATCAATCCTTGCATGTTCCTTTCCTCTTCTATTTCCCCTTTTTATGTTGCACATTTCTCTTTTTGTGATGTACTTCTAAGAAGTGAACTTGCTCGAGCTTGTGTTTTTGCATACAAGAAGATTGAACTTCCCGTTCGTCTTTTAGGAAAAACGTGACATCAGTTATCGTTTTTTGTCGAGAGTGTCGCATCATTCGTGGATGCCAAATTGCAAGTTTAGTACTTTAAATTTTGCACTACTCTTATTTTGCTTTCTTGGACCCTAATTTGTCATCATGACAACATTTTCCTGTTGAATTTATTTTGAGACCAATGTGGAAATTCACAACATCACGAGTCACCCATCACATCGAGATATTTTGTGAAGTAGTTCATGGCAAGAAATCTGTGGCCGAACGGTCCTCGATTGAGCATTTCTTCCGAAGCTTGGTCTATGTGAATCGGGTTGGATCACTATAAATTAGATGTGATCAATAGGTCGGGGTCTGATTCAGCCCACCTAGGCCCGAATAAATGGGCCGACATGGGCAATAGGCTTACGTTAAAAAGGTCCGGCCCACCCATAATTGGCCCCGCCCCGCCCCGTATATATTTCTACGTAGAGTACAATTGTACATACAATGGGGGCGGCCTTGGGTAGTCATAGTGTGATAGGCTCGACCTTCGGGCTATGTCCGGCTCTAGTCCGTCCAATGATCACCTTCATTACATACGACATATCTATCGCTGTGCCGATTGGAAGTGTAAGTGTTGTACGGCCCGGTGTAATTCAGGGCTTCATCGCCCGACATTAATGATCATATCTTCTCAAGTTGGCGAGTTTGTGACCATCCCTTGATGGCATTCATTAGAAAAACTTAATGAAAGTCCCGCTTCGAATTGGAAAGGTTTTGTAAGGTGAGTTTCGAGATACTTCCATTGGGAGCTTGGCAAACTCGGATTGGACCGGGTCGGGTCAAAGTCGCTCCCACCTCACGAATAGCTAAATTGAGGAGGCTAATCTACCTCTTTAGGACATTCACTCTGCACCTCCCCTGTGATGATTTCTCTGGCTGCTTATGTGTTGTACTTGGTGACTGAGCATCTCGTGGCTGCTTAGAACACATGATATCAAATCGAAATGTATCATTCTCCTTGGCCTAAGTGCTCTCAACTGGTAAATTGAAGAGGTCAATTTACCTCCTAAATTGATAGGAATATCCATCCTTCCTCGCCGAAACAGTTAAAAAGAGTTTCGGGCCGCTGCACCTAATTCGGCGCCAAGTTCCGCTTCGCCTTGTGATTCCGACCATCTTCCATTGAGCTAACCGAGACAGAGAGAGTCATACAGGAGTAAAACACAAATCTTTCCTATGAAATGTGTCTTACAACGGCAAGAAACCTTACTGCAGCACTGCATGTGAGAAAAAAGTGGTGCACTTTGGCGAGCCAAATCTCCGTTTCAGATCGCCACCGCCGCCATACACGAGTGGACGTCTCTTTCGGGTTTGGTACTGTGACCATCTCAATGCACCTGCCTGTTTCAATGAAACCAGTAAGAACCACATGGCGTGGCTTTCCATCTTCCTAAACGTACGTCCCATAAGTTGGATGGAAAACGTCAGTCAGGTGCTCCCAGAGATTTTAGCTTGGCTAAAGCGAGTTCCCAACTGCGTGTGACCTTGCACTCGATGAGTCATCACCATTCACCATCATCTTTTCCACGATTAGGTGTTGCATCTGATTCTTTCTGTGCGGCTATTTATGTTAGAAGAACATACACGTTCCATAAATGTGTGTATATGTTCACTTGCTCCATCTCCCTGCGGCTACAGATTCTCCTCTCTCGATCTCTCCCACTCCTGGATACAAGTTTACTATGCGAAGAAGCAAAATGTCGGGTTTTGGCGTGAAACTCGCGGCATTTGTGGTGCTGCTGCTCTTCATGCCGGGGGCTCTGGCTCAGGACTCTGAAATCGCGCCTTTACCAGCTATGCTAACCGGAGCCAGCTTCGCTCTTCTTGTTCCTTGCTTTCTCGTCTGCTGTGGGGTACTTCTCAGTCTGGTTCATGGTGTTTTTCAGCTCATGTGATCTTCCTTTGATGATTTTTTTGGTCCTTCCGCATAGAAGGGTGTGTCCTTACCGATATCGTCAGCTTAGAGTTGGCATAAAACAAGTAGCGTGCACAACACGTCATCTTGTGCGTGCCGATTATTCAAGTTCGCGAGAGAGAAGTACCATGGGTATTGGATATATTCGTTATTTGTACTCATTTGTGCTCTAATCAGGACTCCGAGATATCATTGATTGAAGATTTTCCATGATCACTTCGGTTGTGCTGGCTAAGGATTTGATGGTGTGATCAATGACTGCGCTCCAAACATACCAACTAAGGGCATACGGCCATAAGATCTCCCGGACTCTGATCTAATTACCAGATAAATGCCGCTCACAACCCATAAGAGTGCCATCCAAGTAACAACAAAGAAAAAACAAGGGTTCCTCCAGAGATCTGTTGGTAATGGTGATTTTCATTTCATTACCACATACCATCAAGAACGCTACTGAAACAGATTACGCTTTTCCCGCTAAAGCTAACATAAATCGACAAGAAATACATTTCGTCATACAATATATCATATAAATCAAAACTGATATGCATGATCGTTAATCAAAAATGTCACATGGACCTTCAACAATCTGAGATACAAACCGCGCGAGCACTACAGACAAAATTGACGACCTTAGTACTCTGTACATTACCATTTCCACACCCATTTAATTGCAGTTTCCTATCAAATTATGGGCCTCACAACTGAAGTTTCTGTAATAAATCAAAACATCCGGTACCCATCTTCACAGGTAGCCCGAGGCAAATGCGAGCGGATGGGGTCTCCAAGTTGTCGAGCACCCCATGATATGCTGCATCAACTATGAACTTGGAAGCTGTCTCAAAGGACATCTTACTGAAAGGCGATAAGGACTCTGCTATACCACCGAGCCTGTTCATTGGACGATAACCACCTGTGTGGGTCATAAAGTCTGCAATCAAGGTGAGGTGACGGATGTCCACAGATATTCCATATGAACCGAAGACATTCTGCACCTCCCTTATGATGGTTTCTCTTGCAGCTTCTACGCCATATGTAGTGAGCATCGCATGGATATCGTTGGAATATATATATCTAATGTCCAGCTCATCTTGCATTTGCCAAAATGCACGAAAATCTGCTCCGTTTGTATGAAGCGCCGGAATTGCATCTTTCTCCTCGGCTTCAATTTTCTGTCTTCTTTTGGGATCTTCTCCATAGTAGATCACTTGATTCTCTTTGCAAGAAATCACTTGACAAGATTCAATCTTGCCAGAGCTCCTGAGGTATACCTTTTTCGCCACTTTCTGAGCAATCTGCATGAATAACAAGAGCGTGACCTTCACAATAATCGAGGAACTAGAATACAAGCCACCAAAGACCAACTTTCCCGAAATTTCCACAAGAGAGGCAAGCACGAATCAAGATTGTGAGCGGTAAAGTTGCTTCAGGATGTAGCACGTCCTAGGAAAGGTCATCGACGGGATAGTATTGGTCAAAAGAGAGGTCAAGGAAGATGAAATATGCTACACATAATTTTTAAGTCAGGTACAAGTACCAAAATGAAGATCCTATTATAAAGCTGGTCATGGAAGATAAATAGCACAACTATATCGAAGCGGAACATTTTCCGACAGTGTGGATAATTGAAGGGGACAATCAGTTAATCACCTGAGCCAGCAAAATATGAGGTTCATTAGTAAATCTGAAATGGACCTCAAAGTCCAATCCATTTGCTGCCACAAAAATCGCTCTGTCAAAATCCTTTGGTATGAACCTGTTTTTTCTTTCGTTGTTCGACTTAGCTTTTTTCTTAGTTTTCTTTGTTTTAGAAGGGCTCACAATCTCTGGTGCTATCCCAGGCGTCCCATCTTCATCCTTGCCACTATCAAATTCATTAGCCTGATCAGCATCACTTTCTAATCCAGCAGACAGCTCCGGTTCATTCCGTTCCTCTTCATAACCGTCCTCATAGTCCATTTCATCTGTAGCTTGTTCTTTACGTTTTTGACCATCAAAACCAAGATCATCATTGTCATTGCCGTCATCATCATCATCATCAGCATCGTCATCCAAGTTCCTCTCCTCAGCATGCTGTGAAGCCAAACCAGACTCATCTTCATCAGTCTCGCTTGATGTCTTGGGTCTTGAATCTGGTGTAAAATTCTTTATCCCACTGATTTTGGAGAGCAGAAGAACATGATTCTGTATTGCATCTTCCAACTCCCTAAGGTACACTACTGTTAAGATCTCTTCACAGTGCTCTAGCGAACAGAATTCAGTCCTGTTAAGCTTCATTTTCAGTTTATATCTTCTGTAGACCTGGCGATTGTGATTATCCACTTCAAATGGCACAACTGCAACTTCCATACTTTCAATCCTTTCAGCCACAGTTATTTTCTTTAATTTTTCAGCAAGAGAAGTGGCATCATCCCTGCAAATGACAAAAAGCATTCTCAATACAACAATACAAAACATAGAAACTTCTCACGTAAATGCACATTCTCATTAGTAGTAATAAAACATTTCGAATCAACGGACAGAATGTAAGCATAAAACCACTCAATTTGTCATGGCTTGAGGCCTTCAACAATCGGTCCGCCATGAGTGCCATCTAAAAACTTAAACAAAGCAGCAGAGCTATATATTAACTAAAATGTATTAAAAATTGAAATTAAGCCACCAGCTAACGCATGCTACAGTCATTCATAACAAATTGAAGCCCCACAAATAACTTTATGGCTAAGCAGAGAAAATGCTCCGTTAGTAGATAAGGCAGGTGACTGCATACTGAGAAGATACGACAGTTCTTTACATTTACGGAACAAGCATATAAATCAACAGATATGCATCAAGATGCAATAACTAACATCAAACACTTAAACTATGCTTGCATGCACAAACTTTGAAGACCACTGAATAATTTTCTATAGGGAGAAAATACTTTGAAGTCCTGAAACATCTCTGTTTCTCTTGCGCGCGAGCGCACAACTTCTCCTTTCAACTCACTGACTCAAGTATCTACTTCCACCACCTCTAAATATCCTCTCACAACAAACAGATGCAATGAATATTTCCTTCCTCCAAATATCTCCTCACAACAAACAGCTTGTAAGTGGAAATGCAATGGATATTTCGAAAGCTAGGAAACTAGTTTACTTATTTACCCATAGACACCTCTGACTTTTCTATATGACGTTTCTTCTACTCTGAGTAAATTCCACAAATTCAGACGGTTAGGCAATAAATGACCCTGAATTATTACCAAGCAACAAAACTTCAAATTTCAACCTGCACAGCTTCTCAAACTAGTGGGAGGGACCAGTGACATGTAATCAGAGCGACGATTCATTCTCTTCAATTCTCAGAAGCAAATGGGGCAAAAGCAATGTGAGGCAGATTGAAGCTTGAAAATTTGCTTAAAGACAGGACTATGAACAAATTCAACTATCCCTTGCATTTGCAAAAGACGAGAAAATCATCATAGAAACAGATGATTGTTCTCTTCACATTCCTATTGATAATTCGATTTCTAAAGAACAGGGCTGAATAATTCGAAGAAACTGCAGGTCAACTCAAAGATGCATATGAATAAATGATGCAAAAGGATTTTTTTTCCATCACTGTTTCCACCCCGTTGAATGCCTCGTACCAAAAATTAGATGAGCCCACCTTTTCGTTGAAATTCCAAACACCAATGTCTATCCAAATTTCTAATGGTTTGATGCACTGAGAAGTTCTAGGTCATGGCACTTTATATTTATCTAAAGCATAGAGGTTGCATTAAGCAGCTTACTTTGGCCTCCCTCTCCGTAAAGGGCAGGTCAAAATCGGAGTCTTAATATCAGTGGATGCGGTCATCAATATCTCCTGTAGGCGTGGAATTCCAAGTGTCACATTCATTTCTCCCCGACCAGCATGATGAAAAGTGTTCAATCTGGATAGCCAAAATGTTTGATATCATCAGAAAATTAAGGAAAGTGTTGACAATAAGAACAATAAGCAATCATGTCTACATCCACAAGTAAGAAATATTCAATGTTCCCTTTCTGAATTTAGAAAGCAACGATAAATTTTCAGTACGTTTAGTAGACGGCCCCACCAAAAAGTGTACCAGCCTACACCTAAACATGCATAAATGCGAGTTTGACTACAGATTCTGCGAAAGTACAGCACAGGATAAAATGAAAAAGGGAGTAGGAATTCAGAGAAATATTGAACCAAAGAGCTTTCAGAAAAGTTTTCGTTTATTGTTCTAATTTTTATCAGGAGTTTGTTATTCAGAGAAAAATGGAAGAAATCATTTCATTGAGGAAAATCCCGAATATAAAACTAGGGCCGACGAAAGCTAATTCAACAATACACAGGAAATTGATCTCACAAATCCATTACCAGCATAGATTCTAAGCACTAAACTTAGCTTCTGAAGTGACTCTACTGCGATCTCAACATCAAATCCTATGTCAATTACACGTAACAACTTAGTTAACTTAATTCCACATGGATCAACAATATAGATAATCAAAGTAATTGCAAGAATTATCCTAGATCCCAAGCCATATGCACTTTAACAAAAGCAAGCATGAATAACATAGCTTGCATGATGTTGGTTCAAAGATGATCAACTCAGAGAAAGCAAACAAGCATATTACGTCATCTGTGTCGATGGTTCTCCAACAGACTGAGCAGCAACTACGCCAACTGGTTCTCCAGGTTGTGCAAGACTTGAGAAATATTTTTGTTCCACTGACTTCACAAAGTCTTCTGGCTTTAATATCTCGTTCTTTGCTAATCCAGGAACTGAAAGATTCCTATCACACATGAACTTATTTGCTTTGTCCTTTAGGGCAGCTGGCAAATCTGTGATATAGCTATTAGATTTGCGAAGCTCAGTGGAATACTTCACCTTCATAATGTCATGATTCTGCGTGATAATAATGAAGATATTATCAATGATAAAAGCAAATATGGATCTCACAAAAACAGAGTCCATGGATCAAAGCTCTTACAGCCAACAGGGCATCAAATTTTGCCACAAAGCTTGTTTGATGGACATCAATACCGTCTTCTCCATAATAAAATTGCACAATGGACCCATCCGCATCTCGGACAGTATGATCATAAGAAACTTTTAGGCATTCAAGATTTTTTACCAAGCATCTCTGCAGATACCCACTGCGAGATGTTTTGACTGCTGTATCAACTAAACTGCGGAAGAGCCAAAAAGATATAAATCAGGCAAATCACAATTGATGTCAACTTCATTGGACACTACATCACTTTCTTAAGAGATTTTGTAAGAAATCTGTGTAGAGTTTCAAAGTACCAATCTATTTTCGATCTCAAGCCAACTTTCAAAAAATATTCTGAATCATTCCCACAGTACAACTCTGGTTAAAAGAATCCACTATCTGCATTTCAATTTGTTCTCAAAGTAGTCAATCATGCATTCAGTATTCAGACCTTAGCATGCAGTAGTCACAGAGCAGTGAAATCACCAAAATAGACAACATATTAGACAAAAACGAAGTCACTTTTTTCCTTACCCATTGGCAAAAATAGAGACCTGGAAGCATGTAGCCAATTTTAAAAGACAGAACTAAAAGCAATGGCTAGCTAATGCTCAACCAAAAAAAAAGGGAAAGAGAACCCCTTAACCTGGTCGAACCCCATTGTTCAATTTGGTAGACTTGCATTTCATAACTAATTAGATGAGGCATTCTGTACCAGCAACACGTCATAATCCTTGTGCCTTGAACCATCAAATATATTTACCAAAGATTCAGAATTTCAAACACCAAACAACAACAACAACAACCCCCCCCACCCAACAACAAGAAGAAAAAAGGGGGCAGAAGAGGTTTCACACTGCCAATTGATTCTCTTTTACACCACTGAAACTTCAACTATTTGAAAGGATTTCACATCTGACGCCACTAGACAAGACATAATGTGGAGGCTACTTCTCAAGCCAAAGGACTCCATAGACACGATTGCAAAGATTTATCGGCACAAGTTTCTTCTCCAAATGCAGTTGTGCCCCTTGATGGTTTCACGCTTGTGATTTCATCAAGGTTAGAACTGAAGGTTCATCCTCAGAGCTGCTTTTCATTAACAGCAGCAGCTCAACTTGTGTCATGTTCTATTGCACTATTACGCCACAACAAGGCTTTATAAAAGCACTTTTTATTAATATTTTATTCTTATATCTCAATATGCGTGCATGTGTGTAAGGCACCATGAGTTTCAACAGAGGAATCCATTGCTGCAAAAAGATAATCATAACAGATAATGACGTGATCATCTTTATATCCACTGCATTCTCAGACAAAGTCCAAAGATCACTTACAACTACGGGACGAAACATAAACATGCCCACATATACAGATAACCATCTCAAGATTGTACTATCAATTGATTTTGGAAAAATCTTATCCTACAAATGGAAACAAATTACCCTTCACGGCCAGCCATACAATGGAAGTAATATTCTTGAAGCCGCAGACCAGTAAGAAAACGATCAATTATAAAGCCTCCAGCCCTAGATGCCCAATCCCAAGAAGGAAAGCAGGGCAAAGTCTTTCCAGAAACCATTCTAGGGACTCGCCTACCTTCTAGCTCCTGTTGACCCAAATGAGAAGATATTTGCTGGAAATTCGCCTGTTTGAGGGGGAAAAAGGGAATTTCTAAGAGTGCCAAAAGTATAAATGTACCGAAACATTTATTGATGAACCAGAAATCTGAATCGGCGAACTTTGTCAAACTCAGACCTAGTTTGATAGCTTTGTGTCACTTGATGAATTTATTAAAAATATACATGTTTCAGATATCAATTTTATGAGTGCATATACTGCATACGAACATAAATGAAGCTATAAGCATAGTTGTCAGCATTGCGGGCAATATCATAGGCATGATCATTCCATTTGCAAAGATCAATCTCGATCACTCAAAAAATTGTTCTAGGTCAGGCTCAAGATCGGATAGTTGTAAGATCAAATAGTAAATCAGCGACAAGAACATCTTTTCTTCTTATTTATGCACACAACATCACTCCGCAAACTTACAGAGCCATCCAATAGAACTGAATAACCTCCCCAATCAAAAGAAGGTGATGCAAATGGCTTGTCAGCAGCTATAATTTTTTCAATTTGTTCATCACTGGCATCTTGGACCTATGGAGCTCTTAACATTCCAGACAATCAGAGTTGACTCTTTAAACTGCCCGCACATAGCCTCATCAGATATTATTATGCTCATCTCCTATATAAACGTATGACATATTGTTACCAACATCCTATAGTAGTCTCTTTTCTACTTCTCAAATGATTAAGAAGAAAAGGTTGCCTACATCATGTATTCAAGTTGAGTTGAATACATCACCGAGTCAAGTCAAACCGTCCAAGCTTTATCATGATATCTAAGACTCGAGTCAATGAAAACCATAGGCAAAAGAATTCTAATGATCTTCCAAAAAACATTCAACACAACTAGGTGAAGTCAAGCAAAGCATAAAAGCAGATCGAAATGCATGTTATCAGTATCCAGAGGATAAATATTAAATAGATACTGCAAGGATTGGATCATGGAGATGAACATGTAGAGAAGACGAGCAACTTACAGTACCCCCTTTAGCCCCAGATGTAGTCATCAGTGAAATGCAGTTCTTCGCAGTGGGCTTGAATAACCCTTCAGACAGCAAATTCTTCTCAATCTTTTTACTACTCAACTCATTTAGCCTACTAATCATCCTCCTATCCAGATTGGTCAGCGCTGAATCTCCATTGCCGCGTATTACTTCTTCAATTTTCCATTGAAGTTTTGCTGAGTCTGTCACACAATTGCATTATTAGACACCAATCTCAAGCACATAATCAAATCTAATATGAAGACACACACAGTCTGACGAAGATGACTTCACTAAATCTGGAAGTATCAAACAAAGCCCGCCAAGAACCTGAAAACTGCTACTTGCAATCAGCTATGTAAAGCCTGTAATTATGTCTGGCAAAAATCTAGGCCCATTTGAATAGCTAGATACTGAAAATACTGCATTCATGTGGAAAGGAATTTAGAGGAATGGAACAGAAAAAATCGATCTTTTATATTTAATTAAAAGAAGAGCATAACATCAAACACGATCAAGATTTATGCATCTGGCAGCCTGCTGCTAGATTTATGGTAGGAACGAATTATAGTGTTCAAGCACCAGACACGGATATCGATATGCACAATAAAAAGGATATCGATAGAAAAACTGAATAAGATATTACTGGTTGTTAGCAGGATAAGTTTTAAAAAGGAACAAGAACTTAACTAGATCAGCAAGCAAAGAAAGAAGGAAATTGATTCCATAATACTTGCAAGAAAGTAACAGGCATATGAACTCACTGTTCTTAACCCCAACAACCTCGCGGTGTACTTCCTCTCCACATCTTTCACATTCTTCAAGTTGTTGTTGTCTTTTTTCATCGACATCTTTACTCAACAAAAGATCATCCACTCCACACGTGAAACCATGCATCTGAATCATCAAGATTGAATTATGGAAGTTCATACACTTGATAGAGAAAACTTAATCTTGAATGCTTATTCTACAGTCATTTACCTGAAGAAAAGCCGTAAATAACCGACTAAATGCAGATAGCAAAATTCCTGCAGTATTTGAACCATAAAGCTCCTGAACTGTATGGACTAGACCGTAGTCACCAAACTGAGCCTTATCGATGACCCCGCAAATTAGGTAGTTTCTGAATATCAACACAGTATCTTCACCAGGCTCTTCATTTCTTTTCATTTTATCTCGAATGAATTCTCTTGGCTTGTCCTGTTCCTTCACTTTATCCTTGTCATTCCCTTTTCTCTTACTGGGTTTATGCTTAATTGCATCTTCTTTTCCTGGTTCACTTCGAACAATCTTGCTGCCAAGTTTTCTTTTAAAAAAGTCAGATGGTATCTTCCCCTGCTTTTCCACGGTAAATGGCGGGTAACCTCTAGTTAAATGATCTAGAACCGCAGCAATCAACTGCAAAGAAAGGAGGAAACAGTAATTGTCAGTATGCATATATGACCCACGAAATGTCTCCAAGTGCATGTATGACTACAGAATGGAAAAAAAGAAAGGACAATTTATTGTAAAGCAGTCCATCAATTTCAAATTTATTTTGCCTCTCAACTTAGATTGATTTGATGAATCTTGAAGCACTTGTATCAAGAATCTGCCATATGAAGTATACGACCTGTTTTCCTGTCCAAAGAGGCTCTGGTTTCCAAATGGTAGGCACGGGACAGAGCATATTCTCTTCAAAATCAATCGCCACTTTTTTCCCAAGTTTCCTTAAAGAACCTGATCCAGCAGTAGAAACTCCTGAGCTATAAAGGAGGTGATTGAATTCATCGTAATTCAAAAATGTATCCTTCTTTGTAAGAATTGCAGCACTGACAATGTGATCCTGACAGAATAAAGACCATAGTTACATCGAACTGTAGTTAATAACAAGGAAAGTTGATTGACAAAAAAAATGACACCTGGATCAATGCTCTAATAGGAGAGCCATTGGTTGGTTTAACATATTGATTGTTTGCATTCACAATGTTGTAAGCTTCAGCACGTGAAATATCATCTTGTGGAAAATGGACATTCATTTCATCACCATCAAAATCAGCGTTGTATGTACTGAGAGCACAAACAAAATGTCTGAATGAGGTCTCACGAACAATTGCAAAATGAACCTTCAAACATAGAGTAGTCTATATCTGGCCAACCTGCAATTAGCGTAATGCATCCGAAGTGTTTTCTCCCCCTTCAATACACGAACAACGTGTGCCATTATACTAGGCTTGTGAAGTGTAGGCTGCATGGCAGGTATATCAAACTTCATCAAGGCCAGGGAAGAACAGTGGCGTTTACTAACAGACAATGGTTGAAGTCGTGAGTAATTAGGAAAAAGGAAAAAACAGCATTAGCATGTCTTATCAATACCAGGACAGTTATAATCTTCTTCATGCACTTTACATCTAAAAATAGTTTGGTTTTTATACTAAGAAATTCCACATCTTAAATCCTGCAGTATTCTCTTGGTGGGCCCACTTGGGTTCCTCTAGTTCTCTATTTATCACATGAACGCGCTTGGTCCCTGTAGCTAATGTATGAAGTTATTCTGGCCCTTCAAACGTAAAGAAGAACCCCTATTAATGATTACTTGTACATTGCCTCCCAACTAGACTCAGAACAAAATACATACAGAGGATTACACATCAAATAAAACAGGAAGCTCCACAACCTTAGACGTTTGACGATTTTATAGTTAAAAAAACTTGGAAAATGTAGAACTCAACATATATGTCACCCAGAGTCTCAGACTACTCTCTGAACTCAGACAAAATATTCGACATTCAATCTTCTCTCATTTACGTCCCAAATCTCATCAATTTTACAAACAAGATCTACTCAACAAAAAGATTAGTGAAATATTGCTATTCACAACTGATTTCTGTCTTACTTTCAGGCAATCAATTATTGACACATTTGGAAATTTGTCATTAGCAATTTTGCAGATCTGTTCTGGCATTTCTTAGCAGTTTGGAATGTCAAACTAGAGCATGCATAAAAGAAAGGTTGTCATTACCTCTACCAAATTGATCACAATTACAAACACGTGTTAGGCTGCTGGTGTGGATGGGAATATTGTTTGGAAACGTAACAAGAACCATACTACATATTTCTTTGCTTTTTATAGGCAGGATTCACTAATCAACAGACTCTGAATGAAAAGCTATTCATAAGTTTCGGTTCTACAGTGGATTGTTGCTACAGAGCAAGTGTGACCATAAATATCCAAGACATGCGGTTAGAAAACACCATTCCTCGAGATTCTAGCATGCACACCATGCCATTTAAGATACGTGTGATTGCTGATTTGATTCATGCATTGGTCCCATTTAAATGGCTAAAAGAATCAATTAATGTGAAAAAGCATGCACACAAATGACATGACAATAAGACTCTACTCCGAGTGCAGCATCACCCCCAAAGAAAGAAAGTGAACCACCCCCCACCCCCTACTGAAAATGAAAAAACAACATTCGTTCTTCTCCCAGAGTCAAAAAAGAGAGAAAGAACAGCAAAACTTGCCATCTACAAAGACATAAAAATCAAAGGCAATGAGAAGTGACCATCCCATATACTCAACTCACAAGCAGCGAAATCGCTCCGGAGAACAACTATATGCTCAGTGGAAGAATGCTTCAAGTAACACAAGGATATCTACAGCGTACTATCAGCACAAATATACAGTACAACCCCAAAATGTTTAAAATGTGGCCTTGATGTAAGCTGATGAGGTGTTGTACCCACCTTTCTCAACCATGTCGGAGAATAAATATGATAAGAGCAATGTCTCTTCCAAAATGCATATACTAGCTATTAATGAGTTACTGAGTCAATTTACAATTATTTTCAAAGCAAAAACAAAATCATTCCTCAAAGACAGAACGTAGTAGAGCTATCCCTACCACACCATGCCACAAGAATTACATGTGCAATGAAGCATAAAAAAAAAATTACAAAGAGACTAGCTTGTTAACTGGCAAAAGTTATAACAAATCTTTCTTCCTGCTGGTCATGAGTTGGTCACTCTGCAGTAATTACACAGCAGAAGCAGTAGCCAAAGCAATTAGGCAGATAATTTTATACAACAGACCCTTAAGGCGGCATCTGAACAACAGCTGGAGCCCAAGTATTGACATGCAGGAACATGCATTCTTCATGACACAGGAGAAAAGAACAATTTCATAAGTAAGTCCATGAAAATAGGGTAGCCAAAGGACCATTTGTAAACAAATTCAAGAGAAGGACCACATTTCTCCTAGAATCAAAGCAAGCAACACGAGACGAATACTGTCAAGTATGTACTACAGCAGAGTACCTGTCTATTGACCAGAACAATATCTCCATCTCTCAAGTGCCGATATACGATTTTGCCTTCAAACTCATTATCAGAACTCTTCCCAGTTTGTGTGACAACCCCTCTTGACGAAGGTAATCTCCTTGAGATCGAAATTCGACCTTTTCTAGCTGGTGGTAGTTTAAGAGTAGATAACTTGTCAATGTAGTGTGTTGCTCCTGGGTGAATTTCTGTGCCATTGATAATAGCTTTACGCAAACTAAAAGTATTCCAAGGAGTTACTCTCTGTCATTATAGGCATTAAGCCAAAAGGAAAAACTCCATCAAGATCATTAGACTTGCACAAATAAAATCAGATATCAAGAAAAAGAATGCAACAACAATAAGTAATTTAGTATTATTGAGCATCAATAAACTCTTTATTGCCAAATATTCAGTATTAGATCCAGAGTCCCAGTGGTTTGAACACAAATTTTCCAAATAAAGTGAATGGAAAGAGAAATATTTCTGTGCTTTATACATGAGTAGAAGGGGAAGGGAAAGTAGAAAGTACAAATGGAAACAATTCCCTGGAAGGATAGACCGTCACTAAATCTATTACTTGTTGCTCTCGGTAACAATTGTTAGACAAAACCCCAAATATCGAGATATCTCCAGATATTGAAAGTTTCATAGAACGTACTGCAATTTTTTTCGGCGATGAACAAAGCTACCCTGAGCCAATTAGATCTCATTTGCAAAAGGGCTTTAAGATCTTATTTTTTTTCACGATAAAATATGCGACAAGACCCCATTTTATAATTTAATTTGGAAATAGAAAATATTTTCATGACACCAGAGAATAAGAATGCACAATTGAAGGACAAATGAATCTCCAACCACACTTCTCAAGTCCTGTACACAATAATAGCAGTTGGATAATAAAACGACAGAATAGGTCTCACAAGAGGTACTGAAGACCCAATGCACTGCATCAAGCAAGCAATAGAGTCACTTCCCAGACAAGGAAATGGACACCTCTTCCGAGGCATATTAGTTGATAATCCGCACAATTCTAATCAATGTGAAAAAAGCACTAAACCGACCTCCCCATGATAAAGGGTCATAGTGACCATAGATCCAGTATATTTGCCGTTTAAGCATAAAAGGATTCAAGGTTTACTTCGGGTAAATCAACACATTACTAGAGCAATAATCAAATCCACCGCATATCAGCAGAAATTTCCATTACGATAGATTCCAAAGTAAACTACACCCTCTATGAACAAGAGCACAGAATTCTTCGTGCTTACCTCTGGGTATGTTAATCTCAATGCAAAATAAGGGGGAATGCCGATTTCATTAACCGCTAAGTAAGGATCAGGAGATATGACAGATCGACAAGCATAATTAACTCTCTTGCCCATCATATTCTGCCGGAACACGCCTTCCTTTTTCTCCAGCAACTGACATATGCCTGAAGCCACATCCCTTTGACCTTGACCTAACAAAAGGGTGGAAAATTGTTCATTTCCTGTCAATAACTCATTAGGTGCATAATAGAACACAAAAATGCACTCCAGCCGAAACAACTAATTTAATCAGTGTGAATTTCTTCTGCAGTGTGCTTGCCAACCTAAATGGGCATAGCATAGTGCTTTACAGGTGAAAAAAATAATGAGACTCTAATCTGCAAGACAGGAATAAGACAAAAAAATACACTTTTAAGATGATAAAAATTGAAAGAAAGTTCTAGTTACCATTTCATCGCCTAGTCCTATTTATCATTCTCCATTAGGAGGATGATTTGATTTTAGAAAGGATCACGGTCTACAAAGATTGGATCTTTAATTCAGTTTGTTCCTGGGTCTTTAAAACTAAGATTATAAGCCCTAAGCTTCTTTAGTGAGATTTTGATCCTCAATCCTCTTATGCGTCGAAATTGGATCATGAGTCTTGCACATGACTGAGATTCCATTGGATTAGTTCATAACCTCTGTATCAGCTAAGTAGTTAGATTTTGATTTAGTTATTATACAAGAACTGTGATCTAGATTTGACACAAGTGGTAGCTAAGAACCAAAGACTGGGAACTAATTGAAGAAATCGTCAACCATTGGAGACCTCGGAAATAATCTTCCTTCAGTTTCATATGGTTGCAAAGGAGGAACTCTTTACTGTTTCTTGTCTATGCACTTGAACATGGAATGGGGCACTAAGACTTTTGGAGCACTTCAGACAAGAGCTTAACGAGAAATTCTATGTCTACCAACTTAAGCTATAAGATGCTAAGCTACATTGGGAATAAAATGTCAGAAAAGAACTATTCATCCTCTTTCTTGTCTATGCACTTGAACAGTACATAAGACTGACAGAGCATTCATAACAAGTGCTTAACAAGGAAATTCTATGTCTACCAACTTAAGCTTCAAGATGCTAATCTACATTGGAAACAAAATGACAAAAGCACACTGACCTGTAGCAGTTTTGCTATCAAAAAGAACATTTATTGATTGTTGAAGATCCATCCACCGGCTAATAATGGCTGCACGTTGCGACCGATTGATGTGAGCATTCCCTAAGGAGATATTGGCCTGCAATACCTTCCCCAATAGGACAGTATGTGGATGTTCCATCACCTGAAAAAAGGGGTGTAACACAAACCACTAAGGTGGAACATCTCACAGAAAAAGTAATAAGCTCAAAAAATATTTCAAGCAAGAAAAAATTCCACTATACAACAAAGCTCCGACATATATAATGCCTTATGACGTGTGCTTACTGTACAGAGATCATAGAGGAGTATTACCAGGTAGCCTATATTCTATAGATGCTAACTTGTTTTAAGAAGAAGGCAGTATGAATTTGCCTTGCCATTTGACCCCTTCCTGTATTCTGAGATAACCTATGAAGGGATGTCATGAAGGCAAAGATCAGAGCAAATAAATATTTCCACGGCTACAATGGGCTAGGAAGTTGATCCAGCATCTCAATCTTCTTAGCTCAAGTACTTACTTATCGTAAACTTGTCATCTGAAGCAGCTAGCCTCTCCAACAAGACATAAGCAGGCAAACATGCAGACAACAACATATGATTCTAACCCTGTTAGATACCAAACATAGGTGAGCATCCAGTATGATGCAGAGTGAGTCTGAGGTCTAGCTAGATACAACTTTGCAATCAAAACCAAATCTTACAATTTCGATCGGCACAGTGCCCTTGAAGCCAACAATTCCTACTTTTCAAGTTGTTTGAGTTTGCTCAATCTTAAAAGAAGCCATTTGGGCATTCTTTTGGATTTCTCAGACTTGTAAATTAATAGCAAATGGTATCACTATTACAAACTTAGATAATGTGATCATGGAAGATTTAAAGAAGCCATTTGGACATTCGTTTGGATTTCTCAGACTGAGAAATTAATACCAAATAGTGTCACTATTGCATAACTTAGATGATCTGATCATGGAAGATAGTGTCAGGTTTGGAGGTTGTGCATTTCATCTGTAGTATTTTCCTCCCCTAGTCAAACACTTGCAATGACTCTGGTGGACCCATCATTATCCATTCCTAAATTTGATAAAGATGCATTAGACTGGTCAGAGAGCAGCAACATAATCTATTAAACCTATTATAAGCTGACCAATCAACAGATAAAAAGAGATGACCAAACAATGCCAGACTTCTCTTCACTCTAGACAAGCAGCACTACACAGGAATAGGACGGTTTAAGAGGAAGCAGCCACAGAGAATCCCCTCCCCCCTTCCAACCCCCTTTTCTTTCTCTTTCCAAATCTATATTACGAGTTTCTCCTTACATACGTCAAGATTCTAAATGTACGATCTAGAAAACAGACAATGACAAATGTTGGTTTTCTTGGTCCATCAACAACAAAATCAGAAGCTACATTATTGTTGCCACTCTATATAGCACGAGATCCCCATTCTAGGATAAAAATGGTAAAATATATGCAGAAACGAAGATCAATTACCGAATCACCTCCCTTAGATGGGGGACGAAATTTGATTGGAGGTACAAGAACAGTCCCCAAGAAAAACATAGAGTGAGTTGCTTTATTCCCATAACCCTGCTGCTGTATGTCACTGATAAATGAGCATAGTCGTGCTTCATTATCCCACAGAAGTTTCATAATTTCATTAACCTGTGAAAAATGGCACGCAACATCAACAAAAATGAAGAATTCAAGCATATGCGGACAATCTAAAATTCTTAGGCGGACAGACAAGAGCAAAGCCAGATCAATGACAGAAATTAGTAGACCTCTGATGGTAATAAAGGTCCAGAGAAAAAATTCTTCTGTCGGATATACTCATCGGATAAACTTTGGCCCTTTCTTCTGTGCCCTTTTTTGCAGTGCCAATACTGTCAGGAGATGCAAAAGTGGCTGATGGAGTTTCAGCTTCATTTCCACCATCATTTTGGAGGGCAACACCTTCAATATTTTCCATCTCAGACAAATTTTCCTCGCCAACTCCATCCAGAAATTGCCCATCCAGTTTGTTCCCTCTAATAATGTTTCCTCTAGTTTGAGCTCCAGTCATGCCACTCTATTGTTCAACCCAAACGGCAAAATTACTTTGTGTATGGAATTTTTTAACGCAGCCATGACAGAGAAACAGTAAGGTAAATATTTGAGCCGAGCACAACAATGTAAGCAATACAAATCAAGCAGCCAGGCATACCCAGCCAAAACTTGGCATTCACTTGAGAAAGAATTTGAAATTCGCGCAATACTTTACACATGGAAAAAGAGATAGCAGATTAGACTAATTTTAAAGTGCAAGCAATAGAAACTATGCAGCCATGGCCTACCGAGACTGAAATTGGCCTTTGCTTAAGAATGAACTCCAAAATTCACACAGATAAGAACAAAGTTCAGATTAGGCTATCATTAAATGTGTCATCAAAGGGCAATAGACATGGCATACAGAAGTTGCTCAATGAGGATGGCTAAGACTAGGAAGAAACTTAAACATCAAACTTCAGCTGCTTAGTTATAAAAGCTATTAGTAGCCTCCTATGTCACTCAGATTCAGGTAGTGGTGCCGAGTATGAATTTGGATCTCTGTGTTTGATTTGTCTATTTATCATGATGTGGGAGACATTGACCGTTGGACATGGACTTAGCATACAAGCATGTAAAACTTGAATGACGCATTTTTGAAGATCTTTGTTCCTATCATTTTTAGGGAGATTTAGATTCTTAATAATGACATGAACTTAAGAGTGTTAACTTCCCAATATGATGTTCCAATATGCACACCACACCAATCTCAAAGCATTGGTGCATCACCTAGGTAGAAAAGCCACTAGTCAGAGTGGCATAGGTAGCCTCAGAAGATAAAACCTTTTCTCCAAGTGTCTTTTGTTCAAAATATTTTTTTGACACTAGGCATCAGGTTTCTACAAAGCTCCCTCATTAATGGATTTTCCACACTATATTTCAACTCAACTTCTAGAGATTCTCAATCAACATTAAAAATCACTCAAGAAAAAACAAGATACCCTACCATCACTCACTTTCAAAAACTCAACTTTTGGGATGACACAGTCACTTTTTTTTTCTTCTCAGACTCTTTAAAAACTCCAAGCATCCACTCATTGAAGACCAAGCCCCAGTTCATATATTCCTTACTTTTCACTACAGTTTATGTTTTCCGATATGTTAACAGTCAGCATTTATTCTTTGATTAAAAGAGAAATCCTTGAGTAGCAATAAGTCAACTTAGACTCCAGTACATCATACACAAACACCAGCTAGTCCAGGCTCCAAAAAGTGAAACCATGGAATCAGCAAACTATAATGGACCCACAATAATGACAGATCAATTAAAATGATCATAACCAACAAATACAAAAAAGTATGCACATATATAAAGGAATTTCCGTCATCAAGCATTCTCAAAATGCATATCTCAATAGCCATACCATGTGGAACCAGCCAAAAGTAGGTTTACTGATCGCAGGACTTTTAGCTTTGCAGTTCTTACACTTCTTATGCATTGGCTTCAAAAACTTATTCAAAACTGAGACCGCTTCGTTGAACTGAAGTGAGGTCCATTCTCCCTGCTTCTGATGCGTAGAGCTATCATGCTGCAACTCAGAGTTCACAGCCGAAGACAATATGTTGCCCGCATTATTAGCCTCTACCAGCGAAGAATTAGTAGCCCATTTGGAATCCAGTTCTTTTGCACTAGCAACATCACCTTTTGCAATGAGTTCCAATTTGGAAACACATGCATCAACCTTTTTCATTTAAAAAGCAGCAGCATAAGCATGTCACGATATGCCACAGGAAAAGAACATCTAAGTAGCGATAATGTAAATCAAATAAACCCTAAACACCCTAAACCCCTACACCAAAAATGGAATTGACATGCAGCAATGCTAATCACGCACTCTTTGCCTGGGATGGGGACTTTTCCTGGGATGGAGAGTAAAAGCAATCAAGGTGCCGTGAATTACCTGGCTCCTACTTTCTCGGAAACGAAAGCAAAAGAAGCAAGTCCTTTTCAGAAGATTATACAGAAAGTTGAATAGCAAGGGGTTATAGACTGGAGAAACGAGGTCAATATGACCGCAATGACCGGGGCAATTCAATGACCGCTGGCAACAAGTTTTACAACTGCAAGAAGAGCCAATTTGAACATCAACCACCCCACCACTTGAATTTCACCAAAACACAAGGGACCGATATGCACTGTCGCTAGCGCAGAAATCAAGTTCCCATCCAAATTAACGGGAAAAAAAGGGAAAAAAAATAGAAGTAGCAGAGACTCACGCCGTTCTCTCATCCAGCGTCCCCATTGCTGGATCATAGAGCCCACCGGCCACTGGCCTCTCCACATTATCGAGCAGAACAGTGTTGGTAACCTTCACGACGCTGTTCTTCCGCACCTCTTCATCCGTCAGAAAACCAAAGCTGACAGCCTCAACATATTCTGAGCCCCCCTGCAACACCAAAAGGAAATTCAGTCACCACCGTCAAGGCGTGAAGCTCATCCAAATAGCTACTTCAAAAGTCGAGAGCGAGGGAAGAGAGCCAGACGTCCGTTGCCTGAGCCATGACGGTGAGAATTTGGCCAGAGACCCTTCCTCCTATGAATTGCGCGAGGGTTTAAGTCTCTCGGTGGTTAGGGTTTTAGCTTTGGGCGGGACGGCTGATGGAGAAGACACCAGCGTGGGCCGAACCGGAAGTAAATAGTGAATTCTAAATAAGCCCACCTCTTTGTATTTCGGGGAAATAAACGAAATTCGCCTCCATTTTACTTCTCTTCTTCATCTCCCGAATATAAAGGTTTTGATTACATTCACAAGATTGACGAATAATTTTTTTAAAATTAAATCAAAAGAGAATAAATTATTAGTCATTTGGGACAAATGCTGCTTAGAGATGGATTTAAAAAAAAGAATATTAGAAAATACATATTAGAAAGAAGAAAAAGGGACTTGAAAAAAAAAAAAAGATCAAGCCGGAATTATGGGACCCCGAGGCCAAAACTTACTTAGGTTCGAGTTACCTATCTACGCTTGGCCAAGCACGGCCCCTATGATTGAGGACTGCGTTTGTACGACCTAGCTAGGCATTGTTTGAGGATCCTTGACCTCGGCAACCACTAGTAAGGGCTCGCGGCCCTCGCCGGTGCGTGGGCACTAACCCCGATCGCCTTTCATGTCTTTTCTCTTTCTTTCTTCTCTTAGGTTTTGGTTTTCTTACCGATGCTTTACATAGTTAGCACCTAAGAAGCACAAGGAAACATCAATTTATCTAGTCAAGCATTGACGTGGCGCTTATGGGTCAATCCACCTAAGCATTTTCCTTCTCACTCCGAGTGACCGGATCAAACAAAAAGACACAAAATGAGGATCTAATTGCACAATAAAACAGTTCGAATCTGACCGAACAAATTTTTTTTAATAGAGACTTGTGCCATCTTAATATAAATAAATAAATCACAATGGTGATTGTTTTCTCGAGCGTGATGGTTGATTTAGTTTTGATGCCAAGCGTGAGCTTGTGTGAGGGTTAGTGTATTATTATGAGGGTGGCACTATTTCCACTCACATTTTGGTTAATGCACTCCTCTTTTTAATCAATAGACCGAAATACCCTTCTCACTCTTCAAGTTATTGTTTCTTTTTTTTGTCAACCTACCCAACATTGCCTTTATTTCTATTTTCCCTTTTAAATATCAAATTCAAAATATAAATGTCAAATTGCACTCAATAAAATATCATTCTATAATGCATCATGTTATCACTTTTCCTAGATAAGTTTGTTATTCTTAATTTATAATCATATGCTTTTAATTAGAAAAGCTATATAAAATGTTGAAAATTTCTAGTTATAACGGCTTATGAACATACAATTTACTGTCTATTTTTTATGAAATAGTTTGAGGGAAACTTTATTTCAAGCAGATTTTGATCTTGTGGGTAGTTTTCAAATAAAATTGTAGGTTTATAAAGTTACAAATCGCTTATTTTTTTCTTTTTTAGCTTTTCATATTTTAATATGAATTGGAAGATGGGGTTGAAAATTTTTCTACACATTTTGCACTTTCAAACTCACGTAAGATTTTTTTAGGGGAAATTTTAAGCATATTTTAA
The DNA here is from genome assembly GCA_021437795.1 of Rhodamnia rubescens. Lineage (NCBI taxonomy): Eukaryota > Viridiplantae > Streptophyta > Magnoliopsida > Myrtales > Myrtaceae > Rhodamnia > Rhodamnia rubescens. Next base: position 557,364 of record JAILYA010000008.1, read on the forward strand.
ATTTTTTATTCACTTACTATGAGATTGAATTTACAATCAACATTAATTTCTTTCTTTATATCGAGTTTTGAATAGCACGAAATTTCATTTTTTTCCTTTATTTGTTTATCATTTGTTAATACATATCTAAATACAAATATGTTCGATATTTTATTATGCTTTTAACAAATTAATCTTTTCCATTTTGTGATCAATTTTTTCTTTCTGTTTTTATGATCGATTAAAAATAAAGGTATATTTGTGGATTAGCCGGATAAAAAAAGAAACATTTAATTAAAGAAAGAGGATGATATTTTAGTAAGTTAATTAGCAAAAAGAAGTGTCCTAGTCAAAATGAAAGTGTAAATAGCGCCGCCCTATTATTAAGTCAAAACACTTTTTTGTCACCTTTCCCTAGTGTTAATTTTGTGCCAAACACTAGGCAGGGGACAAGAAGGAATTTAGGTTTTTTTTTCAAAGAGGTAAGTTGGAAATCATGATGATTGAGCGAGGGTGAGATGGGAAATTGTAAAATTTCATTAACCTCAAGTCTAGCAGTATGCCGATAAAGCCAGAGTGCCAAAGCTAATGGGAGGCTGCCTTGAGCTGAAGGCCCTTTTGAGGATACTTGGAAATGCTAGCATTCTCCAAATGGGTTTTACATAATACTTACTAAATACACTTGCTTTTGCCTAAAGCCCCTTCAAAGGTCCAAAGAGCCTTGCAAATGTGGTTCCCAAACGCAGCCTAATTAGGTTGAGTTAGTCAAACCATAATCTTTTCTATTCATTCCAAGATTAACCCTAACACTCTAGAAAAGTGGATTCACTTCTCTTAAAATAACTTCTGCTCCATTATCCTATCAAAGCTGTATACCTCGTCATCTTCTGAATCAAATGATTCAATATTTGACAGTGAGCTCCGAGGAAACTGAACATAATTTTGATGACGTCGACGAAGTTAACATTTAAAGCTATAAAATTGAATTAAAAGACCCCCAACTTATTAAATCATTTAGAAGAAGCATTAGCCTTAACTTTCCCATGGCTTGTCTGTCTATTTGTATAAAAAATGAAAAAGACAAGAACAAAGGAAATCTAAAAACATGCCTTAATCTAGAATTAGGGGTAAACAGTTTCAAGTTTCGTATAACGAAACCTAAAACATACTCCTTGGAGCGGGTTTATCATTTTTTTTTTTTAAAGTCTAAAACCTACCATACATAACTTAGACCTGAAACCCTCTCTATCACAGGTTTTGAGTCATTTCGAGGGTCACCTGTATCTTTAATTGAATAATTGCCGTTAATCATCACATTTAATGTCTACCATTTACTGTTACAATTCACTACCCATAATTTATATTTGGAAAGGCGAATAAATATGAAACATTAATAAAGAAAAGTCTCAATCATCAATATTGTTGGGAATGGAAGCACATATTAGTGGTTACGTATTATAAACTCATGATAGGATGCCATGGAATATCGTAGGATCACGCCCGGACATATACGAAGAAAAACGCAAAAATTTGTTCCAGGTTATAGGTTCTAAGTTCCACCTACTTGGAACCTACTCATTGGAATAGGTTCAACAAGTTCTCCAATTTTTGAAACTTGGAATCTATCCTGCATTACTTGGAATCCGGAATTGGATTGATTCCCCATCGGTCTAGTTTGCAATCAATCTAGTTCCAGGTTCCAGGGGTCAATCCAGTTTCAGGTTCGAAATTTTACCATGGAACTATGCTCAACCCTATCTATAACAATTTGCAGCTCATAAAAAAAAACACAAAAGCAATGAGCATGATCATTATTTTACAAGAAAAGTACCAAGAAAGTCTTTAACCAATTGCATTGATATCAATTTAGTTGAGTTCGTCGGATCTAGCAAGCGACGAGCTCGCACAAGGTCAGCTCGACTCGGCTCAACTTGGCTTATCGGAATCGGCGAGGTCGAGCCTCGCCGACCTTGGGCAAGCTCATCCCTCACATGTGGTCGATCGCCGGTCAAGAAGGAGGAAACATAAAAAAAAAAAAAAAAAATTAGATAATTAAAATATTCTAGACTTGCAATTCCGAAAAGTGTATACGGCTCTTAAGATTTAGGAATTTACTTTCCAAATTTGATTCATGAATATTTCATTGATTGGAAATATTCTTGTCTAACCAGTCATTTACGGTGAACCAAATGGGTAAAAGTTTGGAAACCTAATTCCTAGAAAACACCCCTCCCTCCCCCCATTTTTTTTTTTATAATAACGCACCCTTAGTATTCGAATACTTAAATTGCCAAAGTACCAAAAAGAAAATCGGATATTTCTTAATACTTGGTCTGTAACTTAAATGTGGTCGCAATAAATAATAATATTTACTATCTAAGCGTCAAAATTGAAAAAAAGGAAACAAATAAGAATAATCCACAATGCTAGAAGAACATGTCATCCAAATATCAATGCCTCACATCGCAATTCTAACTTATATATGAGGATAGGACAATGCTATTTCTACCTCCATTTTGGCTAAACCACTCCTTTTTCAATCAACAGATTGAAATACCCTTATCTCTCTTCCATTTATTGTTTCTTTTTTATCATCCTAACCAACATAATCTCGCCTTTATTTCTATTTTCTCTCTTGAATTATCAATTTCACAATAGGAATGCCAAATTACACCCGATAAAATACCATCTTATCATGCATCATGTTATCACTTTGGCTAGAAATGATAGTTATTTTTAATTTATGGTCCCACTTTTTAAATTACAAAATTTATATGAAAGGTCAGAAATTTCTAGCTATAACGGCTTATCTACACACGATTTATTGCTTTTTTTTTTTCATGAAATAGTTTGAAGAAAAATTTATTTCGAAGTTGAAATTACAACTCAATCTAATTATATGGTAGATTTTGATCTTGTGGGTGATTTTTCGAAATAAATTTATAGATTTTTTAAATTTTTTGTCAAATAGGTTTTGAAGTTAAACATTGCTAATTTGTGCTTTCTTTTGAGCTTTTCACATTTTAATATAAATTGCTAGATGGGGTAGATAATTTATTTACATATTCTGTACTTTTAAACTTGCGTAAGATTTTTTTGGGAAAATTTTGAGCATATTTTAAAGTTTTGATCCACTTACTATTATCGGTTACTTTCTTCAGGAGTTGAACAATAAGAAGCTTCATGTTATTTCCTTTATGCATTTATCCTTTGTTAATATTCAATTTTTTTTAATCAAGATCTAGTAAATAATGAAATTGAGTTTAATTTTCGACTTTGAAACATAGTTTCACTCTCGCTATTAAAAAAATGCACTTAATTGTGTGTTCATAAATTGCCATAAATAAAAATTTCTTATGAATGAAAACATGAGACTACAAATTACACATGTTCTCTAGTAAATAAAGATAATGAAATGTGGTAAATTAATATCTTGATGGGTGTAATGGAGCATTTATATTATGAAATTAAGAGAGATGAGAGAAATAAAGAAATTTTTGTGGATTAGCTTGATAAAAATAGAAACAATAAATTGAAGAGAGAGAGAGGGAGGGTATTCCGGTAAGTCAACTGAAAGAAAGGAGTATCTTAGTCAAAATGGACGTAGAAATAGCGTGGCCCATGTGGATATTGTTTTTTTGCAATATATGGTTAAACAAAAAATATTCAAGAAGACTCGGAATCTCTTTGTGATTAAAATGTATTTTATGTAAAATATACATGAATGACGATGCATAGATGACTCTGCATCCTATTAATTAGACCGTGAAATTGAGATTGGCTGGGGCTACAAGGGCAGGGTCTACTCTAGTAGATTCTTATTTATCTAAAAATGGCAAGGGCCGCTCTCGCCAGTGCCCTTGCCCGTGGTTGGCGAGGGTTATGGTGGCCCTCGTCGGCCCTAAGTTTAAGGAAAAAGAAGAAAAGAAAAAAGAAAATAAATAATAAAAAATTCAAAATATTATTTTGAAAAAGTCAAAGTGCCGGTAGCGCCATCGCCAATGTCGGCCCACCGAATTGACAATAAAAGCAAAGCTTTGGACCTTTGGTGTACGAACGATCGAGCGAGAGCGTAGCAAGTGCATGAGGATTGTCTTTATTAAGTCAAAACACTCTTTTTGTCACTTGTTTAAATCGTTATTACTCTTACACTTGGGAGAAAGAGATGGAACATCTTTGGGCTTGAATACTAATGGGATGAGTAAGTAATGGCCTTAGAACAGGCCTACATAGATGTCTATATGTTCTATATTTTAAAGTCAATACATATTTTTTCTCGCTTTTCACAAGGTCAATATTATTTGACCCAAAAAAAAAAAACAAGTATCAATATTGTTCCTAACACTTCTCACTGTAATAAAAAGATTAGAGACGCTATAGCCAGTAAATAAGGGTTAAGCCCATGCTTTTGTCGGTCATCATCATTTTTTTTTTTGGGGTAATCCTTCTCCATCTACATGCGATTTTTCTCATCTGATCCTAGAACACTAATAATGAATGTATTTAGCAAAATAGAAATTATAATACTATTTCGAGAGGAATTGCGCACTCGTATAGCGCGTGTGAAAAGTTGTGTGTTTTGTAGGATGTCTTTCTTGGTTATCTTTCCGATAATATACCAAAACAATCCTTAATTAGGAGGAGTTTGTCTTTCGAAGCAAACTCGCGGGGTGAGTTCTTTCTTTTCTTTTCTTTTTCTTTTTATTACGAGGTTCTTATATGGAATAATCCATTCTCATATAATGACCATATCCTTTTTGAGGGGAAAATAGGGAACACTATAACAAGAAATCTTTCTTTCATCTCACTTTATTAGACTTTTCATATGTACCCTTGCATAGAAAATATGATAAAAATTAGCAATAAGGTTCTGAATATGATCTAACATGCCTTTCATTATCTATTTCAATTGAGTAACCATGAGTATGGCCTTGGAAATAAGCCCACATATATATATATATGTATATGTATATGTATATATATGTATACACACACATCTATATTTATCTATCTATCTATCTATTTATTTAAGTTAACATATACTAGCTACGTCTACGAAAGATTAGGGGATGATAAATTGTTGTTACCTATGGGCTTGACCTGTACTTTTACCTAGTGGGGTTCCATCTTCATCCCGAAAAAGGATGTACTTTTCTTTGTTTGCTTGGGATATTTGGGTTCGCCGCAGCGGCTGATCTTGGTTTATGGATTAGCAGTCGGTTTTCTGGTGCGGAGTTCGATTTTTAATTAGTAAACTAAGATACGTCGTAGGTGTAAGAGTGTAATAGATTGGATTGGACATAACAATGAAAAATTATCAAAAAAGTGCTAAACCTTTTAACAACTTGTCAATTTAGTTATAAATCTATCAATTATGTCAATTTAGTCATAACTATTCTAAATCAACAAATCATCAAAATATTTAGGATTACATTGTCACAATAAAAAGGTTTATAATTGAATTGGCCCGAATAATCGATTAATTACGCGTTCTGTAATGAGCTAAGAATCTAAAACAATTTGGAGTGAGACGGAGAAGAGAATTGAGGTTGATACGATGACGAGAGTTTCTAGTGGGAAGTCGGGAAATCTTCATTCATCATTCTTGTACTGCAATCCAAACGAAAATGGGCTTCCGTAATATTATCATTCAGCTTGCTCACATGCCACTGACGGGACAATGGCATAAATTGAAAACACTGACTAACATTTGAAGGCAACTAGTAAAGTTGAGGTTCCAAGAAAGTTGTCGAGGTGCCGACACGTGTCGCCTCCGTTGCGAGGAGCGTGGCTTTGACGATCCTACTGCTTTTTGACACGATTTTATCTTTGTTTAGACGCGTATTCCCCTTCGACCGATACATCTACACGGTTTCATCTTTGTTTAGACACGTATTATCTTTGGTCGAGATCGACATGTTGAATGCGACGGAGTCGACGAACGTGACGGCCGTAGTGATCGCCCAAATCTAGCCTAGGCGACGAATTGGGGCTGTCGAGTCTGGCCACGAATTGCGCCAACCTAGTCGAGATCGACATGTTGAACGCGACGGAGTCAACGGACGTGATGGCCGCAGTGATCATCCAAATTTAGCCTGGGCGAGGCCAACCTCGAAGACCAGAAGAGATCTCTTCAATTAAGTGGGTTGTCATCGCGTGGTCGAGGATGAGGTGGATGATCTCTATGGTGAAGCCATCGATGGGGTTGGGTTGGCCGTGGGGTGGCGCCAGCGAGCAGCGGCAGTGGTGGCGTCTTCTTCTTCCTCACGTTCTGGATTTAAACGTTAGCTGCAAAACACGAGTTCACTACAAATGCAAATGGAGGAAGAAGAAAGCAAAAGTAAAAGTAAAAGGAAAAAATATAAAAAGAAAAAATTAAAAATTTGAAAAAAATTAAAATATTATTAAAAAGTATTCATATAAGCACCGGGCGTTCCAAATCACGCGCCAAAGTTGACCGAACGGACTGAATTAAAATAAATGCAAAAGGTTTAGGATTGAATCGGCACAAAAAAAAATTTAAGACTGAATTGACACAAATATAAAAGGTTTAGGACTGAATTGGCAAAATTAAAAGGTTTAGGACTAAATTGACAAAACCGCAATAGGTTTAGGACTTTTTTGATAATTTTCCAAGCAATTCACTTTACAAAACCGAGACATTGATCGAAAGTTCAAATGGTCAGAGAATTACTTAGTCTTTACATGGTAATAATGGTACAATTAACATTTCATTTCCGCAAAGTCTCTTACATAAGAACTGAGGAGTGAATAATCTATGTGGATATTATCAGGATCATCTAAGGCAGTGCCCTAATTGCTTCTTTGCAAATTGATCTATCACTTCCTCTTGCAAATTGATCTATCACTTCCTGTTGGAGAATAATTTTGCAAAAGATTGGAGGAGGATATAAGTTTTTTTCAAACTCATTCTAAGGAACTTTCAGGAGCTGAGGTAACCTTGTTATCTAACACTCCTTTAGTTTTCTTTTCCCTAGTAGGAATGATAGGGATTTGGACAAAATTTGCTTAGAATTTTCTTATATCTTTCCCATCTTGCCTTAGAAATTGTTTGTCTTATTTCATTGTAAATGTGCTTTACAACTTTGTGCGAGCATCGGTTGGAGAAGCGCGTGTAAGAAATTACGAGCTCAAATCCAATTTGAGGCGGCAAGCCAACAAGGATGTTTTTCTTGGGCGAGTAATTTGAAAAAGAGCTCACAAAATTTGCAATTTGCACATGCTTTCCTTTGGAATGATGAGCTCAAAATCTGAAGAGTTTCTTTTTACACTATGGAAGATGATGATCATTTGAAGTTAGTGACTGATATTTCTTGTCTTGAGGGGCTTTCCAATGATCTTTTACATAACTCTAACCCAAATTAGCGTACCGTTGTACTGTCGACGATTTTCTCAGGGTCGTCTTTTTCTTAGTGTAGGCTGTCCGTCATTCTGTGCTCAGGTGCTTGCTCATGTCTCTCAAGTCCATAAGGGCGAGTTTCCACAAGAATTAGTCCACCATAAAACTCTGATGCTTGATCTTGTACAAGGACAAGGGCTCTGCTTGTTTTTGATGAACTCCAGAGTCGGCCTTTCCTTGTTGGACAAGGGTTCTTATGGCTTATATGGAACTAATCTTGCGTTCGTTGAGTTCGTCTCTGATTCTCCTATTGCGGTTAGGGTTTCTTGCCCCATTTTGTATTGTTCTACCTTGGTGGGAAAAAAATACTCTTGTAATATTGATGTTTTCTAACTTTAGAGAGAAACACTTTATGTGCCTACTACTCTTGGTGATTAGTGAAAGTTTTTGGATTATTCGTGATTTTTCCCTTTTTGAGTTTTTCACGTAAATCTTGGTGCGTTGTCACTTTATTATTCCCCTATCATATATACATATTGCGAGGTTGTTTTTGCTGGATATATATTGTTGATTGTTGTTGGAGTTAAGTTGATTGTGATTGGTTTAGTCTCGGGGTGAGATTTTGATATTGGATTGGTTTAGTTTGACGTGAAGCGCTGCCTGTTTTTCTTCAACAATACAGAATCAATATTACTTCAGATGGAGTCTGTTCGAAAAGTCCGTTCTTTGCTTCTGTATGCAATTTACCTAGAGATGATAATAGAAGAAATGCTAATAGCATGCTCTACTTTTGGTTCATCATGTAGGAGGCTCCACAGGGTTTCGACAGATTCCAAAGACAACATGTGAGCGGTGGTGACCTGCGAATGCAGCCGGATGCAAGGAACAGATCATGAGAAAAGAAAAAGTTTATTCTTTTAAGAGTGAAGAACATTTAGTCTTTCTAAAAGTGAAGAGTGTGTAAATGTGACATCTCTAAAGTAACTCGGGAAGGTATTGCTCGTTTTGGCCCGTTTCATATCGAGGCTCACGATTTTATTTTTTTAGCGTATATGTGGGCATTTTTCCAAGGAAATCACCCATCCTGAAAGTGTTATCGTCTAAAGCACGCTTAACTTTAGAATTTCAATGATGGGAAGTTCGTTCCTTCTGTTCTTTCTCTACTTTGCTATGCAATTGCGTTAGAAAATGATGCGTCTGCTGCCATTTATAAACATATTCAATAGGCAACAATGGACAAGAGAGACAAGTGTAACTAACCTTAGACAGACTAATATCGTTGGCTAGTCCTAAGCTTCTTGTTTATGTTAGACGGGGGCAATCTGTCTTGCTTGTGCTGCACGACCTATGGGATTCCTCGGGGACAATCTTCATACTTACGAAGTTCAGTGATTTTGAAATTACACGGAGTCGTTATGATACTCAAACGAAGTTTTAAATAAGTTATGATATAAGTGATCAAGAAGAAAATTATGACATCTAAACGTCGTTCTCCTAAAATTATGACTGGTGGTGTGCTCATGCTATCACCAAATTCCAAGAATGTCACGGATGCCCTGTGACAAATGACTGACTATTCAGTATTCAGTCATCACCCTCGTGGTAAGTGTGTCCCCAACAACGACAATGGTCCTCCTTCTCTGCTCCTCTTTAGTCTTTTCACCATCCCACCAGTTCATGGCGCACGCCGTGATTGAGGGGATCTCTCCCCTCGTCCATCCCCACTTGTTATTTTAAAAGGAGAAGCCAAGTCCGTCAACGTTTGGTCATTTGATCGCAAATTGGCTGTCCCTTTTTCTTCTTGCTCTTCTCTCTCTGTTCGCACCTCACCGAGATAGATTTCTCTTTATTCTCCTCCCCTGTTTTTTTTTTGGTGTTTTTTTTTTCGCTCTCGGCTACTCCTTTCACGAAGACAGCCCACCTCTTTTCTTTCTTTTAACTTTTTCCTTGCTTTTTGTCTTTTTATTTTTGTTTTGACTTTTCTTCTCTCTTTTCTTTCTGTTTTCTTTTATTTTGCTACGTGGACCCCACATAGGCGGTCCCACCAACATTTCTTGTTCCCTGGAAAGTAAGATAAACAAAAAGGTAGAAAGCATCTTCTGTTGACCTGCAGGCCACCCGTAAACAAAGAACCGTCTCAAACCAGATAGCCTGAATCCATTTCCTCCTCACTAAACATGGCTCAATCACTCCTCTTCAGCATTGCAGAGGGTGTGCTAGGGAAGATAGCATCACCGGCGCTCCAAGAAGCCGTCGCAATTTACGGATTCGACAATCAGATCCGCGAGCTTAGAGAGACGTTGACTGCCATTCAGGCAGTGTTGTTAGATGCAGAGGAGCAGCGGGAGAAGAGCCACCTTGTGAAAGTGTGGTTAGATCGGCTTCAACAGGTACTTTATGATGCGGAGGACGTGCTCGATGAACTTGAGTGCGAAGCCTTAAGAAAGCAGATGATAAGTCGCTACGTGGGTGTCAAAGGGAAGGTACGCCGTTTCTTTTCCCTCTCTAATCCCTTGGTACACCGAGCAAAACTTGGTCATAAAGTCAAGGAGATCAGGGAAACATTATCCAAAATTTCCACTGAGAAAGATCAATTCTATCTTAAAGCGCGGAGTGCTGACAATGATGTGGCACATACGCGATCACGAGAGATGACTTACTCATTCGTAAACAAGTCAGATGTCGTTGGAAGAGATATTGATAAAGAAAAGATAATTGAGATGTTATTGCGGCCCAGTAAATGATGAAAATCTCGCGGTGATTCCCATTGTTGGAATTGGAGGCTTGGGCAAAACGGCCCTAGCTAAGTTGGTCTACAACGACGATAGTGTGAAAGAGCAATTTAAGTTGCGGATATGGGTGTGTGTGCCTGAGGACTTCGATTTAAAGAAAACTATTGAAGAGATCATTAAAGATGCAACGGGTCAAGCTTTGAGTAACTTGAATGTTCAGCAGTTGCAAACTCGTTTGCAAGACATCATCAAAGACAAGAAATATCTACTTGTCTTGGATGACGTTTGGAGCAATGACCGCAGTAGATGGAATGAATTGAGAGATTTGCTAAGCGATGGAGTTAGTGAAAGCAAGGTAATTGTCACAACACGCAGTTTAGAAATCGCTTCCATGATGGGTACCTATCCAACGCATAATCTAAAAGGTCTTTCTCATGAGGACTCTATGGCTCTGTTCAAAAAATGGGCATTCGATGAAAAGGAAAAGCAATCACGCCCTGACCTCCTTGAGATTGGAAATGACATTGTCAAAAAATGTCGAGGAGTTCCTCTCCTTGTGAAAACTCTAGGGAGCCTTTTGTATTCCAAGTCTGATGAAAGGCATTGGACACATGTAAGGGACAGTGAAACATGGGAATTAGTGAAAGCGAAAAATGACATTCTGCCGGTACTTGAGCTTAGCTATGATCATTTACCATCCCACTTAAAACGTTGTTTTGCAACATTTTCACTTTTCCCTAGAGGAGTCGGACTCTGGAACCTTCGTCTTGTGCATCTATGGATCGCTCTTGGATTCATCAGTTCAACAAGCGAAAAACTAGCATTGACAGACGTTGGTGATGATTACTTCAGAGAGTTATGGAAGAGATCTTTGATCCAAGAAGTTGAGGTACACGAGGGATGGATAGCATTTAGAGTGCACGATCTGGTCCATCTTCTTGCAACGAGCGTGACACAAAATGATTGCTCTATTGTCAGCTTAGACGCCGCAGAGATTTCAGAAGGAGTTCGGTACATTTCGCTCTCTAGCACGTCGTTAGAAGGAATCTCAATTGTCGATGGAGTCCCGCCTTTTTTGAGAAAGTCAGCTTCAAGGAAGCTGCGTGCAATTATGAAATTGAAAGTTGATGATGGATTTATTGCTAGGAAGTTTACCGTAACGTGCATCTCCCAATGTATCTCCTTACGATATCTAGATTTGTCGGTGGTAGTTTCGAGGAACTGCCAAGTTCCATTTGCAAGTTGAAGCAATTGAGATATTTAAGTCTCCGTAGGAATAAGCGATCGAAGAAGCTTCCGAATACCATTTGCGAGCTACAGAGTTTACTATCCTTAAACTTCGGTGGTTGCTCGGAGCTACTCAAATTACCCAGGGAATATGAAAAGACTCTCAAGCCTTAGATTTCTATACATAACGACAAAGCGGATTAGTCTACAGGAAAGTGGAATACAATACCTGGAAAACTTGCAGTGGTTGGCAATCCTTGATTGCCAAAATCTGCAAGTGTTATTTGAAGGTACTTGTAGACTGATTCACCTTCGGATGTTGGAAATTCGAAATTGTGGGAGACCAATATATGTGCCTTTCGGGAATTAATCGCTCCGGACGACTTGCTAATTGATAATTGCAAGCTCGTGTTGACCCAAGAGAACAAGTCTCACTTCCCTTCAAATCTCCGCAAGCTGGTAATATCACGGTTCGAACAAGCGATGGAGCTGCTTCAATGTCTCGAAGGACCAACCCGCAGTTTGGAGTCTTTTGGTGTCTACTATCGCCCAAACTTGACGGCTGTACCCGAATGGCTGCCCAATCATACTCGTCTCAAGCTAATTCGTCCGAGTCATTGTCCCAACTTAGCGTCCATGCCTCATGGAATTCAATCCCTCACCGCCCTCGAAGAATTACGCATCGAGCATTGTGGTGAACCGAGCACAAGATGTGAACCACAAACCGGCGAGGATTGGCAAAAAATCGCCCACATCCCTCGAATAGTTCTTGATAGGAAACATGTGCAATGGATGGATGATTAGGTACGCAACTATCTACCTCTCTCTTCATTTCTTGTTCATTCTTAGATTTAATATAGTCACGCATATTGAAATTCCCTTTCTATTTTTATTTTTTTCGATTAGTACCACCAAAAATCCCCACTTAGTACACCCGTGCCACATTTACCTATAGTGTCACAAAAAATTCTTAAACTAGTACACCGGTGCCACAATTACTCTATACTAATTTTCGTATTACATCAAATACCGAACTGCTGACCCATGACAAATCTACAAAAACCTTAGGCAAAATTGCAATAAAATTAAGGATTTTAGCAGACTTCCATAACGTGAGGTAGCTTTTGGGGCAAAATTAACAAATTTTAGCAAATTTCTCAATCTGAGATCTTTTCTTTAGATCTGCCTCACTTGAAACGCCGTCTTTCCATTCTTAGATGTAATACAACCATACATATGGAGAGTCCCTTCTTATATATAATTTCTTCCGCACATCCTCTCTTGGAGATTTTTAAAGCATGGAGAATACTGGAAGGTCATTTTCAGTCTAATACGATTAATTTTCGAAAAAAATTTCCTTATTTTTTATGCGATGATTATTTTTTAAAAGTCACATGCATTTTCCAGACATTTTTTTATTTCTTAAACGGAAACGAGAACAAAAATTTGGGAAACTTTCTGGTACCAAATAAGTACTTAGGGTTACTTTTCGATTTTCTTTTTCCTGAAAATATACCTTTTCATATTGATCAATATCAGTAGTATATATTAAACTGACAGCTTTGTAGGTTCTCATCTTTGCTTTCGACATAGAAAGATGACTGAAGGGCAAGTAGCAACTTCTACCCAATTTGAAATTGCCAAAATACAAACAATAAGAGTTCATTAAATTCCAAAGAAACTCGATATTAAATAATTATTTTACTGTCTAATTAAAATTATGAAATTAATACTTTTAGTCCCAAAGAATATAAGCGTTAATTCTTCGATTGAATTACTATTTAATCAAAATATTGAAATGAGAAACAGAAAAATTTATATAAAAATGATTTGCCTACCTAATGAAAATATCTTGGTAAATAGAATATCTATGGATGACAAACTCGAAAGACACCACAATAAAAACCATAATATTATGTTATAGATTGTCTTAAGCTCATTTCCTTATTTTTCTTTTGAGCAGATGAACTCCGATGATCTATTGGCGACTCCATGTGGATCTCCGCAAGGATTTAGTTGCGAACTCAGCTAATCCCTTCATTGATCTCTTTCGTTTTCAAGGATGAAAACAATGGCAGTTAATATTGTACTTATTTCTTTCTTACCTTGAGCGATTGTTGTTCTTTATTATTTGCTTGGGTTTGTATAGCAAATTTCTCCATGGAGAAAATGCCTTATTCGTATTGTGTGAAATCTTTTAGAACAATATTTATATGTTATTCGGGCATAGTATGAATGACGATGCCCCATTGAATCATACTTTTGGTGAATTAGTGTCGGTAACTCCGTTATTTTATAATTATTCCACTATACTATTTAGAGAGTTTCCTCGAAACAACGTGCTTAAAGAACCACATTAATTTTCCCGTTTGTTTTACTTCGCTTCCATACGAATATGAATACAAAAGGTATGAGCTTTTGTTCAGCTCAAAGCCTTTGTCGGTTTTAATCCCAAGTACATTCGTATGAACTCGTTACTATGTAGGGAGAGTTACTCAAAAAATTATAAATCTATTATAATTATGTAAATTCAGTCCATTTTGGCCGTGACAATGACGTGAAAATCTTTTCTTGTCCGGAAATAATGTGGTTAGCAAAAAAAAAAAAAAGGAGTGGAGCAGCCCACCGCTGCCCCCACCGAAGCCAATAAGGGTCGGCAACCCCCGCCGACAATGAGCGAGGGCCGTCACAGCCGGATAGAAAATAGGAAAGGGGAATAGAGGAGGTGATGGAGATTGGGACGTAACTTCGAAGCAAAAATCCATTTGCTCGGGAAGTAATTTTGAAACCATTTGAAGAAGTGAAAAAAATTACTTCTCTCAAAAAATAGAAAAAACAATATGGAGTAGAAGTGTCGCCATGCGTGCCTTAAAAGCTTATTTTCTTCTTCTTCTTCTTCTTTTGGCCTTTTTCGACGGAAGAATTAAATGTTTACGGTGACAAGACAACCAAAAGACCAACCATTTAATAAACAATGAAGGTAAGCGCGAAATATGTTCGAGAGTCTTCCCTTTCGTTTCATCGGACCATCTCTCGTTAGCTGCATTGCGTTGTCGCTAAACTTAAAAGTCATACTAAGCATTCTAAGATAGATTTAGGTTTACATTTACAATTTTTTTTAAAAAATATTATTCGGTCCCATCCGGTCCGGTTCCTCATTGGAATTGCGAACCGGACTGACCGTTACCGGTTCCAATTTTATGGAAAACAGAAAGCAGAAGAACACAATGCAAAATGACATAAATACTAGATAGTAGCGGTACCAACTAAGCAAGCTGCTCCAAGAAAATATAACAATTCAAGGAAATTCTAAACCCGTCTCGCTCAGTCCCTTAGCCCCTTCATCTTCGTTCTCTCTCTCTCTCTGGGTCTGTCTCTCTCTCACGCTCTGTCATCGGGCAAGACGATTGACCCTCTGTTATGGAAACCAGGAAGTGGCCGCGCGCTAATATACCTCCGCTCCCGGTGAAGTTCATTTCCTCGTCGTGGCAGGAGAGGGTCATGCTCTACTCCTCATTCAAAAAGACCAGCTCGATCGTTCTCACTTTCCCCTGCCATGACAAAATTGGCATGATTTGCGACGAGTGCGGTCGGGTAAGGCTCGAGAACATACATGTCCTCCCAGCTTTTGATTGTTAATGCAACTGATTAGTTTGCATTAAGTATCGAACTCTGTCTTGCAGATGCAACTAGTCATTCGCCATACATTTTCCATTTGGCAGGGTGCTTTGTCGTGCTCACTGGGCGCCAAAGCTTCAGGTTTTCGACGTGGCAATGGACGAGGTGCTGTCATTTGTGCCGAGAAGATTGGGGTTTGACATGTGGGTGTGCGAAGGATTGCATGTAACGATTGGGTATGGCGTCATTGACAGACTTAACACGCATTTTGTCCGTAAAGAAGTTAAAATCGGTCTTATCTTTGTGTCTACCTTTTGAATGAAGCGTTTCCGATGGTTGGACTTGGAGCGATGGTTTGCACTCGTGCTCGTCGACCACCTGATGGTGCACTTCGCGACATGCTATCTCTTTCCTATTGAATACCGAGCTGCAGGGCCTATGTGGCCCCGGATGCAGTTGCCAAAAAACTTCTGAAGCGTTTGGATAAGCAAAATGCTCGGGACAAGAGTTTTCGCAACGGATGACGCGAGAATGTTTAATAATATGTATCGATAGTTTGGAAGATTTTAGAATTGACATTTTAGCAAAACGGACGGAGCCGGGTATTGCTAGATGGTGGGTTGGGTGGTCTTTTTGCTTTTTCTATTTGTCGGTTTACGCTTGTTTTGGGCACTGGCTCTCTTATGTTTTGTTGCTTTTTTTTTTTTATTTTGGTTGACGGTAAGGGTGCGCGTGCATTTGACAACACTTCTACTTCAAAATAACTTCGTAAGCGAAGTTGATTTTTTAACTTTTGCTTCAAAAGCATAAGTTGATTTTTCTACTTTTACTTCGAAGTTGATTTCTAATCAAAGAAAGGCGTTTGATAATATGACAAAATTTCTACAAAAAATTATTCATCCTAATCTAAAATGCATTTTATTCAAGAAAAGTTAAATGCAAATACCTGACGGGTTTTCGTGCAAGTCGGAAGACTAATCCTACGATTCACATTCAATAAAATAAATGCGCAATCAAATACATAGATAAAGCACATCAATACAAATCAAGGCTTCCCTAATATAGCCCTAAAGGCTTAGAGAATATGTGATTAGAGTTCATGGGTGATTTGGGAAAATTTGTAGACAATTTGTCAAGAAGGGAAAAATCGTCAATTTGGAAAGATCGGGGTCAAAAAATATAAAATAGGTCTTGGCCAGTTGATTGTGACCATTTCCTATTTTTTTGAGATTTTTGTGGAATTTTCAAAATTTCCAGATTTTTAAATAATTTTTAATTATTTTTTTATGATTTTTTTATTTTATTATGATTTTTTTAAGAGCTCACGAATTTTTTCTGAATTTTTTTATTACTTTTGGAATTATTTTATGAATTTTTTATACTTTTTAATAATTTTTTTCTAATTTTCCTTTTTTTAATTTTATTTTTATTATTAAATAATTTTTATTATTAAAAATATTTTTCGGAGCTGGCCAACCCGCCCGCACCTCTCGGGAGTGAGTACGGCGAGCGATGAGAGAGAAAGAGAGAGAGCGCGCCCCGTAAACATAAGAAAATATGAAAAAGGATGAGTGAAAAGGAAAAAAAATAGCTTACGATGGTGAGAAGTAATTCTTTTTTAATTGTCAAAAGTGCTACGAAAATCACTTCTAAAGTTAAAAGTTGTTTTGAAGTAAAAATTTAAAGTTGTGAACCAAATGGATTTCGACCTGTAAGTTCTTTATCAAATGGATTTTCGCTCTAGAAGCGTCTTGAAGTGTTATCATGCACGCCCTAAGCGGTGGGGCTGGTAATTACCGAACGATTAATGTTAATCGGTCATTTTATATGGGATTAACATTAATATGAAATATAGACATCAAGACATTGTTGCTTAGACCATCAGATTCTCGTGCTAAACAGCCAAGAATCGATTTTCCTCCACCTTTTACCCCCATTCCCTCCTCGGAGAAAACATGGCAGAATCACTCCTCCCTTGAATCACAGAGGGGGTGCTTGGGAAGGTAGCCTCCCGCGCCCTTCGAGAAGCCGTCACGATTTATGAGGCTGAGGAAGAGATCAGCAAGCTTAGAGAGACGTTGGCCGCCAATAAGGCGGTGTTGTTAGATGCGGAGGAGTAGAAGGCGAAGAGCCACATTTTGCAAGTGTGGTTAGACCGGCTTCAACATGTATTGTACGATGCGGAGGATGTGCTCGATGAACTCGAGTGTGAAGCCTTAAGGAACCAGGTGATAAGTCGCTACGGGAACGCTAAAGAGGCGGTATGCCGCTTCTTTTCCCTTTCTAATCCGTTATTATTCCGTGCAAAGCTCAGTTATAAAGTCAAGGAGATACGGAAGAGATTATTCAGAATTTCCACTGAGAAAGATCAATTTGATCTTAATGTGCAGAGTGCCAACGATGGTGCGACGCATACCCGATCACTTGGAGATGACTCACTCGTTCATAAACAAGTCAGATATTTTCAGCAGAGATCTTGATAAAGAAAAGATAATTAAGTTGTTGTTGCGGCAAATTGATGACAAAAACCCCTCAGTGATTTCAATTGTTGGAATAGGAGGTTTGGGCAAGACGACCATGGCTAAATTAGTCTACAATACCGAGAATGTGAAAGCGCGATTTAAGTTGCGAATATGGGTGTGTGTGACGGAGGACTTTGATTTAAAGAAAACTATTGAAGGAATCATTGAAGCTGCAATTGGTCAAACTTTGAGCAACTTGAATATTCAGCAGTTGCAAACTCATTTGCGAAACATCATCAAAGATAAGAAATATCTACTTGTCTTGGATGACGTATGGAGCAACGACGGCCGTAAATGGAAAGAATTGAGAGATTTACTTAGCCCGGGGAGGTAGTGAAAGCAAGATCATTGTGACGACGAGCAGTTCGAAGTCACTTCTATAATGGGTACCCATCCGACGCATAATCTGAACAGTCTTTCTCATGAAGACTCTATGGCCTTGTTCAAGAAATGGGCATTCAATGAAAAGGAAAAGGAGCCTCGTCCTAAACTCCTTGAAATTGGAAATGATATTGTTGAAAATTCTCAAGGAGCGCCTCTACTGGTGAAAACTCTGGGGAGTCTGCTTTACACAAAGTACAAAGAACGGCATTGGAAACACATGACGGATAGCGAAACATGGGAGCTAGTAGAAGTGAAAAGAGACATTATGCCGATACTTAAGCTAGCTGTTTTGCTCGTCTTACCATTCTCCGGACATCCTCCTCCGTCAAACATCTCTCCAGCATGAGATTCTTCTCGGACCCATTCCCTTCTTGCCTGTGTGAGGATCAGCACAAAAATACAAGCAAGATAGCATAACTTAGCACACACGACGGCAAAGTAACCCCGTAACCATAACAGCTCACTTGCTAGCTAAAAGTTCTAACAGAGCTTAATTCGCATAAGGAGGAAGCACTGCGAGCCCAACCGCGAAGTCCTATAACTGATCCGCGACAACAGCATTAGAGTTCTTTAGTACTCCGCATTAAACCCACAGCACTAGCGGACAAACATAAAGCTGAATGAAAGCAATTCAGAACAGTCAGGAGGCCAAAGCTAATCAATGTTATACTTCAACGCAGGCTTCGCCATATATCTCAATTCAAGAGTACTCAACTGGAGAACTCTTCATTGACTTACGTGATCTTCAGACAACTAATCAAGCATTGAAACGTCAAGTGGGAAGAGTGAACTTACTTGACTGACGGGAAGCATGTCTTCTTAGGTTGAGTTGGTTGATCTGAAGTAGTTGAAGCCAAACTCTCTTCACGTTAGTTTCCATTTGGGGAGATCTTTGGTGAGTTTTTGGTTGCTGAAAAATGAAGCAGAGCAAAGTCTGAAAATAAACAGCCCGGTAAATGACTTCATCAAGCAATCACAGAGGGAAATCCCATTAGATCTTGTGATATATAGATCCTTAAGACAACCAGGAGATTTAAGATCCAAAGGAGTCATGCTTGGGCAAGACTTCGCCGAAGGGTTGCGTTAGAATTGTGTCGCACCACAATCTTGGTCATGCTTTTAGCGTAAAGGCTGTCTAGATTCTCTTTAAGTATAAGCTTTAGGACTTAAATGGGTGGGAAAGCACTTGCACTGTTACAACATAAGGCAGAGGGTCCATTTTATTTTAAAGGAAGCAATTTGGAATGACCAAAATCACAAGGACTTCAAAGAATTTCGATATATGGACCGTTGATACTTACTTTTAATTTTAAATTTTAAAAAACTTAGGTATGGCACATTTTGAAAGGAGGGGTCCCGACGAGATTTTTGGTTATTTTAATTGCTTTCACCCCTTTCTGCGCCCGAAAGGATGCTTCATGAGCTCCGGGAATAATACATTTGGTTGTTCTTTTGTCATAAACTCGATAAAATGATGCATCCAACACGAGAACATAGGCACTAATGACTAGTTTTATACGAACCACTCTAGCAAACAGTCTTGTAAATTGCAATGGTCTATTGATTAATCAGAACTTAGATGTATTTTGCTTTGGTTTTGTTGGTCATATGAGACTGATGAGGCTACGTGAGGAGATTATTGGACAGAGGTTTGAATCCATTGATTTTTCCATCCAACCTAATCAGCTATTCCTAGCAATGTACAAAATTAATTAATTCCTACTTTTGTTGATTCCATTATGGCCCTTCATGTATGTATTTATGTAGGCATAGAAAGTAGGACTAAATGGTTGTTAAGAACTCTTTTGCAGGTGTACATCCTTATTTTATCTAGATCATTAGGTTTGAACCCATTAAATTTTTCCGCCAAGCCTAATCACCAATCCCTATTGTATTCATAGGCGACGTTGACAGAAATAATTACTTACTGTTAAAGTCTTGTCGCTTTTTATTTCATTGTTGTTCTTGATGGACACTCATCACCCGCCAGATGAGATAACGATTAACAACACTTTTGTCGCTTTTGCTACTTAAACAAATGACGAGGCTTGCGGAGCAAGTTAGCAACTTCCTTTCCTGACCGCTGCCAAGATGAAGGGAGAAACGGGGAAGAAACGCCAGTCCTGTCCATGGAGATCTCTATGATGTACTGACACTGAAGACACAGCACGCAAATTTAATAGACGATGCTGTACAAGATGTAGGACAAAATGCTGGAATTTAATCGATGATATCTGGACAATGTGAGACACAATGCCGGAATCTAATCAATGACACTTGGACAATGTAGGACACAATGCCGGAATCTAATCAACGATATTGGACAACGTAGGATACAATGTCGGAATTTAATTGACGACAATGGACGGTGGGTAGACGCCGGAATCTAATCAACGACACCAATCCGGGATAAGAAACTCGTCGGAATTGAATATACGATGGGAATCGAACTACAGCTAAACTAGCCTAGATACTTAAAGCTAATGAAAAATAAAATACTTGTTGTGTTGATTTGTTGGGGATTCTTGTTGGACGACTCACGGCATTTATAGAGGCGCTTTAGGAACCGTCAATCGATTCTTGCCGTTGGCTTTCCACTTTCTCGCTCCACTTTCAGCACGTTCTCCTATCCTTCGACGGTTTATCATTGACAATTTCTTGTTTTATGCATCATTCTCTCTCCATTTTTGAGGATTACCGCCCATTTCTTGAACGTGACCTCTTTCGCCCGTCATTTTTCCTTTGCTTTAAGAGAAATGCCGCCAAAATTCATCCTTGACACGTGGCGTTCTTACGATTAATCCCACTCGATTCTAGTACACTCAATCGTAGCCGATCACGACTTCTTCACGTACCTATTACGTGACTTCTTGGATAACTTTAGGAATCAATACTTTTGCCTAAACCCCTTTAAAGGTCCAAAGAGCCTTGCAAATGTGGTTCCCAAACGCAGCCTAATTAGGTTGAGTTAGTCAAACCATAATCTTTTCTATTCATTCCATGATTAAACCTAACATTATAGAAAAGTGGATTCACTCCTCTTAAAATAACTTCTGCTCCATTGTCCCATCAAAGCGGTATACCTCATCATCTTCTGAATCAAATGATTCAATATTTAACAATGAGCTTCGAGGAAACTGAACATAATTTTGATGACGTCGACGAAGTTAACATTTAAAGCTATAAAATCGAATTAAAAGACCCCCAACTTATTAAATCATTTGGAAGAAGCATTAGCCTTAACTTTCGCATGTCTTGTCTATTTGTATAAAGAAGGAAAAAGACATGAACAAAGAAAATCTAAAAATATGCCTTAATTTAGAATTAGGGGCAAACAGGTTTCAAGTTCCATACAATGAAACCTAAAACATACTTGTCGGAGCAGGTTTATCATTTTTTTGGAGCCTAAAACCTACCATACGTACCTTAGACCTAGAACTCGCCGTGTCACGGGTTTCGGTGGTCGGTTCGAGGGTCTACCCACGTTCTACCCGTATCTTTAATTAATTAATTGCGGTGAATCATCACATTTAATGGCTATTATTTACTATTACAATTCATTGACCACAATTTATATTTAGAAAGGTGAATAAATATGAAACATTAACAAAGAAAAGTTCCAGTCATCAATAGCGATGGGAATGGAAGCACATACTAGTGGTTACAGATTATATATTCATGATCGGACGTCATGGAACATCGTAGGATCACGCCGGACATATACCAAGAAAAATACAAAAATTTGTTTCATGTTACAAGTTCTAAGTTTCACCTACTTGGAACCCTACTCGTCGAAACAGGTTCAACAAGTTCTCCAATTTTTTAAACTTGGAATCTATCCTCCATAACTTAGAATCTAGAACAGGATCGATTCCCTGGACCCTAGAACAGGATCGATTCCCCATCGGTCCCGTTCGCAATCAATCCAGGTTCAAGTTCTAGGAGTCAATCCGGTTTCGGGTTCAAAATTTTACCATGGAACTATGCTTGCCCCTATCTATAACAATTTGCAGCACATTAAAAAAAAAACACAAAAGCAACGAGCATGATCATTATTTTACGAGAAAGTACCAAGAAATTTTTTTAACCTATTGCATTGATATCAATTTAGTCAAGCTCATCGGATTTGGCAAGCGACGAGCTCGCACAAGCTCAGCTTGGCTCAACTTGGCTTGCTGGAATTTGGGGACGTCGAGCCTCGCCAACCTTGGGCAAGCTCGTCCCTCACATATGGTCGATCGCCATTGAAGAAGGAGGAAACATAAAAAAGAAAAAAAATATATTAAAGAAGAAGAAAATTAAAAAAGTCGAGAGTTGTAATTCCCAAAAGTGTATTCAACACTTAAGATTTAGGAATTTACTTTCCAAATTTGATACGTGAATATTTCGTTGATCGGAAATATTCTCATCTCGACTTGATCATTTACGGTGAACCGAGATAGGTAAAAGTCCGGAAACCTAATTCCTAGGAAACATTCCCACCCACCCCCCCCCCACAAAAAAATAATTATAATAATAACACACCCTTAGTATTCGAATACTTAAATTTCCAATGTACCAAAACGAAAATCGGATATTTCTTAATACTTGGTCCCTCACTTAAATGCGGTCGCAATAAATAATAATATTTACTAACTAAGCGTCAACATTGAAAAAAAAAGGAAACAAATAAGAATAATCCACAATGCTAGAAGAACATACAAGCCAAATACCGATGCCTCACATCGCAATTCTAACTTATATATATGTGGATATTATTTTTTGCAATATATGGTTAAATAGAAAATATTCACAAATACACAGAATCTCTTTGTGATTAAAATTCATTTTATGTAAAATATACATGAATGAGAGTGCATAGATGACGATGCTTCCTATTAATTAGACTGTGAAATTGAGATTGGCTAGGGCTACAAGGACAGGGTCTGCTCTAGTAGATTCTTATTTATTTAAGAATAGCAAGGGCCGCCCCCTTCCAAACCCCCCCCTTTTGGTTGGGGGGGGGGGTGGACTTCGCCCGGCCTGTTTTGATTTTCTTCTCTTTTTTCGCTTTCTTTGTTTTGCCATGTGACCCCACATTGGTCCCACCAACTTTATTATTCCCTGGAAAGTACGATAAAGAAAAAGGTGGAAAGCATCTTCTGTTGACCTGCAGGCCACCCGTAAAGAAAGAACGCCCTTTCTTGTTCGTCTCAAACCCGATAGCCTGAATCCATTTCCTCCTCACTAAACATGGCTCAATCACTCCTCTTCAGCATTGCAGAGGGTGTGCTAGGGAAGATAGCATCACCCGCGCTCCAAGAAGCCGTCGCAATTTACGGATTTGACAATCAGATCCGTGAGCTTAGAGAGACGTTGACTGCCATTCAGGCGGTGTTGTTAGATGCAGAGGAGCAGCGGGAGAAGAGCCACCTTGTGAAAGTGTGGTTAGATCGGCTTCAACAGGTACTTTATGATGCGGAGGACGTGCTCGATGAACTTGAGTGCGAAGCCTTAAGAAAGCAGATGATAGGTCGCTACGTGGGTGTCAAAGGGAAGGTACGCCGTTTCTTTTCCCTCTCTAATCCCCTGGTACACCGTGCAAAACTTGGTCATAAAGTCAAGGAGATCAGGGAAACATTATCCAGAATTTCCACTGAGAAAGACCAATTCTATCTTCAAGTGCGGAGTGTTGACACTGATGTCGCACATACGCGATCACGAGAGATGACTTACTCATTCGTAAACAAGTCGGATGTCGTTGGAAGAGATATTGATAAAGAAAAGATAATTGAGATGTTATTGCGGCCAATAGATGATGAAAATCTCTCGGTGATTCCCATTGTTGGAATTGGAGGTTTGGGCAAAACGGCCCTAGCTAAGTTGGTCTACAACGACGATAGTGTGAAAGAGCAATTTAAGTTGCGGATATGGGTGTGTGTGCCTGAGGACTTCGATTTAAAGAAAACTATTGAAGAGATCATTAAAGATGCAATGGGTCAAACTTTGAGTAACTTGAATGTTCAGCAGTTGCAAACTCGTTTGCAAGACATCATCAAAGACAAGAACTATCTACTTGTCTTGGATGACGTTTGGAGCAATGACCGCACTAGATGGAAAGAATTGAGAGATTTGCTAAGCGATGGAGCTAGTGAAAGCAAGGTAATTGTCACAACGCGCAGTTCAGAAATCGCTTCCATTATGGGTACCCATCCACCGCATAATCTAAAAGGTCTTTCTCATGAGGACTCTATGGCCTTGTTCAAAAAATGGGCATTCGACGAAAAGGAAAAGCAATCACGCCCTGATCTCCTTGAGATTGGAAATGACATTGTCAAAAAATGTCAAGGCGTTCCTCTCCTTGTGAAAACTCTAGGGAGCCTTTTGTATTCGAAGTCTGATGAAAGGCATTGGACACATGTAAGGGACAGTGAAACATGGGAACTAGTGAAAGCGAAAAATGACATTCTGCCGGTACTTAAGCTTAGCTATGATCATTTACCATCCCACTTAAAACGTTGTTTTGCAACATTTTCACTTTTCCCTAGAGGAGTCAAACTCTGGAGCCATCATCTTGTGCATCTATGGATCGCTCTTGGATTCATCAGTTCAACAAGGGAAAAACTAGCATTGACAGACGTTGGTGCTGATTACTTCAAAGAGTTATGGAAGAGATCTTTGATCCAAGAAGTTGAGGCACACGAGGGAGCGATAGCATTTAGAGTGCACGATCTGGTCCATCTTCTTGCAACGAGCGTGGCACAAAATGATTGCTCTGTTGTCGCCTTAGATTCCACAGAGATTTCGGAAGGAGTTCGTTACATTTCGCTCTCTAGCACGTCGTCGAAGGAATCTCAAATGTCGATGGAGTCCCGCCTTTCTTGAGAAAGCCAGCTTCAAGGAAGCTGCGTGCAATTATACAATCGAAAGTTGATGATGGATTTATTGCTAGGAAGTTTACCAGAACGTGCATCTTCCAATGTATCCCCTTACGATATCTAGATTTTTCATATGGTAGTTTTGAGGAACTGCCAAGTTCCATCTGCAAGTTGAAGCAATTAAGATATTTAAGTCTCCGTGGGAATCAACGGCGAAGAAGCTTCCGAATACCATTTGCGAGCTACGGAGTTTAATATCCTTAGACTTCGGTGGTTGCTCGAGCTACGCAAATTACCCAGGAATATGAAAAGACTCTCAAGCCTTAGATTTCTATACATAACGACAAAGCAAATTAGTCTACGGGAAAGTGGAATACAATACCTGGAAAACTTGCCATTGGTTGGGGATCGTTGATTGCCAAAATCTGCAAGTGTTATTTGAAGGTACTTGTAGATTGATTCACCTTCGGATGTTGGAAATTAGAAATTGTGGGAGACCAATATATGTGCCTTTCGGGGAATTAATCGCTCTAGACGACTTGCTAATTGATAATTGCAAGTTCGTGTTGACCCAAGAGAACAAGTCCGACTTCCCTTCGAATCTCCGCAAGCTCGTAATATCACAGTCCGAACAAGCGATGGAGCTACTTCAATGTCTCGAAGGGGCAGCCCGCATTCGGGAGTCTTTTGGTATCTATGACTGCCCGAACTTGACGGCTATACCCCAATGGCTGCCCAATCATACCCATCTCAAGCTAATTTATCGATTCGATGTCCCAACTTATCGTCCATGCCGCATGGAATTCAGTCCCTCACTGCCCTCGAGGAATTATACGTCGAGCATTGTGGTGAACTAAGCACAAGATGTGAACCCCAAACTGGTGAGGATTGGCAAAAAATCGCCCACATCCCTCAAATAGTTCTTGATACGAAAGGTGTACAATGGATGGATGATTAGGTACGCAACTATCTACCTCTCTCTTCATTTCTTGTTCGTTCTTAGATTTAATATAGTCACGTATATTGAAATTCCCCTTCTATTTTTATTTTTTTCGATTAGTACCACCAAAAATCCCCACTTACTACACCCGTGCCACATTTACCTATCGTGTCACAAAAAATTCTTAAACTAATATACCCGTGCCACAATTATTCTTACTAATTTTTGTATCACATCAAACACCGAACTGCTGACCCATGACAAATCTACAAAAACCTTAGGCAAAATTGCAGCAAAATTAAGGATTTTAGCAAACTTCCATAACGTGAGGTAGCTTTTGGGGCAAAATTAACAAATTTTAGCAAATTTCTCAATCTGAGATCTTTTCTTTAGATCGGCCTTCCCTTGAAACTCCGTCTTTCCATTCTTAGATGTAATACAACCATATATATTGAGAGTTCCCTTCTTATATATAATTTCTTCTGGACATCCTCCTTTGGAGATTTTTAAAGCATGGGGAATACTGGAAGGTCATTTTTAGTCTAATACGAGTAATTTTCGAAAACAATTTTCCTTGTTTTTATGCGACAATTATTTTTCAAAAGTCGACATGCATTTCCCGGACATTTTTTATTTCTTAAACGGAAACGAGAACAAAAATCTGGGAAACTTTGTGGTACCAAATTAGTACTTAGGGTTACTTTTCGATTTTCTTTTTCCTGAAAATATACCTTTTCATATTGATCAATATCAGTAGTATATAGTAAACTGACAGCTTTGTAGGTTCTCATCTTTGCTTTCGACATAGAAAGATGACTGAAGGGCAAGTAGCAACTTCTACCCAATTTGAAATTGCCAAAATACAAACAATAAGAGTTCATTAAATTCCAAAGAAACTCGATATTAAATAATTATTTTACTGTCTAATTAAAATTATGAAATTAATACTTTTAGTCCCAAAGAATATAAGCGTTAATTCTTCGATTGAATTACTATTTAATCAAAATATTGAAATGAGAAAAAGAAAAATTTAATATAAAAATGATTTGCCTACCTAATGAAAATATCTTGGTAAATAGAATATCTATGGATGACAAACTCGAAAGACACCACAATAAAAACCATAATATTATGTTATAGATTGTCTTAAGCTCATTTCCTTATTTTTCTTTTGAGCAGATGAACTCCGATGATCTATTGGCGACTCCATGTGGATCTCCGCAAGGATTTAGTTGCGAACTCAGCTAATCCCTTCATTGATCTCTTTCGTTTTCAAGGATGAAAACAATGGCAGTTAATATTGTACTTATTTCTTTCTTACCTTGAGCGATTGTTGTTCTTTATTATTTGCTTGGGTTTGTATAGCAAATTTCTCCATGGAGAAAATGCCTTATTAATATCGTGTGAGACCAACTGTAGCCTTGTCCAAGTCTGAAATCTTTTAGAACAATTTTTATATGATATTCGGGCATAGTATGAATGACGATGCCCCATTGAATCATACTTTTAGTGAATTAGGGTCGGTAACCCCGTTATTTTATAATTATTCCACTATACTATTTAGAGAGTTTCCTCGAAACAACGTGCTTAAAGAACCACATTAATTTTTCCGTTTGTTTTATTTCACTTCCATGCGAATAGGAATGCAAAAGATATGAGTTTTTGTTCAGCTCAAAGCCTTTGTCAGGTTTAGTCCCCAAGTACATTCGTATGAACTCATTACTATGTAGGGAGAGTTACCCAAAAATTTCTAAATCTATTGTAATTGTGTTAATTCAATGCATTTGGCCGACAAAGGCTGATGCGAAATTTTTTTCTTGTCCAGAAATAATGTGGCTAGTAAAAAAAAAAAAAAAGGAGTGCAGCAGCCCACCGCTGCCCCCACCGAAGCCAATAAGGGTCGGCGACCCGCATCGACAGCGAGCGAGGCCGTCACGGGCGGATAGGAAATAGAAAAGGGGAATAGAGGAGGTGATGGAGATTGGGCTGGCATTCAATGCTGTTCAGGAAAATGCTCGGCAATTAAATAAGCATTGAGCCCAACCCACTCTTTCCCTTCTTCTTATACTTTTGACCAACCAAAATCCCATTCGATTGGTCCTTTGTTAAGATAGAAAAGGGCCAAAACAGAGTCTAAGGCACGCATTTTATTTTTTTTTTTTGCTTCAGAAGTAATTTTGAAACCACTTGAAGAAGTGAAAATAATTACTTCTCTCAAAAAAATAGAAAAAATAATATGGAGTAGAAGCGTCGTGCATGCCTTAAAAGTTGATCTTCTTTTTCTTTTTTTTTTTGGCCTTTTTGGATGGAAGAATTAAATATGAGGTGAACTTCTTTATTTTGAACAATAAATGGTTATAGTGACAAGACAGCCAAAAGACCAACCATTTAATAAACAGTGAAGGTAAGTGCGAAATATGTTCAAGAGTCTTCCCTTTCATTTCATCGGACCACCTCTCGTTAACTACATTGTATTGTCGCTAAATTTAAAAGTCATACTAAGCATTCTAAGATAGATTTAGGTTTACATTTTCTATTTTTTTTAAAAAAAATATTATTCGGTCCCATCCGGTCCGGTTCCTCGTTGGAATTGTGAACCAGACTAACTGTGACCGGTTCCAATTTTATGTAAAACAGAAAGCAGAAGAACCCAATGCAAGCTGTTGCAAGAAAATATAACAATTCAAGG
Source organism: Rhodamnia rubescens (assembly GCA_021437795.1). Lineage (NCBI taxonomy): Eukaryota > Viridiplantae > Streptophyta > Magnoliopsida > Myrtales > Myrtaceae > Rhodamnia > Rhodamnia rubescens. Next base: position 585,672 of record JAILYA010000008.1, read on the forward strand.
AAATTCTAAACCTGTATCGTTCAGTCCCTTAGCCCCTTCATCTTCGTTTTCTCTCTCTCTCTCTGGGTCTGTCTCTCTCTCACCTTCTGTCATCGGGCAAGAGGATTGACCCTCTATTATGGAAACCAGGAAGTAGCCGCGCGCTAATGTACCTCCGCTCCCGGTGAAGTTCATTTCCTCGTCGTGGCAGGAGAGGGTCATGCTCTACTCCTCATTCAAAAAGACCGGCTCGATCGTTCTCACTTTCTCCTGCCATGACGAAATTGGCATGATTTGCGACGGGTGTGGTCGGGAAAGGCTCGAGAGCATATATGTCCTCCCAGCTTTTGTTTGTTAATGCAGTTGATTAGTTGCATCAAGTATCGGACTCTGTCTTGCAGATGCAACAAGTCATTCGCCGTATGTTTTCCATTTGGCAGGGTGCTTTGTCGTGCTTACTGGGCGCCAAATCTTCGGTTTTTCTACGTGTCATTTGTGCTGAGAAGATTGGGGTTTGACATGTGGGTGTGCAAAGGATTGCATGTAACGATTGGGTATGGCGTCACTGACAGACTCAACACGCATTTTGTCCGTAAAGAAGTTAAAATCGGTTTTATCTTTGTGTCTACCTTTTGAATGAAGCGGTTCCGATGGTTGGACTTGGAGCCCTGGCTTGCACTCGTGCTCGTCGACCACCTGATGGTGCACTTCGCGACATGCCATCTCTTTCCTAATGAATCCCGAGCTGCAAGACCTATGTGGCCCCGGATGCGGTTGCCCAAAAACTTCTGAAGCGTTTGGATAAGCAAAATGCCCGGGACAAGAGTTTTCGCAACGGATGACGCAAGAATGTTTAATAATATGTATCGATAGCTTGGAAGATTTTAGAATTGGCATTTTTTCGCGAAAAGATGGTGGGTTGGGTAGTCTTTTTGCTTTTTCTATTTGTGGGTTTACGCCTGTTTTGGGCACTGGCTCTCTTATGTTTTGTTACTTTTTCCTTTTTATTTTGGTTGACGGCTAAGCAGTGGAGCAGGTAATTACCGAACGATTAATCTTAATCGATCATTTTATATCGGATTAACGTTAATCTGAAACGTAGACATCAAGACATTCTTGCTTAGACCATCAGATTCTCAAGCCAAACAGCCAAGAATCGATTTTCCTCCACCTTTTACCCCCATTCCCTCCTCGGAGAAAACATGGCAGAATCACTCCTTCCTTGCATCGCAGAGGGGGTGCTTGGGAAGGTAGCCTCCCGCGCCCTCCGAGAAGCCGTCACGATTTATGGGGTCGAGGATCAGATCAGCGAGCTTAGAGAGACGTTGGCTGCCAATAAGGCAGTGTTGTTAGATGCGGAGGAGCAGAAGGCGCAGAGCCACATTTTGAAAGTGTGGCTAGACCGGCTTCAACATGTATTGGATGATGCGGAGGATGTGCTCGATGAACTAGAGTGTGAAGCCTTAAGGAACCAGGTGATAAGTCGCTACGGGAACGCTAAAGAGGCGGTATGCCGCTTCTTTTCCCTTTCTAATCCGTTATTATTCCATGCAAAGCTCAATCATAAAGTCAAGGAGATACGGAAGAGATTATCCAGAATTTCCACTAAGAAAGATCAATTTGATCTTAATGTGTGGAGTGCCGACGATGGTGCGACGCATACCGATCACGATAGATGACTCGCTCATTTGTAAACAAGTCAGATGTCTTCGGAAGAGATCTTGATAAAAAAAGGATAATTGAGATGTTGTTGTGGTCAGTTAATGAAAAAAACCCCTCGGTGATTCCAATTGTTGGAATGGGAGGTTTGGGCTAGACGACCATGGCTAAATTAGTCTACAACAACGAGAATGTAAAAGAGCAATTTAAGTTGCGAATATGAATGTGTGCGCCGGAGGACTTAGATTTAAAGAAAACTATTGAAGGAATCCTTGAAGATGCAACTGGACAGAGTTTGAGCAACTTGAATATTCAGCAGTTGCAAACTCATTTGCGAAACACCATCAAAGACATGAAATATCTACTTGTCTTGGATGATGTATGGAGCAACGATCGCCGTAAATGGAAAGAATTGAGAGATTTGCTTAGTGCGAGGAGCTAGTGAAAACAAGATCATTGTGACGACGCGCAGTTCGTAAGTCGCTTCTATAATGGGTACCCATCCGGCGCATAACGCTTTCTCATGAAGACTCTATGGCCTTGTTCAAGAGATGGGCATTCGATGAAAAGGAAAAGAAGCCTCGTCCTAAACTCCTTGAAATTGGAAATTATATTGCTGAAAAATCTGAAGGAGTACCTCTACTGGTGAAAATTTGGGGGAGTCTGCTTAACACAAAGGACGAAGAATGGTATTGGAAACACATAAGGGATAGCGAAACATGGGAGCTAGTAGAAGTGAAAAGAGACATTATGCCGATACTTAAGCTTAGCTATGATCATTTACCATCCCAGTTAAAACGATGTCTTTTCTGTTTTATCTCTCTATCCCAAAGGACATAAAATCAAGAGCACTAATGTGGCTGATTTATGGATGGCTTTGGGATTCATTAGTTCAACAAGGAACAAACTAGCATTGGAAGACGTTGGTGTTGAGTACGCCAAAGAGCTATGGAAGAGATCTTTGATCCAAGAAGTTGAGCAGCATGAATCAATCTTAGTATTTAAAGTGCATGATCTGGTCCATTGTCTTGCAAAGAGTGTGGCAGAAAACGATTGTTCTATTGTTGCCTTAGATACCGCTGAGATTGCATAAGGAATTCGGTACATTGCGCTCTCCATCAGTTCGTTAAAGGGAATCTCGAATTTCGACGGAGTCCCACCTTTCTCGAGAAAGCCAACTTCAATGAGGTTGCGTGCAATCAAACTTCAACTCAAAGTTGAAGATGGAGTTATTACTAAAGAGTTTTCAAGAATATGCATCGCAAAGTGTAATTCCGTACGGTACTTGGATTTACCATTTGGTTGTTTTGAGGAGCTGCCAAGCTCCATAGGCAACTTGAAGCAATTGAGAATGTTATCTCTCCAAAATAACAAGTGACTGAAGAAGCTTACATATACAATTTGTGAATTACAAAGTTTATTATGCTTATCTCTCGTTGGTTGCTCAGAGCTAGACCATTTGTCCTAAAATATGAAAAGGCTCGTCAATCTTAGATATTTACACATAACAACAAAGGAGAAGAGTCCGCAAGAAAGTGGAATATAGTACTTGCCACGTCGTGTGGGATCCTCGCAAAGAATTGGCCGTGCATTCGGCTAATCATTCGTCAATCTCTTCCATTTTCAAGGATGAAATCGTGGCCGTTGATATTGTGCTCTTTTCTATCCTTGAATGAGTGTTGTTCTTTATGGTTTGCTTGTATTTTTATTACAAGTTTCCCAATGGAGTAAATATTAATGTACAAATTGCATGAACAACAGAGGTTTACCGTTTATGTTATCTGCTCAAAGCCTTGGTCAGTTTTTGTCTCCCAAGTCCATTCATTTGAACTCCTAATCACATACGCTGTAGTTCCTCATAAGTTCAGCACCTCCTCGATCGATTTCATAACTACACTAGAGCGCTGAATTGCTCAAATTGGGCATCACGAGCTGAGTTATGGTTCCTCTTAAGTTCATCATCGCGGACCTTGGCAATTAAACTTGGGACAGCATCTCATTGACTGCAAACGAGAGAACCGATCGTCTCTCGAACCTCCAACAGCTCGTGATCTCGCACTTGCGTCGAGCGGTGAAGCTACCTCGATGGCTTGAATACACTATGAAGGCTTTAGAGTCGCTCGGCATTCATGACTGTCCAAACATGAAGGGCTTTATCAAAATAGCAACGGGATTCGAGCCGACTCCCAAATTGGTACTGCAATCCAAACGAAAATGGGCTTCCGTACTCTCATTTTTCAGCTTGCTCACATGCCTCCAACGGGACAATTGCTTAAATTGAAAACCCTAACATTCGAAGGCAACTAGTAAAGTTGAGGTTCCAAGAAAGTTGTCGAGGTGCCAACACGTGTTGTCTCCATTGCGAGGCGAGTGTCTTTGACGTTCCTACTGCTCTTTGACATGATTTTATCTTTTTTCAGACACGTATTCCCCTTTGACCTATAGATCTACACATCCATTAGCCAAACTTACTAAAGTAATTAAATATTAAATTACGCCTTCATTTAATAACTTAAATTTTTTAAACAGTGGACAGTGGTTCCATCAAAATCTCACAAAACTAGTAGACCTTTCTTTGACGATTATTTGCCTGTCCACGGGAAAATTATCAAAAAAGTCCTAAACCTTTTAATTTTTCAATTCGTTCTAAACTTTTTTTTTTGTTGATTTAGTCCTAAATATTTTGTATTTATCTGCCAATTTAGTTCGTCCGGTCAACTTTGGCTGACCGGTGTTGACATGGACACCGGCGCTACGTGGGTAATTATTATTAATATTTTAATTTTTTAAATTGTTTATTTTTTTTCTTTTATGTTTCTTTCCTTGTACTTTTGCTTTTGCTTTCTTCTTCCTCCGTTTGCATCTGCAGTGAACTCGTGTTTTGCAGGCAACGAAAAAACTCAAGAACCTGAGGAGGAAGAAGACGACCACGCTGCCACCGCTCCCGCTAACGCATCTCATGACTAACCTGACCCCTTTGATGGCCTCACCGACTCCTTGACCACCTTGGTGACGACAACCCTCTTGCTCGCAAGTCCTTCTCCCTCGCCTGCAAGTCCTTCCTCTCCGCAAAGTCCCACCACCGCAGGTCCTCAGGCCCCTCTCTTTCGAACTCCTCCCTTTGAATTGCACCTGCCTGGTCGAGATCGACATGTTGAACACGACAGAGTTGACGGACGTGACAACCGCGGTGATCGCCCAAATCTAGCCTGGGCGAGGCCGACCTCGAAGACCAGAAGAGATCTCTTCGGTTAAATGGGTTGTTGTCGTGTGGTTGAGGATGAGGTGGATGATCTCTATGGTGAAGCCATCGAAGGGGTTGGATTGGCCGTGGGGTGCGCCGGCAGCGGCAGCGGCAGCGGCGGCGTCTTCTTCTTCCTCACGTTCTTGATTTAAACGTTACCTGCAAAACACGAGTTCATTGCAAATGCAAATGGAGGAAGAAGACAGCAAAAGTAAAAGTAAAAGGAAAAAAGAAAAAGAAAAATATAAAAAAAAGAAAAAGTTAAAAAAATTGAGAAAAATTAAAATATTATTAAAAATTATCCACATAAGTACCGGCGTCCACGTCAACACCATCAACATCCATGTCAAGACTGCCTGCCAAAGTTGGCCGAACCGACTAAATTGGAATAAATGCAAATGGTTTAGGATCAGAATCAACCAAAAAAAAAGCTTAAGCGAATTAACACAAATGCAAAAGGTTTAAGATTGAATCGGTCAAAATCAAAAGGTCTAGGACTAAATTGGCAAAATTGCATTATGTTTAGGGATTTTTTGACAATTTTCCCGCCAATCCACTTTACAAAATTGAGACATCGATCGAGAGTTCAAATAGTCGGAGAATCACTTAGTCTTTACATGGTACAATTAACATTTCCCGCAAAGTCTCTTACATAAGAACTAAGGAGTGAATAATCTGTGTGGATATTATGAGGATCATCTAAGATTGTGCCGTAATTGTTTCTTTGCAAATTGATCTATCACTTCCTCTTGCAATATGGGAGAAGAACATTTGATATCGTGCCAGTTGGAGAATAATTTTGCGAAAGATTGGAGGAGAACATAAGTTTTTTTCAAACTCATTCTAAGGAACTTTCACGAGCTGGGGTAACCTTGTTATCTAACACTTCTTTAGTTTTCTTTTCCCTCGTAGGAATGACGGGGATTTGGACAAAATTTGCTTAGAATTTTCTTATTTCTTTCCCATCTTGCCTTAGAAATTGTTTGTCTTATTTCATTGTAAATGTGCTTTACAACTTTGTGCGAGCTTCGGTTGGAGAAGTGCGTGTAAGAAATTACGATCTCAAATCCAATTTGAGGCGGCAAGCAAACAAGGATGTTTTTCTTGCCGAGTAATTTGAAAAATAGCTCATTCATCGCGATAACAAAATTTGCAATTTGCACAATGCTTTCTTTTGGAATGATGAGCTCAAAATCTGCTGGTTGAGGAGTTTCTTTTTACACTACGTAAGATGATGATCACTTGAAGTTAGTCACTGATATTTCTTGTCTTAAGGAGCTTTCCAATGATCTTTTACATAACTCGAACCCGAATTAGTGCACTGATGTACAGCGATGCTTGATTCTCAGGCTTGTTTTCTGATGTTGTCGATGATTTTATCGGGGTCGTCGTCTTTTTCTTTGTACAGGCTGTCCATCATTCTGTGTTCAGGTGTGCTTGCTCATGTCTCTCGAGTCCGTAAGGGCGAGCTTCCACAAGAACGAATCGACCATAAAACTCCGATGCTTGATCTGGTACAAGGGACAAGGACTCTGTACTTGTTTTTGATGAACTCCAAAGTCGTCCTTTCCTTGCTGGACAAGGTTTCTTATGGCTTATATGGAATCATTCTTCTCGATAGATGGGTTGAAATATTAGCATTTCTTCTATTACCATCTTTAGGTAAATTGCATATAGAAGCAAAGAATGGACACTTCGAGCCGACTCTGTTGGATCTTTGAAGTAATCTCGATTCTATATTGTTCCCTGGAAAGTATGATAAAAGAAAAGGTAGAAAGCATCTTCTGTTAACCTGCAGGTCACCCGTAAGGAAAGAACCTCCCTTTCATCCAATTGTAAGCAAGTTATCATCGCAAAATGAAGACATTGTGCGTTCTTGTTCGTCTCAAACCAGATAGCCTGAATCCATTTCCTCCTCACTAAACATGGCTCAATCACTCCTCTTCAGCATTGCAGAGAGTGTGCTAGGGAAGATAGCATCACCAGCGCTCCAAGAAGCCGTCGCAATTTACGGATTTGACAATCAGATCCGTGAGCTCAGAGAGACGTTGACTGCCATTCAGGCGGTGTTGTTAGATGCTGAGGAGCGGCGGGAGAAGAGCCACCTTGTGAGAGTGTGGTTAGATCGGCTTCAACAGGTACTTTATGATGCGGAGGACGTGCTCGATGAACTTGAGTGCGAAGCCTTAAGAAAGCAGATGATAAGTCGCTACGTGGGTGTCCAAGGGAAGGTACGCCGTTTCTTTTCCCTCTCTAATCCCCTGGTACACCGTGCAAAACTTGGTCATAAAGTCAAGGAGATCAGGGAAACATTATCCAGAATTTCCACTGAGAAAGACCAATTCTATCTTCAAGTGCGGAGTGCTGACAATGATGTCGCACATACGCGATCACGAGAGATGACTTACTCATTCGTAAACAAGTCGGATGTCGTTGGAAGAGATATTGATAAAGAAAAGATAATTGAGATGTTATTGCGGCCAGTAGATGATGAAAATCTCTCGGTGATTCCCATTGTTGGAATTGGAGGTTTGGGCAAAACGGCCCTAGCTAAGTTGGTCTACAACGACGATAGTGTGAAAGAGCAATTTAAGTTGCGGATATGGGTATGTGTGCCTGATGACTTCGATTTAAAGAAAACTATTGAAGAGATCATTAAAGATGCAACGGGTCAAACTTTGAGTAACTTGAATGTTCAGCAGTTGCAAACTCGTTTGCAAGACATCATCAAAGACAAGAAATATCTACTTGTCTTGGATGACGTTTGGAGCAATGACCGCAGTAGATGGAAAGAATTGAGAGATTTGCTAAGCGATGGAGCTAGTGAAAGCAAGGTAATCGTCACAACGCGCAGTTCAGAAATCGCTTCCATGATGGGTACACATCCAATGCATAATCTAAAAGGTCTTTCTCATGGGGACTCTATGGCCTTGTTCAAAAAATGGGCATTCGACGAAAAGGAAAATCAATCACGCCCTGATCTCCTTGAGATTGGAAATGACATTGTCAAAAAATGTGGAGGAGTTCCTCTCCTTGTGAAAACTCTAGGGAGCCTTTTGTATTCGAAGTATGATGAAAGGCATTGGACACACGTAAGGGACAGTGAAACATGGGAATTAGTGAAAGCGAAAAATGACATTTTGCCGGTACTTAAGCTTAGCTATGATCATTTACCATCCCACTTAAAACGTTGTTTTGCAACATTTTCACTTTTCCCTAGAGGAGTCGGACTCTGGAACCATCACCTTGTTCATCTATGGATCGCTCTTGGATTCATCAGTTCAACTAGCGAAAAACTAGCATTGACAGACGTTGGTGATGATTACTTTAGAGAGTTATGGAAGAGATCTTTGATCCAAGAAGTTGAGGTACGCGAGGGATGGATATCATTTAGAGTGCACGATCTGGTCCATCTTCTTGCAACGGCGTGGCACAAAATGATTGCTCTATTGTCGCCTTAGATGCCGCAGAGATTTCGAAGGAGTTCGGTACATTTCGCTCTCTAGCACGTCGTCGAAGGAATCTCAAATTTCGATGGAGTCCCGCCTTTTTGAGAAAGCCAGCTTCAAGGAAGCTGCGTGCAATTATGCAATCGAAAGTTGATGATGGATTTATTTCTAGGGAGTTTACCGGAACGTGCATCTCCCAATGTATCTCCTTACGATATCTAGCTTTGTCATGTGGTAGTTTTGAGGAACCGCCAAGTTCCATCTCGCAACTTGAAGCAATTGAGATCCTTAAATCTTCGTGGGAATCAGCGACGAAGGAAGCTTCCGAATACCATTTGCGAGCTACGGAGTTTAATATCCTTAAACTTCAATGGTTGCACGAGCTACGCAAATTACCCTAGGAATATGAAAAGACTCTCAAGCCTTAGATTTCTAACCATAACAACAAAGCAAATTAGTCTACGGGAAAGTGGAATACAATACTTGGAAAACTTGCACTGGTTGGGGATCCTTGATTGCCAAAATCTGCAAGTGTTATTTGAAGGTACTTGTAGACTTATTCAACTTCGGATGTTGGAAATTAGAAATTGTGGGAGACCAATATATGTGCCTTTCGGGGAATTAGTCGCTTTGGACGACTTGCTAATTGTTGATTGCAAGCTCGTGTTGACCCAAGAGAGCAAGTCTAACTTCCCTTCGAATCTCCGCAAGCTGGTGATATCACAGTTCGAACAAGCGATGGAGCTACTTCAATGTCTCGAAGGGCCAGCCCTCAGCCTGGAGTGTTTTGGTGTCTACGATTGCCCGAACTTGACGGCCGTTCCGGCATGGCTGCCCAATCATACTCATCTCAAGCTAATTCGTCCGATTCGATGTCCCAACTTATCGTCCATGCCGCATGGATTTCAGTCCCTCATTGCCCTCGAGGAATTATACGTCGATCATTGTGGTGACATTGAGCACAAGATGTGAGCCCCAAACTGGCGAGGATTGGCACAAAATCGCCCACATCCCTCGAATAGTTCTTGATACGAAACGTGTACAATGGATGGATGATTAGGTACGCAACTATCTACCTTTCTCTTTATTTCTTTTTCGTTCTTAGATTTAATATAGTCACGTATATTGAAATTCCCTTTCTATTTTTATTTTTTTCGATTAGTACCACCAAAAATCCCCACTTAGTACACCCGTGCCACATTTACCTATCGTGTCACAAAAATTCTTAAACTAGTACACATGTGCCACAATTACTCTATACTAATTTCCATATCACATCAAACACTGAACTGCTGACCCATGACAAATCTACAAAAACTTTAGGCAAAATTGCAGCAAAATTAAGGATTTTAGCAGACTTCCATAACGTGAGGTAGCTTTTGGGGCAAAATTAACAAATTTTAGCAAATTTCTCAATCTGAGATCTTTTCTTTAGATCTGCCTTCCCTGAAACTCCGTCTCTCCATTCTTAGATGTAATACAACCATATATATTGAGAGTCCCTTCTTATATATAATTTCTTCGGGACATCCTCTCTTGTGAAATATGTTAATATTGGTTTGGGTAGTTCCCCTTGGTTTGTTTTTTGATTTAAAGCATGGGGAATACTGGAAGGTCATTTTTAGTCTAACACGATAAATTTTCGAAAACAATTTTCCTTGTTTTTATGCGACAATTATTTTTCAAAAGTCACATGCATTTTCCAGACATTTTTTATTTCTTAAACGGAAACGAGAACAAAAATTTGGGAAACTTTTGGTACCAAATAAGTACCTTTGTTCCTGAAATATACCTTTTCATATTGATCAATATCAGTAGTATATATTAAACTGACAGCTTTGTGGGTTCTCATCTTTGCTTTCGACATGGAAAGATGACTGAAGGGCAAGTAGCAACTTCTACCCAATTTGAAATTTCCAAAATACAAACAATAAGAGTTCATTAAATTCCAAAGAAACTCGTTATTAAATAATTATTTTACTGTCTAATTAAAATTATGAAATTAATACTTTTAGTCCCAAAGAATATAAGCATTAATTCTTCGATTGAATTACTATTTAATCAAAATATTGAAATGAGAAAAAGGAAAATTGATATACAAATGATTTGCCTACCTAATGAAAATATCTTGGTAAATAGAATATCTATGGATGACAAACTCGAAAGACACCACAATAAAAACCATAATATTATGTTATAGATTGTCTTAAGCTCATTTCCTTATTTTTCTTTTGAGCAGATGAACTCCGATGATCTATTGGCGACTCCATGTGGATCTCCGCAAAGATTTAGTTGCGAACTCAGCTTAATCCCTTCATTGATCTCTTTCGTTTTCAAGGATGAAAACAATGGCAGTTAATATTGTACTTATTTCTTTCTTACCTTGAGCGATTGTTGTTCTTTATTATTTGCTTGGGTTTGTATAGCAAATTTCTCCATGGAGAAAATGCCTTATTCGTGTTGTGGTTTGAAATCTTTTAGAACAATATTTATATGTTATTCGGGCATAGTATGAATGACGATGCCCCATTGAATCATACTTTTGGTGAATTAGTGTCAGTAACCCTTTTTATAATTATTCCACTATACTATTTAGAGAGTTTTCAAACAACGTACTTAAAGAACCACATTAATTTTTCCGTTTGTTTTACTTCACTTCCATACGAATATGAATGCAAAAGGTATGAGTTTTTGTTCAGCTCAAAGCCTTTGTCGTTTATCCCAAATACTTCATGTGAACTCCATGTAGGGAGCATTTTTTGGCTCTAGAAGAAGTTTTAAAGCCACTTGAAGAAGTAAAACAAAAAAATTACTTCTCTCCAAAAATAGAAAAATCATTCTCCATTAGAAGTGTTGTCATGTGTGCCTTAAAAGCTGATCTTCTTCTTTTATGACCTTTTTTGACGGAAGAATTATATATGAGGTGAACTTCTTTATTTCGAACAATAAATATTTACAGTGACACAACAACCAAAGGACCAACCATTTAAGAAATAATGAAGGTAAGTGCGAAATATGTTCAAGAGTCTTCCCATTCGTTTCACCGGATCACCTCTTGTTAAGCGCATTGCGTTGTCGCTAAATTTAAAAGTCATACTAAGCATTCTACGCATCTTAGGTTTAGATTTAGGATTACATTTACAATTTTTTTTTAAAAAAGATATTATTTGGTCCGGTCTTTCCTCAATGGAATCACGAACCGGATCGCAACGATGTTTTTCTATTTGATATCTCTCTATCCCAAAGGACATAAAATCAAGAGCACTAATGTGGCTGATTTATGGATGGCTTTGGGATTCATTAGTTCAACAAGGAACAAACTAGCATTGGAAGACGTTGGTGTTGAGTACGCTAAAGAGCTGTGGAAGAGATCTTTGATCCAAGAAGTTGAGCAGCATGAATCAATCTTAGTATTTAAAGTGCATGATCTGGTCCATTGTCTTGCAATGAGTGTGGCACAAAACGATTGTTCTATTGTTGCCTTAGATACCACAGAGATTGCCGAAGGAATTCGATACGTTGTGCTCTCCATCAATTCGTTAAAAGGAATCTCGAATTTCGACGGAATCCCACCTTTTCCGAGAAAGCCAACTTCAAAGAGGCTGCGTGCAATCAAACTTCAATTCAAAGTTGTTGATGGAGTTATTACTAAAGAGTTTTCGAGAATATGCATTGCAAAGTGTAATTCCTTACGGTACTTGGATTTACCATTTGGTTGTTTTGAGGAGCTGCCAAGCTCCATAGGCAACTTGAAGCAATTGAGAATGTTATCTCTCCAAAATAACAAGCGACTGAAAAAGCTTCCATATACAATTTGTGAATTACAAAGTTTATTATGCTTATCTCTCGTTGGTTGCTCAGAGCTAGACCATTTGTCCAAAAATTTGAAAAGGCTCGTCAGTCTTAGATATTTATACATAACAAAATCAAAGGAGAAGAGTCCGTAAGAAAGTGGAATACAGTACTTAGAAAATCTGCACCTTTTAGGACTTGAAGGATGCGAAAATCTCGAAGTTTTGTTCCAAGGTACTTGTCCGCGAACTCGCCTTCCAAAGTTCGAAATTTTAGATTGTGGGGGACCAATGTTTGTGCCTTTTGGGGAATTAACCGCCCTAGAGTGCTTGACAATTATTAATTGTCAGCTGATGTTGACCCAGGAGAATAAGTCCAATTTTTCGTTGAATCTTCGCACACTGGTGATTCAAAAGTTCGAACAAGTAATGGAGCTACTCCAATGTCTCGAAGGACCGGCCTGCACTTTGGAGACCTTTTCTGTCTCCGACTGCACGAGCTTGACGGCTGCATCGGAATGGCCACCTAATCATACACGTCTCAGATTAATTTGCTTGATCCAATGTCCCAACTTAAGATTCGTGCCGCGAGAAATCCGGTGTCTTACTGCCTTAAAAGAGTATTGCGCAACTCACATTGTGGTGAACTGAGCAGAAGATGCGAGCCTCAAACCGGCAAAGAATTGGCAAAAAATCGCTCACGTTCCTTGAATCAAACTTGATCGGAAACGAGTACGATGGACATATGATTAGGTACGCATCTATTTGCACCCCCTTTATTTCTTCTTCATTCTTAAAATGTAAGAATATCCATAAATATTGAAAGCCCCTCCTTATATATTTTTTGGCGTGACTTCCTCCCTTCACGTAAATTAGGATAAGACAATAATACAGCATGCTCGTTCATAAAATGGGTGTTCTTAGGTTGACTCACCATATCTAAAAGAAATCGTGAAATATTTGGAAATCTATTGAGGAAAATGCCCTTGAGTACATATACTTATGCTCCACCAAAATTGTAAAATTGTGTGGTGGTCTTCAAAAGCTCGCTAAAGGCGGAGAATAGCTGAAAGGTTATTTCGAGTTCTATACGTTCAAAAACTCCATGTTTACTTCATGAATTCGGGCTTTTTTTGTGAACGCAGGTGGATTCCCATGATCTATTTGCCATGTCATGTGGGATCCTCGCAAAGAATTGGCCGTGCATTCGGCTAATCATTCGTCAATCTCTTCCATTTTCAAGGATGAAACCGAGGCCGTTGATATTGTGCTCTTTTCTATCCTTGAATGAGTGTTGTTCTTTATGGTTTGCTTGTATTTTTATTACAAGTTTCTCAATGGAGTAAATATTAATGTACAAATTGCATGAACAACAGAGGTTTACCGTTTATGTTATCTGCTCAAAGCCTTGGTCAGTTTTTGTCTCCCAAGTCCATTCATTTGAACTCCTAATCATATACGTTGTAGTTCCTCATAAGTTACAAAGCACCTCCTCGATCGATTTCATAACTACACTAGAGCGCACACGTAATTACTCAAATTGGGCATCACGAGCTGAGTTATGGTTCCTCTTAAGTTCATCATCGCGGACCTTGGCAATTAAGCTTGGGACAGCATCTCATTGAGTGCAAACGAGAGAACCAACCGTCTCTCGAACCTCCAACAAGTCGTGATCTCGAGCTTGCGTCGAGCGGTGAAGCTACCTCAATGGCTTGAATAAACTATCAAGGCTTTAGAGTCGCTCGGCGTTTATGAATGTCCAAACATGAAGGGCTTTACCAAAATGGCAACCGGATACGAGCCGACTCCCAAATTGGTCCGAGTAATGGTGCTTTCACATTATTTTAAAGTCCTGTTTGACATTGAATTGTGAAATTTCATGGATAATTGTGATGCCACGGTCAATACATTTGAGTAAGGTTGGTTTCATACTCATCCTTACAACAATTATGAACAGATAACTTCAAACCCAAAGTTGAAGATTGTATTTTAGGCATGCAATTATGGCTACCAAGCATTTTGGCTCGACGCCACGAGTTCTATGTCCGTGTACTTCTTTCCACGAAGCAGCTGTTCCGCCGAGGGATGGCCCATGCCGAGAACATTAATGAGCTACGCAACATTGACATTGATTGCACGAAAACAGAAAGGAGAGAGGCGCTGAATTCTCGGAAGAGATGGAGAAACCCGGTGCTTTAAACACAAGT